>JAESIX010000015.1:1200000-1800000 GCA_016802215.1 Brachionus paranguensis | reverse complement strand
TTTAATTTGAAATTTTTTATTTCAAAAGTATTTCTTTTATCTAGCATTCAAAATTTAAAATTAAATTTAAAAATTAAATTTTAAATATTAAATATTAAATTCCAAATGAGTAATTAAATGAAAAGATCGAGCAATTATTTTTGAAATAATTTTTTTTTTTAATCTACATAACATGTAAAGAATGTTACATTAAAATTATTTAAATAAATTCAAAGATTAATTTTAATATCTTATGATAAACTCCTTTGAATTGAAATGATACAGTGGTGATTCGCTACATGGATTTTACGAAATTTTACGTAAAATTTCGTAAATTTACCAAAAAATACGTAAATTTCGGTAAATTTACGTAAAATAACTTTTGTAAAAAATAGTAAATTTACGCAAATTTACATAAATTTACGTAAATTTACGTTAAATATTGTAAATATTTGTAAAACCAAAAAAGGCCAAAAAAATCTGAATAAATGCAATTTTTTAATAAAATTTTCAATTTTTTTCATTTTTTTTTTTTGGATAGATAATATTTTAAAATTTTATTTTTTACGTAAATTTACGTAAAATTCAATTTCAATATACGTAAAAATAGGTAAAAAATGGTAAAATTTGAGAAAAAATAGTAAAAATAAGTAAAAATTACTAAATTTATGGAAAATTTATTAAAATAAATTTATCATTTTTTGTATACTAATGATTTGACCACTCTCCATCTTTAGCAATTACAATAGGAATAACTTTTTTAAAGTGGTCAATATATCTCTTACATTTTTCCGGACTCAAGGCCTTTTCAAATTCCCGGATAGCAGCAATGGCATCGTCATCATTTGAAATCTCCTTTTTCCTAACAAAATTTTTAAGATCGTTCCAAACCATTTCAATCGGATTCAAGTCTGGCGATTTGGATGGAGATTTTACCTTAAAATATTATTTACGTAAAATATATTGAAGCAAATTCTTAATATATAATTATGCAAGCTCTCTACTTTCAAGCAAAATATTTAAATAAAAATTTACCCAAATTATATTGTTTTGATTTAAAAATTCTTTGCAAATTAAATGAGTTATGCTTTGGATCATTGTCCTGATGTAATTTAAATTGAAAGTTAAACTGATTAGCAGCAAAAGGAACCAAAAAATCGGCTAATATCTCCCTGTATAATTCCGAATCCATGTTTTTCTTTAAAGATCTGAATACAGAGTTAACTTTTTTATACACAACCAACTAAAAAAGGAATTTTTTCTTACCGCAAATTTAGTTGCACCCTTGTAAGATATACCGGCCCATATGTTTAATTTTGATACATGTTTTGACGAACATGGGAATGCAATCGGATAGCTTGATGGGAATCTCAAATGATATAAATGTTTTCCGCAACACACTCGGATCGTTGTTTCGTCAACAAAAACATAATCATTGAAATTTAAGTCTTTATATTTTAAGCACCAAACAAGTCTATGTAATTTATGAAAATCTTTTAAAAAAAGGTGCTTTTCTTAAGCGACGATGACGAATCCTTAAAGATATTATTAAATATTATTAAGGCCTGTACAAAATGAATTGATTTAAATTAATTACCAATCTTAAATCTATATTTTCCTTATTACACTACTACTTATTTTTTTTTCCAAATTTCTGTTCAACTTTGACAGACATCTGGGCAGAAGGGATACAGCCATTTGATTTAAAGTTTGTTCCTTAAAAAAATGTTTCTTGAACTAACAGTTAAAAAAAATCTAATTAAGGTTATTAACTTTAATGAAATCTATGATATTCGGCGGTATAGCTTTTTGAATTTTTTCTAGCTTTCTTTTTGGATTTAATTAAGCGTACAATTTTTTTCTATATACTATAAAATATATATAATTTCTAATATATTTAAATAAAAATTAATAAAATTAAAATTAACAAATACCGTACTCCCGTAAACTATTCCAGGGCTTTGTAATATGTAGTACAGGTTTTTAAGCTCATCACTAAAAATAAATAGTTTGCATGGGATACGGTAAAGCTCTCCAAAAGACCCATTAAGTCGAGACAAACAGCGGAAAAAAATAACTTTCAAAAACAATTACATTTACTGAAGGTAAATAAATTTCTTAGAGTATGATAACTTTAAGATTCTTTTGATTTGTCTTGGTGACAATTTTCTTTTTTTACTTAAAAAAAAAAAGATTTGTTTTTCGAATAAGCTTAATTTTATTTTTTTTGTTTGATTTTGAACCAACATTCATTTTAAAAAAAAAAACTAAAGAAAAATTAAAACAAGTTCAAACTATTTTAACTGTATATAAATCTCTTCATTTTTATTTTCAAGCTTTTGTATTCAGTATTTTTTAAATTATTCGAAAAAAAATCTAAAGCAGTGACTATTGAATAAAGTAATCCATTTTAGCGTGCTTAATTCATTTAAAAAAAAAATTCTCTTTTATATTTTTTCTTTTTTTTAAATTATTTTAATTTTTCATTTTTTAGAAAATGCAGACGAAAAAAAAATCTGAAAAACCAAAAAAGGGCTGTAAGAGTTATCTCAAGTAAAAAAGGCTGAGACGGACAGCTCCATTGAAGAGCATGATAGTGACAGTGAGAAACCAAAAAGACAACAAAGAAAAATAGAGACGAAGAAGTTGAAATGATTGCGATAAATTACCATATTCTAAATGAAAAACATCCTTTCTTTTTTTTAAATAAAGCTCCTGGCAGTGTTGAAATAAATAAAATAATAAACGAAAGTTTGGATAAAGAAGAGGTACATTGTTATTAAAAATTTTAAAAGATACTCAATCTAAACTGGTTTAAGTTAAAAAAAAGGAACTATGATCTCATTCTTTCATGAAATAGATGGTAATCATTTGTTGGTTAATGCAGAAATAATATCTGATAAAATATTCAAAGTTCCAAAGAAAAAAGTAAAAAATTCTGAATTTAAAAAAGTCAAAAAAACAAGTATTGTAATTTAAGACTGGTAAAATTATCAAAGAGGTCATGGTACAGGCAATCAAGTGGTTCTTGAAAGAGCGTTAAACACGTTTAAATGAAGGCTTAACAAGGCTAACGACAATGATATCTAATCTAAATAATGGTTCGAACGAGAACAAAATGGACTCAGACAAAGAAACAAGCAATAAGAATGAACGAGTTACTTCGCCAAGTGTTAAACGTAAACTGGGCTGTAAGAAATTCATCAAATTCAGATGAAGAATCAGATGATTTTGATTTTAGTATTAGCAGAACAAAGGAAGCTATAAGTAGTTATAAAGATATTTTTTTTGTGTCAATTTACATATTCTTTCCTAGTAAATAATAAGGAGTTCACTAATTACCTAAGGTCTGAAATAGAGAAACGTTTTAAAGAGGATCAAGGTCAAACATTAGGGTATTATCAAAAAACTTACCCTGAAACAATGTTAGAGATAAAAAGTAAATTTTAAAAAATATTGAATAAAAAACCAACTTTTTGAAAATCCTTTAAAGGTAAATTGGTTGACTTTGTCCCAAAGAATTATACTTTTAAAGAAGCTTGGAATAAAGCACAAAATTGTCTTAAAATGGACAAACAAAACAAACAAAATAAACTAAAATAAATTTAAAATTTTTAAAATTTATTTTAATAAATTTTCCATAAATTTAGTAATTTTTACTTATTTTTACTATTTTTTCTCAAATTTTACCATTTTTTACCTATTTTTACGTATATTGAAATTGAATTTTACGTAAATTTACGTAAAAAATAAAATTTTAAAATATTATCTATCCAAAAAAAAAAAATGAAAAAAATTGAAAATTTTATTAAAAAATTGCATTTATTCAGATTTTTTTGGCCTTTTTTGGTTTTACAAATATTTACAATATTTAACGTAAATTTACGTAAATTTATGTAAATTTGCGTAAATTTACTATTTTTTACAAAAGTTATTTTACGTAAATTTACCGAAATTTACGTATTTTTTGGTAAATTTACGAAATTTTACGTAAAATTTCGTAAAATCCATGTAGCGAATCACCACTGTATTATGCCATTAAATATTTTATTTTATCATCATTCTTATTTTATTGAATTTTAACATTGAAACTTGAATCAAAAAATAATAATTAATTTATTAAAAAATAAAAGAGCCTGTTAATTTCAACTCAGACTAAAAAAAGTTCAAAGAATCTTTTAAAATTTTTAAATAGTTAAAATATTCTGAATAATTATCCAATATTGACATTATATTAAATTATGAAACATTTTTGACTCACTTGTCATATTGTTTAACTGAGTTGATTTTGAAGATAATTTACAAATAAAATAACACTATTTTAATACCTCGATCTGTCATTAATTTATTTTATCATAAAATTAGCCTTTTTAAACCAGCAATTTAACAAACTTGAAAATCGAATTAGCGATATATTTGAAAAAGATGTTTAACTTTTTAATATCGTATAAGCCAAAAAGATAGTATCGACGGCGAAAAGAACTTAAAAGAGCTTATAAATAAAAGAAGAAAAAATAACTTGTCTTAACGAACTATTTTAAATTTTGATTTTATTGGCATCCTCTTTTTTATCTTTAATATTTATCTAGTGAAAAATTAAAGTAAAACAAGTTTATCTTTTTATCTTTTGTTAAAATAAAATATCTGGAACAGACCACCTATTTATTATCTTTAAAACTTTTTCAATCAATTTTTAATCAAAGAAAATATTCATAAAAAATATCAAGATCTAAAATCGATTAAGATTTTAATTAAAATGTCTCTTCTGAAATATTTTACCTGATATATAAAATAATTAATCATCTATGCTTTTGATATTTGTCAAGAGCTTTATCAAAAACTAGTAATTTGATAGATGATAATTCAATTGATTATACCTTTGTATAGTTTTAAAAAATTTGCTCATTTTCATTCTGTTCAATCGTGCTCAAAAATAAAATTCAAATTTTATTTTCAAATTTCAAATGTATTTTGCAATTATGAAAAAATAATTTTTTTTTTTAATGTAAATTCATAATTAAATTTCCAATTAATAAACTCATTTTAATTTTTTTAAATTTATTTAAATTATGCTGAGTTTTTGAGACCTAAAATTAATTATTAAAATGTTCAGCTTCAAACAGCCGAACTCTGCGCAAATGACCATGGGCACCGATGACACCAACTTGTTCGATCTGAGCCTAATGGAACAAAGTGTCAAATCAAGGCTCCTCATGGATATTCCGACCATCAAAACCTCATGAACTGCGATGGACTCATGAATTTGGCCTTTTGCCTAACATGAGCCACCTTCTCTCGCCATTGCTCTACTTGCTTAAAGATGAACCACTTGCCTTTCCAGAGCAATAAAGCCACCAGGTCCAACTCGGTCTCGGATGATTCTGTAGGTGACATAATGAGTGACACATTAAAGAGATTGAAATTGAGCGCAGTATCACATTGTGTAGAATGAATTTGGTTCTGAGTTGGCCAAATTAACTTAATAGTTACTTTAAAACCAATATAACATGAAGTCGCCAGATAACTTACAACGTATGGAAATTTTATTATAAGCAGATGGTAAGATGGTAATGTTCGAAGCTTAGCCAATGCAATTGAAAATATTAATTATTTTTTCTCCCACTGCTACTAATTAAAAAAAAACACTTTTTGAGATTAAAAAAAATTTTTTTCATAAAATTAAAGAAAAAAAAAATTGTAAATTAAGAATTTATTGATAAAAACGGGGCGATCAAATGTAATCTTGATGTTCTCGAAACATATAAAAAACCCGATCGAGATCAAAATTTTTATTATAAAATTATTTTATTATTTAATTATTTTTTCATGTCAATTGACCCGACAATTTTTATCAATTATTTAGGCAAAAATAATCAGATTTAATTAATTTTTTTTTGCTTTTAGTCAAATTGTTTCAAAAATTGTAAAAATGAATAAATATTTAAATTTTTTTAAAAATTATTATTAATTTTTTAGTCCTATTAGATATTTTAAATTAAAAATTGCAAAAAAGTAAAAAAATTAGAATATAAATGATAAAAATGATAAAAAATATAATTTTTGAAATTTAATTTTCTCTATTCCCAGAGCACTTTTTACAAATTAATAAATAAATTCCTAATTTGGCATTTTTTTCTTTGGTCATATTTTTTAGGAGGTGTAGATTCTGGTGTTGCATTCACGATAGTCGAAATCTTCATCTAAATCGCTATCAAATAAGACCTCATCATCATTAGCTCCAGAAAAACTTGACTCATTCGCAGCACCACAATCTTCCTCGTTTATGTCTCTGAGAGTCGCCAGAGCGCCTAAAGCAGCAGTTCTTTTTTGCATTTTAATTAAATAAAATCTAGAATGATCATGCAATTTTAAATGTTCATTTTTTTTATTTAAAATTTAATCGCTTGCAAAATAGCTTGAATATAGGATAAAAACTATGTCGGCTCAATTGACCCGACCGGGCCTTATGCATAATTTTATAATTTAAAGAGTTAGAACAAATTAAAAAATTATTTTTAAATAATAAATGAAATTTCTTTTGAAAAAAAATCCGGGCTTTTTTTAATTGTTCCAAAATCTTGCTTGGTTCAATTTTTATTGAGGTTTAAAATCTTAAATCGGGTCAAATGACCCGCCGGGCTTTCTAGTGGTAATTCTATGAATATTAAATACTTTATTATAAAAGTTTAAATAATTAAAATTTCAAAAAGTAATAATGAAGTAAATGTTAATCAAATTAATTTCTTAAAATTATTTTGTGAACAAAAATTTTTCAAAATGTTTTACAAATCGCTCTCTAATTTCATTTTTTTTTAATTAATTTTTTTTTTTTGAGTGAATATATAAAACTGTTGAAAAACACCAAAACACAATTGAGTTAGTTAACAAATTCAGTAACTAAACTAAAAACAGATATGCACTTATAGCAGTTTTATTAATTTTAATGGAATAGAAGTCGAAAGGTTAAATTAAAAAAGAAAAATTCAAATAATTTAGAGTAATTTGTTTGATCTAATTATAAAAAATTTATCTATAAAGATTTCCATGTAGTAAAATTTTAGTATATTCACAGCCAGCATTCTAAAGTAAAAGCTATCAACTACTTTTAATTTTAACAAATCAAGTAAAAGTATTGAAGTTAAGAAATTCCCATGTTCTGAAATATGCGATGAATTTGGATAAAATTGCAGGTCCAAAACCATTTATTTTATAGCTTTTTAATGGATAAAATTTTTTACGATGTCGAAAATAAACTCTGAAATAATCTAAAATAATAGTCTATTTTGATAATAGTCTCACCCCCAATTTTTATAAGACTGGCCCCAAACTGAACCCCATTATTCTTGAAGAGAATTTTATGATCAAATCATTTTAGAAATGTATTTTAGAGTACTTTTGGACAAAATTGATTAATTGGATTTCCCCAAATTTTAGAATCCCTTAAAATATTAATAATAATAAAAGTTAAGCTTTTTTGGTTGTGATTTAAGGACGACTGGGAAGTTAAAAGAAATAAAAAAAAAGTCATCAAGATCTCAGCATCTTACCGAGCCCTGATTAATGCCATTTTCTGCTTTTTCGATTAAAATTAATTTTTAAAATTTTTGTCATTTATTACTTTAATTAAATTTGTCACCCCGGAAATATTTAATAATTAAATTTATTCCTTAAAAATTTTTAAAATTTTTGAGAAAAAAATCTAAATAATTGTGTTTGATCTCAATTTTTTATGATGACACTGAATTTTAGAGTTTAGAAAAAATATTACTTAAATTACTTTCATTAACTATTTATTACATTTAATTTTTAATGATAATTTAATTTAAAGTTTTTTTTTAAATGAATTTTGACAGAAAAGATTTACTTCTTATTATAAGATTAATTATAATTCGGAAAGAATTAATATTTATTTGAAGGAAAATTTAAAAAAAAATGAGTAAAAAATGAAGATAATGTATTTTTTGAAATTAAAGATTTACAAGATTTTAACTTTCAATTATCAATTATTTAATTGAATAAATAAATTTAATTGCTTCGTTTAAATTATTTCAGTTCACGTTTTTATGTAGAATATTAAATTATTAATCTAAATGAATGAGCTAGTTCACATTACAGGAGAGCACCTGTTTTATTAAATAATTTGAGTTGAACCTCTTGTCACTCTGAAAAAGTTAAAAACCAGCATTGTTAGAGTCTAAAAAAATAATTAAATTTACTTTATTGATAATTAGATAGAATAATTTTGATGCTTATTTCATTAGCTGATAAAAGGAAAAAAAATGGATTTATTTATTTTTTGATTCCAACTCCAGGTTAATTTCAAGTGACTATAGCCTTTAGTACATTTTCGATTAAATAGAACAAAAAATAGAATTAAAAATGACGGTTTTAAAGTTCAGCTTTATTTTATTTTTATTTTTCAGCGTTTTATTTATTTTTGGCTTTAAATTATTTTTATTACTAAATTTAATTTTTTTACCACCAAAAAATATAAAAAAGCTTTTATAAAAATACTTTTTTGGAACAAAATTACTTCTTGAATGTAAAATTTATTTAAAGAAAATGATTTATCACGAAGAGACATTGAATGAATATAAAGAAGCAAGAGTTTATCTGCTAATGAAATAGGCATTAAAATTGACAATCGAATTGACAACTCCGATTCTAGTGATCGACCAAACAAACGAAAAAGAATTTACTGGAGCTTGGAAATTATATTTTAAAATTACAATGAGGCCATCAAAAGTATAGAAAAAAAACGGATAAGCCAAAAAGCTCACAGCACCAAAAATGTAATTAAGGAATATTATAAATGTTCCATTAATTCGAAATGTCCATCTCGAATAGATCTCGATTACATTGATGAAACATCAAATTTTAAAACGCTAAGAAACCAAGAGGATCATGATCATGGCTTTATTAACTCGTCACAACAATTAAATAAAAATATATTCAACTATTTGAAGATAAAAATTACTTGAAAAAATATACTTTTGTTCATATATTATATAATATTACAGTGAAAAATATAGACTAAAATAGACTTCAATTTTGATCCAATTGAAGAGGATACAAACCTAAACCTGGAGCTTAGAATCAAAAATATTTTTTTTTTTTCTTTTAGACTTAATTTTATTTTAAATTAACAAAAATTTTTTTTCGATATTAAAGAGTATTTTAATTTTACTTAATCTTTTTTTAGAACAAGATAAAATAACAAGATAAATTTTAGACAGCTAAGACAAATTTTCGAAAAATGATGATAAAGAGCCTGAAAAAGCCTTAAATTTTTTATTTATTTTCTGGTATTCTACTTGTTTTGAGAGAAATTTGTTCAAAAGTTGTTTAGTACTCGTTGCTACCATGCAAATTTTAAAGTATTTTAAAAGAAAGTTTATCCTTGGAATAAGGTTAAATTTTGACAATACCTTTTCATTTATTTAAATTAATCAAAAATTGATGCCTAATATGGAACTCAATGTATGCCGATTGATTAATTTATATCTTAATTATATAATAAAGGGCGAATTACAATGTTTTATAAACTCACTTATCTTATCTTGCAAAGAATTAAAGCAAATAATTAATTGATTAGAGATTTATTTTTAAAAAAAAATGTTTTACATTGAAATAAAATATTTAAAAAAAATGAATTTAACTCTAAATCGTTTAAATTTGGCTTAAAAGTAATTGTCAAAAACTGTATTAACTTTAATATCAAATTGTATTTGAAAAAAATAAAAATAATGAATTTAATAATAAATGTCTTGTATGATTTATAAAATTAAAAATTTTTTTAAATATTAATAACTACGTACTAATTGTTTTTATTTTAATGATTTTTTTATTTTCGTATTTAAATTTAGCTGTATACAGGAAGAATTATTTCCGCTACAATCTTCCTGAGCATTTGTGTAAATAAATACAAAATAAAAGATTAAATTAATATATTTTTTAGTATCAATATAAAAAAATTGAATAAATAAATTAGAAAAGTTCAGTTATTGACACAATTATTAATATTTTTGTTCAACTGCGAAATTAAAATGTTTATTAATTTAAATTGAATTATAATTAATTTGTGCTAAACTAATGCGAAATTGAGGATTTTTGCGGATTTACTTGTAAAACTTTTGCTTCCTTGTTAAATAAAAAAAAAACGCAAAATTCAACCAAAGTAAGATCACATTCCAAAGCTAATTAACTCATTGATAAACAACATTACGGAATTACCTCCAATAAGCCGCCTATGTTTTTATTAATTATAGAATCCTCTTAAAATTTTTGCTTAGACAACAAAAACATAAAAAAAAAAACAAGATTTAACTAATTTAATTTAAAATTTCTCCTAAAAAACAAAAACTAAACAAAGACAATTTATTATTATTACATATTTTTGAGGAAAAAATGTTTACAAATTTGTTCGAAATATCAATTAAATTAAACATTTGTCTTTGTTCCACATTTATCCTAATCGGCTGCATTGGCGGCCTCATCACCCTGAGTGTTTTGTGGCATGCTCACGGCAAATTGCCCAAAATATGCGCCCAGAACTATCTCGGCATGCTGACCGTCGCCAACTGTCTTTTCCTAGTCCTCCATTGGTACATCAACACATCACAAATCATAATCACATACTTTAAGCTAATTAACTACAAGTTCTTGTTCCTTTTTCTCAACTTGGTCAACTCGAACAACTTTGTGTGCAAGTCAATGAACTTTGCGTACGTGTTCTGCCGGTGTCTGTCTACCTATTTGACGCTGACTTTTTCCTTTGAAAGGACCATCGCCACCTACTTCCCATTCAAAATAGTCTCATACAAACAGCACTCGCATTTCATCTTCAAAATTGTCTTCATCGGTCTCATCCTATTCTCGTTCATGGTGTCCATTCAGAGCTTTCAAAACTACCAGCTGATCAGACTGAACACCAACTCGAATGAAATCTACGACCCCAAGTTTTTTCACTTGAACGCAATTTGTGACATAGCCGAAGAGCACTTTTCCCGTCATGCCAAATTCACCTACATTTTTGTCCTACTGATGCTCATATTTCCCGTCATCCTAGTAGTCCTATTGAACATTTCCATATTTCTGAGAATGAATAGGAAAAAAAACTACCTGAATGTAAATCAGTATTTTTCGATAAACATTCAGACAACCCAGAGACTGAAGCGCTTTCTGAGCTTTAAGAGCGAGGCCAGACACCAAGAAAACACTGTGGAAGCCAGATGCTGTTCTGTGCAAGTGGACGACCATTTGTTGGACAAGTGTGGAGAGGGACGCGACTATGAGGAAAGTCTGGACACTGAGAATCAAGTATCGAATGTTTTTTTGAAAAAAAATGACAATTTTTGTGTGGTAAGAGTTGATTTGAACAAAGAAGGAAAAGACAAGACTCGGTATGTTCCCAAGCCGCACTTGGTTGTTTTGAATAAAGCAACAGGACATGTTTCGCTGTACGGCGAGGGACCAAGCAAAAATACCAAGTTGTCAAGGCTGGAATTTGTCAGAAATGAAAAAAGTTTGTCCAAAGACTCGGTAAACTCAAGACTGGACAATCCGGGCTCGTCTTTGTGCAATGATTTGTGTTCGAAAAAAAGAGCTAGTATGACTAGACCAAAATTTAAGATACATTGTATAAATCATAAATTTTACAAGACTAAAATTTTAATTTTGCTCACAACTGTTTATGTTCTGTCCAATTTTCCCTATTTTTTGAACATTATAATCGCCAATGAGATGTACAATTTTACGTCTAATTACACTTATTTGAAAAATGGCTATCCGGTCGAAAGTTATCTTAAGTACAGGTATCATTCATTTTTGCTTTTGTCTGAAATTTTGTACATTTTTAATTATTCAATCAGTGGTTATATTTTATTTTCGTATGGAAAAATATATCGACTACATTTTAAAAGTCTGTGGTCGAAAATCGCCGCTTTTGTTTTCAATATTGGCCACTAATTGAATTATTTTAAATAAATGTAAAGCTTAAGCGCTTTTATTTTTTTAATTTTTGATTAATTTTTTTAATTGAAAATTTATTCTTGAATTTTTGTATTTGTAATTTAATTTATCAAATTGTATAGTACTCTTTATAAAACTAATAAAAAGTGTATGCAAGTTTTTAATTTTTTTTAACTTTTTTATAAAAAAACTTTTTTGTGTATTCTGTCAAATTTTCCAAATAAAATCTCATGAAATTTAAAATTCTTTATAGGAGATATAAATTAAATATTCAAGAAGTTACAAAAAAAAACACAGATGTGAGTTAAAATTCATATTCCCGTTCACAAATAAAAAAAATTTTATAAAACCTTCCGTAAATCAAAACTTTAAACGGCTCTGAACCATTAAAAATAAGCTTACCGCAAATATCTGTTCATTAACGTTAGGCTAAAACCAAGAAATTCAGTTTTGGCACATGCACCGTTTACCATCTAAACCATATTATAATTTATTTAACTTTATACATATGTATTAAAAAGAGTTTTTTAAGAACTAACTGTGCATTAAGTTTTAAATTCAATTGTTCTGCTGCATTAAAATTACAAAAAATGAAAAATAAAAGAAGGCTTTTCAATTAAATTTTTTAATTTGATGCTGCACCAAAGCCAAAATAAAAAAAATCTAAAGATATTAAAAAATTGAAATATATTTTTTGAAGTTAATACAACTGTTGGATCAGCACTAAAAGTAAATTTCAACTTTTATGACAAGTAATTTTTAAAGTTGTATATAGATCACGAGTCTTGACTTAAGAATTGTGATCTTTATTCAACTCTAAAAAAACTGAGTTTTTCATTTTTTAATTATTTACGCAATGTGAAATTTTAGCACAAAAATTAAATTATAAATTAAGACCCAAGAAGCCTAAAAAACTTCTCGGGTTTCTCGGCTAATTTTTTTTAATAAGTTTTAATTATTATAAAATTAGTTATTTATATAATTTATATTAGTGAAAAAAATTCGAAATTTTATGATAGTGTTTTTTTATTATAAAATTTATCTTTATTAATAAGTATGTAAATTATTTGATAAGTATGTCTCAAAATTGACTTGCCCTTGCCTCAACTTTGACTAATTAAACTATCTGGTAATTATATATATAGTTTTATCTTGTATTTTCGTATTTTTTTTAATTTGTCCATAAAGCTTTAAATTTAAATAAATTTAATTCAAATTTATCCCATATAGAATTCAAACTTTTAAACAGTCATAAAATTTATCTTTGAATTATAAGAGTTTATTAGAGGTGTTATCTGGGATAATAAATAAATGAATAAAAAATTTATATTTACTTTATTTAAATAAAGTACAGAAATAAAGATTATTAAAACATTTAAAGTTATGTTAGACTTATAAAATTTATTTTATATAAGACTATTGAATGAAACTTAAAAAAATCATTTGTACTATGAAATAAAATAAGATTAAAAAATTTAATTGATACTGCAAAAAATACAATAACCCAATTTTTTATTTTCTTCTCCAAATATTAAATTAAATTACCTAATTAATTAATTGCTCGAAAAGAACTAATGGACAACTTTTTGTATTATTCAATTTTACAATTCTTTTATTATTATTTTATGCTAACTTTATGTTCTATTCATTTATTCAAGCTATCATCTTATACAACTTTTCGGTTTTTCAACTATACAATTATTCTTTTATTCAGCTTATGTTATAAACCATTTGATTTAAATCAAGCTATTTGATCCTTGGATATTAGAATTTAAGTGTTCAAAAAATTAAAGCTTGATACAACTACAAAAATTTAATCTATTTTAAACCTATGAGGTCTGAATAGTCCTCTGTTTTATAACATGAAACAATGAAAGATAATAAATTAATTAGGTAATTAATGGCAAATTCTAGACTAAACAAATAATAGAGATAGCAAAAATACTTAAAGAAAATAAAACAATTATTTATGAGAAAGAGTTAAATAAAAAAATAAAAATAGAAAAAAGGAATGATCATAAACTGATATTAATATGATATTTTATAAAAATTTTTGAAAATTCAACCTCTATTTTCTAACCAAATTTAACAAAACATTTCATAAATTAAACAGACTTCTCTCTCTTTTTAAATGCCTTGCAGAAAAGAATTTATTAAATTCAATTGCTCGAGTCAAAGTTTAGTAATGCGGTAGTAAAGAAAATAGAATTTTTCTGATTTCTCAGAATTTATTTTTACATTAATATTGTTAATAAAATTTTTAATTTATTTTTTTAAATTTTTTTCATCACTCTATTAAAAATCAAATGTAAATTTTCTAAATTATATTTGTAGTCCAAAAAATTTAATTCAATTTGTTTATTTTGTAAATTCCTCAAATGTCTGATTTATTTATTGGTATTTTATAAAATTATCAGGTAGTTCCAATCAATATTAAATATATTCAAAAGCATTCTCTATTTTCTCTTTAATTAGATAATTTATTATTAGGAAATAAGAAATTTTTTAATAAAATAATTTGTGTAATTCCGAAATTTCTTGCGAATTTTTTAGAAAAGATAAAGATTGTTACAAATTATTCGAAAAAACAAATTATACATTTAAATTAAAAAATGAAAAAATATTCAATCAAATCAATTTATTAATCAAATTATTAGGAATTATTTTTATTTAAATTGGAAGCAATTCTACAAAAGAGTAATCAAACGGACTTTCAAATTTTAAACAATTTCTTATTTTAAAATTGCATGTAAGCTCATCGTAAATTTTAATTAGAAATTTTCTTAAATTTAATTACCAACAAGATAAAAAATGAAAGAAAACGGTGAAAAACTAATGAGAATTTAGTTTAAAAAAAGTCTGAGCGACTCCATCCATTGTTCAAATAATTGGTTTAATTGCTTCAAATGTTAAAGATTTTTTTCAAAATTTATCTAATCTTGGTATTTAAAAAAAATTCAACTTTTTGAATTCATTTATCGTGTATTTTAGACATTTTTTTATCATTTCTTTTTCAATTAACAATAATTTAAGAATAAAGTTTGTTATAAGCTTTTTTAAAAGGTATCATGCTTGAGTATAAATGTGTATCTTACCTTCAGTCTTTTTTCACATAAGCTGTACACGATGAGAGATAAATTTGTAGCTTTTCTGGTTTTAGTTTTGATTACCAAAAGCTTTTCAAGTGTAATCACCTCAAAACCATTGGTGATTGCTCATCGTGGTGCAAGTGGTTATCTTCCAGAGCATACACTAGAGTCGAAAACAGCAGCTTTCTTCATGCAAGCTGATTATATTGAACAAGATGTCATATTGACCAAAGATAATCATCCAATTGTTCTTCATGATTTATATCTGGATGAAGTGACTGATGTAGCTTCTAAATATCCGGAAAAAATGCGTGCAGACTTGCGTTTCTATGCCATTGATTTTACTTTAGAGGAAATCAGGACTTTGAAAGTATTCGAGAGATTTAGGCGTCAAGATCCAATAGTGGCCTATTATCCACAGCGTTTTCCATTGGGAAAATCAAATTTTCAAATCAGTACATTGAAAGAAGAGATCGAAATGCTTCAGGGACTTGAAGGAACATTTAAAAGAATTTATGCACTGGATAGTTCAGTTGGTTCGAATTATTTTAATGGTCATAATATTGGTCTATATGTTGAGATTAAAGATCCTAAATTTCATATTGATGAAGGTAAAGCTAATTTTAGCGAAATTGTTTTGGATATTTTGGATCAGTATGGCTACACAGATAAAAAAAGTAAAATTTATTTACAGTGTTTTGATCCTAAGGAATTGAGAAGAATTAGAGAAGAGCTTAAGTGTAATTTGTCACTTGTACAGTTGCTTTCAGCAGATCAGACTAGTGATGGTATCGAGTGGACCACTAGAAATGGCTTGGAAGAGATTAAAAAATTTGCTGATGGAATAGGACCTGAAAAATCACAACTAATTAATTTTGACGAGAAGGCAAAAATATTGACTCCATCTGAACTGTACCAAAATGCCAAAGAATTAGGTCTTTTTATTCATGCGTACACTTTTAGAATCGACGATTTGCCAACATTTGCTTCCAGTTGGAATCATTTGCTAAATATATTTTTAAATGAATTCAAAATTGAAGGCTTGTTTACCGATTTTCCAGATCTTACTTTAAAATATTTAAATAGCCAAAATACTTTATATATATCAAAAATATTTCTTTATTTTTGTGTACTGTTTAGCTTATATTTAAAATTTTAAAATTTAAATCATTTTCAACTAATCTTTTCTGATTCCAAAATTATTTTTTAACAATAAAAAAATAAAAATAATACAAATAATTTTATTTAATACTAAATCTAAATTAGAACTAATATAAATTAAATTTTATTCTAAAATTATGAAAAGAAAAACTTTTGAACTACTTTTTCTTATTCATATTTCAAATTTATTTTTTAAAATTCAAGAAATTGGAAAATTAATTTTTGTAGTAATTTTTTTTTTAATTTTGTTTACGGTCAATTAATATTA
The DNA here is from genome assembly GCA_016802215.1 of Brachionus paranguensis. Lineage (NCBI taxonomy): Eukaryota > Metazoa > Rotifera > Eurotatoria > Ploima > Brachionidae > Brachionus > Brachionus paranguensis. Next base: position 1,783,533 of record JAESIX010000015.1, on the reverse strand, counting down.
TAGAATAGAATTAAATGCATCAGTTTTTTTTTTGATAACTTTACAAACAAAACATGCAAAATTCCTGCCATAAAAAAATTTTGAGTAGTAGACTATTAATATTTGTATACAAACCAAATTTTTTGTATATATTTTTAGGACCTTTCGAGTAGAAAACTCTTTTCGGTATCATACTTGTCTTACTTTTTACAATTTATATACTCTTTTTTATAATAAATAAAAGTAAAAGATTTGACTCATATAAATTGCACTGAATACGATCTAGCAACAATGGTTCTTCAAATGTAACAATTCTGGACTAATTGACTAGATAAAATAATATTTTTACTAAATCGAATTTTGTTTGTTAAATAATCTTAGCTATTTTTATGTATATAACAAATTTGTCCATGGGACTCAAATTTTAATTAAATAATTAAATAAATAAATAAAATAAATATTTCTAAGTTAAAAATTCATTCATTTTTGCCATGTCCAAATAACACTCGGAAAACATAATTCAAAGCACTTTTCATACAAAACACCTTCAAAAATTCTCCAAGGTTTTCAATTGTTGAATTTAGCAAAACAACAATTTACCTTTACTCGGCATTTAAATTCAAAAATTTCAAGATAGAGAACTTTATTTAACTTTTTTTGCCAGATTTATTTACTAATTTAAAATTAAAAAAAAATAAAAATATTTGGGTTAAAATTTTACTATAAACCTACAACTAATTAGTAATATTTATTTTTTTTCAAATAAATTTCTATGCATTAGGTGAATTGGTAGAAAAAACAGAAGACAAAATAAACTGGAAATACAGGCCAAATGCGGTATGATATAAGCTGAATTGGCGTTGGTAAACCCGAGCCAACTTTGTTCGTTCGGTTTCAAAAGGTCCAAAAATGCACCTGCGACTTGCTGGAATACAATTCCACCAGAAGCTAGACCAACGATAAACAGCGAAAGAACAAATGAATTGATGTCCAGCAGTTGTTTAGCCAGCATAATACCTGTCGGTGTCATAGGTCCTGAGCATAAGCCCAGCAAAGGAATGCATATCCAAAAAAATAAGCTAAATTTGGTGAATACCGGAATTATAAATAATAAATTGATAAGAAAATTTAAGCTAAGAATTAGAGTAAAAAATACAACTGTGTCCAATTTAAAAGCTAAATAGGCGGCCAAAAATCTGCCGATTATAAAAAATGCCCAAAACAAAGTTTGTACAATGATGAATATTTCTATTTGTAATTTGGCTGGTCCCATGGTTAAATAAGTTATCATAAATCTGCTCAATATGGTAAAGTAGCCTTGATTAAACAAAAAGACCATAAAAAACAAAAATATTTGCAGCATCAGCCGATTGTACTGTTTGTTTGATAGATAGTGAAGCTTTTCTTTGCCAACAAATAGTCGTTTGAAAAAAAGAGAAAGCTTGTTTTCGGTCAGCGAACTTGAGGTGCCAATTGAAAAAGTGTCCATGTTTAAGTCTTCGCCAAGTAGAATTAGTTGTTTGCGGTTTTTTTCGTACTTGTGCCGATTTTTGTTCTCGGCCAGTTGGGCATAGAGGAACAACAAGGAGACTAGCAAAGCAAATAGTGATGAAATCCAGTAGGGCCATCTTAAATCAATAGCATCCATTGAGACTAATGAATCGTCGACGTCTGTTTTGTTCATTTTGTAAGGGTCGAATTTGATGAACGGCTTGGCCAACTGTGTGGCAAATATTGCACCAATTCCGTATCCAGCATGCATTGCATTGATAGGACTAGTGTTTATTCCGCTCCACAAGTTTAGGATTATATGATTGCCGCCCAAATCGTACACAGCTTGAGCCAGACCTTGGCACAGAAAATAAACAGTTTGGGTGAAATAATTCCTAGTGATTGGAATGAGAAAATTTGATACAGCTATTAGAGCAGATGAGAAAGCCATCAAATTCTCGGAATATTTTGAATATTTGTCAAGGACTAGACCAAACAGGACTGTGAGACTCAAATAGCCAATATTTCGCAGCACCAATGCAAACGATATGCTCGAGTAATTCACTTGAAGATAAGTCTTTAGATCCTCGAAAGTGGGACCGACGATTTCAAAGTTTAGACCAAAGGATATCCATGCAAATATTAAGAGAACGGTTTTTATAAATCTGTAGTAAAGAGTGTATGATTCGGACTTGTTTCGGTTTCGGAGACTGGTCTGACTAGCGTATAGTGGATCGAAATTGTCCACATCATTGACTGGTTTAGGGTCAACATCAATGCTGTTTTCGGACTCTAAGGACTCCACTGAAAGGTGTCTCTTTGCTTGTGTATTGTTGGTATTCATTCAAACCGCTTGGCACCAAATTTATAGATATATAGAAAAAAAAAATTCCACATAAACTTTAAGTTTTAAAATAAAGTTTTCATAATTTATTGAAATTTTAATGTTTAATTTTGGTTTATTAAAATTTATAATTTTTTTGTTGTTGATTGATTTAAACAAAGTTGATTTGTTATCTATTTCAATTTAACACTTGACTCAAATTTAGAATTTGAGTCGTTTTACATTAATTTTTATATTGTGATCATAAAAAATAAATTATTTTATTCTTTTTTTGTTGTTGCTGATATTAAAGCCTACTTCAAAGTGAATAAATTTTGCTTCAAATTGCTTTTAGCCTAATGGTTAAGTTAAAATTTAAAAAATTAGCATATTTTGTTCACGAATTTTTGGGAAAATTTTGATTACTTTTTTATTTTATTTAGACTGGTGTTTAAATATGTTTAAAAGAACAAACAACATATAATTAATTCATTCTAAGAAAAATTTAAATTGTTTAAGTTTGTAGGAAATATTTATTTTTTTAAGGTAATTTCGTTTGAGTGAAAACTGCATGACTAGACTTAACTTTTTTATTAAGTAATCAAAGGGAAAGTTTTTTCTTTTTTAAGACAAATTTTAAGCATCGTTCTTTCACTGCATAGGTATTAGTTCATGAATGAGAAAATTTTTTTTTATATAAATACAGATTTGAATAAAATGTGAATTTAAAAATTGAAATCAAAAAATTTTAAAATGATTATTCCGATCCGCTGTTTTTCTTGTGGCAAAGTAATAGGCAATAAATGGGAGACCTTTTTCGAACTAGTGCACTCGGGATATGCCGAAGGGTTAGTAGCATTCAAAATATGAGCAAAATTTTAATTAAAATTTGGTTTTAGTGAAGCGCTGGACGCCATTAATTTAAAGAGATATTGTTGCAGAAGAATGCTCTTGTCTCATGTTGATCTAATCGAAAAGCTTCTCAACTATGCTCCACTACACGTTTAATCTTTGTCAAGGAAACAAATTTTTTGTTCAAATATTTGTCTTAAAAATGATAAACAAATAAAATTGTAAAAATAAATCCAAAATTAAATTCTTTTTTTCTTCTTAATCATTAGAGATAATTGGCTGAATTTTTATTCTTGTTGACGAACATATAAATTCAAATGAATTTGTCACACATATTTATTAGGGACAAAATAAATATGAACTAGGAAAAAAATATGCTCACACTAAAACAAATGTATTTTGCTTTGTTTGTCTAAGTTTGATCGAAATGTTTCTCATAGATGAAAAGCCAAATTTCCGGCCGCTCATCATTATCTCTTGCTATTTGAAGAGGAAGCATAATATTGAAAAAATTGAAGAAAAAAAAGAACAAAAAAAAGAGATATTTTTTCAAGGTAAATCATGATGAATTTGAACATGCTTAACTAAAAAAAATACCCATCCAAATTTTTGTACATACGAAAAAAATAGGAAACAATCAAATATTGGAAAAATTTAGGTCTTGGAAAAGTAATTGTTTTTCGAAAATAAGATTTTTAGTCTGTTTGAACAAAATTGATATTAAGCGACCCTAACACAATGAGCACAGACATGTTTTTAGCTCTTTTCCGATTGACATTATCCATCGGCTTGGATACATTTGATTGTAAAATTTGGATATTATCAATCTGGTTGCTAATTAACAAAAAAAAGTTAAATACAATTCACAGTCCCTAAGTAAACTGATTTGTCATTTTTGTTGTTCACATTTAAGCTACGGTGTTTTAGGATAAAATGAAAAAAATGCAAAAAAAAAATCGTCCCTAGGTGGATTCGAACCACCAACCTTTCGGTTAACAGCCGAACGCGCTAGCCGATTGCGCCATAGAGACAACAATGATTAATTGAAGCAAAGTAAATAATGATTAGATAAAAACTTGGATTCCATCATGGTATCAAAACGACAAAAAATTCAAGCAAAAGATAACAAATAATTAAATTTTTATTACTTTATTCAAATGTTTAAGGTAGAAGACAAAGAACAAATGCAAATTTGTCTGATTTATAAAAAAAAAAAAGCAAATATCACACACACATTCAACAAAAAACTATTAAATTCAGAAAATTCTAAATGCCAATTTGTCAGACATAAAATTTTGATTTTCGGGCTTTTGTTCTTTTAAACTTTAACAATTAGCTATTTGTAAAAATTTTTTATAAAATTTTTTTATTTTGAGAGAGAAAAAAAAATGTGAGCAGTGAGTGAGACATGGCACCAATAGCACAAGAACTGTCTATGTTCAATTGAATTGGGCCAACAAGGTGCAATGAGAAACAGAATAGAATAGACTCGAGAGCAATAACTCGGCATGTATCACATAAATTATTATTATGTCTTTTTTTCTAATACTCTTCTAGGTTTATTGCTATGAATTTTTAGTTGAACAATGGTAATACTTGCTTCAATTTGAAGATAACACCTTTAGATATCGTTTTCATGAGCAACAAAAATTGTTTCTTAGTTTATATTGAATGCTGCAGTAGACGAAAGAACGACATTGTCTAAATGTCAAACGAGCATAAATTAGAGCGTATCGGTGCGTTTATCCAATGTTTGCCATTCGACTTAAGCAGCATTTTTTTGTTTGTTTGATATATTTAATATTCCATGTAATTTATATTTTTATTTTTTTTCATACTTGTTTGGAACTATATTGAAATTGAGCGCGCAATAAATTTGTTATTTGATAGGCTATTTTAAAATTCTGATAGGTGAATTTGGCTGCAAAGTGCCGCTAAATTTAATTAATGATTTGTTTGTAAACGACTTAGTTAGACTGTTGAGCTTTACCTGAAAATAGGCTTGAAATAAAATCTAGCGATTAGGTTAATTTAAATAAAAAAGATTAGAGCAGCCGAATAGTTTATTCTATTTGTGTTTGCTCAAGATTTAGAATAATTTGAATTTAAAAGCAACTTTTTTTTTGTTGTTGCTCTAGTCCCTTTCTCTGTTGCCTTTCACAATGATCTAATCCTAATCCCCCCCCATCTTCATCATTGATCCATCGATTAGTTTCACGTGACCAAAAGCTAGTCAAAATTTGCCAAGTGGGGGCGATCTATTCATTTAGTGTGTAATTGTACGGCCAAATGGACCAAAATTAAATTTTAATTAAATTCAATTTTTTGTTTTGTTTCTAGTTTAAGGTTGTTTGTTGAGCGAAAGAAAAAATTATTTATTTTTTGTCGTTGATTGTCAATAGAGGTCAATGGAAATAGTTTTTTTTTTTTTTTACTATCTATTCTCTATTAAATCTTTATCGTCACCGTGTTTGGTTCAGTGAACATTACAAATGAGTCAGGTATGAAATTTAAAGTGATTGAACATTTTATTGCTTTTTAATATGCAGCCAAACAAAAGTAAAAAAAAATACAAAATAGCAGACACAATACAATGATCAGGTGGATGGGACGAGGGCAAATATGTTGAGGGAGCCTGCGGCGCCGCCTGATCTAATCTTCCTGATTATTGGTACAAATCAAAAAAGCTAAATGACGAAATTACTAGTCTGATAAGAGCTCTTGAACACTCGACACAATTAGCAATCTAATTTGGAGTCCGGGCAGATAAAAGAATTTCGAATGATAACAAGAAAATAATTCTCTAGAACTCTACTAATGCAATGCCACATTTCAAATTCACATTCAATGATAAGATTTAAGAGTAGGTGATTTCTTTTTTGTTGGTATTTTTTTTGCTTTAGAAGAAGAAAAGACGAAATTGCAAGCTGAATTCGGATTGCAGAGAAGATGCTTGCTTGTTTTATCTTAGAATAATAAAATTGTTAAATTTCAGTAATATTTTCTAAAGTTCAGCAAAATTTATTTAGTTTAGTAATCATGCGCTTTTATGGCAGGTAAACTAAATACTAGAATTGTTACTGATATGATATATTTTTTTATTTGAAATTTAAAAAAAAATTTATTTTTCAGCAATTAAAAAATATTGGTCCTTATCTTCATTTTTTTTTACATAATTTAGGCAAAGCCATGGCCGGTTGGAATGGAGACTTTGTACTCTCTTTCAGCCACATGATAACAGTTTTGAAAAAAAAAATATTTTTTTTATTTTTTTTTCTAATCATTTTGATTAAATGTTAAATAAGTTGAAATTTTGAAAATTTTTAATTGTCTTGTGTTGTGTGAGCGAGAGTGTGCCGAGCTTGTTGTTCAATTTGGACACAAGCGCTATTAGCTTTGCATGCACTGTGAAGAAAAGAAGAATCCTATTGGCTGTTGTTGTTTCTGAATGATTCAGATCTAGGGTTCGGTGTGTTAAGACTTTAGATGGTCGAAGGTTCGGTCTCGAAGACTTTTGGATGCATGAGAAAGTGGCATCCGTAATTTATTTTTTTATTTCTTTCAAATTTTTTTCAAATAAATTTTTCAATTATAATAATAATTGTATTTTTGTAGGCCGGCAGCTATTTATCTACTGGACTTTTTGATTCAAAATAGACAAGGCTAGTAGTAACCTAATTTCTATTTATCATTTGGTCAAATTGTGGCTAATGTCTGTTAAAATTTTAATTTTATTTATTTTGGAATTTTAATTTTTTTATTTTGTTGTGTTCTCTTTCTCTCTGCGTCTCTCTTTTTTTCCAATTCTATTTCTCTTTTTTTTTTGTTGCATCTAATTCATAATTGCCAGTGTTCAATTCTTTTATTATTTTTGTTACCTTTTATCTATTGTTTCATGGAATTTAATTAGACTTGAGCTAATGTTTCGAATGCGAATTTCGGAAATTATTCGAACACCATCATCGAAGCTCACAAAGCATAGGCTTAGCAACAAAAAGAGAAAAAAATTGCACAATCGAAGCCTGCCACTATAGATAACATAATCTGCGTATAAATATTTGAGCGGCTTGTATAACCGAAAGCAAGAAAGAAAGAAATAAAGAGAGGTATGTATTAGAAGAGACAGAGAGAGAGAGAGGGGAAAAGAGATGGATTTGTGTTTGTACTCTCGAATCGAATGACATACTTTCGACTCTAATTATCTATTCATAAATTTCTAGTTCATATAGATATATCTAATCAGGTATGGACATAATTATGAGTGTGTGTGTGTCCTTTCGAACATGATAATATTTCTTGAATGCGTATCGTTTTTCTTCTTATTCTAAGAATTGCGAATGGAGGAGACCCATACACAGATAATATTCAAATATTTATATTATCTATAGTGTTCTTTTAGAGGAGATTTGCGAATAGAATGAGGAATTTTTTTTGCTAGCTTCATTATTCTCTATCCAATGAAATAGTCTGAAAAATAATAAATTACCTTTTGTTTTCTCAAATAGAAAATCTAGTTTTCATTAGTTTCAAATTCCAAAACGCTCAGATATTTAAATTTCTAATCTCAAAAAAAAAAAAAAAACTCAAAAAAGTAGGAATTATTGTTCGCAAGAAAAAATTCAAAAAAATTCCAATCAGTTTGACCAGACCAAAACCACGACTGGCAGCAAGATCGCATTTCACCACATTTGGCTGGAATAGTTTCGTGCTAGTTTGGACAAGAGACGACAACAGAGAGAGAGAGAGAGATTACTCTTTTTTTGCTGTGTTGTGTCGTGTCCAGTAATTACATTTTGACGATTGAAATTCCTAGCTGCTATTATCCATAGATAAATATTTGCGCAGGATTTCTGTGTGTTTGTAATCAGGACGGTGTGCAGCCATTAGAATGCGTGTTTGTTCCTCTAGCAAATAGAGGACTAGCAAATAAGACCTATCTATGCTATGCTATGGCACACAGGTAAGTAAACAGGTTGTGCTTGTGCAGGAAATAGAAAAGATAACGCCCTGGCAATAATATTTGCTTACGTCACGCGGATAATAATTAAGGGAGTGGCGATTGATGGCTTTGGTGGTAGACTAGTCGATTCGAGTTGATAAAAAGTCACTACATGGAATTTAGTTCTACAGGGCTAGGCCAGTTAAGCATACTTTGAACAATAGTTAATTGTAAGTGACACTCGCGGCTATTGCTTAATCGTGTGATCAGCTCGATAAATAGCTCGAATATTTTCGACTAAGACACAGATAGGAGATTTGATAGCAATTGTCTAATATAATTGTTGGCCTAAGATTAAATGGACTTATACTCGATGATCATTTAGGTCATATGCGTCGTTTGTGACGCAGTTTGGCCAAAATGTCGCTTTTCTTTTTTTTTCGTTGTTTAGATTTTTTACTTTTAAGATTTGTTGCTGTTGTTTCTCAAATCAAATAAAAAAGAACACTTTAATTTGAAATTTGTGTTGCAGCAGTCTAAGAAGAAAAAAAGAAAAAAAAGAAAGGATTTCAGACCAAAGATCTGTTAGTGCATGATTGTTCTGTTAACAAGCTGAAAAAAAAGAAACCATAAGCATCACTCTCGAATCTAATTTTAGCTCTTTCTCTGTTCTTTTCTTGAATGAATTTTTAATTTTTTGGATTTTTCTTTTTTTTTTGCTTTTTTTGTTGGTTGTGATGGCGGCGGTGATGGTGGTGGTGGTTGTTAGCTTTTGTCGATGGTCTGATTATGGCACTGATATAGAACAAGAAGAGCATTGTGTGGTATGAAAGCGTCCGACGCTTCTAGATACAATCTAACAATTGTCGCTGATACTGTGGCCAGATAGCGAATCAAAGCAATTAATTTCTTTCTTTTTTTTTGGAGATAAATCTATTCAATGTTTACTGAAGGATTAAATTCGTCCCCAACAAAAAAGGGCCGGGCCAAATTCAGTATTTAAAATTTGACATGATAAATAGAAATTTAGGTAGAAAAGGAGAAAAAACGAAAAGAAAAAAAAAAGAGCAAGAGCACAAACATTCCTTCTCGTATCATCGTTGTCATTTTCGAAATTAATTAATTAATTATTTGTGGCTACGATGTTTTAATCTTCTTTACAGACTGTTGGACTTGATAAATTTCAAGCACATACAACAACAACAACCTCAACCACAACCACACACAACGACAACAAAAAAGACTAGAGTAGAAATTGCAACTTAATCCACGATTGTCCTAGTTTCTGTGTCAAATAAGAGAAAGTTTACGATAAATGTCAGTCTTTGTTTTGCTTTAGACCAAGTAGTCCACAATCTCTTCTTCTTCTTCTTCTTCTTCTTCTTCTTCTTCTTTCTCTTCTTCTTGTAGTTTCATTTGCACAATTGAATTTAGGCGCTGTAATATATTTAGAAAACCGCAATTTTCAATTTCTCTCTCTCTCTGTCTCTCTGTGTCTATGTGTCTCTCCATATCTCTAATTTCTAAATTTTGTTTCATTCTAAATTGTTGCTCTGTGCGCCTTGGCATCAATTCAAAATCAGTTTTTTTTTTTTTTTTGTTTTTTTTTTTTCAATTTTTATTTCTTCATTTAGAAATTAAGTGTTTTTGATTGTTTATGTTTGTTGCATTGTAAGTTTGAGAAAGAAAGTCAGACACCAAGGTAAAATGATGATAGCATCCGTGGCTAAGAGTGTGGCCGTGTCTACCAACAAGAGAAAAAAGCCGCTGAAAGTGGCCCACAGTCCGCCAGCGACTCTAAAGCATTGTGACAAGTGCGACTTCCATTCGAATGACATGAACGAGTTCAGCGAGCACATGAAGTTCGAGCACAACATGGACGAGATATATCCGTGCGATTTGTGCTCGTTTTACACAAAGTCGCTGTGGGACTATCAGGTGCACATGGAGAAGACGCACCGGGACCAGCAGATGCACGAGTCGGACAACAGCGAGGAGATAGTGGACGAGCAGCTTGTGGAGCCGGAGCGGCAAGAGAAAGAAGAAGAAGAAGAAGAAGGAGAGGAAGAGGAAGAAGAGGAGGACGAAGAGGGCGACGAGAACAAAAACTCGATCTTGTATTCGTCGTCGTCGTCGTCCTCGTCCTCGTCCATTTGCATCGACCCCACAAAGGTGAGTCAAACTAATCAAAAGTGTTTTAATTAATTTTGTTATCTATCGAAATGCTAAATTAAGAAGATATTCGAGCACAGATAAGATAAGATAGATTACCTGTAAGCGTAATTTACTTTTAGACTAATAGATTTAAATTGAATCCAAGCAAAGTTCGATATTCATAGGTGTTGGAAATAAATCGCATTTTTTTCATTGGCCTCGCTAAAAAATGCCAATGAAAAAAATCGTTTAATTCCACTTGGAATATGTTGATCATACGAGCATCGTCATCATCAACTGCATCAACATTTTTCTATATAAATAAATACAAAGAACCAACAAAATAAAAATGAATTTAACTTTTCTCTTCAAAATAAAAACATTTGTCCATTCACTTTAGCTACGCTATCGGCTTTCTCTCTCTCTCTCTCTCTCTCTCGCTATTTTCTCTTTTTTCTTTTTACTGATTTATTATCTTTGGCTAATTGTGTGTACCTGAGATCTTTATGCGCCGATTATGATTTATGATACAGAATTGTATTTATACGCCATGTCCACAAACCATGCATCGTGTCTTTTATTTACAATTTTTTTTCAATTTTTTTCTCTTTTTTTAAAGATAAATACAGAACATTTTATTTACAATTTTTTTTAATTTTTTTCTCTTTTTTTAAAGATAAATACAAAACATTTTATTTACAATTTTTTAAAATTTTTTTCTCTTTTTTTAAAGATAAATACAGACCAAGAACTAAATAGAAATTCACTTTTAAACAATAGCATCAACAACAGCGCCACCAAAAATCAAGTCATCAACAACGACAACAAAATGGTAAGTAGTTTCACCAGTTCACAGCTACACACTCTGCAAAGAGGAACACACTCAAATAACCACTTACTATTGCGTTGATTTTGAGTTTATTTAACATTTGAAAAATTCGACTCACTTTTCTTTGAGAGTCACATCTCTCATCTAAGTCATACTAGTCTCATTGAAAAATTAAAACGATTGATTAAAAAGAGAAGAAAAATTCAATAAAGAGTACTATTTTTCTTTTCTTTTTTTGCCGCTCAATAATTTAAATTAGCCAGGCTGCTAAGAAAGTTGGCATTGTGAATTTTGGTACAAACAAAAAAATGTTGAAAATGTTCATTTCCGATTCTGTAAATTGTATAAATTGATGCATCCTTTGTATCACCACTTAACGTTCAATTAGATTTATAATATGCCAAATTTAAAATTTTTTCAATTTTTCAGATTTTTTTGTTGTCGCAGAAAGATAGCTACCATAGCGAAACTACATCTAGCCTCGGTTCGCAGGTCTCCTGCTATAGCTTATTATTAGTATTATTATTAATCAGTCTATTGGTTGTGCAGATCATATGTCAGTTGCTACAACTTACAGAACATGTTTTGGTCCGTCAGAACTTAAGCTGTGGAATTCTTAATATTTTCACCTAAATTTACAATGACTACAAAGTTGTACAATTGTATCATCTAAAAAATAAAAATCTTAGTCTTGCATTTAGCTTTCTGAAATCAAGTCTGATCAGTTCATTTCATTGAAGAGCTTTTTTTCTACTTTTTTCCTTGAGCATTTTATTCTTTAATTAATTTAAATTTTCAATTTTAACTAAACAAGTCTAAATAAATTAAAAAAAATTGACCAACTTAATTGTAGTATTAATTAGTAAGCTTCCAAGTTAGATTTGAATATGCAACTGTGCAAATTTTAAAAGTGACAAATGTTGCTGCACAAGACTGCAGAGTTAAATTCAAGTTTTATATTCGAGGGTATTGTGAATTTCAAATACAAATTGAACAAAAATTCTTCATTTTTTAATAGATTTAAATTAAAGTTAATACAAAATATCAGAAAAAATACTGAAACACTTTTTACCTTAAATTTTTATTTTAAAATTTTTTTTAGTAAAGAAAATCTATTTAAATCTTATTGATTCTTTATTTTTTGTCTTTTTTTACATGAGAGAAATTATTTAAAGTAAAAAAGGTGCAACAAAGTACGTTGCACTATGTTGCAGTATTTTTTCTTATATTTTTTATTAACTTTAATTTTAATTTATCAAAAAATGAAGAATCACAATACCTACTCGAGTGAAATTATCGCATTTTTTTTTATTGAATTTTAAGGCAAAATAAAAATAAAAATTTTGTCTAAAAAAAAGCAACACAATGAGTAGAAAAAATATAGAGGATTGCGAAAATACCATTACTTTTTTCATGGGACCTCATCAATGTGGTCAAAATTTATGTTTTTGTAAAAGGTCCGAAAAATTACCAAATTACCTATTTGCCTAAAATGGGTTAATGCACAAAATTAATTTTTCACAAGAAACCAAGATAGCCAATAGCTCAGATAAGCATGATATTGAAAGCCTAAGCTATCAATACAAAACAAAAATTAAATTTAAGTATTTTTTATCAAGTCCATTCCTAACCTCATTAACCGGGTCGGAAAATTCGGTCTAATTCGGTTGATGAATTCGGAGTTTTCAAACAAAACTGAGGCGATAGACAAAACATAGAAAACATAGGCCACCTTGTTAGGCCATATTACTATACATAAAATGTTATATCAAACTTAAAAAAAAAATTATTAAAAAATTTTTTTCTTTTATTTTTGAGAAAAAAAAATAATAAAAATTTTTTCTTTAAAAAAAAAAATTAAACAAATTGTAAAATTCAATTGAATCCATTCAATATCATGTATCAATAGTGCCCATTTTTTAAACATTTAATAAAATGATTAAGCGCTCTTTTTGTTTCATGCCAAGCTCAGATACTGTAACAGAACAAATTTTCCATGAGCTGCAAGGATACCAAGTGACATAGAGTTTAATTTTGTCTTTTAAATAAAGACAAAGAGGCGCAAGCATTTAGAAAAAAAAAAAAAAAAACAAAAAAACTGTTTGCCAATGAGCTGTGAAAAAGCGCACTTATCCCCATACACACCATTGAGTGACGATGTAATTTTATTTGTCTTTGTAGCTGTTCGACTTGGCCAACCAATACTCGAGTCCCAATCAACTGAGCCAGCTGATCCAAAAGTACAACCAGCACTTGAGCTGCCAAGCGTCCATGTGCTCCCCACTGCCAAGACTATCACTGGCGCAGCAAATTCAAAACGTGGCGCCCAGTCACGAAAAAACCAAGCGCCACTACAACTCCGAAGTGGACCCGGCCCGGTACCGCAAAGTGCTCGAGGACGGCATCACCAAATTCGCCTGCTCCATTTGCGGCAACACGTACAAATGGCGCAAAAGCCTGAACAAACACTGGAAAGAAAAGCACATAACAGAAACGCCGCCGCCACTTGACGCACCGGTCGCCGTCAAACTGCGCAACGCGGCCGCCCAGTCGCCCGCCACTCCGCTCACCACTTCGAACTCGAGCCAGTGCTTGAAAAAGGAGCCAACCCAGCTGAACAACGCGCTCAATCTATTCCACCACTATCTGAGCTCGATGACCAACAAAACAGAGGAGATGGACGCGCTGGCACCGCTCGACTTGTCCATGAAGCCGAAGCGGGAGCGCTCCGGCTCGCCCACTGCCTCGCACCGCTCCAACTCGGCCAGCTCGTCGACCAGCTCGTCGTCGAACACGTCCAGCTCGGCCACCTCGTCCGACTCGTCCGACACGGCCAACCATCAGCCGTGCACACCATCCAAACAGCCGCCACCACTAGCGCCACCTCCGCCACAGCACCAACAGCAGCAATCACCGGTGCCGTCCGGCCAATTGAGCACGGCTTCGTCGCCCCAAGTCTACAACCAAAAATTGTTCATTTGCTCGGTGTGCGACGCCAAGTTTCACGTGGTCGATCAAATAAACGAACACTTTTTAAAAAATCACTACAACGAGTATCAGCGCGAGCTGTCGAGCAAAAGTCCGCCGCGCAACACCAACGTGGCGCAGCAAAACGAAGAGTGGAACCTGAGCGACCCGCACAACCCGCTCAAATGCATCAAATGCGACTTTGTGGGCAGGTGGCCCACCGAGCTGCAGAAGCACGCGGCCAGCCACTCGACCTCGCGGCCCTTCAAGTGCCTCATTTGTTCGCTCACCTACAAATGGCGCTGGGACCTGGCCAAACACTTTGACCGCACTCACCCCACATTCAGAAATCCGTACAAGAAACGGGACCGCGACGCCGCCCGCTCCACCCTCATCAACCCAATGCAGTCGAACGCTCAAGGCGGCCAAGCGCGCAAGTCCCGCTCCCGCTCCCGCTCCAACGAGTCCGACGAGCACAAAAAGCTCAACAAATACGAACAAATATGCATCAATCCGAACACGCCACCGCTCAGCTCGTCCTCCTCATCGTCCTCGTCCACATGCTCCATCCAGCCGCCGCCACCGCCGCCGCCGCCGCCATTTCTGCCGCCGTTCATGTCGCCCCAGTCGCAGAACACGGCCGCCATGTACGCCGCCTACTTGCTCGCCAACCCGGCCCTGCTCACCAACCCCCTGTTCGCCATGGCCGCCCTGCAAAACACAGTGCCCGCTGGGCCGGCGCCGCCGTCTGTCGAGCCGAGAAAAAAAAGCGACGATCAGGCCGCCGAACCGAGAGTCAAATCGTCGGCGTCCGGCTCAAGTCTGTCCAAGCGGATCAAGCTGGAGGAGGCGGCGAGCACGCCCGACGAAAAAGAGTCGCGCAACTTCCAGTGCTTTTGGTGCGACTTTCGGGGCCGATGGCGCTCCGAGATCATCCAGCACATGCGGTGCCACCACGCGCGCGAAAAGCCCTACCGCTGCTCGTCGTGCATGTACGCCAGCAACTGGAAGTGGGACGTGCAAAAGCACACCAAAAAACAGCATCCGAACGCCACCGCCAAAATAGTCGAAATACCCGACCAGGTGCTGTTTCCGGACCTCAAGGACTTGAACTTTTTCGACAGCATCAAACCGCTGGGCAGCGAGTCGCCGTGCAAAAAGAGCAGCGCCGTGCACTTGACGCCGCCGTCCAGCTCGTCGTCGAGCTCGTCGACCAGCTCGATATCGTCGGTGGCGTCGGTGCGGCCGCCGCCGCCGCCGCTCAAGAACAGCGCGCTCAACTGCCACCAGTGTCCGTATGTGGCGTGCAATCTGAGCGATCTGCGGCGCCACTTGATCGTGCATTCCAACGAGCAGCCCTATCACTGCTGCTCGTGTCCATTCAAGTCCAAGTGGAAGTCGGACGTGAAGAAGCACCAGCGGAGCGCCGCCCACATCGGGCCCATTCTAGTCGGCAAGAAGGCCATGCAGAAGGTGATCGAGACGCTCGGTCTGGACAAGCGGAGCGAGCTGCCCGCCGCCATCGATGTCATCGACAACCGACAGTGCAAGTCCAACGAGAAGTTGGTCGACGAGGACGAGATGGCCGGCAAGAGGAAGCGCAGCGCTGCCGACGACTCCGACGAAGAGCTCTACGAGCAGCTGAACGACGACGAGGAGTATTTTGATGACGACGAAGAGCCACAACAGACACTCGACAATTTCGAACAGCAACAGTTTGCTCATGATGAGAGCGCCGAGCTCGAAATTGACCAACACGATGATCAGTATCATGATGATGTTGATGATGAATACTAGACTTTGAATGAACTTGTTTTTTTTTTTGTTTTTTTTGTTCTTATTCACTTTTTTCCTTTTTTAGTTAATATAATTTAAATTAGATTTACTAGTGAGAGAGAAAGTGAGAAAGAGAGTTGAATTAAGTAAAGAGAGAGTGGGAGATTTTTTTTTGTAAAATTTTTTGTTTTTAAAAAAAGTCAGATCTTTGTGAAATTTAGAAAATGGTTTATAAAACAAAGTGAAATTTGACCACTTAAAAAAATATAATTATAATCAATTTGTTTTTTTTTTTTTTTTTTCGCTCTTTTTGTTCAAGTTTTAGTTATTGAGGTTTTGTTTAAATTTTTAAAAAGTTCCTTTTTTTTTTCTCTTCTTCTTCTTCTCTGTTTTAACAAACATCCTGTTTAATCTTCGTTTTTAATTAATATGAAATTTATAAATTTTTGCTTCTTTGTTTTAAGTTTTTTAGAAATTATTTTATTTTATGAAAATAAAGATTTATCGAAAAAAATTATTTTTTAGATTTTTTTATTCAATTGTTGTATTATTTTGTCTATGAGGTAGGAAAATCTGAACAATGGGGAAAAAAACATTCAACGAATTTTACAAATTTGGCTTATAAAATGAGAGAAAAAAAAACTTGAAATTTTTTTAATCACTAGAAGCACCAAAATATAAAAAATAAAGGATAAATCATAGATTTTATGATAAATTTTATGTTTAAATTTATTGAAATTATTGAATTTATTGAATAAAAATGATAAATTATTAAATTTTAGTATCTTCTTTGACTTAAATAAAAACACCAACGGTCAATCGCATTTTTTACAAATACTCTCCACTTTTGTTGTTCAAAATCCACACAATGCTTTTTTATATTTTGAACAGAAATTTGTGGCTTTATAATTACCAAATAAACGAATTTGACATGACACACGTTCAGGAAATAAATTCTCTTGATTTTCTTGACTCAAAACCCTTTAACGGGCACTCTTAGGGGTGCCAGATGACGTTGGAGCTGAAGTTTTTTTGTAATTACTGTTGAAAAAATTTTTTAAGTTTTTTTGTCTTGTTTGATTTTACATGCTTCAATTAAGCTTGTAAAAGCTGGAATATCAAGGCTTGAAGTCGTTGATTACTCGAAAGAAATTTCCTCAGTAATGTTATAAATAGTTTGTAAAATCAACAATGCTTCTCCGAGAATTTCTACTTCATTATATTTGAGTTGTAAATTTTTATGTTTTTCATCTTTGGAAAATAAAATTAGATTAAGAGTTTCATAATTCTTTATAACACTTTCAATCATCAAAAAAGTACTATTCCATCTTGTAATAACTTGTTGTATAATTGAGAGAACTTTCCCATTGCTATCTTTTTGTTTTTCATTAACTCTTCTTTCATGATTGTGGCATGATTAAAATATAAAGCAATTGAGCTACACTTCTCTAATACTTGAATGAACATTGTCAATATAAAAAAATATCAATAAGCTATTTGAAATATCAAGTTTTTGTTTTCTGAAACCTCCATATCCTGTGATGCCTTTTGTGAAAATTCTATAAAACATATATCTTCATTTCTACTTAATTTTTGTTTTATAGTTTTTAAAGAATTTGAAACAATCAAATTTAATATACTTGCAATACATAATATCCTTTCCGATCCGAGATTTTTTGACACCTGAATCAAAGTGCTAACATTTTCAGTTGTTATAAATTTGATTTTTCGACGAAGAGAAAACTTTATTATCTGAAAGATTTTTAGCTGAATGACCACTCTAAACATGTCGAATAGCCAATAGCAAGGACTTAAATTTTAGTTTTTAGTCAAAAAAATGAGCTGTTAAGCTATTATATGAAAAATTTTGAACTGATGTCCAACAGTCGAGGGTAAGATTCACATTTTTAACTTCGGTTTGTTTCGTTATAGCTTTTTTTGTTTTTCATAATAAATATTCGCCTATTCTGAAAGATTATTTCATGTAGGCAATTAAAAATTTCGATTTAAGAAATTAAAAAAAAGAAATTTGAAAAATTTGTTCTCAACACAATGAATTGGAAGACTTGAAGTACTAATAAACATTAAAAGTAGAAAGGCCTGATCTTTTTCTCTTTCATCAAAATAATTTTTTTAACATAGTTTGATTTTTATTAATTAATTGAAATAAACAATAATTAATATTTTGATTTTATTTTTTATTCTGATATTTAAAATAACTTAAATTTTAAAAATATTTAACTTATAGTATAAAAATATATTATTTGTAAATATAAAAAACTAAAAAAAATTATATATTAAGTAGGATATTTAAATAATTAACTTTTGATTAAAAAATATAATAAATACTAATTTTAATTTAACTTTGGTCCCTTTGCTTGTATGACAAAGACACAAACCTTTCGGCTTTAAGAGCTATTATTATTTTTAGTTATAACACAAAATTGAGATTTTATTAAATAATTTTATATCAAATCCCAATTAATTAAATATTTTTTTTGAAAAATTTAATTTATTAAAAAATGACTAAATATCTAACAATTCAAAATTGCTGCATAATAATGTAGTTGCCTCAAGGTTGTTTACTGCTATTCTGGATCTTTTTGGTCTATTGATGTATCCTGATCTCGAAAAAAGACGATCAACAGGTCATTATGATACTGGAATAGACATGAATCTTAAGTCAAATGACTTACTTTAAAAGAAAAATTCTTAAGTTTAGTCCGTGACTTGACTTGGTGTGAAAAATAAGATATTTACCAACAAATTGTGGAGTATTAAATTCAAAAATTATTTTATTATTTTTATTAATTAATTAATTATTTTTATTTTTAATTAATTAATCTTTATTTAAATTAGCATTTTTTTTACAAAAAGAACATTCCTCAAAGACAAAGAAAAAAATGGTAAGCATTTAATATCACAAATGAATGAGTGCACAAATTGGTGCTGTTTTGCTTGTTTGCCATCTAAATTAAAAAAAAACCTAGACTTGAATTTATATTATAGTTAATTTTACCCCAATTTTATGGGGGTAAAATGACTTATAAAAATGTCGGGGTAATTTCGGTGATTAGATCATATATTTTTCTATCCAAAAATGAAATAAAAAAAATAGGGCACCATATTAGGCTATTTTACGTTATTTTATTAGGATGCCAGAAAACGTCAAAATTGCCTAATAATCGATATAATCACACAAGTCGTTTATTCTCAATTGGAGAACTATAATTGTATTTTAATTAATAACTTAAAATAGATTTTATTTTACACTATGGATATAATAAAATATTGACTTAAATGTCCAAAATCAAAAGTTGGATGTGAATCTACAATTACAGTTAAAATGGATCGTCATAAAAATGTCATAAAAATTTTTCTGCAAATGAAACAAAGTGAAACTACTTTTGTTTCACCTACTGCTGAAGTCTGCAAAATCTGTGCAAAATAATTACGTTTTATTTTTAATACTTTTAAATAGGGTGCAATTTTACAGAATTTGCACAAATTTTTCAGACTTCCGCAGTAGGTGAAACAAAAGTTGTTTTACTTTGTTTCATTTGCAGAACAATTTTTATGACATTTTTATGACGATCCATTTTAACAAATGTATTAAAATTTTTTATTTTTGTATTGGAAGTTTTGTATGAAATTTCACAATGCCATCTTTCTAAGAGAAAAAATATCAATTTCAAGGCTAAACAGTAGTCTAGAACACATATCATGAATGAAAGATAAACACATCGTCTAATAAGTTTTTTCATGTAAAATCTTAATAATTGTAGAAAAAAATAAAATATTTGTGGTATTCAAACTAAATATATCTTTGTCTAATTATTAAAGGAAATTTTAGAAAAAAAATCCGATTCGGATTCAATGACAGTAATTATAAATTAAAAAAATTAAATAAAATTAGCGTAAACTCGTGTTGAGGACTCTAAGAGTAAAGCCCAAATCCAACCTTTTTTATTTTAGAGTTAATTACATAGTTTCTATGTTATAGCAATTAAAATTGATTAAGCTAGAATATACCCTGAATATGGGATATTTTCGAAAAATAAAGTCCAAATTTAACTTTTTCTCTAACAAAAAAATTGTCTTTACTCTCATATAAAAAGCTAAAATTTATTTAAATTTATTGAGTTATTTTCTATTTTGAAATTATCTCTACAATTTTTTTAAATTTTAATTTTTTTTTATGAGAGTAAAGACAATTTTTTGTTAGAGTAAAAGTTAAATTTGGACTTTATTTTTGGAAAATATCCCATATTCAGGGTATTTCCCAGCCAAATCAATTTCCCATATTTTTCTCCAATGATTAAGCGAAATAAAATTTAAATTAAGCTTAATTTAATTAAAAATTTTAGTCAAAAAAATCAACGTTTATTCAAGAAAAAGAATTTGATTATTTGTTTAAATTATAAATTCGATTCAGTAAAAATTCGTTTAGAAAACTTTGTAAAGCTTTTCTCAAAACAAATATTTCATTTCTTAAATTTTTTTTTAAAACTAATTATGCTTTTAAAACAATTGATGAAAGATGTCAAATTTTAACAAATTATTTTTTTGGTACTTTGTTTACACGTGACTTAGACACTGCTTTCTAGTAAAATGTCTTTTTTAAAAGTTGATTTGAATAAGTTAAAATAAAATGAGAAATCAACTAAAATTATATTTAAAAAATTGATTAAAAAATGAGCACAGCAATGAAATAGAATTATGTTGATTTTACCTCATTAAATACTAAGGTAGTATACCGAAATGTCTAGATTAACAAAGGTACTAAGCCTTATAAATTAAAAATTACCTGATTTTTAAAAAAAATTATAATATTTACGTAATTATTCCATTTATTTATATATATTGGATTAAAAATTTACATTAATAAAGAAATGAATTCGTTTAATTTTCTTGAAATTCCGCGAACACAATCTGAATCAGTACCTTCATCAATTAATTTAAGCATCGAAAGTTCGAATCAAGTTATTCTCAGCTGGAATAAAATTACAGTTTCACTTCCACAAAAAAACAGCCTCATACAAAAATTGCAAAAAAATTCATATAAATTAAAAGAAGCAAAAGAAATTATCTCTCATGTGGATGGCTTTGCGAATAGAGGAGAAGTAATGGCAATTATGGGAGCAAGTGGTGCCGGGAAAACAACTTTGCTTAATGTTTTAAATTTTAGAAATCGAGGAAAGCTTAAAATAAATGGCCAGATTGGCCTTAATGGAAAAACTGTCAAATCAATTGAGGAGATAAGAGAAATTTCTAGCTATGTGCAACAAGATGATTTATTTATTGGTTATATGACCGTAAAAGAACATTTAATTTTTCAGGTACTTTCTTTATTAAAAATTAAAAATAGAAATTAAAAAAAGAATTAATGCATCAAAGTTTTTGAGGAAGAAGATAAATAATAATTAAATAGAATTTAATTTAGAACATTGAAAATAAACTTAAAATTTTTGTTAAAAATTGGGTTTATTTTATTTTAGGCAATGCTACGAATGGATAAAGAAACTACAAAAAAAGAAAGAATGATAAGAGTGAACAAAATTTTACAAGATGTAATTTTTATTTTCAATTTTTTGAAATATTTTTTTATTTATTTTAAAATCAACTTAAAAGTTAAATTTAAAAAAATGTGAAAATACGGTCATAGGTTTTTTCGGTCATCGTGGTATTTCAGGTGGTGAAAAACGTCGACTGGCATTTGCTTCCGAAATAATCACCAATCCATCTATTTTATTTTGCGATGAGCCAACAAGTGGTCTCGACTCTTTTATGGCCATGTCAGTGATGGAAGCAATGAAAAATTTGGCAAGCCAAGGCAAATGTATTATTTGCACCATTCATCAACCGTCAAGTGAAATATTTCAAGAATTTGACAGATTTTGTCTTTTGGCCGAAGGTCGATTGGCCTACCTTGGCAATCTATCTGGTGCAGCTGAATTTTTTAAAACGTATTTTCTAAACCTACCACACTTGTTTCTTTAATAATATTTTTTTTTAGTCAAGGACTAATTTTACCTTTAAATTTTAACCCAGCTGATTTTTATATTCGAGAATTGGCCATTCAACCCTCAAAAAGAGAACAATGCTTAGAAAAAGTCAAAGTAAAATATATAAAAGTAACATTTATATTTTGTTATATTATTTCTCATAGAAAATTTGCGATAATTTCGCCAAAAGTCATCAAAAAGATGAAATTCGGTTATCAATAGAAAGTAGTTTAAATGAAAAAACATTGATTGATGGCAAAGATCAATCTCGGGACAATATTTGTAGCCGATTTTTGTGTAAAAAGTACATTTTGAATTTTTTTTATTTAGTTAAAATAATCATTTTTCAAAGATATAAAACCAATTTTCTGACGCAACTTAGTTGGCTTTTATGGAGAAATTCACTAGGAATTATCCGGGAACCATTCACATTTAAAATACAAGTCTTTCAAACACTAGTAAATAATTCTTAAATTTTTAAACCAATATTTGTTAAATTAAGGTTATACCTTAAATACGGATTTTGTTTAAAAAAAGGTTTAAAATAGATATTAAAAATAAAAATAAAATCTGAATTTAAGCTAAAAAATTATTAAATAGAAAATTCAGAGCCTGAACTTAGAGCAGAATGCCAACCAATTTGGAGAAACGCTTAGCAGAGTTGTTTATAAGTCCCAAATAAAGTCCAAGTCTGTGTTTTGGCCCTTAAAAATCAAGTAAGTCCAAAATGAATTGTTTAATTTGGCAATGTGAAATTTTAGTACAAAAATTACAGTACAAAAAGTAAAAATATTTATTTATTATGTAAAATCGTATCGAAAATGAGCTGCAAAGTTGATAATTTATTTTTTTTTAATGAATTTAATATATAATTAAAACCAAATACTTTAAATTTGTTGTAAATATTATAAATTTAGATAAACTAAATTATACTCTCATTTTATAAGAACCTTTTTTTTTTTTTTACTTTTTTTTAAATTCAATTTACATAATTTTCTATTTTTATACGTTTAATAACTTGTCCATAGGACTTGAAACTTTAATAAATAATAATAATAATAATAATAAAAACTTTATAATATTTTTTCTAATTGTACAAAAATGGTTATTTAAAGGTTATTCTTGGCTCTGCAAAAACTCTGCAAATTTCTATTTATTAAGGAAGTTTTTACTCTACAAAATACACATGTGCCATGTCATATTATATATTTGTGATAATTAGACTTACAGTGAAGATGTTCAAATGTTCAAATTTTGTTTTGTAAATTTTTTAAAATTTTTTCGATCCGGATCCGTATTTTAGATCCATTTTTTAAAGACAACCTCAAATTAAAATTTGGATTATTTAAAAAATTTTTAAGAAAAACATTAAAAATAATTTAATTAAAGATTGTTTCAATTCTTTTTGGTTTGATTTACCTAAGACTACAATATAACCAGAAAGGTGTAATGGATATTAATGGTTTTATGTTTTTATGCATTTGCAATAATGGTTTCTCAACGATGTTCTTTGTTGTAAACGTAATTTAGAGAAATTACTTAGTTTTTTAAAAATTAATAATTTTAAATTAAATTAACATTGAAAAGGTGTTTCCTATTGAATTGCCAATTTTTGTCCGTGAATATCAAAATGGAATGTACAAGGTTATTTCATATTACTTAGCCAAAATACTCACAGATGTAAGATTATTAATTAATATATCATTTTTTAACTTAAATTTATAAAACCAAAGCTACCAACTTTTTTTATTTTACCAATTTTATTCATGTCCATTGCATATTGGATGGCCAATCTAAACAATAGTGCAGATAGATTTTTTATTTGTGTCGCTATTATAGTCTTAGTGGTGCAGTGCTCGTTGGCGTTTGGATGTTTTCTTTCTGCTGTTGCTCCATCAACGAATGTTGGTAAGAAAAAATATTTAAAATTTCATATAATTTCTGCCTTTCTATCTCAATTCATTTGTATACTATCAAAAACATTAAATATAAATGAATATAGGGGTGAATACATAGGTAAAGATGAATCCTATTAACTTATTTTGGACATGTAGCCTCGAATTAAGAATAATTATTTTATGAAACTTATTTTTTAATTTTTTTTAAATTAATTTGTATTCTAAGTTGTGATTAAGATGAATTATAATAAAAAGCTTTTTTCTATATTAATTTTATTAAAATTTAATTAATTTGCACATATTTTCTAAATTCAAGTTAAAATTTTGAATTGTCCCCATTTCAAAACTCCATTATAGATCTTTTTAGTTAATAAGAAAACTAATTCAGAAAAAAACATTTTTAGGTGTAAATGAATGGAATTGTACACTGGAATTATCCTATCACAGTCATATTTCTTGATTTATGATTTTTAAAAAATATTAAAGAAATTTAATAGCCCTTGAATACCTTGCAAAATGTATCATTTTGGACGTTTAGCTTCCTGCTTTGTCTGGCCGACTTTAAACAAAAAGTCGCTACTCAAAAGTGCAAGCGGGTAGTTCCAATAGAGCCTGTCACCAGGTAAAAACTACAAGCTAATCACCAGTTTTTTAAAACAATTATGATTCTCGACAATCTTTTGTTTTAAGCTTTATTTAAAAAATATTAAACATATACTTATCATTTGTTATAATTTATTTATTTAAATAATCCTCGACTAAAATTCATTAAATTTATTTTTTTTCAAAGTATTGCAAAATTTAAAAATGCTTTTAAAACTTAATAGAATGTTCATATTTAAATAAACTATTTGATTTATATAAAATTAGACTCTGAATTTCTAATTTGTTAATTAAAAATAATGAATATATCCCAGCCATTTAATTAATAGAGTAATTAATTTGGATTTGAAATTTAATTTAAAGTTAAAAATTTTAATAGAGCAGTATTTAACTAGTCATTAAATCAAAGAATTTGGATGGCAACTAAAATCAAAATATCAAGATAGTAAATAAATGAATTTAGATAGAAAGGTAATATATCATCCAAAAATAAACTAATATTAAATAACAAAGCTTTGGCTCTCGCTGGACCCATTCTCGTCCCTGTAAGTTCCTATTCTAAGACAAAAACATCAAAAATAAATATTTTTTTTTTCAAAGCTCATGATTTTCAGTGGTTTCCTGTTAAATAATGAGTATATTAAAAAATAATTCTAATCAAGATACCATTTAATTTGTGTATTTTAAGATCAATTCCAAAGTATTTCATTTGGCTGCGATATCTCAGTTGGTTTAGCTATTCAAATGAAGCTATTTTACTCAATCAGTGGAAAGGAGTAAAAAACATTACATGTGCTGAGCAAAACATGGGATTCTGTTTCACTGAAGGAGAGCAAATAATCAACTATTACAACATTGATGAAGTAAATTTTAGACTTTTCATTTATTTATTTAAACTAAAAATAAAATTTGAAATTAAGAAAAATTATGGTTTAAATTTTGGGCTAATGGGTGCTTTGATTGTTTTCTGGAGAGTGGCAACTTATGCAATTCTTTTAATAAAGGCCAACCGTAGATAAAAAAATATTTAAATAGTCTCTTTTACACACCACTTATTATCTTCACAAAAAATAAATTTTTTTTTTAAATATTTTTACGAGTGTTGGTTTAAAAATTTTAAATATTCATCAAAAAATAAAATACAAAAAAACTTTGTTTTATTTTCTAAAATTTGCATGTCTCTATGGCGCAATCGGCTAGCGCGTTCGGCTGTTAACCGAAAGGTTGGTGGTTCGAATCCACCTAGGGACGAATTTTTTTGAAAATTTTTATTTTTAATAATTCGCTTTTAACTATTTATCTATATCGATTTGATCAAAATGAAAGTTTTAAATTTAAAAAATTTTATTCAAAAGAATTCATCGATGCATTTTTAAAATGGTCAAACGATAATTGATAAAATATTATTCTTACTTTTTTATTAAATTATATATTTATTTTGCAGCTCTTAAAAATAAAATTAAATACTGAAAATTATTAAAATTCATAAAATAATTCTAAAGAACAAAATCATTTTATTGAAATAATTCAATGTATGTGTCATTTCACTTAACATTGTTTTGAAAATAAAAATCAAGATTGAGTAATATTTTTTATCATATAATCAAGCTCCATGCATCATTTTGACGACCATGATGCACAAAAAAAAGGATCAAATCATTGTATAAATATTTATATAATTTAAAAAAAAGTTACTTACGCAATAAATTTTTTATTTCTAAATAAATTTAGGAAAAATCGAGCTTTTAAAATTATTTAATAATGTATCTAGATTTTCCAGACGACAAAAACAATTATGCTTAATGTTTTAAATTTTAGTAATCGAAGAAAGTTTAAAATAAATGGCCAAATTGGTCTAAACTAAAAAACTGTCGAATCAATTTTGGAAAAGATGATCTAAATCTAAATCTTTTGTTGGTTATCTTACCGTAAAGGAGAATTTAATTTTTCAGGTGAGCAAATATTTTCATATTTGATATTGGTTAACATTTTTTAGTCCTAGATATTTAACTCTGATATTCATTTATTTTGTGTCAAAAAATAAAAATTTTGAAATAACCTGTCTATTTAGAATTTTTTTTTCAATTTGGAAATTAATTGAGCTAAAATATGATTTTATTTTGTTTCACAATATTTAAAAAAAATTTTTTTATATTTTTAACACAATGGTTTTAGTTTATTATAAACTTTTTTTCAAAAAAAATTTACTAATTCTTCATTTAAAATTTTTGAAAATTTAAAAATAACAATTATCAAGCAAGGTCAAAAATTTTTCCTTAGGCTTTTTTAAAAAACCTTTCAAATCATTGACCCTAACGAAATTACTGTCTCAATTAATTTGTTTTTTACAAGACTTCTTCTTTAAGCTAAAATCTTGCCAAAATTAAAAAAATCAACAAATCCTTTATCAGCTAAAAAAATAAATAAAAAAAGTAAATTCAATTATTTTATTGTTTAGTTTAATTCATTAGGAAAAATAAAAGCACTTTTGTTCGTTCTCACTATTTGGATCTTTTAACTAAAATATTCAAAAATATTATGTGGTTGTATTAAGTCCAAATACCATGTGTATCTTTAGATAAATCAATTTTAATTATGGTTCAGTATTTTGTCTCTGGGTCATGATCAAAAATTAGGAGTCAAAAGGTACATTTTAAGAATTCGAGAAAATTAGTTTTAATTAAAAAAAGATTCTGTCCTTAATTAAACATTTATTTTTGTTTTTTAGTTTTTGAAAAAAAATATACAAAATTTTATTTTTGTTCGTGACACAAATCGCTCAAAAATTAACAAGTAAAAAAATAAAATAACATAATCTTTTTTCTATGAATAGTTCATTTTCGATAATTTTTTTTTCAAATCGTAGAAAAAGTTTAGTTTGGATTCAATATTTGCGAGTTAATTCAGTTTAAATAATCTAATTTATGACGACTTTCTTTACTTTATTAAAATAGTAAGGTGAAATATGTGATGTCAACGACTGCAAGGAGAATTAATCGTTCTAAATAAAATTTACCTATTTTAGAAAATAACTGTTATACTAATAAAATATTTTTTTTGCCTGAAAATCCATACCAAGTTTTATTTAAAGTCAAACGAGAAAACAAATGAGCTCTTTGAATTCTTTGGAAACTCCAAGTACTCATTCAGAGTTCTTGCCATCTTCAATAAGCATTAGTTTAGACCTGTTTAATAAAACAGGATCGATTCTAAGTTGGAAAGATCTAACTGTTTCTTTGCCAAGAAAAAATCGCATATTTAAAAAATGCAGCAAAAATTCATATCAACTAAAAGAGTCAAAAGAAATTATCTCTCATGTGGATGGCTTTGTGAATAGAGGAGAAGTTATGGCAATTATGGGAGCAAGTGGTGCCGGGAAAACAACTCTGCTTAATGTTTTAAATTTTAGAAATCGAGGAAAGCTTAAAATAAATGGCCAAATAGGGCTTAATGGAAAAACTGTCAAATCAATAGAGGAGATAAGAGAAGTTTCTAGCTATGTACAGTAAGATGATCTATTTGTTGGCTATCTTACCGTAAAAGAACATTTGATTTTTCAGGTGAGCAAATATTTTCATATTGGTAATTGATTAACATTTATTAAGTTATACAATCATGAATGACTGATTTCTTTTTCAGTTATTTTATTTTATTTAATTCAAGTTAACCTCCATTAGGAGAAGTAAAATTAAAAGTATTTTTATAAAAAAAAGTAGAAAAATAGTTACAAATATTGAAAGCAAATCCTCTGGACCAGAAAAGGTGAATTGATTTAATTTGGTTTAATTAATTCATTAAGAAGGATTTTGAATTTTTTGAATCTTAAGTTATCCAAACAAAGCTCAATAGAGTCCAAGATACCTTCAAGAATGTAAAAGTCACGCTTAAGATCCAATTTCAGCTTACCAGTACTATTTAATAGTGATTCAAGATTCAAGCGCTTGGGAACATTTCCAAAGGAAAGGGGAGAACTGTTGAGGATATTAGAATATATATACTGAAATATATTTGAAGCTAAGGAGTTGAACCTAATAGAGCTAATAAAGGACATCTTTGAAAAAAGATAGAGTTGGTTAATTTTTAAGAGTTAAGAATTCCAGACATTGGACAATTAGATCTCAAGTTAAGAATATGTCTAATAAGATTGTTCTGATTAATGTTGAGAGTTTTGATGGTTTTGTTGTCTAGTGTTAAATTTTCTATTTCATAAGTAAATTGGGATAAGCTAAAAAAATTTATTGATAAAACTTTTTAAAGAGGTAGAGACGTGGTTCATTTTGTTCAAAAAAAATCGATGAGAAGAATGACTTTTGGACTTGTCTAAATTTTTTCATTGCAAATATGTAAAAATCTAGATTGGAATTGATAATGAAACCAAGATACTCTATACCAGAGTTGTTTAAAAGTCACAAGTCTCAAGTCAATTCCAAGTCCGGACTTAAATTTTTTTTTAATTTTTAAAAGTCCAAGTCCGGATTTTTTTTCTAGCTAACTTTGTTTAACCTTAATCAAATAATGTGCATAAATCTGCATTATACTAAATTTTGCAGAGTTTTGTAGAGATCAGAAGTTAACTTTAACATTGATTCAACCGATTGATTTAAATTAACTTAAACCTTTCAGATTTATTTGCTCATTTTTTTCTATTTCTTGAGCTCGTTATTTATATTCGATGTCGAATTTTTGTTTGAAAAATTTAAAGTCCGTACTTTTTAAAAATTAAAAAAAAATTGAAAGTCTGAACTTACTTTTATTTTTAAGACTTGGACTTTAATTTGGAATTTGACAACTCTCTATTCTATTCTATTGACAAAATTCAACTTATTGTCACTCAAAAAGAAGTCACAGTTAAATAGGATAGGGCCAAAAGTAATTATTTTAGATTTGCTTGGGTTAAATTTTTATCTCTTTTTTAGACGATAGTTACTCCAGATATCTAATAATGTTTGGAGATGGCTATCGACCGGACTAATAAGAATAATATCATCTTCATAGACAATTAATGACACATTAAGATTATTAAAAATGCCATCCAAATTCTTTTCTACGCATTATTCAATTAGATCGTAAATAAAAATATTGAAAAGGAATGGAGATAAAATTCCATCCTGCTTAACACCACATTCAACTTGAAATATGTCAGAGAGATTGTCATTTAGACATACCACAGCTCTGGATGAGTCATAATATTTTTTTAATAGTACTTAAAAACAAATATTCATTCTTGAGAGTAGCTTAGAGAAAATTCCATTCCTCCAAACTTTGTCAAATGCTTTTTCAGCATCAAGGGATATAATTTTAATTGAATAGATATGATTTAGAAAGAAAAGAAATATTCAATATTAAATTTCTTTCAGTAGTTTACAAAATCTTGATCATATTTTAAAATTACCAAAGGTGATATAATTAAGTAAAAAATTTTTTCTAATTTTTTTATAAAAATTATAAAACTAATATTATTTAAATTATTTATTATTTAAATTTATTAAAACAAAAGAAAGGCTAATAATATCTGTTTTTGATTTTTATGGATTAAAGGAAGAAAAATTTCTATAAACAAATTTATGAAACGAAGTAATTGAGGAAAAAAATTACAAACAGATTAAGATTCATTAATAGAGAAAATAAATTTTATTTATTTTATTTTAGGCAATGCTACGAATGGATAAAGAAACTACAAAAAAAGAAAGAATGATAAGAGTGAACAAAATTTTACAAGATGTAATTTTTATTTTCATTTTTTTGAAAGATTTTTTTATTTATTTTAAAAATAACTTAAAAGTTAAATTTAAAAAAATGTGAAAATACGGTCATAGGTTTTTTCGGTCATCGTGGTATTTCAGGTGGTGAAAAACGTCGACTGGCATTTGCTTCCGAAATAATCACCAATCCATCTATTTTATTTTGCGATGAGCCAACAAGTGGTCTCGACTCTTTTATGGCCATGTCAGTGATGGAAGCAATGAAAAATTTGGCAAACCAAGGCAAATGTATTATTTGCACCATTCATCAACCGTCAAGTGAAATATTTCAAGAATTTGACAGATTTTGTCTTTTGGCCGAAGGTCGATTGGCCTACCTTGGCAATTTATCTGGTGCAGCTGAATTTTTTAAGACGTATTTTCTAAACCTACCACACTTGTTTCTTTAATAATATTTTTTTTTAGTCAAGGACTAATTTTACCTTTAAATTTTAACCCAGCTGATTTTTATATTCGAGAATTGGCCATTCAACCCTCAAAAAGAGAACTATGTTTAGAAAAAGTCAATGTAAAATAAATTCAAAAAAAATATTTTTATTTTGTTAATTCATTTCTTAAAGAAAATTTGCGATAATTTTGCCAAAAGTCATCAAAAAGATGAAATTCGGTTATCAATAGAAAGTAGTTTAAATGATAAAACATTGATTGATGGCAAAGATCAATCTCGGGACAATATTTGTAGCCGATTTTTTTGTAGAAAGTACATTTTAAATTTTTTTTTCGTTAATTTAAATCATTTTTTTTCAAAAGCTACAAAGCAAATTTTATAACCCAGTTTAAATGGCTTTTGTGGAGGAACTCTCTTGGTATTCTTAGAGAGCCATCAATTTTTCAAATTCATCTCATTCAGACTTTAGTAAGTTTTTTTTTTAAATTATTTTTATAATTTAAAACACAGTAAAATTGGGAAAATCTATTCAAATAAATTTTTATTTAGATAGTGTCTCTACTTTTGGGATTAATTTATCTAAGACTAGAATATAATCAAAAAGGAGTTATGGACATTAATGGCTTCATGTTTTTATGCATTTGTAATCACAGCTTCACAACAATTTTCTTTATCGTTAATGTAAATATTTAATTTTTTTATTAATATGATATTTTTTTATTTTAATTATTAAAGAAATATTTATTTTCAAATATAATATTAAAAATAATTTTAACAATAATCGGCAATGCAATTTATACATCATTTTACCACCAATATACTGGTTCTTTAAAATTCTGCAAGATTCATAATATTGTGAATTCTAGTACAAAAAACAAGAACAACATAGTAAAAACACCAGAGCTTTTAATCGGAGTGACCAAAACATGTTCTATAAATTAAAGCAACTGATCCATCCTCTGTACCATCACTTTTAGTCGAGTTGGATTTATAATATAATATTATATCCGAAATTTACAATTTTCTTAGTTTTGCAGAATCAGTATGCAGTGGTGGAAAAAAAGATGTATCAGTTGCTTTAATTTACAGAACTTGTTATGAAACGTCAGAATGTCAGAAGCTTTGGCATTTTTAATAGGCATTGTGAAATTTCATACAAAACTTTCAATACAAAATAAAAAAAATTTTAAAACTTTTGTTCTAAATGTCAAAAACTTGTTCGGTAAATGAAACAAAGTGAAACAACTGTTGTTTCACCTTCTGTGAAAGTCTGAAAAATCTGTGCAAATTAATTGAATTTTATTTTTAATACTTTTAAATAGGGTGCAATTTTGCAGAATTCACGCAGATTTTGAAGACTTCCGCGGAAGGTGAAACAACAGTTGTTTCACTCTGTTTCATTTACCGAACAAGTTTTTGACATTTAGAACAAAAGTTATAAAATTATTTTATTTTTGTATTGGAAGTTTTGTATGAAATTTCACAATGCCTTTTTAATAATTATTTTTATTTTGTAACAAAATTCTCAATGTCACAATAATCAAGCTAAATGTTTTCAAAAAATTAAAAGAAAAAAAAAAATCAATTTATTAAATATTAATATTGAAAATTATATTTTTAATTTTCAAGACATTTCCGAGTGAATTGCCAATATTTATCCGCGAATGCCAAAATGGTATGTACAAGGTTATTTCATATTATTTAGCCAAAATACTCACAGATGTAAGATTAGAAATTAATTAATAAATAATTTTTTAACTGAAATTTATATAACCAAAGCTACCAACTTTTTTTATTTTACCAATTTTATTCATGACCATTGCATATTGGATGGCCAACCTAAACAATAGTGCAGATAGATTTTTTATTTGTGTCGCTATTTTAGTCCTAGTGGTGCAGTGTTCGTTGGCGTTTGGATGTTTTCTTTCTGCTATTGCTCCATCAACGAATGTCGGTAAGAAAAATATTTTTTTTTCCTAAAGAATTTTATATAAAATTAAAAAGCTTTGGCTCTCGCTGGACCCATTCTCGTCCCTGTAAGTTCCCATTTTAAGACTAAAACATCAAAAATAAATATTTTTTTTTCAAAGCTCATGATTTTCAGTGGTTTCTTGTTAAATAATGAGTATATTAAAAAATAATTCTAATCAAGATACCATTTAATTTGTGTATTTTAAGATCAATTCCAAAGTATTTCATTTGGCTGCGATATCTCAGTTGGTTTAGCTATTCAAATGAAGCTATTTTACTCAATCAATGGAAAGGAGTAAAAAACATTACATGTGCTGAGCAAAACATGGGATTCTGTTTCACTGAAGGAGAGCAAATAATCAACTATTACAACATTGATGAAGTAAATTTTAGACTTTTCATTTATTTATTTAAACTAAAAATAAAATTTGAAATTAAGAAAAATTATGGTTTAAATTTTGGGCTAATGGGTGCTTTGATTGTTTTCTGGAGAGTGGCAACTTATGCAATTCTTTTAATAAAAGCCAATCGTAGATAAAAATAATCTCTTTTACACACCACTTTATTATCTTCACAAAAAATAAATTAATTTTTTAACATAAATTCATTCAAATTTTTTTTTAATTACATAATTTCTTTGCGACAGTTCTTGTAGTCATATCATAAAGTTGGAATCATGAAAAAAAAACTATGAAAATTTCATTTTTTCGACTTATATGTTAATCAGTAAGTGAGTACTTTAAGGTGCTTTATCTAATCATCTAAGCAATGTAAAATATTATGCATTCTTTCATTCAAGTTCCTCGAAATGTAATGCACCCCAAATTAAAATCCAGTCATTATGAGCTGGACTTTTGGTTGAATAGATCTAACGGTGCAATTTTCTTATTTAATCGGCAAATGTTTGTATTGATTTTGTTAATGACTTGTAGGAATTTGCATTGATCATTAAAAACAACTTTAGATGTACTTTTAATTAATTTAGATGATTTTTGTTATAATAGAGAGAAGTTTAATAGCAAAACTAAGTTTTTATTAAAAAAAGCGATATTCGCCTTTTAATTATAACTATATAAGTTTAATAATAAATATTTTTTATTATTTTATTTAAAAATTTTTCCTGTTTGTATAATACTTGTTCGGATTTTTTTTCGTGAGTTTTGTACAATTCTGTTTTTATTCATTATTCCTTCTGAACAATGTAATAATTTAAAACGCAACATTAAATATACTTAGATTTTGATTTCGCAATTAAAAATCAAAATTTTTATGAATAGTGGTAAAAAATTAAGAAAAAGCTTAAATTCAAAAGTTAAGAGCGAAAAATGGATGAACTACGAGGTGAATAGAGTGATAAAACTTAAGCATCGAGCTTGGTACAGGATGAAAGCATGTAAAAAAAGTTCATTTGAAATAAGTAAATGTGATTATGGAAAAGCACAGAAAGATCTGGATGCAGTATGTAAATGGATAGAGGTTTGG
The DNA here is from genome assembly GCA_016802215.1 of Brachionus paranguensis. Lineage (NCBI taxonomy): Eukaryota > Metazoa > Rotifera > Eurotatoria > Ploima > Brachionidae > Brachionus > Brachionus paranguensis. Next base: position 1,749,614 of record JAESIX010000015.1, on the reverse strand, counting down.
CGTATGTGACTGTGTGCTAACAAATATAAAGTAATGCATTTCAGAAGACTAAATGCAAGGCATAAATATACACTAAAAAGCAACTCAAATGTTATACTAGCGACCACAGAGTGTGAGAGGGATCTTGGAGTGATGGTTTCATCAGATTTAAAGTAAAACCTCCAAGTGAAAAGTGCTTGTGCGAAAGCGAGTAGGGTACTTGGAATGCTAAACCGAACGTTTACAAGTAGAGAGGAAAGACTGTTGGTAAGATTGTATATATCCATGGTGAGACCCCATCTAAATAATGCAGTGCAGGTTTGGAATCCAAGTATGAAAAGGGATATGAATGCGTTGGAAATGGTGCAAGAGAGGGCAACAAAAATACCTTTGTATCTAAGAAACATGTTGTATGAAATGAGGTTGACGAAATTAGGACTGAAAAAGCTGAGTGAAAGAAGAGTGAGAGGGGACTTAATTGAAATGTAAAAATTGGTGAATGGAATAGAAAAGGTAGGCTTGGCCAAGAATCTAGTTAATAGATCATAAAACAAGGGTCCAGCCGGGGCGTTAAGAGGAAATAGCATCAGAGTCCAGAGAGAAAGTTTCCCAGTTCAAACTAGAAGCGATTTTGCAGTTGCAGTAAGCGCCAGACATGTATTTTTCTCAAACAGAGTAGTTCCGCATTGGAATAAGTTGCCAGAAAATGTGGTGAAATCTAAGTCAACCGCTAATTTTAAAATGACTTTAGATAAGCTCAATGGAATCGGCTACCACAGGGCTCAGACACTCTACATGTTAGGTGTCGCAGCAAGAACTACTACTACTAATGTAGTTAAAAAATAAAAAATTTAAAAGAAAAAAGTAGGAAAATGATAAAAATGTTTTTAGTCCCAAATAAAGTCATTTCAAAAAATAAAAAGATTAACTGGTCTCTATGGCGCAATCGGCTAGCGCGTTCGGCTGTTAACCGAAAGGTTGGTGGTTCGAATCCACCTAGGGACGAATTTTTTTTAATCAAATTAGCCAAAGTTAAATTTACTAAATTTTTTTATAATTTCAAAAATTCTTTTACTTTGGAAAAATAAAAAAAATTATGTTTAATAAAACAATCTAAAATTATAGTCAAAGCAAATATTTTCTGAATTTTATAGATTTTATCTTTTTTTAAAATTTATTTTATCCTGTACTAAAAAAACACGAAAAATGACAGATGCTTACAGTGTTAGACAAAAAATTTCTCAAGCAAAATCTAATTTTTAATAAGAAAATGAACTGCGGCAAATTAACTGCAGAGCAAGCTTTTTCTTTCTATAGAAGCAATAATTAACTGGTAATACCTAATGATACTATTGAAAAAAAAAATTTTGTTTAATTTAAATTCAAGCCGATCCATAATTTTTTCATAATCTTGAAAATTTTTTTCTTTTAATTTTATACCAAGCTTCAAATATAAAAAAGAATAAAGACTATTTTTTCAAACAAAAATATCATGTCTCTATGGCGCAATCGGCTAGCGCGTTCGGCTGTTAACCGAAAGGTTGGTGGTTCGAATCCACCTAGGGACGATTTTTTTCTAAAACCAAAATAAAAAAAATTTCTTTTGTTTTTAGTTATTTATTGAAATAAAAAAAAATTTTGTCACTTTTGGGTAATAAAATTTTCTACTACCAACTAAACAGAAATAGTTGCCTATTAGCTAATCGATTTTGAATTTATTCTTCATAATCATATTCTTGAACAGTCAAGTTGGATTTGTTGCTTGTTGTTGATTGACTTGAAGATGAAACGCTCGATTTTTTCGAGCTTTGGGATGATCTAGAAGAAGCAGCCTGTGAAGAACGAGCTGATGGAGCAGGTGATGGAGCAGCGGCTTGCGATGGAGCTGGAGTGGCTCTGGCAGATTGGGCTTGCGATGGAGCTGGAGTGGCTCTGGCAGATTGGGCTTGCGATGGAGCTGGAGTGGCTCTGGCAGATTGGGCCAGTGATGGAGCTGGGGTGGCTCTTGGCTGTGAAGCTTGGGCCGATTGGTTAGTCAATGCTTGTGATTGAGCTGCTTGGCTTTGAGCTACCGATTGAGTTTGAGCTGCGGTGACAGCAGATGCTTGCGATCTGGTCAATCTGGTTTGTGTCAAGTGGGGAGCAGTGCTTTGTGGCAAAGTCAATTTTGGTGAAGTCAAGTGAGTTGTGATGGCGTGTGATCTTGATGGATGCTCATCGATTCTTTCACAAATCAAAACCATTGGCTCGTAGCATCTTACTCGCTGTCTTTGTCTTCTTGGCACACGTCTCACTTCCACAGTTCGTACAACTTCTTCTCTTGGTATAATTTCGTTCCATCGGACAATTTCCTCTCTTGGCACAATTTCGTTCCATCTTCTAATTGTTTCTCTTGGCACAATTTCCTCAACAGGTTGAACTTCTTGCACAGTCTTCTTGACTTTAATTCTGGCCGGCTCGCAGCAAATAACTGGCTCGCAGCACAAGACTTGTTCGCACTCCAAAGTAGTAGCTGATGATCGGTGGCTCATTTTGATGATTGTAATTTCTAAGTGTAGATAATAATTCATGTTGAAAAGCTTTTATGTCATTTATACCCACGCAAAGAATATGCTTGACTAAATTTTTAGATTCAATATTATTTTGTTTGAATCGATTCCTATCTTTTTACACAATTAAAATATTTTATTGAATAGATTGAATATTTATTCCTTTCATTTTGGATGAATTTTTAGAAGTGAAAGTAGATATGCAGCCATCACCGAGCTAATTGAGAAATTTACGAGCAGGAATGTTAATGACACCCAAGCTATATGTGAGATTTGTTCAATCAACAAGAAAAACATTTTGCTAAAATTTGTTCCATTCTAAATTCGGATAAAATTTTTAGCTCTGGAAAAAATTTGTTATCTTTGTGTTGGGATTAAATTGCGTCATGTGAGACAAACTTTTAGCCTGTAACGCCTTATAAATTTGATTTTTTAAATAAATTTTTTATTTATTTTTTTTAATCAAAGGATAAAATGTCATTTAAATTGATTATAAAAGGGGAAATTGTTTTCAATTTTTTTAAAATCAAGCTTCAAAAGAATTAAATTATGTTTGATAAAAGTTTGTTGGATTTAGTAAAGTTTTTTTAAATACAGGGTTGATTTGCCGATCATTAGAAATTAAATCATTTTTTACATGAATTTTCGTTATTTAAAAATTGGTAAAATATTAAAAGCCGAAAAAATTTTTAAAAATATTCACTTAGTATTTTTTAATATTTTTACATTTTTTTTACTGAATTTTTCGCAAAAATCTAAGTATTATCAAAATTTTTTTTTTGCATATAGATACTATCCACCAAACACTTAATTTTGTCACAAAAAAGAAATAGATGATAGTGAGATTTATCGAAATTATCCCTCAAGAAAGGTAAAATTTTTGAGATTTACAGTCCCGTTCTGTTCACTTGTTTTTACAAAATTTTACGCAATTTTACGCGAATTTACGCAAAATTACGTAAAATTACGTAAATTGACAAATGTATAAAATGGTAATTTTACGAAAAATTACGTAAAATCAAAAAGCGACAAAAAAATTATGATTTTTTGAAAAGAGGTAATAATTCTGCTTTTTCTTTTAATAATCGACTTTCTACTTTTTACCATGTAAATAAAAAATTACGTAAATTTTTAAATTTTTTAGGATAATCTAGATAAAAGTTAATTTTTTATTATAAATATATATGAATAGACAAATTTTACACTATTTTTGAAAAGTAAATCATGATACATTATTTAAAAATTTGTTTTAATTAAAAATAATATTATTTCAGTGGTTCGACCATTCACCGTTATTTTCAATGACAATCTTAATGGTCTATTTCAAATATTAATTTTTGTTTAGTCTCTCAGTTAATATGATGCCGTCGTTTGCGAAAATTTCCTAATTTAACAGACTCACATAAGCTGGAGAGACTTTTATGGTGTCTTAAAAATAAAAATAGCGATTTTTCAAGATACATTTTTGTAGACGAGACAACAATTAGATTTTTTGATAGACCATTGTTTTATGTTAGATATCCAACCGAGTATCCAAAATCATTACCATGTTCTTCAAAATTTGAAGCTAAATTAAATATTTGAGGAGGAATTTCAGTTCAAGGAGCTACAGAATTCGCAGTAAACAAGAAATTTTTTTTTCATTTTTTTATTTAATTATTAAAAGATTTTTGGTCAAAATATGGATTCTGAACTATACAGGGAAATTTTGGCCGATTTATTACTCCCTTTTGGGGCTTTGAAATATGAATTTATTTAATAAAAATGATTTTATTAGACCATTAAGATTGTCATTGAAAATAACGGTGAATGGTCGAACCACTGAAATAATATTATTTTTAATTAAAACTAATTTTTAAATAATATATCATGAATTTGTTTTCAAAAATAGCGTAAAATTTGGTAAAAACAAGTGAACAGAACGGGACAGTATATTAAATTTGGTTTAGAAAAAGCAATATTCGGTGTTAGCTCAACAAAACCAATTCAGAAAAAATTAACTTTTTTTAATCTGATTTCTTTTATTCAAATTTTTACTTTTTTATCAATTTTCATGATTTAGAAAAGGATGTTTTTCAGTTGAAATTTTTTTTTGAGATTATAAAACAGTGATTTAGAGATGTTATCAAGTGAATGTGTTGGTTCAGATTAAATAATGTGTTAAAAAAATTAATCCTTTTATAAGGCGGAATTTTCAACTGCATGGTTTGCAACAAATAGTCTAAAGGTGGATCATTTGATTATTTTATTATTATTATTTATTTGTATTATCTGTGCCGAGCTAAAGCTCCTTCAGATTAAAAAAATAAATAAATAAATAAAAAATTAATAAAAAATAAAATAAAGATGTAAAGAAAAAATAAGATAAAAGTAAAATAAGTTAAAATAGACAAATTGTAAGTAATGACAGGTGTAATATTTTTAACTATTGAACAGTTCAGGAAAGAAAGAAGAAATAGTTAGATAGCAATTACACAATGGAGTCGGGTATTCGACATATCTTGATTCAAAACCCGCTTTATATTCATCAACCAGCTTGACAACCAATGGAACAGAATGACGTAGTCCTCCCGCTACATATCTTTCGCTCAATTCAAAGAGTCGATTCGAGACAGTTAAGAGTTTAAGTTTATTAAGGGCCTCATGATGCACAATATTGGAAGGAGTATCATATTTTAGTTTAAGTATAAAACGAACTGCTGAGTTTTGTAAGACTTGAATTTTTTTAATGTTTGTCTCTGAAAATGAATTCAGACACGGAAAAGAGTAATCAATTATAGATCCGATTAAAGATTTATATGGGTTTCCTAAAGTAAAAGTAAAAGAAATTGCTAAAGATTAAGCTTAGGAAAAGTGACGCTAAAATGTAAAATAGTAATGATAAAAATGATATGTATATGTGTATTTGTAAATAGGATGACAGTTTTAAATCTGTAAAGTCTTATATATCTAAATCTTGTAAATTAAATTTTAACTTTATTTTTTAAGCTGATTTAGTTTCTCTTTTGTGGTTGAGCCATCATCATTTAGTAAATCGGAAACTTTAGAAAAAACGATTTACATTGATATTATTGTATATGCACCAAAGACTTCATTTGAGATGATTAAATTTGGGTTTAAGTGTACCAACCGTAGCTTGGTGGACTGAAGAAAATATGTGTTAACACAAATCAAGACTGAATTATTGCATTGTTCAAATTATTTCTTTTTGTTTAAAATTTTGAATGATTTACTAAAAGTAAACTTTTAAATAAATTTTTATACTAAATTAAATTTTTTATACCTTCTTAGAATTGTATTTAAATCGCAATTTCTAGTCTATTTTGAAGGAAAAAATTTTTTTTCTCTTTTTTTTTTTATTATTTTCCTATAAGGCTTGAATTAGTAAATAATAATAACAATAAAAGCAATTTAGTTAAGTCAATTAAAAACTAATCAAGTCTTTAAAAATCCAGGTAATAATTTCTCGAATTTATTCTAAAGAAAAATAAAAAATTATGAAAAAATTGCTTAATTAAAAATAATCAATTGAATTAAGTTTTTGAGTATATTTAGAAAAGGAAAAAAAGCTAATAATTGAGTATATTTTTGAATTTTAAAGTTATTTTTTAGTCATTTTATCTCTTTTTTCTGCCTTTTATTACACGTTAATATACATTTTGTTATAAAGCTTTTTGCAACTTCGTTGTATACAGTTTAAAAACTTAAAATACACATAAATATTAATCATTTATCATCAGAAAACAAAATTTTAATAATCAAATGTCTCTTATCTTAAATAAATTCAGAAATACTGAAAAGATTTGGTTTATTTTTCATCAAAAGCTTTGTTAATGATGCAACCATATAAAAACTAGTTTCATTCAAAAACAAATCATTCTAAAATAAAAAAATTTTATTTCTGAAAAATTGTTTATTTTCTGAAAATATTTTTTCTTTTTTTTAAATAAATTTTAAATTTCTAAATATTTTAAATGTATATTCATTTTTTAAGTCTTGCTTTAAGAGACAAAATTGAACAGGCTAAAACTCTGAAAGCCAAGATAATGCATCCCAGTAAAATGAAATCCAAAAAGAAATTATCCTAAAATAAATATTAAAATAATATTCAAAAAATCAAATTAAATAATAACTTTATTCATTCCTAAAGCGTCAATAACGTCATCTCCAGTTCTAAAACATCTGGTCGAATTAGCCGGACAATTGATGTCTTTGACACCATCCCACTGGTTTACTATTAAAATCTCGTTGGCATAATTCAACCAACTTAGGTACTTTATCCATATAAAATAACTAGGCACTGTTCTAAAAAAAATAAAATTTAAAATAAAAAACTAAAAAAATGTCATTCTTTTATACTCATTGTTTAAAAAGAAGCCGGAAAATATCATCAATGGGACCAATAATGGTGCCGATAGTGCCAAAGCAGCGTTCACTGATGGCGCCGCAGCTGAAATAAATGAACCAAAGGATACAGCCGAATTGGCAACCAAAATTATGGTCAAAACACAAAGAGCGAATTTTACTCCATCATTGTTCAGTCCGGCCATCCAGTAAACTATTGAGACAAATATTGCCGGAAAAATTATGAATTTCGGAAGCTAAGAATATTTTAAATTTTATTTTTTTATTAAAAAGCTAATCTGGTATTAATTCTGGTGATTTAAAACAAAGTCTTGGCATTTTCTTTAGTTGCTTTCAGATTTCAAAATTTTACGGCCAAAAAAATCTCAAAATCTCGCTGAAAAAATCAAATTTTTAATTTTTTTTTGCTTTTTTCAAATCAAAAGATGAAAAAAATTCTTACAAATTTTTATTTTTTTTACTCTTTTTTACGTTAATTTACGTAATTTTACCTTTAATATAGTAAATATCAGTAAGAAAATGTAATTTCCCTTTTTTTCTTTAATATACAGTATGTTTCAAAAATAATTAATAGACTCAATCAATTAACCATGTGTAAACAGTTTTCAAAAATATCGATTGATTCTAAATTTTTGAGACATACTGTATATTAAAAAAAAGAGGAATTATATTTTCCTACTGATATTTACTATATTTAAGGTAAAATTACGTAAATTAACGTAAAAAAGAGTAAAAAAAAAAAAATTTGCAAGAATTTTTATCATCTTTTGGTTTGAAATCTTACGTAAGATTACGTTTACTTAGCACCCTGAGTTTACGTAAGTTTATGTAATCTTACGTAATCTTACTTAAAATTACATAAAAAGACGTAATTTTACCCATTCTCCTGTTTTCGTAAAAGCACTGTATTACATTTTGTTAATTTATTAACTAAATCTATATTGTTATCAGGTTAATTTTTAAATATAAGAATTAGAACTTTACTATAGCATTTTCAGCCTTTTTAGGTCGACCACGTTTATGCTTATTAACAAATTCTGCTATGTTTGTCAAGCTCTTCAAAGCTTGTAAATCAGAACACATTTTGTTTTTCAGATAATATCTTTTAGTTTTTAAATAAGTTTTTAAATATAAATTCAATAAATATTCATTATAGCTTTAATAGAGTATTGGTCATCTAAGTGATCAATACTCTATTAAAGCAGGGGTCCCACAAGGATCAGTAATTAGCCCACTTCAATAAAGTGAAGGGCGTTAAAACAATCCTTCATTACTTTATTTCTAAATAAAGATCAGATTTATTATTCATCAGTTATGAAGATGCTAATATGAAAACTCATATTAAAATTTTAAAAATTTTTAAAAAAATGATAAGATTAAATCTCACAAAATAAAGAAATTATCTTAATTATTGTGAATTATTTTCCAAATTTGAATTAAGCTTATTTTTAAAATTCAAAATATTTAAAATTAATTCGATAATTATTTTTTTAACATTTTTTTCCATGAAAAAAATATCAATTTGATCTGAATAATGGTAATTTTACAAAAATTAGAAAATTTATGCTCATTAACAGTCAGATTTCGTATTTTTACATCAAATTATACAAAAAGCTAATTACCACTCTATTTTAAACATATTTATCAATAATTTCAGTTTATTTTTCTTCCTGATTGTGTTTTGTGAATTCAATCAGATTTTTTTTAAATCAGATTCTAATAAATTATTTAGGAATACTTTTGAGAATTTTTTTGGACTGTCAAGGCAAGGGTTTACGCAAAAGTACAAATATCGGAATTAATTTTTCAAAAATTTCGGCATAAATCCTCCATTTTCAAAATAAATTAGTAAATTTACCTCGGTGATTAGCTTAGATAAATAGTAGTTAACTGTGCGGTACATTGAATTTTGATGATCTCTGTAGAAAATGGGCAACTCGGCTGGAAAACTATTCAGCACACCGAACATATTTGAAAAACTAGCATTTGTAATTAATAAAAATAAAACTCCATTTATATTTTGTACACCTTCTTGGTTATCTTCGATTCGCAAGTAAATAAGACCAAAAATCAGAGCTATGAAGAAAGTCTGAATGGCGAGAATTTTTGTTTCCATAGGGTTACGAGACATGCTCAAAAAACTTCTCCATATGAGCCATTTCAACTGAGTTAACCAGCCAGCTTTATAGGCCGAGTTGAGTTGTGATTGAAAACTGGCCGATTTTAAATTTTGCTCACCACTTGCTTTTTTAATATTGTCCATAGCTTCTTGGCAATATTTACTCGAATCGTAGCCATCACATATTTTCTTCACTCTTTCTTTGCTTTCTTCTTTATTCGATGGCAAAATAGCCAATGTTTTGATATAATAATCAGCTGGATTGTAATTGATGGGAAGTGTGAACCCTTGATCAGCAAAAAAATCTTTAGCTTCGGTTAAATCACCCAAAAAAGCACTGCGACCCTCGGCCATCAAGTACAACCTGTCGAAGATCTCAAATATTTCACTAGATGGCTGATGAATGGTGCATACAATAGTCTTTCCCTGTTTGGCTAAATTTTTCATTGACTCTACAATGGACATGGCCATAAACGAGTCAAGACCACTGGTCGGCTCGTCACAGAACAAAATACCCGGGTCTGTTATAATCTCTGAAGCAAATGCAAGACGACGCATCTCGCCACCCGATATACCTTTGATTCCTAGCTGAGCCACCCCGATAAGAGTATTCTCACATTTTTTTAGGTTTAGATCATTCATTACTAGCTCTACTCTTTTCATTTTTTCTTCATATGAAGTGTGACGGTCCATTCTGAGCATTGCTTGGAATTTCAGATGCTCGGCCACTTTCAACGTGCCAATAAATATGTCATTTTGTTGAACATAGCCCGAAACAGCTGATAATTGCTTTCGGTCATCAATTTTTTTACCATTTATTTTAACACTGCCTTGTACAACTAAATTTCCATTATTTCTCAATGTTAAAACATTTAACAAAGTTGTTTTTCCTTTAGATAATAAAGTTAAATAATATTTTATTTGGCAGGATTTTTTTTCCATATTGATTTTTTTTTAATTTTTAAAAAAAAATTTTTATAAAATTTTGTTTTTTTCATTTAAAAAAGGGGAGATCTTAAAAGGATTGAGGCAATTTTAAATTTATCACTTTTTAAAAAAAAATTCGAAATTCTGTGACAATTTTCAATGTTGAAAAGTATATATTTTTTAAATATCCAAAATTTAAAATTGCTCATATACTTTTTTATATAAAATATGATATTTTATCCTAATCAATTCTAATAAAATATGGTAAAAAAACTTTTACATATAAAAAAATCTAGAGATGGAACCTGCTCCGGATGCGCCCATGATAGCCAAAATTTGACCAGGTCTAGCAATACCGAACACATTTTGGACAATATGCATTTTTTCACATTTCTCTTTTTTTTTCGAAAAAAAACTCTCTTTAGCTTCAGGTACATAAACATTTAAGCCTTCCCAAGTGAGAGTTAAATTATTGCCCGATTCCATATTGACAGAAATGGAGCCGTTTGAAATTGGCCTTGGAAGCTTTTTAAATTTAATTATTTACTGTATATAGGCGAATTAATAGTTAATAGTTACCAAGTCTTGTTGGGGTTTTATCATTTTTTATAATTTGATTTTTTTTTGTTTTGAGGTTTTATTTAAAGTTGATAAGATATCAGCTTAATTAATTTATCAAATGTTATGAAACAGAATTATAGAGTTTGATATTGTTTTTCACGTGCAAGTATTATTGGTATATTAAAGGCATCGTCATCCTTAGAAAAAAAATTTTAAAAATTTGTTTTCTTTCTATTTTATTAAAAAATTGAGTTAAATTTTTCTTTAAAAAATTTAAATCATTATTAATATTTTTTTCTTAACTATCAAATTATGTGTTACTACTTTTTACTAAATATAAACTTGTGATGTAAAACTTTAAGATAAGAATTTGAATGAACATTACACTCATAAAAAACGACTGTAAATTAAATAAATAAATCATGATGAAAATATTGGAACGATGCTAAGCGTTGGTTTAGATGACAAAATAAGGTTAAAATCAAAATTTAATGATAGATGATCATAAAAATTATTTAAAAATTAAAAAGTTTAAGTATTTGAATTTGTCTTTAGTAGAAACGAAAATGTCCAAAATATTGAGGAAAAAAATTTTTTGTATTTTTTTCAAAAAAACTCTTATCATTAATTTTAAATAAAAACATTTAAGCTTTGATACCAAATTTACTTTTAATTTCAACTTTTCGATACACTCTTTCATGATCAATAGCAAAAAAAAAATTAATTAAACAACACTCTCAGAATGTGCGTTATTGAAGTTTTGTGGAATTAGATGTGTGGTGACATAATATAAACTAGGCTCTTAGGTCCAAAACATACATTTTTTGATACAAATACCTTCTATTAGGTAAAAAGTCCTAAAAAATCTTTAATATAAGTTTAATTAAACTCCTTGTTGAAAAAAAAAATTGAATAAATTTAATTTTATTTAAACCGTTGAATAATTCTAAGTTTTGAAGGAAAAATTTTTATTATCAACTTTAATTTTTTAAAATTCTATTTTTTTATTCGGATTAAAATATTTTGAAAAATAATGAAATAAAATACAGTCAAAATTAATTTGAACATATTTTTTTTTCTTCAAAATTAGTTTATTATATTTAAAAATCTAAAATAAAATTATTTAAACAAGCCAAATAGTCTTTATTTTTAATGAAATCCTTGAGTTCATCTTTCCGTATCCAAACAAAATCAAATTTGGACGAAGCCAAATGCTGTGCGCCAGATTTGTACTGAGCTTTGAAAAAATACTGCTTTTCTACCAAACTATCCTTTTTCAATTTATATAGCCCCACAGGAGCATTTCCCATAAAATCAACTTGAAGTTTTTCATTCAAACCTCGCACTGCCCTTTCAGCTGTCTAAAAAAAATTGATTAAAAAAAACCTTTTTGAATTCTTTTTAAAATTACTTGTCTTAGCGAAGCATCTTCTAAATTTAGCTCAACTTTTGGCAATTGCCATACAGAACTATTTGGCTCACTTACTAAAAGTATCAATTTTTTATCTAGAATATTATCAATATTTTGCAGAAGAAGTTTTTTGTCATCCGTTTCGGCTATTTCTTTATCAAAGCCACGGCTTGTCTTCCTTTTGGCAAATTGAAAAGACTCAAGCTGCCTTAATTGCTTGTCCTCGTAATCAACAGCAGTCTCTATGACTAGATCTTGCTCATCATCTTTGTCCTTTTTTTTCTTAGCCCGTTCCAGATCCTTCAAATGACGGAGCTCATGATTTGACAATAAACTTCGTCGCACATTTATCTCATTAATCAAGTTAGAATATCTATTTTCCAGGTCGTTCATGTCACAGGTTATCACAGGCATTCTTTCGATACATACTGATGCTTGGAGCTTGACCTGTGCAGCAGGTTTAGAATCACTTTTTGACACAACAGTGCTCAAAACTTAAATTTTTAATTAGATATGATAAATAGCTGGAAAAAACCTACATTTTATGCTAGAATTTAGGCATCCATTATTGGTACTACGGGCATAGTGCAGAAAAAATTGGTACTTTTTTAAAAGCATATCTAAAACTTGACTGACTGCTGGAAAATTTAAATCTTGGTCTAATGACTACTTGGTCAAAAGCAGTTTTCAATGCGGTACAAAAGTAAATATCTAAGAACACATAGTTTATTTATTTTTAATTTTTTAAGAAGTGAGAATACAAAAAGTAATTAATTATTAAATTATTTGATTTAGATGAATGAGATTTGTGTATTATTGATATTAGTCCAAGTTTGCGGCTGTGTCCTCTTTTATTTTAAATAAATTATTAAATTTTAAATATTTTTTGCTTAATATATCTTACTTTTGCCATCACAAGCAACAAATTTTACATTTTTTGCAACAATTTTGTCTTGCTGGCTCTCTTTGAATTCAATTTGTCTGAACAAAAGGGTCCATACATTGTCACAGAAGCGGTACGTTCCCAAAGTGCCTTTGAATGTATATCTTGTTTTTACTCTTGTAGCTAGAGCATTGTTGACCGATTTGTCGAATTCTTTCAACACCCTGTTCGCAAGGCGCTCGGTTATTTGATTAGTCTTGAAAAAATTTAGATTTACTTAATTGATTAATTCAAAGTTATTTACTTGGATCATTTCGTCCAAACATTCTTGTAAAGTATTGCCCAAAGTAGTATTACGGTAAACCTCGTAGTTCATTTTTTTCTTTAATTAACAAAAGGTAATTTTTTTAGTTTAATTTTTTGTTTTATTTAAATTTTTTTCATGTAGTAAAGAAATATTTTTTTATTTTTTCCTATTGACAAAATTAACTTGATTTTATTTTGAGCTTTTTACCTCATTTAAAATAAAATAAAAAACTAAAATCCCCTCTTAAATTATCGATTTAATTTTGGTACTGTCATCAATTAATATTTTTTTTATTTATCTAATTGAAATTTTTTTTAACAAATTAATTTATAAATACTTTAAAAAACTATTTCAAATAGAATTAAAAGAATTTATATAAATTATTTATTTATTTTTTGATCGATAATAAACATCTCCAAAAATTTCAAGATAATGCCAAATGCTAATGATATTTTGGAATTACGAATAAAAAAATTTCTTTATTCCATTATTATACCAGTCAAAGAAATTTTAAAGATTTTCGTACATTTTTTGTTCAAAAATATCTAAAAGTGAAAATTTTTTTTAAAATGTATTTATTTATATAATAATTATTTTTTTTTAAGTTAATACTTTTATTTTCACCTAACAAGTTTTTTAAAAGCAAATCTATCTAAAATGTTAACTCGTTGTAACTCAATGACTTCACTATTCCTGATCAGTGGAATAATTTAGAAACAAATTATTAAGCTTATGAAAAGAAATTCTTTTCTCCAACAATTTTTTAAATCATGATTTTTTTAAAGACGATGTCAAATTTATCTTAAAAAATAACTAAAAAAACTTCGAAATTTTTTAAAACTAATCTTTATTTATTTTTTTGATCAATTAAATTTTAAAATTTTCAAAAATATTCAGAATACGTTTGAATTTCTGTTTTATTGTATTTATACAAAAAACAATATTCCTTAAATACTTAAAATACCTCATTAAGAAGAAAAGCATGACTAAATTCCAGGAGAAAAGATTCACATTGATATTCAATATAATTCAATTCAATAAAAAATTTTGTATGTATAGTAATGTAAAAACTACGAAAATTTTTAAAATAATTGAAAAAATATTAATCTTTAAACTCCTTTGGATTCATATATTTTGTTAATCTTCAATTAAAAATTTATGAATAAGCTATAAATGGTAAAATAATGTGTAAATGACTTTAATTTATTTTATTTCGAATATTATTATTTTTCAAAAAAAAAATTTATCTAAATTTTAATTTCGGTCAATATGTTCGATTTTAGGATTAAATGTTGAATTAAATAAGACTTTTTTTTCCAAGAAAATAACATTTTCATTAATTTAGAATTAATTTTCATTTTAATTCTAATAAAAATTAAATTCATTTTTTTCTCATCATGGTCTTTTTTTCCCTTTAAATGCTTTTTTACATTTTCAACTGATTCCTCGGAACTCTTTGGATTAGATAGGGAAATTTTTTTATGCTGTAAAAGCTTTATATTATATACTAGACACATTCAAGCTCTTAAACTAAGAGTTTATTGAATCAAAAACTAAAACAAAAATTTTTTCTCAAATTAAATTTTACTTTTTTTTATTAAATTTCTCTTAAAAAATTTTTTTTTCAATTCAACCATATTTTAAATTATGTGACTATATTCAATTAGTTGTTGGTCACTTAAAAGGTGACCAGACCTGGTTAGCCTTTTCAATAGGATTCGTTGGTCACCTATTATGTGACCTACTGACCAACGCAATAGACCCGGATCTTTTTTTATCCTACTGAACTCTGAAATCTAAAAACTTTAAACAGTGAGACTTGGACAATAACAATTAAAAAGTTAAATTAACTTTGCTTTGATATATTTGAAAGGATGTTGCTATTCGAAACATTAGGGACATTAATTTAAAAAAAATTTACAATTCTTTAATTTAAAAATATTTGAGAAATCAACTGCAAAAATTAAAAATGGGCGATAAAAAAAATGCCATCAAAAAACTACAAATGACATGTAGAAGCATTCGTTTGTCACCTTGTCTCGATCTCAAAGAGATAAATCTTGGCTCGCCAAAAGAATACCTTCGTTTGTATCATCATGTTTTCCTCGACTACAACCCGGCACTAGCAGCAGAAATCCTCAACAAACATGGTATGGAATTGAGCAGCAAAAATGACAAATTATTTATCGATGGAATATACAAACTTGTACGTGACATGTTCGCTTATGTGCCGAAATTGACCAAAGACCAGTTTTTTCAGACAAGTTTTGCTCAAATCAAAGCCCTGATGGCAAGTGACATAATCGAATTAATACTCGAAAGGTTTAAGCTGACACCAACTGTTTCCAAGCACAAAATAATTGAAAATAATGAAAATTTAGAGTCTAAAGAATTAAGCTGCAATCCAAGACAACCAAGCATGCCTCGTAAGCCTTCGGTAAAGAGCAAAAATGTATCCAAGCCGAAAGAAGCAGTTCTCAAAGAGCAACAATTGAATATAGACGAATCACGTGGTCAAAATACTTATGAGAATTTATTGAACACTTTAATGGAAAAGATAAATAATTTGACTTTCACTTTTGGTAATATTGTACAAAGAATTGATAATATCGAAGAAAAAATTGAGGAAATTAAGAATCAAGATAAGAGACAGACCTACACTGGAATAGAAAATGGAAAAAATTATGAAAATCTGTCAAATAGAATCACCATTTTAGAATCTGATTTAATAAATGTTAAACAAGTAATTGAATTAATTTTTTTAAAAGATTATTTTTTATTTTTTTTTGGAAAAAAGATGGTAAGTCGAAGTTTGGAAAGTAATTATACAAATGAAACAACTACTTATGAGACACCTTCTCATTCTTTTGTGAATATGAGTCCACGGCAAGATGATATGATGTACCCAAAAAAGAGCTCATTGATTCAAGGTCTGCCCTATGAATTTGATCGGGTGTTGACTAATGACAATTTAAATGACTTGACTATCAATAGTACTGATTCAACACCGACTTTATCCGAGCCGGTCAAACAAAGTCGTCTTAGCGAAGAGGATAAAAATATTCAAAGGGCTCAGGAACTTGTTAATAGAGCTAATCGTTTAAGTCAAATGTTATCTAATGCAATTTAAGCATTTCTTTATAAACTAATAAATAAATTTAATTTTTTTCAATCACATTTTATATCAATAAATTTTTAGAAAATATTCTTATATTCATTTGAAAGAAAAAATTTCTTAATATACTTTTTTGACAATTAAAAAGTTATTACTATGCTACAATAATTAAAATTTAGTTCATTAACATTGGGCTTAGATCAATTTACTTTTTTCATATTTACTTTAGTTCGATAGGTTTACACCAAAATAAATAGTAAGATCTTAAAAGTTGCTGTCTAGATTTTCTAAAGATTTATTTTTTTTTAAGAAAAAATTAGGCAAAAAATTCAAAATTGATTTTATATTTGGTTCAATTTTTTGTATTTCCTTAAAATAATATTTTTAGTTTAAAAACTATCTTTGCTCTGTTTTCCATTTTTTATAAATTGAGTTTTTGTTAAAACGAACGTCAATTATCACTAAAGTCAAAATTTATAAAGAAAAAAACGAAGTTTTTAGGGTCTAGTCGGTTAGGTAATCTATAGTTCATCTATTACTGGAACAATTATTGTTCTCAGGTTAGGTGAACTATTAGTTCACCTACTTATAAAAAAACTAAATGTAATATTTAAAAATAAGATAGATAAAAAATTTAAAGTTGGACGGAGTAGGTAAAATTCGCGAAATAGATGAATCTATGTTCCTCAAAGTTGAAGGGTCAAAAATTAATTTTAATTTTCTTTAATTTTTATTGTTTATGTCTAAAGGTAAAGATTTAAGTAGAGAGCGCATTTGGGAATTCGAGATTGTTGAAAGGGTAATACCAGGTCAACCTGATCAGAGCAAATGCTATTTCTAAAGTTCCTTCAAATTAAAAAAAACAAAAAAATTTTTAGTTAATTAATTTATTTATTGAAGTTAATAAATTTTTATTTAAATAAAAAATTATTAACTTATATTGTTTATTTTTATACCAGTTTCGAGAATTAGACCTTCTATTAAATAGCTTTATTCAATTTGTTCACCTAATCTAAAAATTGTTCACATTATTTGAAATGTGTTCACTTAATTCCATTTTGGTTCACCTTTACGTGAACATAAAAAATAGGTGAACTGATAGTTCACAAAACCCGAGAACAAGAATTGTTCGCATAACCGACTTATAGTTTTTCAACGAATGAATATAAATTTAAATCTAAATGAATTATTTATCTTTTTTCTTTTTATTTATTTGATCTTATTAAACATTATTTTTAGTTTTAATATAAGTTTATATCAGAGTTGTTTTTAAGTCACAAGTCTTAAGTCAAGTCAAGTCAATGACTTATTTGTGTGACTTATAAACAAGTCTGATTTGAACAAGAGATATATGGGCTTTGGGGGCTCTCGTCAGAAAGTACAGTAGTACTGCTAAGTGCGAAACTTGCCTTAAAATTTTAATTATTTAATTAAATTTACCTTTTTTTTGCTGAAAAATTGGCTTTTATTCTTAGACTTTAAAAAAAATAAATTTTTAAGTCATAACTTTGACTTAAATTTTTGTGACTTAGACTTAAAACTGCGACTTAAAAACAAGTCTGGTTTAAATATATTTAGTCTGAAGGGGCGTTAGCTCGGTACAGATAAACAAATAAATAAATTATTTAAAAGTTAAAAAAAGAATTTTTAATATTTTTTTCAAAATTCCAAATAAAAATTAAACTCATTCTATTTCACTAAAGAGTTTCCATTTTTAAATAATTTATAAAGCAGGATGGTGTGATAATTTTTCAAAAATTCTAGTTTGAATTAAAAAATTTTTTTTGTATTAAATCAATAATTTTAAAATGAATAAAATTTTATTAAAAAAGATATTTTTTGTATGCTTTTATTAAACTAAAAAATATGAGCTATTCAAAATGAGGACATTGCTTTGGTCGTGGATATTTATTGGGTTTCGTATGAAGAAGTAGCTTCGTAGGTTCTGACAGTGGTTACTGGTGGCAAGAGTTCTTCTCTGCGTCTTACTTCAACGCTTCTGACTACTTCTTCTCTTGGTACAATTTCGTTCCATCGTCTTACTTCTTCTCTTGGCACGATTTCGTTCCATCTTCGGACAGTTACTTTTGGAATGTATTCAACAACTGATTGAACTGGTTGAATAGTTTCGACTTCTCTGATTACCTCTGGTACGCGCACATATCTAACTGGAGTGTAGTAGATTGGAGAACAGTAAACATATCTCGAGTGTCTGGGTCTTCGAATTCGGATTTCAATATCAGCCATTTTGAAAATTTTCTTTTAAAATGTTTTTACCTAAATTGGTCGATGTATGGAAAAAAAGCAAAATTTATATGTTTCTCTTTCATTTAAGTTATTATGTATTGATCTTTTTTATGCTTCATTTGCCAATTAAATTTGCCAATGTAGCAAACATTCTTTCGATGTTTTGAAGCCAATTTAAATAAAACGAAAAAAACATTATTCATTTAAATGAATAAATTGATAGATCTATTGTTTCACTATCGATTAAAAATGTTTATGTATTAAAAACGTTTCTCTAATTATTAGATTGCATTTTTTAGAACATTTTTGTTTTCTAATATTTCAAGCAATTTAAAATCTTAAACATTTTTTTCACATACTTTCAAATTAAAAACAATCCTTCTGCAAAGAAAAACAATTAAATGATTGTTTATTTGTTATTAAGAAAAATGGATAATTTTTTTTTCCAAAATTTACTTGGTTGCATAAGATAATCTAATTGATTTTAATTAACAATTTTCGGCAATGTGAAATTATAGTACAAAAATTACAGTAAAAACTTTATAAATTTTTTTATAATTGTGCAAAAATCGTTCTGTAAACAATAAAATATTATCAAAAAATATTTGATTAAAATATGCAATAAATTGCAGGGTTTTTTGCACAGCTTGGAATTCGTTTGTACAAATTTGTACAATATTTTACTGTTTACAGAACCATTTTTGCTTCTTGTACTGTAATTTTTGTACTAAAATTTCATATTGCCCAATTTTCGAATCTTAAAATTAATTATAACACTTTTATGATGAAGTATCTGATGATATTACATTTTTTATTAGATATGATTAATTCAATTTTATAAAATAAAAAATCAAAATAAGTTATCCTAAAAACTATTTGGTTTTCATTAACTAAAATTTAAATCTCATTTTTTAATAAAAAATTAGTTGAAGAAAAAAATAAATCATTAGATTAAGATTAAATTTTAAATTTATGGAGTTAACAATTTTTAAATAAAAAATTTACTGATAATTAAAATTTATAAAAGTTTATTATTGAAAAAACTGAAAAAAAATTTTATCCTATTATTTTTAGATAATGAATCTAGTTGCTGTAGGAGGTACACAAAAGATCAGTCAAAATCAAAAATGATTTGTCTTATTTTATAAAAAATAATCAGTCGAAATAAACTTTATCTTTTATTATTATTTAATGTTTTTTTTTAAATTTAAATTGTCATTTACAATCTAAAATATTTGACGTCTCTTTGCACATAAAAAACTTTGATTAAATGAAATGTCTTATAATTATTAAAAAGTCTAAAAAAGTATAAAAAATATTTTCTTTATTAATTTTAGTGTGTTTATTTTAGTGGTTGTCTTAAATAATTTTTCTTCCAAGCTTTCTTTGAATTATTTTGTTGATGTAATTTCTAAGCCTAGTTTAAATCAAAGTCTATAAATTTCAAGTCCGGAGTTGACTTTCTTTTTGAATGACAAATAATTTTAAAAAATATTTATTGCACTTTAAAACTATATAGCTATACAATAGGATATATTAGAACTTTTAGCAAATGGTGCTGTTGTTAATCTTATGCTTTTTTCTAAATAGTTTTATTTTAGAAAATTAAAAAATTTATTTTAAAA
Organism: Brachionus paranguensis; assembly: GCA_016802215.1. Classification (NCBI taxonomy): domain Eukaryota; kingdom Metazoa; phylum Rotifera; class Eurotatoria; order Ploima; family Brachionidae; genus Brachionus; species Brachionus paranguensis. The sequence continues at coordinate 1,729,526 of JAESIX010000015.1, read as the reverse complement.
TAGAAAATCAACATACAAAAATTTAAAAATCAAATCTTTTCTAATTTTAAAATCTTACTATATTAATATGAAAAAATTTTAATTAAATTAAAAGAACTAATTTTCTATATAAACCAACTCAATTAATTATTGTCATCATTTTTATTTAGAAAACGTAACAAAAATCAGGCTTTTATTTCGGTTCTCTTCGAAAAGGGAACCGGTTAATTTCATAGGAAATACTTTTTATTGAAATAATTTTATAGATTTAATTAAATAGAAAAATATATAGAAAAAAAGAAAAGTGCTGATTTTCAACGAGTTAATTAATACTTTAATTTTTTAACACATGAATTAATTTATCAAAATTTATTGAAATTTTTTTATTTCATACGACTTGTAACGGGTGTTCAAAAAAGAATGTTCCTATTGACCGAATTTAACCAAATTTTGTACAAATATTTAATAGAATTTAACAATTAAGAAGGCCACCCATTTAGCTGTAAATCAAGCCTGTTCTCTAATTTTTATCGAGAAAATTTATATGTATAATACCTTATTTTAAAGAGCAATAAAAAACGATTAAAATGAGCCTTTAATCATTTTTTTGTGTCTTTATCGTTCAAAAGTTGATTGAAAAAGGAACTAAAATTTTAATCGTTTTAATTACCTTAAAAAGTTTAGAATTTATTTGCTTTTCTTCAAATCCGCCGAAAGGAAAGTCTAATTCATTTGAAACTTTTTAAATAATTAATTGATGACTAAGATTTAAAACAAATATGTTTCTAGTTAATTTTTTAGTAAGTCCTTGTAATGTTTACATTAGTACCCCTAAGCCCGTCTATACGATCTCCCGTTAAGACGTATTATGATGGAGCATGTATTTTTGCTCCTTCTTAACTTAAACGCTCATGGTTTTCTTTTATTAAGTTAATTAACTTTCCAGTGATATCGACAAAGATCACATCTATATCACATCTTCTAAAGCGGAAACTAGGGAACTGTCGACCATTGTGATCCTTGCCGGATCAACAATGACCGAGACCAGCCATAGACTATTATTTTTCCCAGAAACTAACTGATTCATGCCAGGTAGCCGCTGCACGTTCTATAAACACTACTGCCACCTTGAAGGACTTTTAATTGTCTTCTGGGGCTTTTATCCTCGTCGCCAGATGTAATGTTTACATTAGCACCTTTGGGTCCATCTATCCGATCTCCCGTTAAGACGTATTTGAGAATGTATTTATGCTCCTTCTTAACTTAAACGCTCATGGTTTTCTTTTATTAAGTTAATTAACTTTCCAGTGATATCGACAAAGATGTCGCTATATAAAATTCTTTAGATAATTTTTTTATCAAAAGAACATTTCTTTATGACTGTTCTATGAAAAAATATTCTTCATTAGGTTTCGAATATACACAATCAGACCATCTGGTCAAAATTTTAAATAAATTTACTTGAAATAATATTGAAATTTTTCTTAAAAAATTATGCATTAAATATCTATAAAATAGTGCTATCATCAAAATATGATGATTCTTGCTTTACTCAATGACTTTGCGACATGAGTATGTAAATAAATTTAGATCTTGAAAAAAAAAACACCACAATGTTGAAAGGATTCAACGCAGAGCTACGAAATTTGTTTCTTCAATTAGTAACAAACCGTATGAAAGCAGATTGAAGGCTTTGAACATTCCAAATCTGGTGAAAAGAAGAAAAAGAGGTGATCTTATTCAATTATACAAGTTCATGCATGGAATAGAATTGGTTGAGAAAAGCAACAATTTTAATGTCACTAAAAACCAAGGAAGAGGTCACTGCTTTAAATATCACAAAGAAATTTCGAGGCTCCAACAAAAAGATAACTTTTTTTTTCAACAGAACCGCTAGCATATGGAACTCGCTGCCAAATCAATTTGTTGAAGCCCTCAATGTTAACAGCTTTAAAGCAGGCGTTGATTTCTGGATGAGCAGCAATTGAATCGCTGTCAAATAATATGGTATAATGGTTAATGAAGAAGAAGCGTTCAAATTTTTTCAAAATTCCTAAATAAATTTGTGATCGGGAGATCAATGTTGAAAGTTTGAATGTCTAAAAATTCACTTAAAAAAATCAAAATAATAAATTAATTTCAATAATTGAACTTATATATTTCTTTTTTTTTCAATTTAAAGGCTAATAAACATGCTGATGTGATTAAGGATCAAAACTTTTTAAAGATCAAAATTTTTCCATCTAAATAATTTGAATACTGTCTAGTTATTTATTTTCTAAAATGAATACTAAATCCTTGATTAAATAAATATCAGATCAATTTTTTAAATTTTGCAAAAAATTTATTTCTTGTATCTGCGTGTACCGGTAGCTAGCTTAGCATCTTGATCATAAGGACTGGACTGAATCGGCTTCGGCTTGGAAGTTCTTTCTGCTTTGGCCTAAGGAAAAAATTAAAAACTTCAAAAAAATTTTAACAAAATCATCACTCTTTCTTGATATCTTCTCTCATAATAGTCAAGTTCAGATTCACCGGGTTTACGCTGTGCCGAAATAGCTTCTTTTGATGGCACTAGCTCTCCTTTTGAGTTTTTGACCACATCCGCATGAGCATACTGGCGCAAAAATGGATGATCTTGACTACTAATTGGTTGATTGAAAAAACTCTCATCCGGTCTTCCTCGTCCGGACGGATCCAATCTCAAATACCCATCAGCTAATGAACTGAAACCAGTAATGCCTCCCATTGCTTGATATGGCACGTCCTGACCAACCGGATGACCACGCGCTTCTCGTTCCTCTTTATTCTCAACAAGTGTATAATGTGCATGACATGGCTCACCACAATCTTTTTAAATTAAATTCAAAACTTTTAATTTTTTAAAAATTTAATCAAACTGCATGTATATGAGCTCTTAAAAATAGTGCATTTACAACCAGATTTGGTACAGTTAAAAGGCCTGGTGACTTTATGATCATCGGTTGTGTGTTTGCATCCACAGCGGATTGATTGGGAACCATTTTTGGGAACATAGGTAAATGTAGCACATGGACATCCGTATTCTTTACAAGGCAGTAATATAGGACGGTTCTTGGGAAGCTCTTTTAAATCAGTTTGATGTTGTTTGTAGCGATGCTTACAAAAACACTGGGTTTCGGGTCCGATGAGGACACAGTCCATACCTGTTGGATTAACCCACGAAACATACACCCTGTTCTTCAAACGCATAGGCAAGACTTCTCGCTTATACTTTTCATATTCTTCGGGGGTAAACGGAATGCCATTGTCGTCATTACCCACAATTCTGTGATGGCATTTTTAATTTTTACCAGAGTAATAAATTAAATTTATTCAGTACTAACCTTGAGTATTCTAGATAGGCATCAATTCCTGCTGCAGCATTACGATCCACTGGTATGCGATTTTCAGGCGCTCCTCTAAAAGCCATTTATTTTTTGAAAAATATTTTTATTTTTATTAATGAAATTAAAAATATTTCTTGCTGTCACAGCAACTACATATGAAAAAAAACTGGAGTATTTTTCTAATTTTTTGAGCCAAGCTTATTGTGAAATAATTATTATTATTTTTATTTTAGAGGTGCTTTCATACGCCTTAATTAATATGCTCTAAACTAATTTTAAAAAACTACTTTATTTAAAAAAAACATCAATTTCATCTAAAAAATAAATTTTAAATCTTTTAAAATTTTGCTGTTAAATAATAATAAATTTGTCATTTAAATCATATTTAAAGTTTAATTTACTATTTTGTCATCGCTGAATTTGGCGTAATTTGTGAAATAAATAATAATAATAATTAATCAATTATTAAATTAATATTTAATAGATTTTATTCTAATTAGTAATCTTGAAATTAATTATAGACTATGAACAAAATCTGGTATAGCAAAATTATTTTTGATTTTTTTTTAATTTAAATCTTATAGTGAAGGAGCTTTGGCCTCGGTAAAGTAAACAAATAAATAAATAAAATTTTTCTAGAAAATCAAATACTTTTTCATCTATATAATCAGCTATCATTTGTTTATCATTACTTTTAGATTAAATTTTAAATTAAATTTTAATTTATTTTACTTCTATCTTATTTAAATTTAAATTTTTATTTTATCTTGATATTTTTAATCTGAAGGAGCTTTAGCCACAAATAAATACAAATAAATAAATGAAATAGCTTCTTTTTTAAAAAACATAATATTCCATTTTTCCCGTCATAACTTTACTTTTATTCAAAGTTTTGATCGTCAGCAACTTGGACTTTTATTCTTTATTTTCTGAAGATTTAATTAATTTAAGATTGATATTTTCTAATAAATTAACCAAATCGTCAATTTAAATGTTTAGCTTAGTATTTAAAAATAAAAAAACTTAATCAGATATTTTCTATACGTGTAAAAAAAATACATATCAAGATTTTAATTTTTTGTCTAAATTATAGATGTCCAAAAACATAGTACCGAAATTAAGATCTAACCCTATTAAGACCTTGATGGAATAAATAACCATGACTCAAATTCCACTCAAGTCTTTCCTTTGCATTATGGCATTGTGAAATTTCATACAAAATTTTATAACTTTTGTTCTAAATGTCAAAAACTTGTTCTGTAAATGAAACAAAGTGAAACAACTATTGTTTCACCTTCTGTGATAGTGTGCAAAATCTGTGCAAATTAATTGCGTTTCATTTTTAATACTGGGGTTTTTATTTTTATTTTTGTATTGGAAGTTTTGTATGAAATTTCACAATGCCTTGCATTATATATATAGGCAACTTCATTTATAATGACTTAGGAGAATATCTTAGGAGTCAATTTTTAGACAGAATAGGTTATAATGAAATAAGCTCTGAAAGATTACAATTCTTTGAAACTAGATAAAATAATGTGTAAAATCTCAAAACTTCATTAATTTATCATTATCAGTTCATACTTTTTTCCAAAATAAATTTTCGGACTAAATTTTTTGGTCAGTTTCATGGTAAAAACTATTTACAAAAAGTAATGTCCCTTCTCTGTTATTAAAAAATAACGTTAACATCTGAGATAAATCATTTTTGATTCAAGAATTAAAAAAATTTAAAGAAATTTAATTTTTTTGAAATTTATTAAGAAATTTTTTCAAATATACTCCTATTCATTCAAATAAATGTTTACTTTCTTAACATATCCCATTTTGGTCATTTTCATTAGTAATTCTAAAAGTTTTTAATTAAAATTTTTAGAAAATCTACAATTAATTTAAGATTTTATATTAACATTCAAATTAAGAATTAAATTAGAGTTAATTGCTTTTTAAATAATAAATTTATTAAATTTAATCAATAAACTCTTAAAACATTTTTAGCAAATTGACTTCTAACATTTCCTGGTCTATGATAATTAGCTACGTAATATAATACTGTCGCATTTCGATTGTTGACAATTCTGTTCACAATGGCAAGACCGAATCCGACTTGGGTGGTTGATTTCCATACAATTTGTGTAAAATGGCCAGTACCGTGATAATAACGGGGATAATTAAAATTAAAAAGCGATATCTCTTGATACCATTGTGATGTCAAATAAACAGCCCAATCTTTGAACAAAAAGTTTTTTTTTTTTTTAAATTAAATTATTAATATTACATCTGCAGTTAATATTTTGGCTATATGAAAAGGCTGCACGAGCTAAATTTTCTCCATAACCTGAATAGCTATGCTTAAAAAGATTGGATTCAGCTAAAAAGTTTGCATATTTCTGAGCCATGGTTGTCAAACTGATGTTGGCTTTAAGTGGTGGTGTTCGATGATAATTTCTAAATACATTATGGGCATTCAAAGCATATTTTCGAAAATCATTTAAACACTCTTTAGAAGGCGTTTGACTTAATGTGCCATTAAATAGCTTAAAAAGTATTTTTTAGTATTTAAGAATTTATTCAGCGAGTTAATTACTGTCCAGCTAAGAGCAATTAAGAAAACATTTAACACTGTCTTCATTTTATTTCTTTAAAAAAAATCTTTAAAAAGATATTTTTGAATAGATTTATTATACAGACTCGTAAGCATGTGCAACATATTTTTTATAAAAACAGATTTCTTAAACATTTATCCTATTTTTGAGACTAACGATACTCAAAATAATAGTGACATAATTAAAAAGAAAAAAATTATGTTTATCTGAAGAGAAAGAATAGTTTTTTATTTTTTAATTCAAAATCAAACAATGGCTAAATGATAAATAAAAATTTTTAAATTTAATTTTACTACATTTTTTGATGAAGATCCAGTAAGAATTCCTTTTAAAAATTAAATAGTTTTGGCGCTTAAAAAGTGATTCATTAAATCTAACAAAAAATTGAAATATTTATTCATCGTCTTTTTGTACCTTATAGGAATTTTATTCTATTTGAACCTACTCTTTTTTATTTGAATTTAATTTAAGATAATTTCGAGAATTTTAATTATTACAGCCCCTTCATTAAAAGTCAATTATAAAGCTAATTTTGACAAATGGGTTAATAAATGTTATTTAAAAAATTCAAATAAACTGCCAAAGATCTCATAGTTAAACCCGAAAGTATTCTTTAACTACAAAATTAGTTCATTTTAATTATAAAGTAAGGTTCCATCTTATTATTCTTTTTTATTTTACATAAAATGATTATATTTAATAGTCTATATTTAAATAAAATTCGCATTAAAAAGTATTAGAATACTGATAAAGAATTCATTCAATAAAAGCTATAATTTATCTTTTATTTGCATTCTTATTGTCTGTATAAATATTTTCACATTATTTGGTTATTTAAATTTTAATATCAATCAATAAATTATAAAAAAAAGAAAAAACACTTAAATCATTTTTTTTAAGATACTTTGATTGCATTCGTAAAATTTAAATTGAATCACCTAAATCTAGTTTGTGTAATAAGTCCTGAAAATTCCCCTCTCATTTAATTTCATTAAAAAAAATTAACATCTACCTGGTTTAAAATTTTGAAAATTCAAATTATTTTGGGAAAAAATACATTTTTTTGATTATAATCAAAGTTAATTTAGAAGTTTAAATTGAAAAAATAATCAACAATCTGTAATAGATTTAACCCAAAATTTATCCAGACTTTATAAAAGAAAAAAATTTAAAATCAAAGTTTTGACTTGACTTTGACTTTTGACCAACTCTACAAGTACACTTGCTTGATAAGGGTAATTGGGGGCTCTCGAACAGCAGCAACCTCTGAATTTTTGTTTTTAATGGCTATAAAATTAATTTGATAATTAAATAATCAAACTGACATTTTTTTTAATTGCTATTCTTATTTTGACTGCTTAAAAAAAATCAAAAAAATCTTAAAAATTGATCAAGAAATTACTATTTTAAGTATGATATTAATTATAACTTTGAGCTCAAATATATATTTTTAGAAAGTTCCGATTAACAAATTTTTGATATTTTTGAGTTCAGCTCGATCTTTAAGAAAATATCTAAAATTCCAACATTTTGATTTTTTTGCATATTGCCCCATATCCTTTACTTTATTACTATATGCTTGAATCCATTCTAAACTATATTCTGTGATATTCTAATTTTGTTCTAGTCAAAACTTTTTAGGAAAAAAGGCAAAGGGCTCTTGTATTAAAAAAAGTCTTTTTTAAGTTCTTTTATATATAAACAGATTGTTTATGTGTTACTTTTATTTTGGATTAGAAAATCAAATTTACAAATGATCTGTAATTTTATGATGTTTTATTTAAGCTGGTGATTTTGAAGAAATTTTGTTGAATTAATAATAAGAAGCCATTAAAATTAATTGTTTAATTAATTAATTGTATATGCATTTGTTTTTTTTGATAAAATGTTATTGATCTTGATCAAAAATGTTTATTCGACTCTTAGGTACCCATTGTTGAACATTGATGGATACAAAACTTGATTTAAAAATTAATTATGCCATCAAAAAATTATTTCTATCTTTAAATGATAATTTATTTTTGATACAAATTTTTAAAATATTTTAAATATTTTAAATTTTTAAAGTAATTAATAATTAATTTATTAATTATTAATAAAAATTAATAAAAAATAAAATTGAGAGGCTATTTAAATTTAGCAATTTTAAAATTATTTGGTAAAAAAGCAAAGCCTCTCTCTTTATTTTTTTTCTATTTAAAAGTAAAGTTAATTTTTAAATATTAAAATTGTTTCAAATTTAACTACTCAACGTTTGAAATTACCAAGCAAAAATTCAAAAATTTGAATCATATTCTCCAAAATCAACATTCACTAAAAACATCCACCAACAAAAAAAAAATGGAACAAGAATTAGAAGTTGCCCAAGCTCATATAAGCGCCAAGAACTTCGAAGCAGCTTTCACAATATTACACAAACTGGTAAGCCAAGATGTGAAACCAAAAGACGAAGAGAGTGCTGCTATCAAAGAACAAGCCATTTTGGACCTCGGCAATTTGTTCAAAGAGACAAAAAAAGCCAAGGAATTAGCCGAATTAATAGTTTTCACCAGACCGTTTTTGGCCATGGTCAGCAAGGCCAAAGCGGCTAAATTGGTCCGAAATTTGGTCGACATGTTTTTGGATTTGGAAGCGGGCACTGGTGAAGAAATTAGACTTTGCTCTGAAAACATCGAATGGGCAAAAAGTGAAAATCGAACATTCTTACGCCAAGCTTTGGAAGTTCGCCTAATTGGTCTTTACTACGAAAACCAGAGATACACAGACGCTATTGCGCTGGGTTCTCAACTGTTAAAAGAACTTAAAAAATTGGACGATAAACTATTGTTGGTTGAAGTTCAGTTGTTGGAAAGCAAGACCTATAATTCACTTGGAAATTTATCCAAAGCTCGCGCAGCTTTGACTTCGGCCAGAACCACAGCAAACGGAATCTACTGCCCACCAAAACTTCAAGCCAGCCTTGACCTACAATCAGGCATACTTCACGCTGCAGATGACCGCGACTTTAAAACCGCCTTTTCCTATTTCTATGAAGCATTCGAGGGATTTGATTCCATCGACAGTCCCAGAGCCATCACTGGTCTTAAATATATGCTTTTATCTAAAGTAATGCTCAACCAACCCGAGGATATAAACAGTTTAATAAGTGGTAAGTTGGCGCTCAAGTACGCTGGTAAAGAAATAGAGTCGATGAAAGCGATTGCTTCTGCCAGCGAGAAAAGATCACTGGCAGAGTTTCAGCGAACGCTGGTCGAGTTCAAAGACCAGTTAATTGATGACTTGTTTGTCAGGTCGCATTTGGACACTTTGTATGATAATTTACTGGAACAGAATTTGAGCAAAATTATTGAGCCTTTTTCCAAAGTGCAGATAGACCATGTGGCCAAGCTGATTAAGCTTGCGCAAGAAGATGTCGAGCGAAAATTGTCTCAAATGATTTTGGACAAAAAATTGAGTGGAATTTTGGATCAAGGCACTGGTGCTCTTATTTTGTTCGAATCCAAGCCGGTTGATTTGGTCTACAAGAATTCGTTGTCGATCATTCAAGAAATGGGTAAAGTAGTTGATAATTTGTACACCAAAGTCAAAAAGCTGTCCTAAATTTGCCAATTATTAATTAATTTATAATTTTGTAGACATCGATTTAATTTTTTTTAAATATTTTTTTCAAAATTAAAAGTTATTCGCTTTTTTTTTTCATTCAAATAAAAAATCAAATTAAACTTTTTTCAAAAAAGTTCTCGGTAAAAGTTTTGGTTTTTCTGAACGATGCCAAGCAGTCAAATGACTTGAATTTAAAAAATTAATAAAATTTAAAGTAAATTTAATTGACTTTCAAGTGACTTAAAATTTTGAAATTTTAACAAATATGGAAAATCATTTGAGAATACATGTTTTGTATTTTGAGTACTAAATTAAAATTTTTCTTTTTGAAGGATTCAAAAACAAATTAAATAAATAAATATTTTTTTCGATCTTTAAAAGCTAGTTCATAACTTCTATAGAATTATTTCTACTAAAGCCATCAATACGATGAGTTTAAAAATCATGATGTAATTTCCTTGTTGAAAAAAATTGATTTACCTTCAAAAGTAAAAAGTTTTTCTGAAATTGAATTCAAAAAATATTTTTTTATTAATTCTTAAATGCTTTTCATTCCAGAAAGCTAATTTAGGAAGCCAACGATTTAAAGATTTCAAGTGAAAAAGGAATAAGCAGCATATTTTTTTTTAAAAGTTAATTAAAAATAGTTAAATATTTTTATAAAAATTAAGCCAGTAGTCTTTTTGTATACTTATATTTCGGAGAGAAGATGAGGTTGAACCAATTCATTTTTACATGAAAAAACAATCAAAAAAATTCGTCCCTAGGTGGATTCGAACCACCAACCTTTCGGTTAACAGCCGAACGCGCTAGCCGATTGCGCCATAGAGACTTATTAATATATTTTAAAAAATTAATTTTAATAAAAAACGGGTGTGTAGTGAAAAAGACACTTGTAAAATTTATCTGATTTTTCTATTTTTTTTTAAAATCAACTATTCAATTTAAGAAATATAGTAAAAAATTAAATTAAATAATTTTCATTTTTTAAATGCTTGCTATTAAAATATTTGAAATTTTTCCAGATTTTTTTGAATGTTGAACCTTGAAAACAAAATAAAATTCTTTTGAAACTAGACTTAGATCTAAATATCTAAGTTCTTCGGTTTTGGTCTTATCACATATTTTAAATTAAGAAAAAAACGCAATAATAATTTACTTAGAAAACATTTGTTATATTCATCAATTATCAAAGAGTAGCGCACCTATAAGTTTATATAAAAAACAAAAATTAACTTAGAATTAAAACAAGAATGCTGAAAAGGTTAATTTTACTAGCTATTTTTCTAAATTTAATCGAGAAAATCTCGAGTAAAAATATAGTATGCTATACGACCAACTGGTCACAGTACCGGCCTGGTCAAGGAAAATTTTTGCCTGAAAATATTGATCCGTTTCTGTGCACTCATTTAATTTATTCATTTGCCAAACTGGCTGACAACAAATTAGCCCCATACGAATGGAATGACGACTCCACTGACTGGTCTAAAGGAATGTATGAACGCACCACTGACTTGAAAAAAATTAATCCAGATTTGAAGATTTTATTAGCTGTTGGTGGCTGGAATATGGGCTCACAGCCATTCATTCAAATGGTCAGCAATGAAAATACAATGAATGATTTTATTGAGCATTCAGTCAAATTTTTAAAAGAACGAAAATTTGATGGTCTTGATTTAGACTGGGAATATCCAAGTATGACATTAGATAAATGAAATAAATAATTTAAAAATATTTAATAAAACTAGCTGGATACAAAAATCAATTTACTAAGCTTGTCCAAGTAATTTAGCTCAATTTAAGTTTTATTTTTTATTTATTTTCTTAAAGAAACTAAAAGCTAGATATAGTTCAGAAAATTTAATGGTCACTGCTGCTGTTGCTGCTGGTAAATCCAACATTGATGAGTCTTATGACATACCAGCCTTGGCTCAGTAACTTTTCAAGAATTTTAAATTTTAAAAAATAATTTTTTATTCAAAAAGATATCTTGATTTTTTGAATATTATGACCTATGTAAAAAATTAAAAAAAAAATCAAATTTTGTATTAATTTTTATTGCTTAGGATTATCATGGACAATGGGAAAGTTTCACAGGTCATAACGCACCATTGTATCCACGACCAAATGAGAGCGGCGAACAAGCAATTTTGAACATTGATTTTACTCTAAATTACTACATCCAAAATGGATACCCGGCTAACAAGATTAACCTTGGTCTAGCTACTTACGGCAGATCATTTACTCTGTTTGTGAATAGCATTAATAACTTGGGAGCCACTACAGTTGGTGGTGGAACAGCTGGACAAGTATGCAAAAAAAATTTTGAAAAATTTTAATTTTTTTTACTTAGTTTACCAGAGAGAAGGGATTTTTGTCTTATTATGAAATATGTCAAAATTTAAATGCAGGCTGGACTAGACGATGGAATGATGACCATAAGGTTGCGTATGCATTCAGTGGAAATCAATGGGTCGGATATGATGACACGACAAGCTTGAGCGTTAAGGTCGATTATGCCAAGAGTAAGAATTTAGGTGGAGTGATGTTCTGGGCCATGGATTTGGATGATTTTGATGGAAGTTTCTGTAACAAAGGCAAATATCCATTAATGAGCCATGTAAAACAGCTTTGGAATGGTGGCTCTGTTGTAACCCAATCAAGTACAACTATTCAAACTGGATCGGCTGGTTCTACACTCTCCACTCAATCTACAAGTTCAACCACATCAACTGTTTCTAACACACATCAGATATGCTTCAATGGAGAGGGATATTATGCGGATGTTGCTGCAAATTGTGAAAAATATTATTTTTGTCAGTCGATTTCTTCCAATGATTTTAGTGTATACACTTTTAACTGTCCAGCAGGTCTTATGTTTGACCAAAATTTGAATATATGTAATTGGGCTAATCTGGTGGTATGTTAAAAAAACTAATTATACTTAGATAAATTAATAAAATAAAAAAGTAAATTTAATATTTATTGTTATTTAATTAGTAGGAGTAGTAGTAGTAGTGGCAGCTGTGACACATACGCATGTATGTGCAGAGTGCAGTTTATAAGGCTGCACTATATCAGTTGGTGCCTTATCTGACTTTATTTAATTTAGGTTTGATATGTGGTTGTTAAGAGCAGCCTTAAAACTGTTCACTGCCGTGGCTGGTAATAAATTCCAGGTGGTGGCAGTTCTGTTTGTCAAAAATCTGCTTCTCCCCATGCTTCCCTAACATATTTCACTGACTAACTGCAATGTGAGTGATCTATTTCCGCTATTTCTCTTCTTTAATTCTTTATCCACCTCCTCTAGTCCCTTGACTAATTTATATATTTGTATTAAATCCCCTCTTTTACGCCTGCTTTCCAGGTCCGTAATCACCAAGATCCTTAATCGTTCATTATAATTTTTCCTTTTAATTCTTCCACCATCTTCGTAGCTTTGTGTTGTACACTTTCTAACTTTGCTGATGAAAATTTTTGATCTGCCTTACAAATGTTGAGTATAGTTTCCTGAACAAGTGTATGGTAAAGTACTTGAATGTCCTCTTTATTCTACCTAGTATCCAGTTAGCTTATTAAAATGAACATTTTTAACAAATAGTTTGAATATTGTTTTGAGTTAAAATCAGAGTTTTTTAAAAGTCACAAGTCTTAAGTTTAATTTTTTAAAGTCATAAAAAAAAATTTTTTAAGTCCGGAATTGGGTTTTAATTTTAATGACTTTTAATTAAATTTGGGACTTTAAAACAACTCTAGTTAAAATATAAAAAAATAACATCTAAAAATTTGTCTTCACTTTATACTTTTTTTTTCTCTTTGAGATGAAATTTTAAAATAATTATTTAATTAAATAAATTTAATTTTTATTATTGAATAAAAATTCTATAAATCAAATAAAGCAAAAATTTAAATAAAAAAAATTTCTATATTTGTCAAAATGACAAAAATTTTTAACCACATTTGACCAAATTTTGATGATTACAAACATTTAAATTTTTGTCAAAGAGTGTTCCTACAGGACAATTTATGTAATCTATCCTTTGATATTTAGTGCCCGAAAAACTACATATATAAAATCTTCGACAACCAAATTTGACGTCAGGGTAATATCCGTCTTTGTTATAGCAGATTATTTCATTTGAGTGAACAATATTTTGAAAATTTGCTGCTGTGGTAGATGCTGACTTTGAATTAGTAGATGTTGAGGTGGTTTTAAGATTGTTGAGTATCATGATAGAAGGTGAAGATGAAAAGAAATTCGCTTTAGCTGAACTAATCAGTGGATATTTGCCCTGATCACACACTGAACCAGAAAAATCATCCAGATCAACAGCCTAAAAAAATTAAATTTTCTTATGAAGTTGGAAGATTTTGTGACCATCATACCCAAAACATGATACCTCCCAGATTTTTTGATTTGGCATAGCTAGCTTTATTTTTAAAGCTCTCAGGATCATCATATGATATCCATTGATTGTTATAGTACATGTATGGTACTTTACTCTCTAAATCACGAACTCTGGTCCCATGTTTTGAGCATATTTCATAATAGGCTAAAAAGCCTGCCTCTTGGGTGAACTTAAATTTGAATTAATAAATTTTTTCTAGATAAGTTTTATTCCCAACTGTTTGGGCAACTCCTGGTCCAGAAACTGACGAATCGACTGAATTTTGGTCTGGATTTGACAGAGTAAATGATCGTCCATAAACAGGCAAGCCGAGGTTTATCTTTTCTGGTGCGAAACCCATTTGGATGTAATATGAAATGGTGAAATCAGCATTAAATGTAGCTTTAGCACCATTTTCAGTTGATCGAGCATACAATGGAGCGTTGTGACCAGTTTTGGAATCCCAAGAACCATGATAATCCTTTTAGATAAATTAAAATTAAAGAAATATTGAAAATTTAGAAAATTTATAGAAAATATACATAGGTCATTATGTTCAAAAAATCAAGGTGACTTGAAAAAAAAATTAAATTTTGATTTCAAAATTAAATCAAGTACTTGGATAATTCTGGTAGATCATAAGAGGCATCAATTGTAATCTTAGTAGCGGCCACTGCTGCACTAAGCAATAGGTTTTCGCTCAAAAATCGAATTTTTAGTGCCTAGATATTTAAACATTTAAAAAAAATTAAGTAATTTTTTCCTTACTTTGACTAATTTCGTAAATTGGGCTTTGTAGCCTTTAAAAAAATTAATTTATCTATTTAAAATAAAAAAAAAGAAAAACCAGGATATTCCCAAACTATATCAAGTCCATCAAAATCTCTATCTTTCAAATAGAGGACTGTGGAATCAACAAAACTTTGAATTTTTGCATCGCTTGAAGCAATGCTAATAAATGGAATAGTACCCATTGTCCATCCACCAACAGCAAGCATTACTTTTAAATTTGGATTTATTTTTCTCAGTTTGTTTGTTCTTTCGTAGAGGCCTCTGGACAATTCAGTTGAATCATCATTCCATTCATATGGCTCCAATTTGCTGTTGACAACTTTGGCAAAGGAAAAGAGAATGTGTGTGCATAGAAATGGATCAATATTTTCAGGTTGAAAGGCTCCAATGCCTGAACGATATTGAGCCCAGTTGGTAAAATAGCATACCACTCTCTGCTCACAACAAATAATGTCCACGCCAAAAAAAAGAATTGCAAGAATTAATCTCATTATTAAATAGGCGAGTTTTTTATCTAAATTTATATTCAATATTATTATAATCCTTAATCCGCTTTACTTAGAGCTGAATAACTAGAAAGATCAATAATTCTTTTTAAAAAAAGACGAAATTAACTTCATTTTTTCATTACTTAATATAAATTCAAAATTATTATTGATTTTCTTCTTAAATTGATACAATCTTGAAAAGAACAATATTTTACTTAATGAAAATAAAAAAGTTATTTAATTAATAAAATTGATTAAATTTTATTTTTGGTATTATTTAGTCTAAAAGAACTAATTGCTTTAGACAAATAAATAAATAAATGCTAAGACTGATCCTTGTATATAAGTACAGACTTTTTGTTTATTTTTGAAAATGTTGAAATTGAAAAACAAAAATGCTTTAAAATAATTTCATATATCAAAATAGGTTCGGATTTTAATTTAAAAATGTTTATTTTAATTTTCTTTTTTATTCCTCTATAATTTTGATAAACAAAGTTAAAAATATTAAAAAGTAAAAATGGATATTTAATACAAAAACTTAGTCTAAAATTTAGTTAAAAAAGCAAAAAATAAGCAATAAATCATTATAATTCAAGAAAAAGTTTTAATTTTTTTTGAAAAAAATTCGTCCCTAGGTGGATTCGAACCACCAACCTTTCGGTTAACAGCCGAACGCGCTAGCCGATTGCGCCATAGAGACATATTAATAAACTGAAAAATTTTATGCTTAAAATTGAACAAGCTTTCCAAAAATTCCAATCTTACTGAGCACATTCAAGAAAAATAAAAAACTAGTTTTAATTTATATAATTTTATTAAAATTTTGAAAATTAATTTTAAAAAAATTTAATAACTATTTAAAATTTTACAATTGTTTCACTTTCATTATTTTATCAGAAGAACATACTTTGGTGGTTGTCAGCCTTCAAAAGCATAAATTAATTTTTAATCATTTTAAGTTTTAATTATCTGAACAATCAAAAAATAGGAAGTTAATTGGGAATGTAGCATTCATAACACTTTTTGTCACATAAGGCTATGCTTTTCATATTAGGTTTTTTTTATTCAATTAATTGTGTATGTTAATTTTTGTCCTAAAAATTTTGGGAAAAAAAATATCAATTTACGAAAAAATAATCAAGAATTTTTTTCATTTATATTTTTATGGACATTTATTTAATTTTAAATGAATAAACGATAAGAGGTCTTTTTTATGCGTACAATTTTTTTTTATAAAATTTAAAATTTTTATCATTATTTATTTAAAAATGCTATCATTTATTTTAGTCACACTTTTATTTAATTTTACTAATGCTAAGCGCATCATCTGCTACACTACAAATTGGTCTCAATATAGATCAGATTTAGCTCGATTCATTCCAGAAGATATAGATCCATTTCTCTGTACCCACATTATATACTCATTCGTTAAAGTAAATGGAACTAAATTGGTACCCATAGAATGGAACGACGAAAGCTCAGAGTCAATGATTGGTATGTACGAACGTACAACTAATTTAAAAATTAAAAACCCTCGGCTAAAGGTGCTTATAGCTGTGGGGGGAGCTAATTTTGATAATGAAAATTTTGAGAAAATTGTGTATGATGATTTTAGATTGGAAGAGTTTGCCAACAATTCAATCGAATTTTTACGAGAGAGAAAATTTGATGGACTTGACATTGATTGGGAATATCCTGTCGGGCATAAAAATGGCTTTAATAAACTTCTTATGGTAACTTGTTCTTTAAATTTGATTAAAGAAATTTTTTTAATAATTTAACTAGATTTTGAAAAGAAAATTTGAAGAAAAAAATTTATTGCTAACAGCTGCGGTTGCTGCAAGCAAAGAAAATATCGAAAGTTCATATGAATTATCATCCATTTCAAAGTAATAATAATTTATTTAAGAATGTGTAAAGTATTTAGCAATTAATTAATTTAATAATCAAACACTTTATGGAATTATTGAATTTAAAAATTATTTTAATTTTAAATTAAATTAAAAAAAGATACATTGATTTTCTAAATGTAATGACATATGACTATCATGGTTCCTGGGAAAATTCTACTGGTCATGTAGCACCTTTGTATTCTCGAATTTCCGAGGATGGAGAACAACAGCAGTACAATGTAAATTATACGATAAGCTATTATCTAGATAACGGAGTTCCATCGGAAAAAATAAATCTTGGTTTTGCTTGCTATGGTAAGTCGTACACACTAGAGGGAGAAGATAAAGTACAATTTGGATCTGCAGCAATTGGCGGTGGACATGCAGGAAAAGTAATTTTTTCTATACTTCTAATTATTCGAAATATAGGGAATTTTTTCAGTATACCAAAGATAATGGAACTTTGGCATATTATGAAATATGTGACAGATTCGAAGAAAACTGGAATACTACATGGGATGATGAGCATAAAGTTCCATATGCATTCAAAGACAATCAATTTGTAGGTTATGAGAACTATCGGAGTTTGAGAGAAAAAATTAAATATTTATCAGACAAAAAATTGGGTGGTATAATGTTTTGGTCCATGGATATGGATGATTTCTCTGGTTCTTTTTGCAAAAAAGGCAAATATCCAATGGTTAAAACAACAAAAAATTTGTATCTATCGAAAAAAAATACAAAACCTAAGAAAAAAATGATAAATCATTGTGTGAATGGTGACGGCATTTACATCGACCTAAAAGATGGATGCGAACATTATTTTACTTGTGAACAGACAAAAACATCCAGTTTCAAAGTAAAAATGTTCCGGTGTCCTGAAGGAACTCTATTTGACAAAAATATAATTGCATGTAATTTTGAAGAGTTTGCTGAATGCTAAAAAACATTTTTATTTTAATAATTTATTTTAAATTTTGAAAAAATTCGCTGCGAACAGGATTTGAACCTGTGCGGGAATAACCCAACAGATTTCAAGTCTGTCGCCTTAACCACTCGGCCATCGCAGCCTTATAATAAAGAAAATTAAACTATGTATTTTAATTAAAATATTTTTTTATCATAATCTTCTGTCTGTACCCTTTAAGAACGGTACGGTACCCTTTTGTAACGGTACGTTTCATTTCAACAAGAAGCATTGTAGTAGTTTTAATACAATAGTTTCTAAATACTAGTCTTTTCAGATAGTAGAAAAATCGTCAATAGTTATTATACAAAATAATAGTTTATAATTGTAAATCAAATCATTGTAAAAAAATCGAAAAAATTTTTGAATTAGAAATTATTTAATATTTGATACAATTTTGTTAATTATAAATCTAATATTTTGTTTGAATGGCATTTGAGGTTTAGTATCAAAAAAATCAGATCCATCTATTTAATCAGACCTAGAATCGTCTTTTAATCATTCTTGCAGCACATTTTTCGCAAATTAATCTTAGCTGTTTTTTTGCTAAAGCTGATGCCTCTCGTTGCTTTCATTATCCTAAAAATTAATAAATTCTATTATTATTTAATAGCGTTTAATATTATTAAAAAAATTTAAAAGAAGATTAAACTTTTAAATCTTTATTCAAAACTCTAACTTAAACTAAAATGCAACATATATATATATATATAAAGAGAGAGAGAGACAGGGCCTTGGGTACAAGAGATGCTACAATTATTTGTTGAAAATTGAGCATCATGGACAATTAAAATAAAAATGATTATTTCTTATCTTTATAAAATAAAGAAAATTAAATTTCCAATTTGAGATAAAAAAGGATAAAATATAAAAAAAAATTTTCATGATCAAATTTTTGATCATATCAAAATTTTCATGATCAGATATATCATCAAATCTCTATTGCGCAGCGCGTTTGGCTGTTAACCGAAAGGTTGGTGGTTCGAATCCACTTAGGAATGAATTTTTTTCAAATTCAAAAATTCAGCATAGCAATAATTTCACCTAAAAAAAAAACTTTGTAGCCATTAGATCATTTTTTTAATGAATTAATGTGAACAAAATAAAAAAGTTAAAAGATCCATATAATAATAATAATAATAATAATAAGCTACGGCAAGCAGGCTTGCGAAGATGTTTTACTAGGAAAACAACTATGGTAGCTAGATACAACGAAGACTAGATTCATTTTCAAAGACATAGTCGGTATTGGTGAAGATACATGATTAGGACAAAATATAAACAATGTGTGAGAGAGTTACGGCTAAAACAAATTGAGGATAATTTTAAATACGATTAAGTCTATAAAAATTTAACTGCTATTGCTTTTATTTGATAGAGAGGATTTCTTCTTATTGTACTTGTATGCATCGTATTTATTTTTGAATTGATTGACTGTAGAAACTTCGATTACTTCCCGGGGTAGGCCATTCCATTCATTCACGACTCTGTTTGTAAAGAAGTTTATTCTTTGCGAGCAGTGGTTAGAGGATTGACCAGAGATTCTTCTCAAGTGCCCTCTGATTCCCTGAGCAGGCCCAGTTTGAGACAATGAGTTACATGGCACAGGAGGTACTGTCCAACTAATCTGATTTATTCCTTTGCTGAATTTAAAGAATTGGATCATGTCGCCTCTTGTACATACCATGTGATGTCTCTACTGTCGTGTGGCCCTTCTCCCATCAAATTTTTCAAAGTAGCCATATCTCTGATACAGAAGGCGATTTGAGGATTGAACTGTTAGATTGGGCTTGATTTTCCATTTCTGTTCATAACTTTCTCCTAGGACTGTAGATGGATGACTGAAGGTGATGTCATTGGTGGTGTACGGAAAATAGTACTCTCTTTTAATCGTGATGCCGTAGACACATTAATAATAGATTAATAATAGAAATCATTTAATTTTTTCAAAATAATTCTGAATGAGCAATTGAAATTAAGATTTCAGAGTTTTTTTTAGATTAAAAAAAGTATAAAGAATATGGAATATTTTGTTTTTATTTATTTGTTTATTTTATTTTTTTGAATTTGTTTTATATTTTATACCCATAGCTATGTCATATGTCATACTTTTAATTTACATAGTCTATATATTCTTATCATTTTTTCAATTCCAGTATCAATCTGAGTAGCTGAATTTTATTGCTGCATTTAAAAATAATTTTGTCTTCTTTCGAGGAGCAACTCTATGTATATTTTTTTAAGTTTACAATCATCATCATTTTTAAGAAAATGGTTTTCCCAATTAATGGAAATTTTTTTAATTAAAAGATCCAAATTTATTGAATTTTTCACAATTTTTTTTGCTGTCGTAGATTTTTTTGAAGCTTGGATCAGCTTAAAAGCTAAATTTCTCCTTAAAATGAGGTAAATCTAATTTTAATAAGAATTTAATTTTGTACACTTAAACTGCAGACAATTCAAAAAAAGCGTAAGTTTGTTTGGATTTTTTTATAAGAAAAATAATGTTTTTAAAAGAATTTCTATAAAAAAATTCCAAGAAAATTGTTTTATTTCGCCGTGAGCATAAGAAAGGACATATTTTATTCAAAAAAAATTTGACATTTTTTCTTATTTAATTCAATTCAAAATATTGTTCTCATAAAAACTTGCCTTATAAACTTGGCATTTTTTTAGCTATTGCACAACCAAAAGTTTTTAATGAAATTTCTTGTGATATGTTGAAATTTTTACCTTAAATATAAAAAAATACTAACTGCTCAATTAAAAAATATACGCAAAAAGTTTTGCTAAATATTAGGAAAATTCTATTTCTAAGTGGTCTCGTGATTAGATCAAAAAATGACTGAAGTCAAAGAAAATTTACCTGAATTGAATGTTGAACCAGAGAAATCAGTCAAAATTCCGGAAAATAAAAGAGTTGTGCAAAAGCCTTTGATAGAACAAAAAGTGACTGGAACAGTAAAGTGGTTTAATGTGAAAAATGGATATGGTTTCATAAGCCTTGATGACAGAGAAGAAGACATATTTATTCATCATAGCGGAATAGCTAGGAATAATCCAAAAAAGCACCAAAAAAGTGTTGGTGAAGACGAAAAAGTTGAATTTGATATTGTTAAGGGTGAAAAAGGACTTGAGGCGGCCAATTTAACTGGACCGAATGGTGAGCCAGTCCAAGGTTCTAAATACGCTATTGATAAAAATACAATTAAGAAAAGACGTAATAGAAAAAAGCTCAAGTCCCGTCATCCCATAGAACAACTCAATGAAAAACCATCAGATCAAATAAATAATCAGGTGCAAAATAAAAATACTGAACAAGAGAATTTAGCTCCAAGACCAAGGAGAAATAGAAAACAGAGACCAAGGCCAAAGCCTCAACAACAAAAGGATGAAAATGTCGTCACGTCACAAAATAATGAGCAAATAATTGAAGAACAACCTAGAACATACAAAAATTACAACCGAGAGCCGAGAAATTATCCAAGAGGACCTATGAATCAATATGACCAAGTACCGCGAAGTTTTTACCGACCAAGATCATTTGTGAACAGCAAAAGGTATTATGATCAAAGTGACAATCGACGTCCAAATAGAAGATACGAACCACAGGGGCAACCAATAATGAACAATATGCCGCCTGATATGAATAGCCAATATGAAAGACGTCCATTAAACAGAATAAATTACCAGGATAAATTTTATGGACCAAGACAAAGAAACTATCAAGGTCCAAGAAGAACTTATAGTACTAGACCAAGTGAAAGTCAACCTTTACCTGAATAAAATTGCTTTGATCCCTAAATTTTATCTTCAAATTTTATAAGACTTTATTTACTTGTTTTGAATCAACAATCAAAGGTCTTAGTTTAATAAAGGCGTAAAAATTTATTAATCAAAGCTTGTTTTTAAAAATCTAGAATTCTAATTTTTTTGAATTTTCAGAAAATGAATACTTTTCAAAATATCATGTACTGTAAAGTTATGTTGAAAAAAATGGTCTTGTTTTTGAATCGATTATAAAACTCAATGATGGAATTTGGTTTTTTGGTAACAGAGAAAAGTTTTGCGCCTTTTTTAAAGAATAAGTACTTATCAAAAATTCAAAAATTTTGTTGAAAACTTTTCTTCTCTAGAGATAATTTTAAAACAAATATACCAAATTTATATTCATCATACAAGAAGTTCAATCACTTTTTATAACTCTAATTTATTTTGTTAAAATTTATAAAATAATATTAAGTCAAAAAGTATTTCATTTAAAAAGAAATTCTGACAAATTATCTAAATCAACTTGTTCATCAATTCAAAATCAAAATAATCTCGAATGAGATTTGATTTTGACTTAAACTTTTTTTGTTTAAGTCAAATTTTCGAAATTTATTTTTCTAAGTCATAAAATTATGGAGCAAGATATTTCAAATCATTTAAGATGTTTTGCTCAATTGATACAGTTAGTTATTAGAAATATTTTAAAGAAGTAACAAAATGTTAAAAGTTAATCAAAGGTATTGTGAAATTAAAATACAAATTGAACAAAAATAAAAATTCTAAAAAATTGCTTGAAAATTGTTTTTTTTGGCCCTTTTGTTTTTACCAGTTTTTTCGAAAATTATTGTAAAATTTCGTAAAATTACATAAATTTACGTAAAAAGTGGTAATTTTCGGTAAATTTTTCGTAATTTTACGTAAAAAATGGTAAAAACCCTAGTGTCAAATCAAGGCTGTATATTAAATAACAGACACTAGCAAGGGGCCGGGAAATTCCCAAATTTATTTTTCAAATAAATAAAAAATAGAGCCAAGTAGCCATTAATGAAATCTAATAAAATCATTTTTTTCTATTTAAATTTTATTTTATTAAAAAAAATCCTATTAATCAAATTTTCAAAGAAAAATAATTAGAAAAATTTGAATTTTTCAAAAAAAAAAAAATATTTTTTTAAAACAAATTTTTATATAATTTTGAAGGTCGGATTCTATATGGTCACGAATTAACGAGGAAAAACTGTATAAGGAAATTATTTTTTTAATCATACAGTCGGTATCCAACATCAAAATACAAAACTAACTTTTCTTTTGTTTGATCATTCAAATAAAAACTGTATTAAAAAAATAAAAATAAACTAATAAAGCTTAATTAATGTTAAAAGCTGTTCAAGCAAAGCTTCATATTTCAATAAAATATATATTGATCAATTTACCTCAAGCTCTTCAATTGATGAGAAGAAGATTGCTTAGTTCAAATCAAATCCCATTAAGTATGTTTTCATTCTGGTTAAATTAAATTTAAAACTGATTCTTTATTTCTTTATTTTAGACATAAAATGTTATCTTTAAAGAAAAAAAATTATTTATTTTAACATTTTAATTAAACTTTTATTTAACAACATGATTGGAAGATAAGCGCATAAAACCTATCTATTTCATCTAGAGTATTGATTGAGATCAATTCAAAATTATATTTGATAAGGCGGATAGAAAAAAAAAGTTTATGCTAAAAGTAGCTCACAGGTTGTTATGTAATTACAAGTAATAAACACTTAATTGATTAAACAAATATAGGTAGGAGTTGAGAAGCGCCAAGCATTATGCTCGACATTGGAGCAGGAGTTGTGTAGAAAAGAGAGAGAAGATAATTGTTGCTCAGATGGAATGGAATCAATCAGGCCTGGCATAATTCTAGCATTTGGTTGTAATTTATTGCTAGCACTAGAACACGGATTGTTCGATCTGATCCATAATGACCACGCTCCAAGCCACTCTATTCATTTGAACTAGATAAATAGATACACAGATAAATTATTAAAATAGTTTAACACTGATCTTGAATTGGAGTTGTAAGAATATTATAATGCGATTATCTGTGCATCCGATTCGATAAGTAGTGTAAATTATGTTGTACAAAGATAGGTAGAATCTGCAGTTTATTTTAATTACAAGCCTGAATCCGTTCGATTGAATGGCATCAGTTATGTAAGCAAGTTAACCTATTCTTATTATTCTAAATATTTCGGTTCTTATCTTATGATTGGATGCATCGATTTAGGTAACGCTTAAAATTTGTATAAAATTAAACATTAAGACCGAGTTTAGCACAATAGAATAATGCTAGTTTTTTCTTAGCCCAAATTTTTGCTTTCTTTAAAAATAGCAACCGGTCGAAAAATTTGTTTGTTTATCATTTATTAAAAAGAGCCCCACTGACCAGACTTAGAAATAATGTTAAATATGTTGTTGTAGAATTTTTCGCCAAATAACAATTTTTTTGTTTTAAAATTTTTATTTTTTTTTAGACAAAAAGTAAAGAATCTAAACGATTGTGGAAAAAAAAATTATTTTTTTTTGTTGGAATCATTTGTGAAGCATGGACGGCTATTCGTCAAATGATTTGGTGCACAGTATCAATACGGACTATTGTCAACTGGAGATTAGCTTGACTCGGGTATGTGTTTTTTTTATCAATACACTTTTTTTCAAAATAAAAAAATTGAAAATTAATTCATCCAAAAGCGGAATTTTTTCTAATAATTTTTTTTAGTTTAATTAGTTTTAAAAAGTTTATTGAATATGAAGTTCCTAAAAATTTCTATGATTAAAAGATTTATTTATCAGAAGCAGTCAACATATAGGAAATTTTATAGTCCAAAATTTATTTTTAAATGTCTACTCTGATAATTCCAAGTTCAGTTGAAAAATAAAAATAACTATTATGAAAAGTTTTTCCAGTTGAGACTGTTTTTTATCAAAAATTTTAATTTACCATCAAACATTTTTACATTGCTTCTTAAATAAGCATTTAATATTAAAAAGTTAATCTATGCGATCACAGAGTTTTGCCTAAAAAAAATTAAATCAAAATTTTTCCAAACCTTAAACGGGAGATCGAATAGACGGGCCCAAGGGTACTAATGTAAAAATCACATCTGGCGACGAGGATAAAAGTTCTAGAAGACAATTAAAAGTGCTTCTCAGTGGCAGTAGTGTTTATAGTACGTGCAGCGGCTATCTGACATGGATCAGTTAGTATCTGGGAAAAATAATAGTCTATGGCTGGTCCCGGTCATTGTTGATCCGGCAAGGATCACAATGGTCGACAGTTTCCGCTTTAGAAGATGTGATATAGATGTGATCTTTGTCGATATCACTGGAAAGTTAATTAACTTATTTAAAGAAAACCATGAGCGTTTAAGTTAAGAAGGAGCATAATTACATGCTCTATTACGTCTAACCAAGGGTACTGCCCCAAGGGTACTAATGTAAGCATCACACCAAGTTCTAGGCGTTTTTTTTAATTTTTGGCTATGAAACATTGAATCTATTAATAGAATGAACTCAAAATGTTTTCTAGTCTCAATAAATTATTTTTTTGAAAATAACAATTTTGATAAAATTAAAAAATTTCACCTTTTAATTATGTTCATTTGCTATTTAGTAGAATATAAATTAATCTATGTAACAGAAATTTAACTATAAACTAAATCATGAAAAAAATAATTGGAATGGTTTAGCAGCTAGAAAAAGAAATTATGATCTAAAGATAAGACCAAATTAGAAAATAGAAGGGGGAATTTTCGCCCAAAAATATGAGTTAATTGTATAAAACTAGGTTTTTTTATAATTAAAAATTTATACTGTTAAATTCATTGCAAATTTGTGTGATTTATTCAGTTTTTTATTGAAAAAAAATTAAATTTTTATCAAGCTTATCAAATAAATGATTTAATTGTCAACAAAAAAATTTGTCACAGTTCAATTTTTGACTTTAATGACTAATTAATTTGAATTGAAGAAAATGAAAATTTTAAAAACAATCTTTAAATTTTCCTCTAATTTAACATGTAAAAAATAAAGATTACTAAAGACACGTATATATATATTTAAAAAATCTTTTTTTAAAATTTAATTAAAATTAATTACAAATTTATTAAGTATAAATAAATAAAATGAAGTGATCATATGCGAATCATGCTCGAATTGAGCTTGAACGTATTCAATTTTTCGTATATTTCCACTTCGTATTGGTTAGAGCTCATTAGTTTAAAAATGCGCACCAGCTCTTCACTCTGAGCATCTGTTCCGTAGGTATTCCGCCAAGCATTTAGCAAATTCCATGCTTGCAAACGAAGAATGTATTGTCGCATTTTTATATTCAGCTCTTTTCTGGATAAACGAAATTGTCCTGGCTCTGGCTTGAATTCAATTTGTTCAATTTTATTCCAATTTTTCATCACCGAGTCACTTATTTCTTTGCACACATACTGCACTCTATCCATAGGCATTTTTAGCCGTCTCATTAGCTTGAGAAGTGTTTCCAACGAGTCAACATTGTCTTTTATAATCAGAAACATGTTTGTCAAAATCATGTCTAAAAAAATTAATTTGTACTTAAATTTTTAAACACAATGGCAGTGAATTTTTATATTGAACTAAATAATATTTCAAAGCCTTTAATCGGAAAAGAAAAGAAAAGTCTAAAATTGATCCGACTAAAGTTTTATATAAATTTCGTAGTGTGTTTTGAGTAATGCCCCATTTTTTATTTGACAATATCTTAATAATATTTAACCTTTTATTGCAGCGTTCTTTAATTTCGTCTACCAGAATATTAAAGTTTAACTTAGAATCAAATTTAATGCCAAGAAACTTGATTTCTTTTTGGCTCAATATTCTGTTTCCATAATTTTTTAAGTTTAGATTTCCACTTACAGATAAAGTAAAATATGGAACTTAACTTAGACTATTTTTACTTTTATAGAATTCTAAATGATCTTTTGAGAGAAGTTTATTATACCTAGTTTTCATATATATAAAATCATCTTTAATTTTTTTATTTAGTATTTTATATGGTTTATTATTTCGTCTTTTTTAAAAAATTTAAATACAATTTTGAACTTGCAATTTGAAAAATGCGATGAAAGTTAGTTTCTATTTTTGAAATATTTACAATTTAAATTTGCAATGATATTTTAATTTGATCTTAAATATAGCACTTCAAAGCTCTTTTATTTAAATTTATTTTTATAAATTTATTTTTTAAGGATTTTTTCTAATAAATTCAATGTTCTTTATTTGTAAAAATTAATCTTTTAATTTTACTTTTCAGTTTTTAGATAAAAATTATTATGGTCAATAAAAAAACAGCTCTAGAACAAATAACTCAATTTATTTCAGAGACTTTTTTTGGGTTTTTTTTTTATTGACCATAATAATTTTTATCTAAAAACTGAAAATTAAAATTAAAAGATTAATTTATACAAATAAAGAACATTGAATTTACTATACACTGAATTTATTAGAAAAAATCCTTAAAAAATAAATTTATAAAAATAAATTTAAATAAAAGAGCTTTGAAGTGCTATATTTAAGATCAAATTAAAATATCATTGCAAATTTAAATTGTAAATATTTCAAAAATAGAAACTAAATTTCATCGCATTTTTCAAATTGCAAGTTCAAAATTGTATTTAAATTTTTTAAAAAAGACGAAAGAATAAACTATATTTTCTTTTATGTAATTTTGCCTGTCTGGCTTAAATCAAATAACTGATAAATAATAATAGACTTCCGATTACAATTTAGAAATTTAGAAAATTAAGAATATATTTTATTTTAAGAACTTTTTTTTTAAATAAATTTTTTTTTCTTTTGTCATACATCTTTTCTATTTTGTCCATGGGACTTAAAACTTTTATTATTTTATTATTATTAAAAATATAGTTTGGGTTATAAACCCTGGCAGTTTGGAATGGAACTTAGTCCTTCCTTTCAGCCAACTGTAATAAGTTCATAAAAAGATTATAATAAATTTTAAAGTTGAAAAATAGTGATATAAAAACAAATGCTAATAAAAATAAAAAAAAGAGTTTCTATAGTGAAAACTTTTAATAAATAAATAAATAATATGCCATTTTGCAGAGAGATTTAATCAAATACCATTCAAAAGTTATAAACAAAATACTATTTGATCCTATACTTCAAGATGCCACAATAATTATTTTTTTCAAGCCTATTTTGTGATCTATTATTGAGTTGTAGAGATCACCAAACTACATAGCGCCAAAATATAAAATTTTATTTTATACTTTGATCTTGATCTCAAACTTCAATTTGCCAATTTTCGTAGTATTTAAGAGACAACAAAAAAAAAATTTTATTTAAAAAAAATTCAAAATGCTTACCCTCGCGATTTTTGTATTTGGCCATGTAGCTTTGTAGAGGCTTAAGGTCTTGATTGGTGTTCAAGAGCGGCAGTTGGACTTGACTTTGACTTTGCTGAAACTTGTCAAAATGGTAGCTGGAGGTTTTGGGCCGAGCGTTCTTGTCCAACAAAGAAGTGAGCTCGAGGGCCGGCCTGTTCTGGTTGTGCGCATTGTTGGTTGTTTTGTTGCGAGTGAGCTTGGCCGGGGCGCTCAAACAAACGGACTGCTGCGGCGGATCCTTCAGCGGGTTGGCATTGAGCTTGATCTCTTTCAAATTTTTAAAGTAGGAGAAAAAATTGTGCGGCAACGACTCGATCAAATTGCTGTTCAAGTGAATCACTTCCAGCTTGTCGCTGAGGTAACTTTTGCTCCTCAAAGCCTGTTCTTTCTCATCGACCACTTTGAGCTGTTGGTCGAGCGGGTCGGCCACTTTGGCGGCCAGCTCTTTGTTCTTTTTCTTTTTGTTGCGTTTGGTGCGCGACTCTTCATGGTGATCGGCCTCGTCGGCCTCCTCGTCCTCGTCTGGCTCGTGGTGCCCATTGGCGGGCTTTTTTTTGCCAATTTCCAACTTCTTAAAATCGCGGCCATACTCGTCCAAATTGAAGCTTTCCTTGAAAAACTCGTTGGGTATTCGCCGCACCAAATTGTCATTGAAGTAAATTTGGCGCAAATTTTTCAACTCGAGCACAAAGGCCGGAAATTGGGCGAGGCCATTGGAGCTCAAGTCAAGCACTTGCAGCTTTTGCACCACCTGAGCATCCAGACGCTCGTCTCTGAAGCAGTAGTCCTTGTCGGCGTGGTGAACGGCAGCGAGCTTGAGGCCGCCGGGCTGGGCGTAGTGCACCTCGGCCAAATTGGGCGCCAGCTTGTACACCGCATTGAGAAACTTGACAAAGCCGCCTCTCAAAAACGACACTTGGTTGTCGCTCAAACGGAGCGAGCGAAGATTGGGCAGCTTGAGCTTGGGCGCGGACAATTTTTTGGCCTTTTGCTCGTCCAACAAGTCGGCGAGCTGTTGCTCAGCGGCGCCACCCTCTTCATCCGTGTCCACCAGAACAATGGCGTTGGAGCTGAGGTCGCACTCGACCAGACTGGCGCATTGGCCCACGGCCGTGTACAGCGAGAAGCTGGCCTTGAATTTGTTCGAGGCGAGCTTGAGTGTGTGCAGTTTGGTCAAGTTGAAGGTGAATTTTTTGGCGCCAGACTGAGCGGAGCTGTGGGACGAGCGTCTAGAGGCGTTGTGCGCAAACAGAGGCAAACTTTCCAAGTAGTTTCGGCTGAGGTCGAGGTGCCTGAGGCTGGTGAGCTCGGCGCACAGCTCGTAGTTCACACTGGTCAGTCTGTTTTGGCTGAGATTGAAGTGCTCGAGAGAGGTGAGCTCGCGCACTTTGTCCGTGATGTCGCGCACTTTGTTGTCGGACAAGTCCAAGTGCTTGAGAAGACCGAGGCCGCGGCACAGCGCCGTGTTCACTTGGCTCACAAAATTGCTGCTCATGTCCAAATACTGGAGGTTGGAGTTGAGCAGGCCGAAGTCGGTGGGCACCTCGGCCAGCCGGTTGTGCGACACGTTGAGCCACGTGAGCTGGCGCAAGTAGAACACGTGGGGCAAGGTGAGCTGCTCGGCCGAGTCAATCTCCGGCTTGTCGTAGTTCATGTCGAACTTTTGCTTGGCCTGTTTGTGCAGCCGGTTCACGCTGGTGTGGTGCACAAAGTCGAGAGCGACGAGCACGTCGTCGTCCTGCTGCGCCTTGGTGGCCAGCGGCCGCACCATCAGATGCTTGAGTTTGTTGTGGCTGAGGTCGAGGTGGCGCACATTCTTGGGCAAAGTGTTGGGTATGAGGTCGAAGGCGTTGTGGGCCAAGTTCAGCGAGGCCAGATTTTCGAACAAGCAAAGCTTGAAGCTGAGGCCGTCGTGGTTGAGGCCGTTGGCGGACAAGTCGAGATGCGCCAGGCTCTCTTTGAATTTGGCATAGTGGCAGAATGTGTCGGTGAGCTCGCGCAGCCGGTTGTGGCTTAGCGAGAGGCGGCGCAGGCACTTGAGCGCGGTGAGCTCGTTGGGCACGAACTCGATCTGGTTGTGGTCGAGCACCAGCTCCTCGAGCACTCTCAGCTCCTTGATGTCCGACGGCACGTTCACCAAGTTATTGTCGCTCAAATTAAGCACTCTCAGATTGCTCAAGCAATTGAACGATTTCAGTGCCACCTTGTTGGATATGTGCGAAAAGTTGGCCGACGAGGCCGAGGACAGAACACTGTCGGCTCGTTGCGCTCGCCGGGCCACCGCCGTCCCATTGGCCACTTGGTCCAGCAGCTTGTTGTTCTTGGACATGTCCAGCTCGACCAGATTGAGCAGGTTGCACGGCATCAGTTGCCATGGCAACTGGCTTTGTTCGTCGATCAGATAATTGTTGTCCGACAGGTTAAGGTACTTTAAATTTTTGAACTGGGAGAGGAGGGGCGAGGTGGCGCTGGTGAGCTGGTTGCCGGACAAATCGAGCCGCTCCACACTGCCGAACACGCTCTCGCCGAACGTGATTGGTGGTGCGTCGGCGCCAAACGCCCTCAGACTGTTGGCGCTCAGGTTGAGCTCGCGCAGCTGCCCGAACTTGCTCAAGTGGAGCAGATTGATGGAGTCGATTGAGTTGGCGGACAGGTCGATGAGGCTGAGGTTGGCGAACAGGTCGATTAGGCCGTAGGGCACCTGTTTGAACGAGTTGGCGCTCAACAGCAGACATTGCATTTGCTTCAGGTTTTGGTGCAGGTTGAAGAGCTCTTGGCTGGAGAAGGCGTCGCTGTGGCTCAGCTCGAGCATGTCGGTGAGCTTGGCCAGCGAGAAGTGTTTGAGGCTGGAGTCGGTGAGGTCGAGCTCGGCCAGGTTCAGCACTGGGTCGTGGGTGTGGGCGCAGCAGCGCTCCAGCAGCAAGTGGTTGAGCAGCTCGAGCCGCTTGTCGTCCGAGTCCACCACACTCACCAGATTGGGCTCGCAGTACGGAATCAGCTTGAAGACCTGGTCGATTTTGCTGCTCAGCGACTCGTACTCCTGCGCGATCAGCTGCTGGTTGCGCTGCTCCTGCTCTTCGGGCCTCAGCTGCTCGCCGCCGTCCGCCTCTGCCGTGTTCTCGTCCTCCTCATTCAGCCGGTTCAGCTTCAGATTCAGTTTTTTGTCCCTTTTGTTCATTGTTGCCAGTCAACTAACATTTCAGAGCAACTTAAATCAACAGTGTTTAAACAGTGTTTGGTTAGATTGGAGCAAAAATAAATGCCAGTGCTGTGTAATACCTGAGATTAAAATAAAACAAAGCCAAAGATACTTTGTCACTGAATATTTAATTCAAATAAAGAAAATGAGAGAGAATTGCTAAGATTTTGCCATGGTTACACCAACTAGTGTGTGTTTACAAGCATTTAGTTTTTTTTTTTTTTCTACTTTTTTTCTACTTTTTTTTTTTTTATTTCTTCTAAGCTGAGATTGCGAGTTAAATTATGTTTTTTGAAAAGCTTTTGTTTGTCAAGTAGTTTGAAAACGCTTCAAATTGAGTAAACATTGAAATTTTTTGTTTCTAAATCCATTAGTCTTTGATTGAGGACACTGGGTTGTAGGGCTTCTTGGAACTTGGAAAGGTGTTCAGGATAAATATTTGTGCGCGATAAAAAGTTTTAGAGATTTTACTAGAACTTTGTTGACGACCTTAAATAATTAGAAACCTTAGCGCGCCACCCAAAAATAGCTTTTCGTTTGTTCTATTTGAAAATTGAAAAATTGTTTTTCTGTTCTCTAAACTTTTATTTTTATTCCATTACTGAAATGGTGCAAATTGGTATAAATTAAGCCTTAGCAAAATTTGCAATTTGTTGAAATTAAAAATTTAAATTTTTAAATTTTTTTTCCAATTTTTAAAGCTTGCTATCTTTTTATCAACAACAAAAAATCACTTGCGAATAAAATATTTTATAAGATAAAATTATTTTTGATAAATTAAAAATTTTAATTTTTGTCAAAGTGTTTTGGAAAAGCTAATCTTGTTCTTTCTTTGGAAGAAAGTAAAGGGCTGGTCAGTTTTTTGACCAATTGATCATATTTTATAGTTATACAATATGAATACAAAAAGATGTAACTTTTAGATTCTTTTCTAATTTTTAAAATTAAAATCTCAAACTTTACCAAGAATCTTGTCGATTAAAATGTTACTATTTCATAGAAGCATTCTTTTAACAAATTCAGAGATAAATTTTATGATCAGAAAAATAAGTGGTAAAGCGGGATATTTAAAATTTTTTTTTGATCATATAATTTAACTTAAAAAACAAGTCAGCTAAATAATATGACCAGTGGTCAAATATTTGACCAAACCCAAATATGTCAATGTCTGAAAAAAATTTTATTGACTAAAAAAAAGACTAGTTGGAAAACAAAAAAATTATTTGCAAATTAAATTTAATTTAGTTTTAGTTAGATAAAAAGATTTTATTTTCAATTTTTTATCTTCTTTTTCAATTTTTTGGTCAATTATTTATTTGTAAAGTTTCAAAAGATGAAAAAAATTGAAAATATAAAATTGTTATTAAAAAAAACTGACTTGAAATATTTTGCGTACTTTTCTATAAATAAAGTAGAACATTCTTAATCTTAAGATCTACTTTTTTTCTTAAAAAGGTCTATTTATTATTAAATACACTAAAAGCTTTTTGTTTTTAAAATAAGACTTTTTTAGAACCAATATTTAATATCAACAAAAAAATAAGTTCTTCGAACAACTAAAATTAAATTTTTATTTCAACAAACTTCTGTAATGTTTTAAAAATTCTAACAATATAATATTAAAATATTATAAATTAATTCAATAAAAAATATAAAAAAGAAAAAGAATTCTTATAAAAATCTATCTAGGTTATTTCAAGTCAGCTTTTTCTTGCATTTATTTTTAAAAAAGTTGGTTTTTGATGAAAGTGCTTTTAATCTAACGTTTTATATTTTTTTTATATTTTTAGGATTAATTTTTCACAAAAATTAAAAAAAAAAAATTAAAATCTCTGATTATTTGTTGAATTTTTTAAGATTTTAAAGCTTTAATCCTCAACTAAAATTAAAATAAAAAACAAAAAATATTTTTCCAATTTTAAATTCTAATTAAAATTTGATTCTTAATCTACGAAATAAATTTATTTTAATGATAACTTTATATAAAAATTCAAAAAAAACTCTTATAATTGAAAAAAAATATTAATTGCCTGTTTTGTATTTTTCTCTAGTCTGAAGATGACAAGTTCCAAATTTCGATTCGAAAAATGGAGCCTGATCGAATGGAAGTGGGGAATAATTTAGAAGAAGCGCTACGCCTGCTAAAACACCACCAAGAATTGATATCAAAATTTAATGTATCTAATTTAATATAATTAAATTCAAAAAAAATATAAAATTTTAAAAAAATTTTTTTATAAAGTATAAAAAAACACAAATAACCGAGAGCATATGCAGACAACTTACTGTCTCAAATTTGCACGGACTTTGGTCCGACATAGAAAAACAGTTGGACTTGCGTTTAAAACTGCTAGATTTGTCAGTAAAGTTTCACAAAAGTGCCCAGGTGTTTATTGAAAAAGTGAACCGAGCTAGCAAGCTGTTCGAAGACGTATCGGACTCGGAAGTGTCCAATACAGACCTGGGCTACGCGCTCATCGAGCAACATCAGCGCTCAAAAAAAGAAATCCTGGAATCTTCACTGAGCACTTTTGAAGTTGGCAAAGAACTTTTGGCTATCTTAAAAGAAATGAGTCTTTATAGCCGTGGTGATACCAGTGGTAAACACGCCACCTCTTCAGCTTGCTTTTCCATTGAAAATTTGCTCGAATTGCTGAATTCAAAGCGCCTAAAAATGGAAGAACTGTGGAGACAGCGAAAATTAAAGCTCGAACAATGCATTCAAATATGCTATTTAAAAGAGGAAATAAAAAAGACTCTGGAATGGATCCGGAATGAGGGCATGAAGCAATTAGTCGATTCCAAACTGGGAACAAATTACAAAGAAGCAATAGAGCTTCAGGAAAATCAACTTAATTTTGAGAAACAATACAAAAAATTGCTGCATGACTCGGTGATGAAGTGTATCCGCACAGCCGATCAATTTATTCACACAGGACTAGAACGAGCCGATGAAGCTCACTCGGAAGCGCATGTTTTATTAGAGGAATGGGAGAAATTTGCGCGCAAACTTGACCAAAGACGCAAACTGTTGGCTATAGTTGTCTCTTTTTATAAACAAACCGAACAAGCTTCGGAAAGGTTGATTCAAATTGAGAGAGAGATCAAAATCGAGCATGAAAAAAAACGCGACTTGGATGAGAACGATGCTGGACACAGAAAAGCGAGTCCAAGCGCTGAATTCGCTCAGCGCCATGCTGATTTAAGCTCCAAACTAGCTGAAATTACAGCTCCTGGTTTAAGAGAGGGCAGAATTATACTTGAAAAATGCTCCACAGAAAACTCTGAAACTAATCATGTGATCAAAAAAGTCTACGAATTTACAGAACATGTCAATGAGATTAAAAGCAAACTGACCAACGAATTCCAGAATAAACTTGTGCAGACTTTTGAGTCTGACCATGAGTCAAAAAAAATTTCGGAATTCATGGAATTCGAGAGCAAATATAATGATGTAAGTTCGGAATAAAAAATAAATTTTTTTTATAAAATTTTTTTATAAATTTTTCTCCAAAAAGATGCTTTCATGGATCACTAATATAGGCGAAGCTTTTTTGACCCAACATCGTGATATGGGTCTGGACATTGTGTATGTGAGTGACTATGTTGATAATCATGAGCAAATGGAAATAGATTTGAGACAAAATGAGAAGGAATATCAACAAATAAAAGAAAAAGCTCATTTTTTGATGAATGAATGCGAAACTAGCGAAGAAAAGACTCAGATTGGCAAAAATTTGGAACTTATAGAACAAAAATGGAACAGACTTAGACTTACTGTTGAACAACGAATTGCAGTTGCTTCTGACTATTTGGATTTTATTAAAACAGTGGCCAAATTTAAAAATATATCCATTGATTTAAATGAATTATTTAAAAATTTAAATGATCACTTGTGTCAAACTAGTCCTCGTGCTGATTCAATTTTCGAACAACATGTTTTAGATAAAACCAGAATTATTGAACAGTACTACGAAGAATTGCTACAGAAGGGACGTCAATCAATAGCATCTATTAGAAAAGTAATAAAAATTTATTTTTGAATTATGCTTTTAATAAATCATGTTAACTTTTTTTTTGACATCTTCCCATTATCAAGTATTGAGGGATAAATCAATTTTTTTTTAAGTAAACTTTATTATACTTTCAGGGATACTTTAATATTTTTTTAAAGTAAAATGTATTGAAGTATTCAAGAATACTTCAATATGAAAAAACTGCATTTTGTACTCAAGAACTCAGGAATACTTGAATATATATTCAAGGATATCTTTTGAAAATTTTTTTAACGAAAAGGTTAACAGAAATAATGATACCATGTTTTTTTAACTAAAATTTTTAAGTCTGATAATGAAATTTTAAAATTAAACTCGAACCATATGGTGAGTGATATAGAGCTAATAATGAACGATGCTACGAACCAAATTGAAAATATTCGCTCTCATATGGACATTTGGAAAGAGAAAATGTCGAGTCAAAAACGCTTTAAGGAAGAATGGCAGGAGTTTTTGATAACTGCGCGCCAATTGATCAAAAAAACAATTCTTGTCGAGGAAAATTTTTTTCCCAAAGTTACTGGTGAATTTGGCAATACACTTGAAATGGCTCAGGTTTACCAAAAAAATTTGGATGAATTCATGCCTACTGTAAAGCAAATATCGATCGATATCGAAGATTGCATAACAAAAGCAGAAATTTTGTCATTGAATGGAGATACCCAGGGCCAAAAAGACATGATTGTTAACGAACTGACAAAGATAAGACAAAGATTTTTGGCCAGAATAAACGAGTACAAGATTCTGTTACAAATGGCTATTCAATTTTTTCAAAATTACCACAAATTGGAGGAAATAATTACCGAATCGGAGCAAAAATGTTCCAAAAGTGATTTACCAAATGACATTACCACTGCTGAAAACATGCTCAAAGACCATGTCCTCGAAAGAGAACATGTTATCAAGTTGTTAAATTTTACGTCTGGTGAAGGCGATGAAATAGTGTACAGAGTTAGAAGACAGGTAAATTTTAGTTTGGAAAAAGATTTTGTTTATTAAAAATAATTTTTTAATTAATTAAAAATAATTTTTTAATTAATTAATGATTAATTTTTTTTTATTAATTAATGATTAATTTTTTTATTAATTAATGATTATTTTTTTTATTAATTAATGATTACATTAAAAATTTTCACCAAGGGAGTCGAGGCGGATACTAGTGATACAGTTCGGCGGTTGTTGACTCGAACTGAAGAGCATAAGCGCTCTTGGGAACGAGTGTGGGAGGAAAAGCAACGAGCTTTGAAGAAAAAGCTCGAATTGTGCCAAGTGATGATAGAAAAAAACCAGATAGTGCGCGATTTGGACATGATGCTTAACGAAATCGCCCGCAAGCGCTCTTCTATTGGACACAGTTACGAGCTGGTTCAGAAAGATTTGAAAATTTTTGACCAGTTCACCGAAAATATGAATGTAATTTTTAACAAATATAAAATAAAATTTTTAAATTAATTTTCCAAACAAAAAAATTTTTCATTTAGATATGCTCAGAAAATATTTCCAAATGGAAAAAAGTGGTGGAAAATATTCTTGAAAATTTGACCATAAACAATTTGGACGGCTCGCAAGAAAAAGAACTCAATTTCTGCTTGCGCGAACTAGATGACAAATGGTCATCTCTAAACCAGTCTTTAAAAGACTATCACAATCTATTGCTGCAGGCGAATGAATTTTACAAAATGTATGAAGACTTGGAAATTTGGACCCAGCAAAAAACACAACTGGTCAATAGGCTAGTGGTGACCAAAACAGAGCTTAACGATTTAAAGCAAATCGAGTTCGTTTTGGATCAAATAGACCAAAATGTCAATGACATCAAAGAATATTATGACTCTAAGGTCAAGTATTTGACCAATTTGGCCGTCGAGATTTATGGTGATCTCGACGGACCGAGTCGGGTCAGACATGTGGTGACCAAAAATGTGGATTTAATGAACAATTTGCTTCAGCTAAAAGAAGACGTGGAGAACATTAGAGATAAAAATGCTCAAAAAATCAAAACTAGTCAAATATATCACGAGTCAAGTGTTTTAGATGATCAAATAGCGCCTAACTTTACAAAAAAGTTAGAAAGTGCAGTGGTAATGAATGGTTCACAGTATTTATTTGAATGCATTGCTGAAGGAACACTTCCATTTGAAGTTAGTTGGTTCAAAAACGGCACTCAGATTGAAAATGGACAAGATTTTGCTCTCTCATCAAGTGACTACAATTTGAGTTTGTTGATCAAAAGAACTAAAATGGATGACAATGCGCTGTTTTCGTGCCGGATTGTGAATGACATGGGCATGGCTGAAACAAGCGCTTTTCTAAAAGTAAAAGAGCAAAGTAAGCCAAAAGGTAGTGCGCCATTTGTGGTCTCTCCACTCGAGTCGGTTCAGCTAAACGCCGAGTCCAACTACACTCTAGAGTGTATAATTTCAGGAGAGCCTGAACCAGAAGTTGTTTGGTTCAAGGACCAAGTTGCTTTGGATTCTTTACCCGAATCTGTCAAATCTAGCCTGAGAACAAGCAAATTCATGAATGTAAGACAATTGACAATTAGCAATGCCAATCCGGACTTGCATAGTGGAAGTTATACATGCTTGGCTAGAAATCAATATGGTGAAGCCAATTGTAGCTGCGGAATTTTAGTCAGGAGTAGGATGGCGAAGGAAAAATTTTTTTTGAAAATTAATTTTATTTTAAAGGACCGGTTATTCGGACTATTCCAGTCGATTCAAATCGAGCTCCTGTGATCGAACAGCCTTTGCTACCTCAGTATACTGTTCAGGAAGGAAAGCCGATTAGCATGAGCTGTCGATACTCGGCATTCCCCAGAGTCGACATCGTTTGGCTGAGAGATAATCAGCCCATAGATTTAAATTTAATGGGCTTAAGTAAGGATTTTAAGATTGTAATTGATGTTGATTCGACCAGTCTGGAGATCAGTGAGGCGTATCCGGATGATTCTGGACAATATTCTGTTGTTATTAGAAATAATATGGGACAAGCTAGATCTAGCACTCAGCTGTTTGTCAAAGAGAACTCGGAAGAAACTGAGCAA
This sequence comes from Brachionus paranguensis, assembly GCA_016802215.1. Lineage (NCBI taxonomy): Eukaryota > Metazoa > Rotifera > Eurotatoria > Ploima > Brachionidae > Brachionus > Brachionus paranguensis. The sequence goes on along the minus strand of JAESIX010000015.1, from coordinate 1,690,938 downwards.
AATTTGCAAGATAAAATTCCCAATGTTCTAAGACATTTGAAAAATGTTGAAACTAAACAAGGAAGCCAAGTCAAATTGGAATTGTTTGCTATCGGACAGCCTCAACCAAACGTAAGTTTCATTTTTCTAATTTTAAAATTTATTTAATTTAAAGGTAAATTTAAGAAAAAATGTTAAATTTTATCATTCATTTTTATAAATCACTCTAATTTTTAGCTTACACAACGCAAATGATAAAAATTATTCAATAATTAATTTTAAAATATATAGTAGAATTCCACTTTACTGGAACGTCTTATGACTCTGTCCAGTCAGCTAATTATCCTTCAAATTAAAAAAATTAAAATAAATAAAGTTAAAAATAAAGTAAATTTAAAATTAAAAGTTTAAATGAAATAAACAATCAATATAAATTGAGCAAAGCAAGCTTCTTATTAAGACGTCTTCAATAATTTTATTTTTCAATTTAAATTTTTTTCTTAAATCAGTGAGCTATTAAAGGTTTAAAATAATTTAAAATTTTAATTAAAATATTTTTGTTATTTTATTTTAACATGAAGTAATTACTAATTAGAAAAGAAGACGATCAGTTGAATAAAAAATAAAAAATCAAAATCAATTTTTTTTTAATTTTTTAAAAAATCAGTCATATGAATGAAAGTTAAACAATAATAAATTATTAATCAAATTGTAAGCAAGGACCAGCTTTTCACTTTCGACATTATTGACTTTTGTTTGAGACAAAGTACAAATAATTTTTTTCATGTCCATTTGGTTATTAAATTCTCATTTTAATTTTTTAAATATTTTAAATAAATCTATTCTATTTTTTTTTTATGTCTTTTTTTCTTTTTTTTCTACTGATTTGATACTCAAATTTTTAAGTAATTTACAATTTTAAATAATAAAAACAAATTTCAATTCTTTAAAAAATAATTTATCTTAGAAATAAATTTAACTAATTTTCTAATTGATAATGTCTAGAGTTAGACTCAATTCTTTTTAAACCTTAAAAATAAGTTAATTAATTTTATTCTAATTTTTTTGGAATTTAAGCAAATTTAAGTTGATTAAATTGGAGTTTATCTTTTTTTTATTGTTTACGTTAAATTGTAATTTTCTGTACAATTTGTGATGATTAAAGTTTAAAAAATTAAATATTTCAAATAAATTAAGAATTAAGCAAAATAAAAGTTATCAGTAAAAAAATTATTTTTAAAAAGTTTAAACAATTTAAATTTTTTTAATTAATTTACAATCAAAAAAAAATTTAGATAATTTAAATTTCCTGTTAAACAAAAAAATGAGAGACTTAATAACACTGTTATTTAAAAGACCCAAAGTCAAGTCCAGATGAATTTTTTTTAAGTCCGGACTTGAACTTTAATTTTAGTGACTATCTGTCATTTTTAAGTCGAAATTAATTTTTGAATTTTTACCGTTCCATGCAGCCATGATCACGGCCACATGAACTTTTTGCCGTTCCAGGTAGTAATTGTGGCGGCCCAGTTAAAGTCCAAGTCGGGACTTTTGAAAAAAATGTAAAGTTCGGACTTGGACTTGACTTGAGACTTTTAAACAACTCTGGTTTCAAATAAAAACTTAATATATTAGATTAATGTTTATAATTAAATTCTGAAAATATTATAAAATTAATTATTAGTTTATTAAAATTTTAAATTAAAAGATAAAATGGTTCAAAAACGATGAAGAAATTGGAGAAACGGATCAGATCCGTGTGCAACAAGACGATAACAAATATTGTCTGAAGATAGATGATTGCAAGCCAGAAGATTCAGGCGAGTACAAAGCTATTTTGATCAACAGCTTTGGCCAGACCCAATCTCAGTGCAGATTGAATGTCTTGTCGAAAGAAATAGAAAATAAGCCAGTATTTGTGGAAGTCCTAAAGGATATAAGTGTTTCAGAGGGCCACGATGTTTGCTTTAAATGCAAAGTGACCGGCTTTCCTCAGCCGGTCATCAGATGGTTCAGAAACGCCACTGAACTAGAAGAATCTAGCCGAGTCAAGGTACGAATATAGGTGTTAAGTGATTAGTGTTTAGATTTAATTTTCTAGATGGAACGTAATAGATGGTTGAATTTTTTTTTGATTTTTGATTTTCAATAGAATTTAAAATTTTTGACATTATGATCTAAAAAAAAAAAAGCTTACTGACAGGACATGGTCTACTGTTCTGAACTTTGTTGATCAATCACGTAGACCGTTTGACCAGCATGACATAAAAGGCGAATGCGCATTTTAGAAGTTCAAGCGGTAGCTAGCTTGGACTAAGCGTTCGTTCAACTAAGCCCCTAACATGTCCATACAACTAACTCAATTTTTTCCTCGTTATTTAGATGGCCAGACAGGGCGATGATTATTACCTTGTCGTAACCGAGAGTGTATCTGAAGATTCAGGTATTATACAAGCACAAGCTGCGAACACATTTGGTGAGACGAGCTCGTACGGCCGCTTGACTGTGTCGCAGTCAAAGCAACAGCCGCACGACACCCAGTCTCACAGCATCAGTGTGACGCAAACAAAATCAAGAGGAGCGGGCCAACCGCCCCAGTTCAAAAAGCTGTTCTACAACAAACATGTGCGCATAGGCGAGGACTTGCGCATCGAAGCCATCATCACTGGATCGCCCAAGCCCAAGGTCAAGTGGATGTTCAATGAGCGGACACCGCAGATCGAAAACTGCAGATGTGTGATGGCCGGCGACTCCTACTCATTTGTGATTGAGAAATTTGAGGAGATCAATCTCGGCTGCTATTCTATCACAGCTGAGAATGAGCACGGCACAGCGACATGCTCGGCCGAGATTTTGTTCGAAGGAGAGGAGTTCAGAGTGATGAGCGGTGGCCTTTACACCCAAGAAGAGCTTCGAACAACAACTTTTAGTGATCAAGAGTTCAAGGCCACTGATTCTAAGTGCACAGAGACTGTGGCCGAGACCCGGGAGACTGGCAGTCAAATAGACATGGCGGATGAGTGGAGCCGACCAGGCAGAATGCAAGTGGAGCGGCAATATGAGTTTGGTGAATCAGCACCATTTGTTGTTAACTCGCACTCGGCCTATTCTTCTTCTTCATTCACTCAAAAGTCAAATATGGTCGACTATTCGACTACATTGATCAAAGACGTTGCGCCCCACTACGAGCCCATTGAATTGATTATAAACAGAGACCAGTCGATGTACGGCGGGTCTGGTCTTCACTCGAGCTCAAGCACTTATGTGCGCGAAATAAATGAGTCGAAGCATTTTGAGCCAGTCAATTTGATATTTCACAAGCCGGTGTTTCATCGATCTGGCAGCTTGCCTCCCGTGTACACACGCCAAATTCACTATGGATATGTGGACACCGATGACGAGTACTTTGTGGACCGAGGCATGGATTCTAAAATGACTTATTACAAAGAAATAGACAGGAGACACTCGAGGCCATCGTTTTTCAAGCCAGTCGAGTTGATCATAGACGCTTCTTCGCTCACTAGCGATTCTCATTGTGGTAAGCGATACAGACGTGATGTTAGTCTGCCTGCCAAACGAACTAGTCGTTCTAGCAATGTTAGTTGTAGAAAAAAAATAGTTAATAATTCGTCATTTGTCTATGATGACTGTGTTAATGATTATGATTCAACTTCTAGTGATTTTGTTTCAGATAGGGACTCGCGTGACTCCAGGCATGTCAAGTATTCGTATAGTAGTCAATCGGCTGGCTCAAGAGCATACCAGTATGATGACCAGATTGTGAGAGAGATTAAAGTGGAACAAAAATTGCCAAGCATGGAAATGACCATTGATCTTAAGACACCGCCTAAGATCGAACGACAAATTAGGAATGTGTCGGTGTGTGAAGGACAAACAGCTAGACTTGAATGCATACTAAATGGTGAGTTGGTTTTTATTTTGAATATTGGAGAAAAAATTAGAATTTTATTATTTTATTTATTTGTTTATCTGTACTGAGCTAGTGCTCCTTCAGAATAAAAATATATATAAAAAAAATAATATATAAAAATAAAATAAAAAATAAATTAAAATATTAAAAAAAGGACAAATAAGTCCAAGTAATAGAAAGAAAATTAAAAACAGTTTGTTGAAATTAAAAGACAAAAAAGTTTCTATGCAAGAAAGTTTAATTTGAATCATAATTATTTTAGTTACGATGATTATTATTCAATTTTTCATTGCTTTTTATGTAGTTTTCTTTTTAAAAATAAATAGATAAATAAAAATAATTAAAAAAAGGATAAATTATTTGGGTGAATTATGAGATTTTGTTTTTTTTGTTTTGGCGATATTCTAATTGGTAAACATAAGCTCACTAATTTGTGAACATTAAAAAAAATAATTATCTGATCACATTTTTTTTGCTAGAAAAATAAGTGAAATTTTTTCAAAAAATAAGTGTCAATTAAAAATTCCAAAACACGAAATCGAAATTAGCGAAGTTATGTTAATTAGAAAATTTTAGCTGCGGCATTTTATTTAAATAAATAAAATACTTAGAGAATTTCAATAAAAATAAAATAAATAAAAATAAAAAAAAAGAGATTTTCTAACTAATCAAGGGTGTTATATAGGAATGCTATATATATCCAAAACCATCACCTGACGCTAATGAAGCTGTACACAGATGAAGGCAAAATTTTGTGTACAATATGCCAAGAATAAGGAATAAATAAATACGTTCAAAATGAATGGGATTTAACAATTCATATCTCAAAATCACATCACCTTTTTATGTGATCAAAAACCTATTTAGTGAATTATGTTCACCAATCAAAAATAATTTAGCTTATCGACTTTAATTTACATTAATGAACCCACTAGGCATTGCATCAAGGCTGCGAAGATATGTTCAGAACAGTCTAACCTGGTTAATCCGTGATTTCCATTCAGGCATGTAATTTTAGTAAAGTAAAAATTAAATAATTATGAAGTAAAACAAAAGTTAAAGAAAAATAGCAACTCCTAAAAGAACTAAATTTGAATTTGAGATATGATCTGAAGAAAGAGATAGTGAAGCACTATAGCGAAAAGAGGAAACTAGACTCAGGCCATGCTAGCTGAGCATTTCGAGACAGAGCTTTAAATCTCACTACGCTTATTTATTTATTTGTTTAATCTGTATCGAGCTAATGCTCCTTCAGAATAAAAATATAAAAAAATATATAAAAATAAAAATTTAATGTAAAAAGTAGATAAAATAAAATAAAAAGAAATTTATGAATGCTTCCCAATTTGTTGCTTTTATTGCTTACCAATTAATTAACGAGAATTTGGGAACAGATTTAATTATGCCTGATGTTAAAAAGTGCTTATATACATGGCTACTCAAGCAATTTATGAGAATTAACACTAGTGATGTATTAACAGACCATAATTATAGATTGACTTAATTTTTAAATAAACTTCCTAATTCGGAAAAAACACATCTTTTTTTAAATCCGGTTTACGGGACAAGAAGGATTTTTTGTTCGTAATTTTTGTACAAGTCTGTTTTTTATATAAAGTAAATAGTTATAATAAAATACAACAATTAAAATAATTAAAAAATTTTACACCTGTCATTACTCACAATTTGTCTATTTTAACTGTCTTTTATTTTATATTTTAACTTACTTTACTTTTATCTTATTTTTTCTTTACATTTTTATTTTTATTGATTTTTTTTTTAATCTGAAGGAGCTTTAGCTCGGCACAGATAATACAAATAAATAAAAAAATAAATAATAATAAAATACAACAATTTGAAAAAAAAACTTCTAATTTTTTCTGCACTTTAATGTGAAACTGGTCAAAAAAAATATGTGAAATCAAAACAATCAAAAATCCTCTAAATATGCATTCAAAAATCCAGTTATTCTATTTCTGTCATACCACAGGATAAGATATCAAATTTAATTAAAATAAGTCATATTCTCGGGTATCCCGGAGCCTTCTGTTATACCCCTAACACTACGATAAGACACCTGATAAGACTTCTTTAACTTTTATATAAAATCTTGCCAAACAAAGTAATCTTAAGTTTAAGCAGCCAGCTACCAGAAGAAAATGACTATATTTACTTTGGCTCACTGGCAATTGATATTAAACAATCTTTTTTGTTTATCCATGCTTGTGTCACCCAATTGTTGAGGATGCAATTCTTAAAATTTTAAAAAAAAATAAAATCTTATTTTTAATAAAATCTTAAAGCATTTTTTTAATTTTTTTTTTCAAAATTATCAAGCAAAACCACAACCTACTGTCAAATGGTACCGTGAAGGAATAGAAATAGAAGAAAATCAAAATGTGTCTGCATCATATGATCAAAATCGTGGCTTGGCCACATTGATAATCCGCTATGTGACATATCAGGACTCGGCCAAGTACACATGCGTTGCTCGAAACGCACTAGGCTCTTGTTCATCGAGCGCCATGCTCCACGTCAAAGGTTTTATTTCACTTTAGTTTGAACTAGCATGTTTTTTGAATGCGTGTGATTTTCTAAACCCCCATTATTCCATGCTTAAACGAGTTTAAAAATTTTATAGGCCCGCATGGCTTAAAATCACCAAAACCAAAGTCGGAGCATGCCCAACTAAATGGTCTTGCGGACGCATTTTACACGAGCCAATTAAATAAATCATGCCGCACTTCAACCATGTTAGTACCAGATCAGGGACATGTTCCATCATTGACTCCTGTTCACAGCCAAAAGTCAATGCATTCATACCAGAACATAACACCAAAAAAATCCCACTTGTCTCCCATTTCGCCCAAAGAGGCTAGATCAAAATCAAGCGAAGAGACTGTGCCGCATCGGCAAGAGTGCATAAAAAATTTGAGCAAAAACTTTGAGCCAGCTCAAAATTCTAGCTTTTCAGTGACCAATACAACAACTCGAACTGTCTACAATACAACACCTCAGTGGTCTAAGGTCCAAGAAGACTCTAGGCCCATAGTCGAAGAGCCCGTCTCACCAGACCCGGTGCGAAACAAACACCATCGCATCGAGGACTACCTCCCCAATGACGAGGACCAAAGTGAACCAAGACTTTTAAGGAGACTACCATTTTTGATCAAAAAAAAAGAGGGCCAACCTGTTAAGCTAGAAATCGAAGTGAGTGGCACTCCGGAGCCTCGTGTAGAATGGTACAAAGACAACAACAAAATAAACAATTCGCCTGATACTCGCTTGGCTCAAAATGACCACCAGCATACCCTTGTGATACCCGAAACTTTTTGTGAAGATTCGGGTCTCTATAAAGCCCTAATTACCTCGCCCGTATCCAATACTCACCTTGAAACCGCTTGCCAATTGGTGGTCGAAGGTAAACCCCGCTTTTTTTTGTCCCCTTTAAACCCTCTTTATTAATAAATAATTTTTGAGCTAAAAAATAATTTATTTTGTTGCCAACAGGTCAACAAATGAGTCCTCCTCGGTCGCATAGTGACAGCCCTATGCACAGACGATACCAGGTGGAGCACGAAGAGGTGAGAATAGAACGGCAAGAGCCGATCGAGGTTGAAAAACCCCGAATCGAGAGTGTTCATAGAAATTATTTATCTCAAGCGGAGGTAAAGCCTAAACAGGACATGGTCAAAATGCTTCCGGCATCGGAGCCCAGAAAGAGCAGCTCGTCAAAACCAATCACAATTCAGCCTGTTCAAAAGCCCCATTTCAAAAAGCACCTACAAAATACCACAGCGCAGCAAGCACATCCAGTTACACTCAACTGCGTCATTCAATCAACGCCTGATATTGAAATAAAATGGTACAGCAATGGCCACTTGATTCAGCCATCTACTGACATCACAATCAGCTTTGATCCAGACACTGGCGATTGCACTCTTCGAATAGTCGAAGTGTATCCCGAGGACAGTGGTCAGTACACAGTGGTGGCAACAAATCCAGCGGGCAGTGAGTCGAGCACATGTTGGCTGATTGTCAAAGAGCCAAGTGCGCACAGAAATGAAGTCACACAGCCAATGGACTCGGGCAAAAGAAGATCGGTCTCAAGTCGACCTAGCGACAGTAGGCCGACTCCTTTGAATCTTGGCGCCATTAAATCCAGCCGAGTGGAGCCCACTGAAGCCAAGCCGGTCGAAATTATTCGAGCTTATCAAAAGTATCCGGACACTGGCATACCAAGAGTGATCGAACATTTAAACGATGTGAATTTAATAGAAGGCGGTCAGGCGTTGTTTGAGTGCCGTTTTGACGGACATCCACTTAAGATTCAGTGGTACAAGGGAGACCGAGAAATAACCAATCAATTTAGACACAAAATGAGCTTTGATGATAAAACAGGCATTGCTAGATTGTGCATTAACACTGTGCTAGAAGACGATGCCGATGTGTACATTTGTCGAGCTTATAACGACCTTGGCGAGGCTTTTACCAAAGCTGGTCTAGTTCCTTTGGAAAAGCCGGCTGAACGACCAAGACAATCAGTTGGTCACGACGAAGTTTTTGATAGACCCCAGCCGGTCGAGCTAAATGCGCCACAACCGGCCAAAATTATTCGTGGACTCAAACCAGAGCAAGTCAAAGAAAATGATTGCATTGTTCTAAAGGCCTTAATAGCCGGAAACCCATTGCCATCGGTATGGATTTAATTTAGTAAATAAAATTAGGCTCTCAGCTAAAATGTGAACATAATTTAAATTGGACTTGTTTTTAAGTCACAAGTTTAGGTCTAAACCCCAGACTTGAAATTCTTTTTTTTTAAATTCAAAGTAAAAAATGAGGTAATTTTTAAGTCAAAATTAATATTTGAATTTTTATCATCATTATACTAATTAAATGTTTAAAATTTATATTTTTTTTCGTCCATACTAATTAAATGTTTAAAATTTATACTAATTAAATGTTTAAAATTTATACTAATTAAATGTTTAAAATTTATATTTTTTTATATTAGTATTTTTTTTCACATAATTTATTTATTTCTTTTTCTTGGCATTGTGAAATTTCATACAAAACTTCCAATACAAAATTAAAAAAATTCTATAACTTTTGTTCCAAATGTCAAAAACTTGTTCTGCAAATGAAACAAATTTTGTTTCAACTACTGTCGAAGTCTGCAAAATCCGTGCAAATTAATTGCATTTTATTTATAATACTTTTAAAAAGAGTGCAATTTTGCAGACTTTCACGGTAGGTGAAACAAAAATTGCTACATTTTGTTACATTTTCAGAACAAGTTTTTGACATTTAGAACAAAAGTTAGAAAATTTTTCTATTTTTGTATTGGAAGTTTTGTATGAAATTTCACAATGTCCTTTTTGTTCAGAAAACAAAACTCTTAAAATAAGAGTTTAGTGAAACTCAGTACTAATTGAACAAAATAAATTTTCCTTTTTTTAAAAAGTTAAAATTAAAGCTTTAATAATGCACTTTTTTGCCCAACAAAAGAATTATTTCATGTGCTAAAAAGACAAAAATAAATTTTAAATTTGATTTTAAGTAATTTGCCATGTGACGTTGAAACTTTTTTACCTTTGATTTTAATTTTTCAAAAAAGGCAAATATTTTTATTTTTGTTCTGAATTTCACAATTTCTAAAATTGGTTTATTTTTTTAGCAGAGAAAATTTTGTGAAATATTTTAGTTCGTTTTTATTTATTTATTTGTTTATCTGTACCGAGCTAGTGCTCCTTCAGAATAAAAATGCATATAAAAAAAAAAATAAATAAATAAAATAAAATAAAAAATTAATAAAAATATTAAAAAAGGATAAATAACACTAAGTAATAAAAAAAAAAAAAAAAATTAAAAACGATATGTTGAAATATCTAGTGGTTAGACATGTTTAAATATTTGGAAGTTCAGGAAAAAAAGAAGAAATTATTAGGTAGCAATTACACAATGGAGTAGGATATTCAATATATCTTGATTCGAAACCTTCTTTATATTCTTCCACCAGTCTGACGACCAGTGGAACAGAATGACTCAATCCTGTCCTGACATATCTCTCGCTCAACTCAAAGAGTCGATTTGAAACTGTTAGTAGTTTAAGTTTATTGAAAGCCTCTTGGTGCATAATATTGGAGGGGGTATCATATTTCAGCTTCAAAATAGATCGAACTGCTGAATTTTGAATAACTTGTATTTTTTTGATGTTAGTTTCTGAGAATGAATTTAAACAAGGAAAAGAATAATCCAAGATTGATCCTATCAAAGATTTGTAAAGATTACCGAATGTTTTTGGTTTTAGACCCCATTTCCTATTTGAGAGATATTTTATAATATTAAGTCTTGAATTACAGCGTTCTTTTAATTCATCCACCATTGGACTAAATGTAAGTTTTGAGTCTAGTGTGATTCCTAAGAATTTGACTTTTTCCTCTTTATTCAAATTGTTACCGTTGATTTTAAGATCAAGATTGATTTTAACTTTTGTTTTTTTCTCAAAGATCATGTAACATGACTTTTCAATAGAAATTTTCATTTTCCATTTAAAAAGCCATTTTTCAACTTCGTTTAGGTACTTATTGATCGTGTTTTCAAGATTTCCTAACTTTTTGAAAGTAAAAAAAGTAGCCAAATCATCTGCAAAAAGAAACGAGTATTGACAGTTTGTTTTGTTTCGTTTTGGAATGTCATTTATAAAAATACTGAAAAGAAGTGGACTAATTACTGACCCTTGTGGAACTCCTGCTTTTATAGAGTATTGATCACTTAAATGACCATTTACATTTACTCTAAAAGATCTTAAATGTAGAAACAATTTTATCCAATAAGTTAGATATGGGGGTAGATTAGTTCTAATTAGCTTGTAAATTAGTCCTTCGTGCCAAACTTTATCAAAAGCTTTAGAAATGTCAAAATATAGGCAACAGACTTTTTTCTTTCTATTAAAAGACTCTACTACTTTTTGAATAAGAAAATAAAGATTATCTGCAGTGCGTCTATGTTTTCTAAATCCTGATTGCTCATTTATAAGTAATTTATTGTTCTCAAGAAAATTATATATTCTAGTTTAGATAATTCGTTCAAGTAACTTTCCAAGACAACTTGTCATACTAATAGGACGATAATTATTAGGGTCTTCACTATGAGAAGATCGTATAAAAATTAATGCTTTTATCATTAGAAAAATCTATTGAATTTTTAAGATGCCTTGCCAAAGAAAAAAGGAAGATTTTTAATTGCCAAGTTATTTTACAAGTTGACAGTGGCATATTCATCGCCTTAGTGATGGCTACTGATACTTAGTAAAATAACTTGGCAATTAAAAATCTATTAAAAGATAAAAATAAAAATCAAACAAGAATTTTAAATTGTTTAATTGTGGATATTTTTAATATTTGACTTTTTTATTTTTCCATCAAATTAAATTTATGACATTTGAGCCTTAGAATCTCTTAAATAATTTAAATTAGATTTTTTTTTCTAATAGCATAATTGAAATTATGTGAACGAAATGCTCACAAGATAAGCAAGATCGTGAACTAAGTAATAAAAAACAGAAACAAAAAATTTAAATATTATCACCCAAATTTAGTCTCTGCAAAAGCTCTTCAATTTAATTTTAATGATTTACTATTACAAATAATGCTTTAAAGACTTGTAGGGTTTTGCACAGACTCATAAATAGCCATTGTGAAATTTCATACAAAACTTCCAATACAAAAATGAAAAATTTGTCTAACTTTTGTTCTAAATGTCAAAAACTTGTTTTGCAAATGTAGCAAAATGTAACAACTTTTGTTTCACCTACCGCAAAAGTCTGCAAAATCTGTGCAAATGAATTGCGTTTTATTTTTAATACTTTTAGATAGGGTGCAATTTTGCAGAATTTGCACAGATTTTGCAGACTTTCGCGGTAAGGGAAACAAAAGTTGTTACATTTTGTTGCTTTTGTAGAAAAATTTTTCATTTTTGTATTGGAAGTTTTGAATGAAATTTCACAATGCCTCATAAAAATTGCTCACAACTTTTATGAGCATCAATTCACATTTTAGATAAGACTCTAAAATTAAAAAAAACTCTCAATTTAAATACCAATTCATTTAGATATCATGGTATAAAAACAATGCTCCATTGGTAATGTCAGCTAGACACTCGACTCATTTTGATGAAATGAAAAAACTGTGCTCGTTGAAGATAAAAAACGCTAAGCCAGACGATGCCGGTCTATACACTCTAGTAGTTCAAAATCCGTATGGATCTGATCAAACATCAGGCCCAGTGTCTTTGGCTGTGCCCGAAGAGAGAGCCAGACATTCATCATCTGTTCCGAGCAGTCCAATGACTCAACCAATGGTGCAAAAAGTAGAGCCTAAGCATGAAGAGTTGAGGGCGCCTAGGATTATCAAAAAAATGCAGCCTGAAACAACTGTAAACGAAGACCAAGCCATACTGTTGAGTTGCATGATCGAGCCAGGTAACCCATTGGCAAATATAGTCTTTTTGAAAAATGATAAACCATTAAATGCATCGAGCCGCATTAAGACCAGTTTCAATGCTAGTAATGGTGTAGCTTCGATCAGGATCGAAGATAGTAATGTGTACGACTCTGGTGCTTACAAGATTCGTGCTGAGAATTTAGCTGGCAAAGCCGAAACTGGCGGAGTTGTTTACATAAATAAACTTGCTGGTATTGACACTAGACCAGTTGTTGATCCTGATGCGTTTAAATATTTACCTCAGCCTGTTCACAAACCAGTTGAACCAGCAAAGCCTAAGACAAGTCATACGAGCCAGCCGATTCATCGGCCAAGCTATGACGACCAACCAACCGAACCTATGACACCACCTAATTTTGTGGTCGGCTTACCTGCTAATTCAAAAATGCACGAAGGAGAAACTATTAAGCTTAGTTGTCAAGTCGAAGGAAACCCTAAGCCATCTGTGAGTATAAATTTTAGGATGAAATAAAATATAGATTTGTCACAAAATTTAAAAGCTCTTTATTGAAAAGTCAAGAAATGAAATTAAATTTAAAGTTTGAGTAAAATTTAAAAATTAATCGGGTTTGGTGGATTATGTGAACAAGTGTTCACCAAATTGATTAATAAATAATTTTCACAGGTTTAATGAAAAAATTGTTCATAAATAATTTAAGTTCATACCTAAATTTTTTAATCTTGACAAGTGAACAAAAATTTCCAATATTTTCAATAAAAAAAAAAATTGACTGAAAATTTCTAGAAATATGAGAACAAAATGACAAATATATGAATTATGCGAAAAAATGGAAATTTTTTAATTAGAATAATCATTAATTTTTTTAAATTCTTTTGGCTTTGAAAAAGTTTTAGATTTTCAGAAATTAATAATTTTTTTTTAATTTGTATTGAAAATAAAGAAATTTCACAATTTCACTCATTTTTTTTGCTATTTGGCAACAAATTCATAGAATCTTTTTAGATAAGTCAAATTCATTTGTCAAAAACTCACTTAACTAAAAAACGAAATTTTAGTCAAAGTCGTGATTTATGTTTCTTTTAAAATAAGAATTATTAAATCACGAATTATAAAAGTTATATTTAAAAAAATAAACAAAATGTAATCATAAATCATCAATGACTCAATTATACTAGCTAGATAAAGAACATTTTTTTATTATTAAATGACAATAATGTTTTGGTAACGCCATTTTAATAAAAACTCATCTAAATTAGAAGCGGCTGCAGCCAGTCGAGGTCCGGGGCAGAGCCCTGGTTTAGGGATTCGGGCAAGCAGAAGGTTAGGGTCTTTTTAATAAATTAGTCTAAACTTTAATTCAGGTGTTTATTTCTATTAAAATTAGCAGCGTGGAAAATTATGGGCCATTTCTAATCAATGGTCAGTTTATTTGAAAAGATCACCTGATTGAATTGACAGAATTTAAGTCCAAGTAATCATTTAATAGATAAAAAGATTATTTTTGTTTCTAATAATTTAAAAAAATAAAATTTAAAGTCGAGACTTGACTTTGTAAATAGTAAATAGTCCCGTTTTGATAAATTAAAAAATTATCCCATTTTCTTGGTTAGATTTTTTCATACAACTTTTGCTTTGAATTTATTATCTGTACCAAGCTAATGCTCCTTCAGAATAAAAATATATATAAAAAAAAAATAAAATAAAAAAAAAATAAATAAAAATATTTAAAAAAGGATAAATATGTCAGAATTTTTTCTCTAATTTGTTTGTGCAGCTAGAGCTTCATGTTTCACATTTGATTTTTTATTTCATTGCGATCGTAAGTGAGTTTCGTTATAGATGGAAAGATGACAATAAAAATTCAACAAGATACGTGTGTATCAATTCAAAATGTTATGCAAGTTTGACTGTAAAAAGAGATAAAATTATAGAACTGGTTGACCATGTCTTCCAATGTGTAAACCGAGGTTTATTATTATTTATTATTTTTATTTTTATTTATTTATTTGTTTTCTGTACCGAGCTAGAGCTCCTTCAGAATAAAGTATAAAAAAAAAAAAATAAATTTTAAATTGAGTTAATAAAATAAGAAAAAATAAATATAAAGTAAATCAGCTAAAAAAAAAAAAATTTAAAGAAAGTTTAAAAAACATATATTGAAATAGGTTGTTACATGGTTTAGTTGACTCGATCAAATTTATTGTTCAACGAGTTAGGATTGAAATGTCTCAAAATTTAAACTATTTTTACTTGTTTAACATTTTAAACGACTTGTTAAAAGTAGATTTTGTTACATAATTTTACATATACAACAACTTAATTTTATTTTTTCTATTCTTTTTTTTTTGTGTGCCTATGAGGCTTAATTAAACAAATAAATAAATAAATAGAATTGAGATTATCACGAACTTTTTTAATAGATTCACACGTTTTAATAGTAAAAGAAACTCAAGATTTAAATGTAACACAATGCTTTAAAGATTTTGAGATCAATTAAGTAAAAAATAAATTATAATTGTCCTAATAATTTCTTATTTTATATTTGGTGAAAAAAAACGGAGTGATTTTACTTTAAATCATTTTATTTATCTTTACTTTAATTAAATTGAAAATTTGAAAAATTTTGTGAACCGAAAAAAATAAAAATAAAAAAAATTGACAATTTTTTGGCGGAATGATCGTAAAAAATTTAAAATAAAATTTAAATTGTAAGATTCACTGGCTAAAAGACGGAAACAGCTTGCCGACCAGTCTCCGCTTTAGCACAAACTATGTAGTTCCAACAGGCCTTGCCACATTGACAGTATCAGGAGCCTTGCAAATCGACTGCGGCAATTACACAGCGGTGGCCGAGAATCCGGCAGGCAAAGCCTACACAACAAGTCAAGTGTTCATAAAAGAATCGTCAGGAGTAGACACAAGCGCAATCAGCAACCCGGACGCATTTAAATACTTGAACCGTCCTCAAACTCACGGCAAATACGAATCGGCCGAGGACTCTCAAACCGACGACGACGTGCCTCTCAACAGAGCCAAGCCGCCCAGAGTAATCCACCACTTGCAGAACATAAGACAACTGGAAGGTGAGCCGGTGACAATGGCGTGCAAAATAGACGGCTTTCCCAAGCCGACCCTGACCTGGCTCAGAGACGGCCAGCCATTAGCTGCCTCCACCAGATTCACCACAACCTACGACCTGAACACCGGCGTAGCCAGACTCAAAATCAGCGACTCAATTTTGAACGACTCGGGCACTTACACAGTAGTTGGCGAGAACAAGGCCGGCTCGGACCGAACAAACGGCCGGCTCGAAATCGAAAAAGAGTCCGGAGTGGACAACAAACCGATAGTGGACCCGAACGCGTTCGCCTACTTGAACAAGCCTCAGACTGGATCGCCTGCCAATGTGGACGAGAACGGTGAAGCGTTCTCGCCGGCCCGCGTCGTCCTTCCATTGTCCAGCATCCACTCGGTCGAAGGCAAACCGGTGCGCCTGGCATGTCGCGTCGAGGGCAACCCAAAGCCAAGTGTGGTGTGGTACAAAAATGGCATCACTTTGCCAGCTTCCACTCGTCTAAATCCAACTTTTGATTTTAAAACAGGAGTGGTCAGTCTTAAGATAGACGAAGCGCAAACAAATGACTCGGGTGTCTACCAAGTCCTAGTGGAAAACGACTTGGGCAATGACCGGACTGAATCACGACTGCTGGTGGACATATCGCCCGGCATAGACCAAAGCCCCATAGTGGACCCCGGCGCGTTCAAGTACTTGAACGCGCCTAAGCCTGCTGAGCGGCCCCAATTGACCGACCAGGACGGCAACAAGTACTCTGCGCCCAAGGTCATAGTTCCTCTAAAAGACATACGCGTCAACCATGGTCAACCGGCCACTTTTCTCAGCAAAATAGTCGGCTATCCCATACCGAGCATCACTTGGCTGCTCAACAACAAACCATTGAGTGAATCGTCTCGTTACACAAGCGCCTACGATCACACTACTGGTCTGGCCTCGTTCAAGATAAGCGGCACACAAAGCAACGATCTGGGCACTTACACGGCCATTGCTGAAAATTGTGCTGGTCGTGACTCGACCACAGCTAGTCTTCACTTGAATCAAGTGTCGCTGGTCGACACACAGCCTATTGTTAGTCCTGACGCCTTCAGGTACTTGGAAAGACCAGCGGTTGTCAAAAACGAGCCGGACGAAATGCCCGGTCAATTGAAGCCACCAAAGTTTGTGGTGCCATTGAAAAATGTGAGTGTAGAGGAAGGCGAATGCGCCACTCTGCTCGCCAAAATAGACGCTTATCCGTATCCGTCTATTCAGTGGTTTAGAAACGGCATTAGTTTGCCTGCGTCCACACGAACCTTGCCCAATTATGATTTTAACACTGGCCTAGTGTCGTTGCGCATATCCGACGTTCAGCTGGCCGATTTTGGCAACTACACCGCTCTGGCGCAGAACAAAATAGGCCAAGATCAAACACAGTGTTGTATGTTGGTCAAGGAATTGCCTGGTGTGGACAGCTCGTCAATGGTCAGTCCTGAAGCGTTTAGATACTTGGAAAAGCCGAGAGGTCAAGCTCGACCACTTGAACAATCAGTTGCTTACATACCGCCCAAGTTTATAGTGCCATTGTCCAATGTGAGCTTGGAAGAGGGTCAGACTATTTATTTGGCCGGCAAGGTCCACGGCTATCCAAAGCCAAAAATAACCTGGTTCAAAGATGGTACGCCCGTACCGGCCTCCACTAGGTTCACCATTGACTTTGACTTTAGTACCGGAGTGGTCAGCTTGCGGATCAGTGACGCTCAAATGAACGACATTGGCATTTTTATTGCTCTGGCCGAAAACGAGGCCGGCTCCGATCAGACACAATGCGAGGTCACCATTCAATCCATGCCTAATATTGACAGCACGCCCATGGTCAATCCAGAAGCGTTCAAATACCTAGAGCAGCCGTCTTATGCCAGACCCAAGAGTGTTGACGAACTAGATGACTTGTCTCCTCCCAAAGTCATTGTTCCGCTGTCCAATGTAAAGCTGGAAGAAGGCCAAACAGTTATACTTGCGTGCAAGATAGAGGGCTACCCCAGGCCCAAGTTGATTTGGTTCAAAAATGGACTGACACTGCCAGCGGCCAATCGCTACACTACTGACTACGATTTGAGCACCAATATTGCCACACTCAAGATTGACCAGGCCTTGCTGATCGATCTAGGCGACTATTTGGTTTTGGCTGAGAATGCGGCTGGTCGCGATCAAACCCACTGCACTGTATTTGTCCAACAATTGCCCAATGTGGACAGCACTCCCATGGTTGACCCGGAAGCGTTCAAATACTTGGAACAAGCTCCGTTGCGCAAACCGTCTTTGGAAGACGTCGAGGACAATTGTCCACCAGTTGTTATCATCCCTCTGCAGGATATTAAGCTGACTGAGGGTGAACCGGTTATGCTTATGAGCAAAATTGATGGCAAACCAAAGCCAAAGGTTAGTTGAAAATTATTTTTTTTTTAATTAGTAAAATAGAGTAGTAATATTAACAAAATTTAGATATTAAGTTTATGAATTATGTGGCTAATAAATTTTATCAAGTTTTGTAAATTAAGAGTTTATTTAATTTTTGATATTGATAAATTAAATATTTGAAAAATTAAAATATTTCGATAATTTGAAAGTTGGTGATTTTAATTTTATATCAAATTTTGTTAAAAAAAAATTAAAAAAATTAGTTTTAAATTAATGTTGTAGTTCTCTCAATAACTACAACACCGACTTTAAGCAAACTTATGTGTCTATAGTTTCACAGTGCAATACTTTGATCTCATGCGTTTTCAATTTTCTTTTTGTTATTTCTTTTATTATTTGTTTAGGCTAGAAGCGGCCACTTATTAATAAAGTTACTATTTAATTTAATTCTTTATTATTTCTCTTTGTGTTATAACCCCGAACCACCAGATCCGAATAAAATCATAAAATAAAGGTTTAAAAGATTAATTTTTTTTTAAATCTTTATAAATGGTTTTGTGAAATCCATTACAATAGAGCTAAATAAAGTTATTACAAAATTGAAAAAAACTAATTACGAAATTTTTTTTTATATTAAGTCAAAATTAGCTCTGTAAATGCAATATGGTGCAAAATACATAATTGCTTCAACTGTCAAAGTCTGCTAAACTGTGCAAATTTAGAAAAAAATTGTTTAATTTTTTATCATTTTGTTCTGCTTTATTGTAATGAATTTCATAGAACCTTATAAATGATTCAATTAGTTAAATAATTTTACATTAAAAAAATTCATTGCTTGAAAGTTAAAATTTAAATGGAAAAAATTAAAATTTTGGTCAAAAATAAAAATTAAAATAATAATTTTATCAGCTGATACATTTAATGTATCAACTAATTCCAGCCTTTGTAAAATATTCCAAGAAATTTAATGCAGAAAAACTACAGAATCTGGATTTAAGCAATACATTGAATTAATCAGATAGTAAAATTTTGAATTTTTAAAACAAATTTTTTAAATTAATTTTTTTCAAATTACTATAATTTAATTTAAAAATCATTTTAAATTTATTTATTTGTTCTAAAATTCGCAATGCTTCTAAAAAAGACTAGAATTCATAGGGGATTTTTTTCCAATTCTTTGCTAAAACTTTGGACTGTAAAATACTTTATTCTAATAATTATCTTTATAAAATTGAAATTTTGAAAAATTTTGTCACAACCAACATTTTAGTTGACAACATAAAAAAATTATATCTAAAAATTTAATTAGCTGTGTAATTCAAAAAATCCGTGGAATGTTTTTTATTAATTTTAATTAATTTGTGTAGCTAACTTGGTTTAAAAACTGTGAACCCTTGCAAGTGTCAAGTAGACACGACTTAGATTATACTAACGACATAGCTGTCCTAAGAATACTAAATTGTCAAAAAAATGACCTCGGCGACTATTTGGTCGTGGCGGAAAACCCGCACGGTCAATGCCAAACTAAATGCAAAGTTTCTATTGATCTATTGCCGAACATAGACGAAACGCCCATGATTAACCCGGACATATTTAAAAACCTCGAACAGCCTTTGCTTCCACAAAGTGACATTGAGGAGGACAAAAATCTCAACTATATACCCCCGCATGTCATAGTTCCACTAACAAATGTGCGCATTACCGAAGGTGAACCAATCCGACTAACATGCAAAGTAGACGGATACCCCAAGCCCAAAATAACATGGTCCAAAAACACCGAGCCAATACCGGCCTCGACCAGGTACACCAGCAACTACGACTTCAATACATGCATGGCCACTCTAGTCATTTCTGACGCTAGGCCCACCGATGTCGGCACTTACTACATGCTAGCTGAGAACATTGCCGGCAGTGATCATTCAACTTGTGAAACTTTTGTTCTAAGCACTGGAAAAATAGACGATCGTCCACTGATCGATCCACAGGCATTTGTCAACCTAGAACACCCGCCTGATACTCTTCACAGAAATGAGATTGAAATCACGCCTGAAGGAAGACCTCCAAAGTTTGTTATCCACTTACCAGCTGAACTAAAGGTTCTAAATGGAGAAAGAGTGAATTTAAATTTTAAATGTGACGGCTACCCGTTTCCCAAGATCACTCTCACTTACAATGAACAGCCTGTGATGGCATCAACTAGATTTAATGTGATCTACGAGCCGAATACTGGAGACATTCAAATTAATATTGAGTTTGTAAAAGGAATAGATGCTGGATTTTACAGATGCATTGCTGAAAATGAGTATGGCAGTGATGAGACCTACATGACCATTGTAATAGTGGATGTGCCTGGTGTGGACGATCGACCTCAAACAGTTAATCCGGACGCGTTCAAAAAATTAGACGACATGGAACACTTGCCGCTTGAAATAGCCTACGATGTTGTTAATCCAGAACCCCCCATTGTTATTATACCCTTGACTGATTTAACTATTGTAGAAGAACAGCCTAGTAGTCTAACATGTAAAATTTATGGTAACCCAAGACCAAAGGTAGTTTTTAGACATTATAGAATTTTACATGCATGAATAGTTTTAGGATTATTTTTTTTTTGTTTCTAATAAAATATTAATTTTTGTTTAATAGTTAACTTGGTTTAAAAATGATGAGCCGATAATGGCATCACAGCGATGCGACATGGACTACAATTTGTCTACTTGCATTGCTACATTGAACATTAAGGTTACCAAGCCAGTTGATATTGGTGTTTATAAAGTGGAGGCTGAGAATGTGGCAGGCAAATGTGAAACATCGTGCCAGCTTTTTATTGAAGCTGTGCCGAACATTGACGAAACTGCTTATGTTAACCCAGAGTCGTTCAGACCACTTGAGGCTTTTGACAAGCCTTCCACTTCTTATGACAGCGATGATGGCGAGAAGCAACCAGTTTTGATCGTGAGACCTCTCGAGGACATTGAATGCTTTGAAGGAGAGAGTGTTACTTTTGTATGCGAAGTTAAAGGCTACCCAAAACCTCAGGTAACTAAAAATATCCAAATTCCAAAATTTTACAATACAGTTTTAATTTCTTTTTTTTATTCAAAAATTGTAGTTAAATGCATTAATTTTACGGATAGGGATTTTTTTTAAAGAGTTTAATTTGATTTACTAAAATATTAAAAATAATTATCATTTTTAATTAATTTCATTTCCATAGGTAAAAATATATATACTTTAATGCTTTATCCAATCATTGAGCAAAATTCATTCAATGTTTTAAGCTTAAGCTGGCAAAATCAAGCGCTGGTAAAAATTGCTCCAAACTTAACATTACCGAATTTATGCAGTATTGTGTTTGTGAATTATAATTATTATAAGCTAGAGTAATAGTGTTTACTCAATTAAATTAATTTAATAAATTAAAGGAGATAATTTAATAAAAAAAAGGTAGCTAGAGTTGACGCAGGCTTAAAATCCACAAATTATTTAAAAAAAAATTTTTCTGATAAGCGTCTTCTTTGGCTTTAAGTAAATATAAATTAAAAAAAAATATTGAATATAAAATAAAATTTCTTATTTTTGTTATATTTCACTTATTTTTACTTTTGATTTTTTTAATTTCACGTTTCACATCTCCTTGCTTTCACATCTCCAGGCTTTAATTGAAAATAAATAAATAATTAAATTAAAGTTTCTGAAATGTAGGTTAAATTATAAAATTTAAATGATCATCCTCAAAATTTATTATTAAAAGAAGGTCTTTAAGTAATTTTTGATTTTAAATTTTACTACAGAAGCATATTTTTTAAGTAGACATTAAATGTTAAATTGAATTTTTAAATCTGCAAATTTCTGCATCAATTTCATGCATGCAGAATAATGTAAAATACTTTAGCATGGTGTAGCATGGTTTGCTACACATAAAAATATGTCTCTGCATTTAATTTTATAATTATAAATGCTCAAAAAACTTTGATTTAAAGATAATTTTTGAGCATGATAGTAAAAATTTGATCATAAAATTCAATTTGCCGAAATGTATCGGAAAAAAAGAATATTTATTCTTAATTAATTTTAAAAAGAACAAGATAAAATTTTTTTAAATTAAGACACATTTGATCTGTAAATCATCATCATCTATCATTCATCATTAAGTGTGTCTAAATGCAGTTTTTGAGCACAAACATTCTTTGGCTAATAACTTTCTTTATTCGAAAAATTTTAGGTATTCTGAAATTCAAATACAAGTTGAACAAAAATTCTTCCTTTTTTGATGAATTAAAATTAAAGTTAATAAAATATACTTAAAAAAATACTGCAACAAAATAATTTTTTGCTTAAAATAATTTTTCTCATGTTTTAATAAGACAAAAAATAAAATATCAATAAGATTTAAATTGATTATTGATTTAATTTACTATTAAAAAAGAAAATAATGATTTATTTTAGACAGAAATTTTTTGCAGTAATTTTTTAAGTATATTTTATTAACTTTAATTTTAATTCATCAAAAAAGGAAGAATTTTTGTTCAACTTGTATTTGAATTTCACAATACCAAAATTTAATTAAATTAGAAAATTAAAAAAAAATTATCTTTATTTTTTTGATTAATAAATTCTATAAAACTTACAAAAATCTAAACACTCAACAAAAATTTCATTCAAAAACTCAAAATTCCTAAATTATTTAAAAATAATTAAAATTTTTTTATCTAAATTATTTTCACATAAAACCGTGATTTTGCCACCCAACAAAAAAAACTAATTTTTAAAATCAAATAATTCTAAAAAATATTTTCAGGTCGAATGGACCAGAGAAAATCTGCCACTGCCACATGCACTAAGACTCAGCTCCGATTATTTGATAAACGAAGGCCGAGCTTTGTTCAACATTGACAATGTAAAGCTAGACGACCAGGCCACTTACACTCTAACAGCCAGAAATTCATCAGGGGTTGCGTCGACCAGCGCCAAGCTTAAAGTTAAAACAGTAGCCACAATCGACGACACATCCTACGTCAACCCAGACGTATTCGAACAATTCGAGATGAAGAAAAAGCCAAATTTGAATCAACCTATTGACAACGCTGAGAACGCAAGACTCAAAATAATCGAGCCTCTTAAAGACTTTAGATTAGTGGAAGGGTCGCAGGCAGCTTTTAGTTGCACAATCGATGCCTACCCCAAGCCCGAAATCCAGTGGTTCAAAGACGACCAGCCACTAATGGCCTCGCAGCGCTACGCCACCTACTATGACATGAACATGGGCATAGTTACTCTCATCATCAAATCAGCTCTGCTAGATGATCAAGGTGTGTACAAGTGTGTGGTGTCCAACATCGCCGGCACAGAGGACACCCAAGCCGAGCTCTCGGTGGATTTTGTGCCCAACATAGACGAAACATCGTACATCAACCCGAACGCTCTGCGTCACTTGCAACCAGCTGAACAAGGCCAACAACCAGATGACGACGACAAGTACAAAAAGCCCTATTTTGTCAAAGTGCCCAAGAACTTGGAAGTAACTGACGGAAGCACAGTTCGCCTGGACTGTTTGGCATTTGGTAGACCCACTCCAACTCTTACTTGGTATTTCAACGACCAAGAACTAGCAGAAGACCCCACTCACAAGTGTCTAGTGAACGAGGAAGGCCTCAATTCACTGTTGATATCGCCGGCCAGCTTTCCGGACACAGGAACCTACAAATGTGTGGCCAGAAACAAAGTGGGCGAAGCATCGTTCACTGTCGATCTCAAAGTGGTCGACAAAGACGCTCTAATCGCGCCATACTTCATCGAACACTTGAATAACATTGTCATACCAGAGGGCAAGGACACCTCACTTAGCTGCACTTGTTCGGGCACACCAGTGCCCACTTTAACTTGGCAAAAAGATGCCAAAGTACTCACACCAGACAAAGAGTACCGAATCGACATAAATGGCGGACACTCCAAGCTCTATATTCAAAATGCACAAAAGAGCGACCAAGGCTGGTACCAATGCACTGCCATTAGTCCTGCTGGCTCGACCATAACCCGAACTAAAGTGACTGTGTTGCCGCCAGGCGCCATCCAGACCATAGCTCCCGATCTGACCAAATTGATAAAGCAACCAGTTGAGCCCGAAGTTCCGGGCTTTGTGACTGCCTTGCACAAGTTGAAGCATGTCCAGCCGAACAAGACTCCAGACGAGAGGCCCAAATCTCCCAGCGACATGCCCATGGGCCACAACTTCGGCTCCATCTGGTCCAAGGATGAGCTACAGGACGAAGAGACCATTTACAACAAGGACAAGCCAATACCGCCCAAATTCAAGACCCATTTCAAGGCTTCGTTGAATCTGAGAGAGCGCGACCCGACCAGATTCGAGGCCAAACTAATTCCCATCGGTGATCCCACTATGACTTTGCAGTGGCTGCGCAATGGTGAGCCGCTGCGATCGGCCTCACGCTACGTCATCAACTACGACTTTGGTCTGGTGTCGCTGGACTTGCTGTGGACCTATCCGGAAGACGATGGTGTCTACGAGTGCGTGGCTACTAACTCGTGTGGCCAGGACAAGACTAGGGCTGAGCTCAAGTGCAAAGGAAATCGTTCGATCATTTATGACACTCAATTGCCTGATGGCATGGAAGGATACTTGAAGTTGCAGGAAATGGAGGAGAAAATTAAAATTGCCTCTATACTTAGAGAAGAACAGCCCGAGGACGAAGCGCCTGAGCCTTGTGCGCCAGAAATTATTATGCATTTAGAGGACAATAAAGTGGACGAGGGCGCCATGGCAAAATTTATGGTCAAAGTTACTGGATATCCCAAGCCAAGAGTTAGTTGGTTCGTCAATAAAACACACTGTGTCACGGTAATTTTTTAGGAATGAGTAAAAAAATATTAAGTTGAAATTGTTGACTTTATTAAGAAAAAATATTTTTGAAAAATTTAATATTGTTTTAATTTATTGTTTTATTAAATTCAGTACCAATTGAACAATTTAAACAAAAATATTTACTTTTTTGAAGATATTGTAAATTTCGGACAAAATTTTCTAATTTAAACTAATAGAAAAATTATTTTTTCTATGCTCCAAAAATAACAATAAGTTTTAATTTAATTATTGGTTTGATTGATTAATAAAAGAAATTAAGGCCCATTATTTTTAAATTAAAAAGAGAAAATATTTGGTTCGAATTATTCTATTTTTGGTGAATTTCACAACGCCTTACTTACTAGGTTCTAGAATTTTTTTCATTCCATTTTAGTTTAAATTTTAAAGAAAATTTGGACAATTTCGTGACTAATTGATCATATCTTTTAACCAAATAAACTTGTTAGTTAATTAAATGAACAAACAAAAATTTTTAATGGAATAATAATTTTATCAGAAAATTGACTTTAAGTAAACGAAAAAAAATTTTTACCAGATTTAAGTTTGAAATTTCTTTAAATTTAAATAATTTAAAAATATGAAATCAATTTCAATCTTTTATTGAATTAATTAATTTAATAACACTAAATTGTATCATCCAGACTAATCAATTTCACTAAATCTTACCCACATTTTATCATGTTTGTAAAATTTCACCAAGAATCATGTCGACTAGAATGCTACTATTTCATAGGAGCATTATTTTTGATCAAAATCATTTCCATAAAAAGCTTTTAACTTTACCAAATTTTATGATCAAAAAATAAATTGAAGATCAAGATATAAAGAAATTGTTTTTTGATCATAAAATTTAACTTCAAAAACAAGTCAGATAAATAAAATGACCAGTGGTCACAAATTTTTTTTTAAAAAAAAATCAGCTCTATTCTCCTTTCAAAAAATAAATATTTTATAAATATAAATTTTTTACTAAAATATTTATAATTAAATAAGTATACGGTAAGTAGGACCGGTCAGAAATTAAACCGGTTTGATTTACTAACTAGTTAAAGCTGGAAGTGTTTTTGAAGAACCTGTACTTAGATTTTAATATTTATTTGTTATTGTTAAACATTTAATTTAATGAACTGGATAAATAAAACAGTTCTAATTAAACTGATTTTATTTAGGTGACTTAAGAAAAAATCTTAGAATTGTCAATAAGTGAATTTTTCCTATTATTTAAGCGACAAAGCTTAACTTTAATTGTGACAAAAAATTTATTTAATAAAAACAAATTTATTTTATGACTATTTTAATTGATTTTTTGATTGAGTCACAATTTATTTTTATCACATTCATTTATGTCACACACTTAATAACTTGAATATTTTCAACTTAAATTAATTTTAAACCATATTTGATTATGTCACATACAAACTTTCAACTATTTATCTTTTAGGGCTCAAGATTTAAGCTCTATTTTGACGGCATGATTCATTATTTGGACATACTAAAAGTGTCCAAAGCCGACGAAGGTCTAGTTCGAGTGTTTGCCAAGAACATAAATGGAGAAATTGAATCATCGGCCCAGCTAAAAGTAAACCCGAAACAAGACTATCGTTCAGTGTTGCGCAGTTCAAAAACGGGCGAGCCGGTTTATGTACCAGAAGAGCTCAAGCAAGAGACAAGCACAGAATTGTCTTCGGAAGAGCGCAAAGTGCTTGATCGATTGCCATTATTGAAGCCGTTTCCAAAGCAACAAAAACCGGCTGACACACGATTTGCTCCCAAGTTTAACAAGCAACTCGAGCCGTTTAAAGTAACCGAGGGAGTAGTTGTGGTCCTGTCGGTTGAATTTTTGGCAAGTCCAAATCCAGAAGCCATTTGGTACAAAGACGGCTTTCAAATGCAATCATCCGAAGACTTTTTTATCGAAGCAACAGCCACCAAGTCCTCACTTAGAATTAGAGAAGCGTACAAAAGCGATTCTGGCATGTACCAAGTTAAAATATTTAACGAGGTAGGCATCGCTCAAACCAAAGCCTATTTGACTGTAACTCCAGCTGACTTGGACGATCTTACACCAAAGATATTGATGGATATAAAAAGTGTCACTTGTAACAGCGGTGATCCGGTCAAATTTCAGTCCCAGGCCGTCGGTAATCCGCATCCAATTATTACATGGTACAAAGATGACGAAAAATTGGAAATGTCACAGAGAATTAAAGAATTTACTGAAAACGATGCGTACACTTTGCTTATTATGGAGTCAATTGCTGCTGATAGTGGATGCTATGAATTGGTGGCCGAGAATGCCTATGGCAAAGTTTACACAAGAGCCTATTTGACTGTCTTGGGAGACAAACAAGTTGGCGAGCCTGAACCAATTGAAGTTAAATATGACGACAACAATGTTAGATCTGTGCCTTTGAGCTCAAAATTCTCTCAGCCAGTCATCCAAGAACCTCTAAAAGATCAAACTGTTACCGAGGGACAATCGGCTAACTTTGAATGCATCATTTCAAATTCTGAACGTAATAAAATTTTTAAATTTTTTTCAAGACTTTTTGTTTAATTAAAAAAAATTTTTTAAATTTAAAATTTTTATTTAATTTAAATTTTTTTTTAATTTTGATTTTTTTTGATTTAAAATTTTTTTTCCAGAAGCCACTGTTGAATGGTTCAAGGAAGATAAACGCATTAAACAAAGCAAATACTTTAACATGGTGAGCACTGGCGACAAACACCAATTGAATATATTGGAAGCTTTTGCCGAAGATGAAGGCTTGTATAAGTGTGCTGTATCGAATCCAGCAGGCAAAACAAGCAGCTCGGCTCATCTTAAAATTATTCGTAAGATCTTATTGAATTTTAATAAGAGTTTTCATTAAATTTTATTTAAAAATAGATTTGACTGAGGCTCCAGTTTTTGTAAAAACAATAGACAATGCCGAGGTTGATGAAAACAAACCTGCCGAGTTTGGGGTTCAATTGAAGCCGGACAATCAGGCACAGATTGAATGGAGCCATAATGGAGTTTTAGTCAAAGAAGGAATTAACTTTCAGACTGAAAATCCATCTCCAGGCGTTTATCTATTAAAATTGAAACAAGCAAGACCAAAGGACGCTGGCACTTATACTTGCAAAGCGCACAATTCAGCCGGAACAATCAAATGCTCGGCACAGTTAATTATTAAAAGTATGTTAAAAGGCTCATCCGAATCAAAGCCGATTTCGTCTGTTTTAGCGTTCAAGAATAAGTTTGAACAAAAATAAGATTACATTTTTTTTTAAAAATTTTATTTATCCTTTAGTTATCAAAAATTTAGAAAAATGGTTGTTGAGCTTAGTTGGTAGGATATTTATTATTTAAAACAAATTTTATTTGTAAATTTTGAAAAAATTACATAAAAAAAATAAAATTTAAAAAAAAATTAATTGATTTTGTTTTTAAATCCGATCGTCCCGGACTGATTAGGGGTGTCCATGCGGCGGGGCAGGGGGGGAATTTTTTATTTGTATTCTTTATTGCTTTTTAGACTAACCAAACGCTTAATAGATTAAATAGTTAACTGCTTGTTAGATTTAAACTAATTTCAACAACCATTTTTTTGTTTAAATAGATGAATTCGGTTATGGATTTTTAATTAATATTTGTTTTACTAATGAATGTTTTTTTAGATTTAGTTGCTATTAATACTCAAGCATCAGCTATTGCTAGATTTAACAAGGGATCTACTCCAAGGTATCTTTTTAATCAACAAAAGCCCCCTTAGTCAAGTCCAAAAAATTTTGAAATTTCTTGCTAAATAAAAATAAAAAAATTTAAAATAAACTGCACAAATGTAGTAAAAAATAAAAAAAAATTTTTTTTAAAATCCGCTTATCTTTATATTTGACACTTGATCGCGGAATTTTAAAAATTTTGACTTGTGAAAGCGATCATGTATCAATTCAAAGAAAATTAACAAAATAAGGAAAAAATCATAAAAATAGGTATTTTGAATTTCAAATACAAATTAAACAAAAAAACTTCATTTTTTGTTAAATTAAAATCAAATTTTATAAAAAATATTAAAAAAAAACACTGCAACATAATACCAGATACCTTTTTTACCTAAAATAATTTATCTAATGTAAAAAAATAAAGCATAAATAAGATTTTAACTGATAATTGATTTTATCCACTAAAAAAAAGAAAATAAAAATTTTATTTTAGGCAATAAAGGTGCAACAAAGTATGTTACACTATGCTGCGGTATTCTTTCTAATATTTTTTCTTATTTTATTTTTAATTTATCAAAAATGAAGAATTTGTGTTCAATTTGAATTCAAAATTCGTAGTTCAAAAAAGTAGAAATATTTTTGAAAAAAAAATACTCATAGAATTTTTTTTATTCATTCAATACTAATAGAAAGTGTGCTACAACTTTATAAAAAAATCACGAAATTTGACTAAATTAATTAGTTTGAATTTGTTTTTTTGAACAATTCTTATCTATTTGCTATAGCCCAAAAAATTAATAGAACAAAAATAGTAACTTCCGAAATTAATTTTTTTTCAAATGCAATTTTCATTTTTAGTAGATTTTCGGAAAATTTAAATATTTTGTCAATTTATTAACCATGAAAAATTACGAGAGATTATTATTGATCTGAAAAAAAAATTAATAAAAAATTTTCTATGAATAATTTTTAAAATAAAAAAAATTCTGTTAAAATAATTCTATGATATTATTGCAAGAAAAAAATCGATGAATTGAACCTCCATCGAGAAAACTTCTGACCACACATTTTCAATTAAATTTTTTTTAAGAATTGAATTCTATTTTGACAATGCTCATTGTAAAAAGCAAATTCATCAATTTGACTTTACAGAAATAAATTTATACTTTAATGGAACAAAAATAAGCCAGTCTCATAAATATAACATATCTAGACATAAGGACCTGATAATTTTGTCAATTAACCGCTTGAATGTAACCGAATGTGGTCTTTATTCTATTGAAGTAATGGGCAAAAATGCCCGCCACATCGCTTCTCTAAACATTGAACGTAAGTACTTAAATGAACTTAATTCCTCTCATTGATTGAAAATTTTTTAGTGACTAATGAAAAAATCGAAAATGCTGTAAATCAGTACGATTTTGTTCAATCAGAGTCCAAATGGGTACTAAAAGACAGAGTGCAAAAAACAACTCAAAAAGAAACAACTTCCATTCATATAGCTACACCATTGATGGAAAAATATACTACCACTTGTGGCAAAGATTTTAAATTTCAAATAAATTTTAAAAGCGATCTTCAACATACTGTCAACTGGTACTCCAATAATGAACTAATCATTAACAATTCTAAATTTGAAATAATCAATTCACAAAATACAACATGTCTTTTGATCAAATCAGTTGATCAAACTGACCAAAAAGAGTACAAAGTAGAGATTAAAAATGAAAAGGACAGTGTAATGTACAAGACATTTTTAAGTGTTCAACAAGGAACTAAATTTTTAAGTGAGCTTAAGCCAGTGGAGAAAAAAAGTGAAGTGATTATTAAGCCTGTGATAGTTAAACAATTGGAGCCTTTGGTTCATGGCCAAGTTGGCAAAGAGACAAAGCTAACATGCCATTTCAAATCTACAAAAACAGAAAAAATAGACTGGTTTTTTAATCAAATAAATCTAAATGATAAAATTAATAACCAAAAGGACAAATATGAACTAAAATCGACTAATGAAGAAACAAGTTTAGTTATAAAAAATATAAATGTGAAAGATATGGGAGATTATAGTTGTTGTGTTTATAACCCGAGTGGAAAATGCAGATCAGTCTGTCATTTAGATGTTGTTGAAGCACCTAGGCGAATAACCAAACCGTTTAAAAAACAAAAGTCTGATGTGCAAAATATCACTGATTCTTATGAAAAGAAGGACAATTTAGATTTAGAAGAAGAAAAAACAAGTTCTTTATTAAAAGAACCCGAGCAAAAATCTTCTTCTATTCAAGAAATAAAAGCTGAAGAAGTGGTTGAAAAAGAAATAAGCCTAAAATCAGACGATTCATCAGAAGCTGAAACTGTAATACTTGCAGATAGTACTTCGGATGAACTAAAAATAGAGGACCAAACTCAAGTCCATAAATATCCCTTGGATATAAAGGAATCGGAAATTCAGCCTGATCCAATTTTTGAGAAAGAGGCGAAGAGCATTGCTGAAAATAAACTTGTAAGACAAATAATACAAGTCCAGGAACATGATAATAAAGAAGAATTAAATTCTGTTAACGAAGAAGCAAAAAAAAAGGAACTGCAAGGGGAAATTAAGCCATTAGAAGAGAAAAAACCTGTTTTGGTAGAAGAAATTCAATTTGAAGAGCAAAAAACAGAATTTGAAAATGTCTTTTCGAAAGATGAAGGAAAAATTTCGGAAATAAAACCAGACTATGAAGAACCAAATGAATCAGTCGTTGAGGAAATAAAAAAAGAAAAAGTGGAAACTCTACTTCCAGTTAAAGTTGAAGAAGTTTTAACTTCACAATTAGAACCAAAAGTGGAAATGATAGTTGCTGAAGAATCTAAATTGGATATAAGACCAGTTGAAGTGGAAGAAATTGTTGAACAAGCTCAGACAATGGAGGAACCTAAAGAAGAAGTTTTACAGGAAGAATTAATGGATAAGGTAGAACCAATAATAGTCATTGAAAGAGGAGGATCACTTAAAGAGGAGACATTACCAATTCAAAAAGATGAAATAATTGAACAAGTTCAGTCAGAAAAGGAAATAATTCAAGTATCTGATGATCAAAAGGATGAAAAAGAGCAAATACAAGAGATGCTCAATGTTGAAAAACAAATAGAGACCATACCAGTCATTAATTTGGCTAATGAAATTAATAAAGAGATCATAGAAGATAAAATTGAATCTTTAAAAGAAAATAATGCCGAAGCAATTCTAAATGTTCAGGAGGAATTTCAAATAACAACAGATTTGGATTCTTTCTTGGAAACAAGCAATGCAAAACAAGAAACAGAATTGACAAAAAAAAACCCAATTGAACAAAAAAAAGTGCTACAAAATATTCTTGTAACAGAACAGTCCATAAAAGACATAAAACCAATTCAAGAAGATATTAAGGTTGAATTAGCTATAGAGAATATAGAACAGGTTGAGGATCAGAAGTTATTTGAGAATATTAACCAACAAGATCAAAAAATACCAGTCGATGAAAAACAAGAAATCGAAAAAGATAAGCTAAAAAGAGAATCATATGAAGTAGATATTACAACAATTGAGCCTAAGGATGAATTATCAACTGTTGAAGAAATAAAAAAAGAAAAAGAAGAATCTCTGCTTCCTGTTGAGGTAAAAAAAGTTTTAGCTCCAAAATTAGAGGCAGAAGATGTAGAGTCAATAGAAATACAAGGTTTAAAAGAGGAAACAAAAGTGGAAATGATAGTTGCTGAAGAATCTAAATTAGATATTAGACCAGTTGAAGTGGCAGAAATTGTTGAACAAGCTCAGACAATGGAAGAACCTAAAGAAGAAGTTTTAGAACAAGAACAAGTTCAGACAATGGAAGAACCTAAAGAAGAAGTTTTAGAGCAAGAACAAGTTCAGACAATTGAGGAACCTAAAGAAGAAGTTTTAGAGCAAGAACAAGTTCAGACAATTGAGGAACCAAAAGAAGAAGTTTTAGAGCAAGAACAAGTTCAGACAATGGAAGAACCTAAAGAAGAGGTTTTAGAGCAGGAACAAGTTCAGACAATGGAAGAACCAAAAGAAGAGGTTTTAGAGCAAGAACAAATTCAGACAATGGAAGAACCTAAAGAAGAGGTTTTAGAACAAGAACAAGTTCAGACAATGGAAGAACCTAAAGAAGAGGTTTTAGAGCAGGAACAAATTCAGACAATGGAAGAACCTAAAGAAGAGGTTTTAGAACAAGAACAAGTTCAGACAATGGAAGAACCTAAAGAAGAGGTTTTAGAGCAAGAACAAGTTCAGACAATGGAGGAACCTAAAGAAGAGGTTTTAGAGCAAGAACAATTTCAGACAATGGAAGAACCTAAAGAAGAGGTTTTAGAACAAGAACAAATTCAGACAATGGAAGAACCAAAAGAAGAGGTTTTAGAGCAAGAACAAGTTCAGACAATGGAAGAACAAGTGACTGAAAAAAAAAGAGAAGAAATGACCGAAATAACTGAGCAGAAATTAGAGGAATTAGATGATTCTAAAGAAAATGAAAAACTAGCTTTGGAAGAATATCCTATTGATATTGTTGAGGTTCATCTAGAACCAGAGCAAATAAAAGACATAGAACCAAGTGAAAAAAGTACAGAAAAATTGATCCCGGTTGAAGAAATTGAGTTGAAAACAGTGGATCAAGAAGCTGAACTTGTGATTGAAGTACCTGAAGAAAATGAATATATTCAAGAGGAAAAATTATCTGAATTGAAAAAAGAGGCTCAAATAAGTGAAAATATTACAGAGGAAACAAAAGAACACCATGTCGTTGAAGAACCAGAAGCTAACATTCAAAAAGAAGAGCAAATGCTTTTTGTTTATGATCAATTAGTAATTGATGAGCCAAAAGTAGACTTGATTGAAAATGGCTTTGTAATTGTGAATGACATACCTGAGCTAAGCGATGATCAAATATCTGAAAAACCACAAAAGTCTGACCACAAAAGTGACCAATCTAAATTGCAAATTAGCGACGAAAATATATTTACAGATGATTTCATAACCGAAATTCTGTCTCCAAAATACGACCAAACAGAATCACTATTCGACACCACTCTGCCTGAACCATCCAAAATCTCCATGGAAAATTTGTTCTTCTCCAATCAACCAGTTAGAGACGAACTCCTTGAACAAATGATTTACGATTTGACTGAGACTAAATGTGAACCTTTGCCAAAAAGTTTGAGCATCAAGACCGAATTAACGCGTACACCTGTTAACACACCTGAGATTGGTTTCAAAAAACCAAATTTTCAACTTCAAAAACAGCCCAGTTTCGAGCATGTTTCTCAACTATCTGAAATTAAAATCGATTTAAAGCAATCTCAAGACTCTTTGAACAAATCAGACAAACTTGAGGCCAAAACAAGCTCAACAGAATCTTTGTCCAACTTAATTTCTGAACTAAATCAATCAATTCAAGTCTTCAAGTCTCAGGAATTGAGCACCGGCTCAGCTGATTCACTGAGCCAAAGTGCTAATGACGACGAAGTGGCCAACAAAGCAACCAAAGTGGCTGAGAGCATCACTCTGGAGCAAACTGTTGACGATTTGATAGACGAGTATGGCAATTTTCGATTCAAGCCATCGTCCAAAAGACCAAGTCTTAAAAAGCGCAGGGATTCAAAGCTAGCGCCCAAATTCAGCCAGACACTGGTCGACCAACAATTCAAAAGAGATGACAATTTACACTTAGACTGCTATGTTGAGGGCGAACAGCCCATCAAAGTCGAATGGTTCCAGAACAAAACAGCTCTCACACCAACTAAAAATATTGAAATTTACCGAGAACTAGGAGTTTGTTCTCTGGAGATTATCAAGGCTAGTGAGCAAACTGAGGGTGAGTTCAAATGCCAAGCAAGCAATAAACATGGACATGACACCACTGCATGCAGCTTGACCATGATCGACACAGAAACAGCAGTGTTCAGCGAATTGCTCAGAGATCAGTGTGTTGAGCTAGGAAGTGAAGTGTTTCTGGACTGTACGGTCAAGAACAAAAGACCTGGTGACATCATACAGTGGTATGTGGATGAGCATAAAATTGTGCCAACAAGTAATGTGGAAGTTTTTGTCGAATTGGGAATTTGTTCTTTGCAAATTCGAAAAATGATCGCAGAATTGCAAGGCTTCTATTGCTGCAAAGTTCATGATGCTAATGGTGCTGTAATTGCTCAAACTGGCTGTCGCTTGGCAATCAAAGACGAACCATTTAGTCTTAGCTTGATCAAAGACGAAATTAAGTTGTCTTCTTCTTTTAAAAAAATTCCATTTTTTGTCAACGAATTGAGCAGTTGTGTGACGATTAGAGAGGGCGACAGTCTTTGTCTATTTTGTCGATTGAACACGGACTGTGAGCCCAAGCCGTCAATTATTTGGATCAAGGACGGAAGTGTGCTCAAGTCTGGCAAATATTTTGATCTAATGTACAATGAGGCGAGTGGTGAGTGTCGCCTGTTGGCCGACAGCTGTGAGAAAAAAAAGTTCGAGGGAACTTACACATGTGTGGCCACGTTTCCCGACTCTCAAATGGACCTGATCAGCAAAACATCGTGTCAAGTTAAAATAATTTCCTACAAGGAAATGCTTGAGGCCGAGTCCAATTTGGAAGATGGATTGGAATCGGACTCGCTCAATAGAGGGATACCGCCAATGTTTTTGCAAGCATTGAAGGATACAGTGTGCGAAGAGGGCGATGATCTTGAGCTCATGTGCCAAATAATGGGGGCTCCTTTGCCCGACGTGGTGTGCTATTTTACCAAAGACATAACTGACAAATCGGCCATGAAAAAGGTCAAGCAGGAATTGTTGAGTTATAACTGTGAAACGGGCATTTGTCGAGTGTTCATCAAAAATGTCAGCTTTTATACAAATGATGGTTTTTACATAATAAAGGCTGTTAACGACGCTGGATCGTTGACAACTGCTTGCCAGGTCAAAATCAAGCTTAAATCCTATCCATTGCTCAATTTGGAATCAGATGTGGAGCCTGTGTTTACTTCACAACTTCCCTCTAGGATAACTGTCATGGATGGTCAAGAAATCTGCCTGACTTGCATTTGTAGTGCTAAGCCTGAGCCCAATATTGAATGGTTCAAAAGCTCGTTGAATGATCAAGAGACGTTTTCTCAACTTGTCTACACAAATGATATCAGATCTTGTTTTGATTCAACGACTGGAAAATGCACTTTGAAAATAAATGACACTTATCCACAAGATGCTGGTACTTATAAATGTATCGCTTCGAATTCGCTTGGCCAAGCTGAGACTGTGACTAGATTAGCTGTTGAAAGTAAGATATAAATTGGGTTCTATTTATTATTTTGGAATTTAAAAAAATAATTTGTCATTTTCAAAAATTTATCAATTTATTTTAAAATATTTTAAATATTAATTTCACTTATTTTGATTATTTATTTAAAAGCTAGTTTTAGTATCATGGAAAACTTAAATATTTAATTTAAAATTAAAATTAGAAAAATTTAATGCAAAAAAATTTTTATTAAAAAGCTTCTAAATGTCTGAAAAAAATTCAAAATATCTCTATTAAAAAAGTTAAATAATTCGACAGTTTTTCCGGTTATCTTTTAAAAATGTAGAAATATTTTTTTTTAATTCTTTATATTTTGTCAACATTTTGAGAACAAATTTTAAGAGAACTATCGAACAGATTTTCTTGAATTTTTAACCAAATCAATGTCAATACGTTTTAATTAATTTGTTCGATTTTGTTTTTTGATTTAAAAAAGAAAATAAAGTAAAAATCAAAGAATCTAATCATTTATTTAGTACTTTAACTATTTTTCTTTTTTTAATTGTAAAAGCCGATCCTTGTTTATTTTACATCAAAAAACAAGAAAAAAATTTATTTCATATTTTGCTTGATATTTAAAAGAAACAGTCCGGTGTAATGGTTTAAAAAAAAAATTTAAAGAAAATTTAAAAAAAATTTAAACAAAAAATTTAAAAATTTTGCAAACTTGGTGGTCAAAAAACTCGAAAACTAAAAAAATTAAATAAGAAATATTTCAATTTTTAAAAAAGACTACCCGAGAAATTATCAAATGATTTAACTTTGTTAAAAGAGATATTTATTCATTTATGATATCCTGTTCGATTTTTATTAATAAAACCAGCTTTTTTGGCAATTTGAAGTTTATGATCAAAAAGATCAAATCAATTTTAAAATATGAAATAAATTGTTATTTCTTAATAAAATTTATGCAGAGATACATTTTTGGATTTAACATTCTATGCTTAATAAAAAGGTAAACTCTGCGATATCAAAATGCTCATTGCAGAATGCACATCATCGAAATGATGCTATTTTAAGTGGATTATTTTTTGCAGACATTTGCAGATTTTACCTTATGATTTAATAAGGTATGCTAGATCAAAAAATGCATCTCTACATCAAAACTATTAAAAAATTACAATTTATTTAATAGTTTAAGGTTTATTCGATTATTTTGACCATCAAAAATTGATCATGAACTACAAGTTACCCTTTTTTTCGATTTTTTTTACTTAAAGTATATTTGAAAAATGTAAAACAGAAAAAAAAATCATGCCATTTCATAATTGAAAAAATATTAAAATTTATTTTAATGAAACATTTTTAATCATTAACTCTAATATATCTGATGGAAAAAACTAAAATATGACTTTTGATCATTTTCATCTATTCGAAATACTTATTCTTTTTTTTCAATAGAAAGAAGAAAGACATCAGAAATTTATTTTATTTATTTGTAGGTAGATTCGTATGGCACTCTTTTAGACTAAGAACAAAAAAGTTGAAGTTAATATAAATTTATAAAATTTAAACCAGGCATAATATTTTTAAAATTTTTGTTTAAATAATTTTTTTAAGCATTTGTATACGAGCCAGATTCGGAAGAAGCTTCTTTTAATGTAGACATGAGTGAATCGGATGGTACAATTACACCAACGAGCAAAAAATTTGAGACTTATTCAGAATATGAATCAGACTCAATTTCGATTAACAAGCAATTATCACAATCATTGACTGGAAGTGAATACTTCACTGCCAATTCTGGATTTACTACTGATTCAGCGGCTTCTTCAAGTATTTGGAAATAATTTATATTTAATAAATAAAAAAAAGCACCAGTTCATATATTTAAATTCCGCATCGGTTATCATCTAAAAGAGAGAATATTTTTAAGCAACCTTTGTGACTATCCAGCACCCTACCGGTTCGACCGCACTTTTGTACACCTTATTTGCTTATTTACCTTAATGAATGATCTTCATTTTTAAATAAATAATTACCAAAAAAATTTTTGATTTTTTATCCCAAACCTTGTCTATCTTTTCCTAAAAAAGCACGTTATTTGAACTGAATTGCATAATTTGGTTTGTTTATTATGAAATTCAGGTGGACCTAGCTTTCCACTATTAAATTGTTGTTTTGAATTTTCCTTTTTTTTTGTTGAACTGCAATACAATTTGATTATCTACATTGCGACATCAAATCTTTGCTTATGAATGCAATATGCTCTTGTTTCAAACATTATTTGCTGAATTTTATTGGAATCCTTTGCCCAAGACAAGATGGTTCTTTTATATGTTAAATATAATTATTGCTGAATTATTTCAATTTTTGCTGGCTAAACATGTTTAAATGAAAGATAAATTTTTAAAATAAAAACCTCATCAGTGTAAATTCTTATGCTGAGTGTATTGATTGATAAAGTAAGCAAAAACAAAAATATATTGAAAGAAAAATTTATTATTTATAAGGCTTTAAGTAGTTTAAAATATTCCTTACAATTATTAGAAAGATTTTAAATTGAAAAATCAAAATTCTTAATTAAAAATTTATTTTTAAATAAATAAGAAAAATCAAAAAAAATAAATTTAAGGATATTATTTAAAATTTTATTTAATTCAAGCAATGTTTTTATTTTGTTTCTTTTCGTAGTCACTGTTTAAGTCATCTTTCACTTCTTAAGTTAGGTATTTAAACAAATGAATTATGTCAAAAATTTTAAGTTCCAAGTTTGTTTTTAAAAAATTAAATTTAATTCTAGATATTTCTTAGAAAGAAAAAATTGCGATTCAGAAGTCATTTTACTTTTTAAGATACACATAAGATGAATAAAAAAATACAACAAAAATCTGAATTCTAATCATGAAATTTTTAATTACGAAAACATATTCTGATAAACTAAGTGAATTTTTTTTGATAACAAAAATCTTAGAAACTTGAGGAATAAATCAATTTATACAAAAAACTGTTATCTAAATAAACTTCGTGAATAAAATAATTTAAAAATAATGATTATTCATTTATTGTTATTCTATAATCTGTGGTTTAATCAAAAGCGCTGCCTTCTTAAGTTTATTGTTTACAAACCTTTGGAATTATTATTCTGTTGGAAAATATTTTTGTTCAAATTTAGCATCAAATATTTTTGATCCATAAACCAATCCAAGCAAGTCTGATCCGTGTCTGATTCCATTTCAATTTATCACTTGATAAGCCAAAATCTGTTGTAAACCAAGCTTGATTTAAGACAAAAATTATTATTCATATTTATTTATTCCAAACCAAAAAGCATTTAAAAAAGATGATTGTACAAAATGAATTAATTAATTGCATCGATATAAAATACAAAAAGTTAATTGTATGTTAACGCCAAAATTTATTTATTGAACTCAACTCACCATAAAAATATTAGTAACTTAGCTAATTTACCAAATGTGAGCTATTCGACTGAATCAATAATTTTTTGTATAATTCTTCTATCAAGTCTAGTTTTATATCTTTAATTTAATGATACTCAATTTTTTCAAAAAAGATAAGTACTTTTTCTCTTATCGAGCAGATGTTCCGTTGGTCTAATGAGAATAAAAAATTAGTTTAAATAGAATAAAAATAATTTAAATTTTTGATAATTAGACCTATCCAATATTTCAATAATTAAATAAAA
The DNA here is from genome assembly GCA_016802215.1 of Brachionus paranguensis. NCBI lineage: Eukaryota > Metazoa > Rotifera > Eurotatoria > Ploima > Brachionidae > Brachionus > Brachionus paranguensis. Next base: position 1,651,527 of record JAESIX010000015.1, on the reverse strand, counting down.
CGAAAATTTATTTAATTTAAAATTAAAAAAAGCAAATAGTTTTCTTTTAAAATTTTCAAAATATTTTATATAAAATTTAGTTAATTAATTCACTTTTAAATTTTTTTAATTTTAAAGTTTAAAACTAATTGCAGTAGTTTTGCAATATTTGTATTCTACTGTTTTTTATCTAGAAAATTAAAATAAAAATTACTTGAATATTTTAAAGTTATTAGAAAGTAAATAATAAAATGTTAATTAATCTTTATTTAAGTCTTTGTTATTCATAACTAATTTGGAATTTAAATGGTCAAAAATTAGATTTTCATCAGTCAAACTGATGAATTTGAAGATTTTCTCCAAGTTTCCTTTTTTTTTTGAAGATTTTGATTAATGTGTTCAATTCAATTAAAATATTTTTTTTCTAATAAAAATCTATATGTTAATTAGCTTTCTCTCTTTTTAAGTAAGTTCTTAATATTTTTTAGAGCTCCCGTGCTGTTTCTCAAGATTTAGATAATTATTTAAGAAAAATAGAAGCTTTCAAAATGAACATCCTGATATAGTGAGCAAATAAAGATCAAAATTTTTAATTAACTACCATCATACAAGACTTCACATTAAATCTATAAGATACTGGTTAAATTAATTTATTTATTTCCATTTGCTAAAAATCAAAAGAATCAACTAAATTATTTCCAAATGCTATAATTTCATAATCACCCGTTTTTTGTATTGTGTATATCCAAAAAATTCTTAAGAGATTGATAAAGTGTTTCCTCAAATTTTGGCACTTTTTGTTCCACATTTGGATCATCTTCTTTCCAGTTTATCCATTTATTTTGTTTTCAACTTTCCATGGGTTATAAAAATTAGAGAAAAAGATGATTATGACTAATTTTCGTTTTTTCTTTACCCTAATTTTTTAATTTTAATTTTTTTAAGAAATTTTTTAATCCAGAGCTAAAGACTGACATAGACAATTAAATAAAAAATTATTTAAAAAAGAGGATTTTTTAAATTAATTGTTAAAATCTAAAAATTAAATTATGTCATTTTTTTTAATTTTTTTATTCGTGTAAATAAAATTTCAGCCTCATAAGAAAAAAAAAATTAATAGAAAAGAGTGAAAAAATTTAATAAAATTGAAATTGTAAAATAAATAAAATATTTTCTAATAATGTTCCTTTTGTGTGTGTGGGATTATTAAACAATAAAAATTATATTACAGTTAATATTTAAGTTATTTAGAACTAGAGTGAATGTGAATAATGATGTGAAGACTATTTAATAACAAAAATATTTTACTTTTTGCAAGATTAAAATTACAGATAAAATAAATTCCTAAAAATAATTGCTAAATGGTGCATTATGCTGGCTTGAACTTTTTTCGCCAAATTTAAATATTTATTTTTTTTTTAAAAAAATTTTTTTTGAAGATTTTTATTTTCAAAAAAAAAAAAAGCAAAAGTGTGTGTTCAATTTGTATTGAATAACACGACGCCACGACTTTGTTCTTAGCAAATATAAATTGGCTGAAACAAATACCAGCTTTTGTTAGTGGTAAAATCAAAATTGAGAGATAAAGAATTTCTCAAATTGTTCAGTATTTAGAATGAACTCTAATTATTAGATAACAATGTAGAGTTTAATTATAAATTTGTTTAAACAACCCACTAGTTTTATTTGATAGCAGATTTATTCAAAAGCGCTTAACATTACAAATCGAATTGGCTTACCAAGTTTGATTGACTTGACTGGATTTGTTGCTGAGCGATGAATTGGAATAGGGAGCCATGTGCGCAATCTTTCATAATTGAGGCAAATAGCTAAAAGCATTGATTGATATTTGATTAATACTTGTAACGCTATGGAGAAATCTTTTCCAACTTTTGTTTTTTCGGTATTGGTGTAATATTTCAAATCGAATTATCTATTCAGACTTGAGAGAATAATAAATTATGGTTCTCTAACAGATTAAGAATAGTTAGGAGCTGAATTAACGAAATTAGTTCTCTATGAATTTCTATTTAATTCCCTGAATATTTGAATTCGTTCAAATTATTCTTCTATGTTTGAGTTCAATACCTTATATAAATTTATCTATTCCTATTTAGCATGCACTTTTTTTCTTTTTTTTTGTTGTTGTTTAAATAAGCTTAATTATCTGAATGCTGAATTTTGTTTAGAAAATATTCTCTCACAAACGCTTGACCATGATAGCCTAATGGATGCCAACAGGCCAAATTTAAGTGCACGCTCGTTGGCTAGCTTGGGCGACAGCTTCGACCAGAGCATTATTCAAGCTAGTCAACCAGCCGAGTTAATACATGTCGAAAACTCGGAGGAAAACTCAACCGAACACGGTCTTGATACTAAAACTACCAGAACTGTCAGACAACTAGTTGGACAATGTGCGAGGATAGGCGCCAGAGAGGCGGTAGGAAGACAAGTTAGGGAAACCAAGGAGACTTTAGGCGATGGCCTCAAAGCCTTCTCGGATTTTAAAACAGAGTCGATTGTAGGAGAAGACGGCACCCGGTTGACCCGCACTTGCCAAACATCCAATGTGAGATACTCTAGGGGAAGGTCTCATGATCCATTTTTTTCCACAGATAATAACCACACTCTAAGCACTCTGACATCTTACAGTCCCTATAGTCTACCACCTAGCCGGTCATTTAACTCTTATTCAGATAGCCACAACCAACTGGTTTCATTAGACACTCGGCGAAGTTCGAGTCATAGGTATTCTGACCAGGGCATGTTTATGAACAGGCAAACGCCCACTATCAAGGAAATAGTGCCTCCCACATTTTCCTATGAAATAGAAGACTTTAAATTAAAAGAGGGACAGACTGCCTATTTTAAGGGAACAGTTAATGGCTCTTACCCCTTTGAGACTATTTGGTACCTTGAAAAAGAAAGAGTAAAACCAAATAGTCGCATTCAAATAACAATGAAACAAGACTGTTCGGAAACTTTCCTCACCGGGCTTATCGATTATATAATTTCTCTCAAAATATTAAACTGCACTCCAGATGATTTAGGAAAGTACACTTGTTATGTTAAAAATGAGGCCGGTGATGCTTCATGCTCTGCATATTTGATCTTGGAAGGTAAATGAATACTAAGAATAAAACAGATAACTAACACAATTTAATTTAATTTTTTTAAAATAAAGTTTTATTTTTATTTAAATTAATTTTTTCTATTATTAAAGAAAACTTTGAAATCAATGATAGTAGATCGTCTGAAAGCTTTGAAAGCTATGCAACAGTTCCAATATGTGCGCAAACTTTTTCAATTAATACAGAATCAGTTGAATCAAATCAATTGGCCAAAAGTGAAATCCAGCGCCTGTCAAGTTTAATATCGTCAAACGAAATAGAACATGACCTTAGGCCAAGGTTTACAAGGCACTTAGCTAACCAATCGGTGGATCTGGATGAGAAAGCAGTATTTTCGTGCGAGTTTTACTCAAAAACTAGAATACTGAGACTTACTTGGTATCACAATGGATCTCAAATCGATAGTCAATCGAAATATACAATTAAAAATGAGGAAAATAAAGCATCTTTATTCATTTTTAGAGCTGGCTATGAAGATAATGGACATTATGAATTAAGAGTAGAAAATAGATACGGATATTCCATAACAAGTGGGAAGTTATTAGTTGAAAAAAGTAAGAGTTTATTAAGAAAAATATATAAAATAAAATTCTAAAATAAAAAAAAGAAAAAGAAAAGAATGAAAAAAGAGCATCAGTAACAAAAATAATACAAGTACAAGACAGGCGAAATTCAGAAAAAAGAAGGTATGAAAAAGAAATAAAAGAAGCAAGATATTCGGTAACAAAAATTTTGCCAGTGAAAAGAAAAATGAGTGTGGACAGTGGACTATTACAAAAAGAAAAAGTGATCAATATTATTAAAAGAAGCACAAGTGTCGATATGAAACAAGAAAATAAAATAACTCAAAGCTCAGCAAGAAGATGTTCGGTTACAAAAATTTTTCAAATAAATCAAAATCAAAAAGAAAAACGAACAGAAAAAGCAAGTTATAATATTGAAATCGAAAATGCAAAAAAAGAAATTCTAAAAAGAAAAATGAGCATTGATACTATATCACCGAAACTCCAAAAAATAAATATATTAATACAAGAAAGTTCATCTGAACGTAAAAATATAAATCAAATAAAAAAAATTGATGATAACGAAAGGAACAGAAATTTGGATGTAACATTTCAACAAAAAGCTAGTCTAAAAACACACGAGACTCGAGTCGAAGATACACAGAAAATCGAGAATATTACAAGCGATATGGAAGATAGAGTTCAAGATTCAAAGAAGACAAGCTATATCACTTTTGAAGATGAATCAAAAGAAAACGAGAGGAACAGAAATTTGGATGTATCATTTCAACAAAAAGCTAGTCTAAAAACACACGAGACTCGAGTCGAAGATACACAGAAAATCGAGAATATTACAAGCGATATGGAAGATAGAGTTCAAGATTCAAAGAAGACAAGCTATATCACTTTTGAAGATGAATCAAAAGAAAACGAGAGGAACAAAAATTTGGATGTATCATTTCAACAAAAAGCTAGTCTAAAAACACACGAGACTCGAGTCGAAGATACACAGAAAATCGAGAATATTACAAGCGATATGGAAGATAGAGTTCAAGATTCAAAGAAGACAAGCTATATCACTTTTGAAGATGAATCAAAAGAAAACGAGAGGAACAGAAATTTGGATGTATCATTTCAACAAAAAGCTAGTCTAAAAACACACGAGACTCGAGACAAAGTTACACAGATAAACGAGAATATTACAAGCGATATGGAAGATAGAGTTCAAGATTCAAAGAAGACAAGCTATATCACTTTTGAAGATGAATCAAAAGAAAACGAGAGGAACAGAAATTTGGATGTATCATTTCAACAAAAAGCTAGTCTAAAAACACTCGAGACTCGAGTCGAAGATACACAGAAAATCGAGAATATTACAAGCGATATGGAAGATAGAGTTCAAGATTCAAAGAAGACAAGCTATATCACTTTTGAAGATGAATCAAAAGAAAACGAGAGGAACAGAAATTTGGATGTATCATTTCAACAAAAAGCTAGTCTAAAAACACACGAGACTCGAGTCGAAGATACACAGAAAATCGAGAATATTAAAAGCGATATGGAAGATAGAGTTCAAGATTCAAAGAAGACAAGCTATATCACTTTTGAAGATGAATCAAAAGAAAACGAGAGGAACAGAAATTTGGATGTAACATTTCAACAAAAAGCTAGTCTAAAAACACACGAGACTCGAGTCGAAGATACACAGAAAATCGAGAATATTACAAGCGATATGGAAGATAGAGTTCAAGATTCAAAGAAGACAAGCTATATCACTTTTGAAGATGAATCAAAAGAAAACGAGAGGAACAGAAATTTGGATGTAACATTTCAACAAAAAGCTAGTCTAAAAACACACGAGACTCGAGACAAAGTTACACAGATAAACGAGAATATTACAAGCGATATGGAAGATAGAGTTCAAGATTCAAAGAAGACAAGCTATATCACTTTTGAAGATGAATCAAAAGAAAACGAGAGGAACAGAAATTTGGATGTATCATTTCAACAAAAAGCTAGTCTAAAAACACACGAGACTCGAGTCGAAGATACACAGAAAATCGAGAATATTACAAGCGATATGGAAGATAGAGTTCAAGATTCGAAGAAGACAAGCTATATCACTTTTGAAGATGAATCAAAAGAAAACGAGAGGAACAGAAATTTGGATGTATCATTTCAACAAAAAGCTAGTCTAAAAACACACGAGACTCGAGACAAAGTTACACAGATAAACGAGAATATTACAAGCGATATGGAAGATAGAGTTCAAGATTCAAAGAAGACAAGCTATATCACTTTTGAAGATGAATCAAAAGAAAACGAGAGGAACAGAAATTTGGATGTATCATTTCAACAAAAAGCTAGTCTAAAAACACACGAGACTCGAGTCGAAGATACACAGAAAATCGAGAATATTACAAGCGATATGGAAGATAGAGTTCAAGATTCAAAGAAGACAAGCTATATCACTTTTGAAGATGAATCAAAAGAAAACGAGAGGAACAGAAATTTGGATGTAACATTTCAACAAAAAGCTAGTCTAAAAACACACGAGACTCGAGACAAAGTTACACAGATAAACGAGAATATTACAAGCGATATGGAAGATAGAGTTCAAGATTCAAAGAAGACAAGCTATATCACTTTTGAAGATGAATCAAAAGAAAACGAGAGGAACAGAAATTTGGATGTAACATTTCAACAAAAAGCTAGTTTAAAAACACTCGAGACTCGAGTCGAAGTTACACAGAAAATAGAGTATATTACAAGCGATATGAAAGATTCAATTAACGATTCAACAATATTACAATCAAAGTTTCATCCTGAAAAACAGAAGCAGAAAAAGGTTTATAAAATATTCTAAAAATTTTATTTTATTAATTCTTTCAATTAATAAAGCATGTTCACTTCAAAAATGATATTGAAACTAACAGTACACATAACATTGATAAAAGTAATCTTTTTATGCATAATTTAAATTTTTCTTTAGATACTGAGCTACGAATTCATGACGATGAAAGTAAAAAAATTTTAAAAGATTGTTTTTTATTGGAAAAAAAAATTAATTAAAAAAAAAAAATTTCCAAATAAAAAATGATCATAAAAAAAAGATTTATAAAAATTTTTAATTCGTTTTTGAAATTTAAGGTGTAAGTTTTAACATCAGTAATAATGACCCTAACAAACCTGAACTTATTAAAAAAAAACCAACATCAAATAATAAAATTAATACAATAATTGTTAATCCAAATGAAAGTGATCAATTACCACATGATCAAGAAGATGGTATTTCAAAGACAGAAACACAATTGATACAAATAATTGATAATAAAGTAAAAGAAAATGTTGAGCCAAAACAAAGTGAAGAACCTTTACCAACAATTAAAACCGCTGAAACAATTTATGCAATAGAAATAGCCGATAAAATTATTCAGTTGGTTCCAACAAATCAGGAACTTGAAATTTCTAATATTGAACCTCTCGAAGAACATTCTGTTGAAGATAATGTCAAGCAGGAAATTGAACCGGCCCAATTTCAACAGTCATTTAAGTCTATTAAAACAATAATAACGATTGATGGAAATGAGTCAATCGATCAATTAGTTAATTTATTACCACATGATCAAGAAGATGGTATTTCAAAGACAGAAACACAATTGATACAAATAATTGATAATAAAGTAAAAGAAAATGTTGAGCCAAAACAAAGTGAAGAACCTTTACCAACAATTAAAACCGCTGAAACAATTGATGCAATAGAAATAGCCGATAAAATTATTCAGTTGGTTCCAACAAATCAGGAACTTGAAATTTCTAATATTGAACCTCTCGAAGAACATTCTGTTGAAGATAATGTCAAGCAGGAAATTGAACCGGCCCAATTTCAACAGTCATTTAAGTCTATTAAAACAATAATAACGATTGATGGAAATGAGTCAATCGATCAATTAGTTAATTTATTACCACATGATCAAGAAGATGGTATTTCAAAGACAGAAACACAATTGATACAAATAATTGATAATAAAGTAAAAGAAAATGTTGAGCCAAAACAAAGTGAAGAACCTTTACCAACAATTAAAACCGCTGAAACAATTGATGCAATAGAAATAGCCGATAAAATTATTCAGTTGGTTCCAACAAATCAGGAACTTGAAATTTCTAATATTGAACCTCTCGAAGAACATTCTGTTGAAGATAATGTCAAGCAGGAAATTGAACCGGCCCAATTTCAACAGTCATTTAAGTCTATTAAAACAATAATAACGATTGATGGAAATGAGTCAATCGATCAATTAGTTAATTTATTACCACATGATCAAGAAGATGGTATTTCAAAGACAGAAACACAATTGATACAAATAATTGAAAATAAAGTAAAAGAAAATGTTGGGCCAAAACAAAGTGAAGAACCTTTACCAACAATTAAAACCGCTGAAACAATTGATGCAATAGAAATAGCCGATAAAATTATTCAGTTGGTTCCAACAAATCAGGAACTTGAAATTTCTAATATTGAACCTCTCGAAGAACATTCTGTTGAAGATAATGTCAAGCAGGAAATTGAACCGGCCCAATTTCAACAGTCATTTAAGTCTATTAAAACAATAATAACGATTGATGGAAATGAGTCAATCGATCAATTAGTTAATTTATTACCACATGATCAAGAAGATGGTATTTCAAAGACAGAAACACAATTGATACAAATAATTGATAATAAAGTAAAAGAAAATGTTGAGCCAAAACAAAGTGAAGAACCTTTACCAACAATTAAAACCGCTGAAACAATTGATGCAATAGAAATAGCCGATAAAATTATTCAGTTGGTTCCAACAAATCAGGAACTTGAAATTTCTAATATTGAACCTCTCGAAGAACATTCTGTTGAAGATAATGTCAAGCAGGAAATTGAACCGGCCCAATTTCAACAGTCATTTAAGTCTATTAAAACAATAATAACGATTGATGGAAATGAGTCAATCGATCAATTAGTTAATTTATTACCACATGATCAAGAAGATGGTATTTCAAAGACAGAAACACAATTGATACAAATAATTGATAATAAAGTAAAAGAAAATGTTGAGCCAAAACAAAGTGAAGAACCTTTACCAACAATTAAAACCGCTGAAACAATTGATGCAATAGAAATAGCCGATAAAATTATTCAGTTGGTTCCAACAAATCAGGAACTTGAAATTTCTAATATTGAACCTCTCGAAGAACATTCTGTTGAAGATAATGTCAAGCAGGAAATTGAACCGGCCCAATTTCAACAGTCATTTAAGTCTATTAAAACAATAATAACGATTGATGGAAATGAGTCAATCGATCAATTAGTTAATTTATTACCACATGATCAAGAAGATGGTATTTCAAAGACAGAAACACAATTGATACAAATAATTGAAAATAAAGTAAAAGAAAATGTTGGGCCAAAACAAAGTGAAGAACCTTTACCAACAATTAAAACCGCTGAAACAATTGATGCAATAGAAATAGCCGATAAAATTATTCAGTTGGTTCCAACAAATCAGGAACTTGAAATTTCTAATATTGAACCTCTCGAAGAACATTCTGTTGAAGATAATGTCAAGCAGGAAATTGAACCGGCCCAATTTCAACAGTCATTTAAGTCTATTAAAACAATAATAACGATTGATGGAAATGAGTCAATCGATCAATTAGTTAATTTATTACCACATGATCAAGAAGATGGTATTTCAAAGACAGAAACACAATTGATACAAATAATTGATAATAAAGTAAAAGAAAATGTTGAGCCAAAACAAAGTGAAGAACCTTTACCAACAATTAAAACCGCTGAAACAATTTATGCAATAGAAATAGCCGATAAAATTATTCAGTTGGTTCCAACAAATCAGGAACTTGAAATTTCTAATATTGAACCTCTCGAAGAACATTCTGTTGAAGATAATGTCAAGCAGGAAATTGAACCGGCCCAATTTCAACAGTCATTTAAGTCTATTAAAACAATAATAACGATTGATGGAAATGAGTCAATCGATCAATTAGTTAATTTATTACCACATGATCAAGAAGATGGTATTTCAAAGACAGAAACACAATTGATACAAATAATTGATAATAAAGTAAAAGAAAATGTTGAGCCAAAACAAAGTGAAGAACCTTTACCAACAATTAAAACCGCTGAAACAATTGATGCAATAGAAATAGCCGATAAAATTATTCAGTTGGTTCCAACAAATCAGGAACTTGAAATTTCTAATATTGAACCTCTCGAAGAACATTCTGTTGAAGATAATGTCAAGCAGGAAATTGAACCGGCCCAATTTCAACAGTCATTTAAGTCTATTAAAACAATAATAACGATTGATGGAAATGAGTCAATCGATCAATTAGTTAATTTATTACCACATGATCAAGAAGATGGTATTTCAAAGACAGAAACACAATTGATACAAATAATTGATAATAAAGTAAAAGAAAATGTTGAGCCAAAACAAAGTGAAGAACCTTTACCAACAATTAAAACCGCTGAAACAATTGATGCAATAGAAATAGCCGATAAAATTATTCAGTTGGTTCCAACAAATCAGGAACTTGAAATTTCTAATATTGAACCTCTCGAAGAACATTCTGTTGAAGATAATGTCAAGCAGGAAATTGAACCGGCCCAATTTCAACAGTCATTTAAGTCTATTAAAACAATAATAACGATTGATGGAAATGAGTCAATCGATCAATTAGTTAATTTATTACCACATGATCAAGAAGATGGTATTTCAAAGACAGAAACACAATTGATACAAATAATTGATAATAAAGTAAAAGAAAATGTTGAGCCAAAACAAAGTGAAGAACCTTTACCAACAATTAAAACCGCTGAAACAATTGATGCAATAGAAATAGCCGATAAAATTATTCAGTTGGTTCCAACAAATCAGGAACTTGAAATTTCTAATATTGAACCTCTCGAAGAACATTCTGTTGAAGATAATGTCAAGCAGGAAATTGAACCGGCCCAATTTCAACAGTCATTTAAGTCTATTAAAACAATAATAACGATTGATGGAAATGAGTCAATCGATCAATTAGTTAATTTATTACCACATGATCAAGAAGATGGTATTTCAAAGACAGAAACACAATTGATACAAATAATTGATAATAAAGTAAAAGAAAATGTTGAGCCAAAACAAAGTGAAGAACCTTTACCAACAATTAAAACCGCTGAAACAATTGATGCAATAGAAATAGCCGATAAAATTATTCAGTTGGTTCCAACAAATCAGGAACTTGAAATTTCTAATATTGAACCTCTCGAAGAACATTCTGTTGAAGATAATGTCAAGCAGGAAATTGAACCGGCCCAATTTCAACAGTCATTTAAGTCTATTAAAACAATAATAACGATTGATGGAAATGAGTCAATCGATCAATTAGTTAATTTATTACCACATGATCAAGAAGATGGTATTTCAAAGACAGAAACACAATTGATACAAATAATTGATAATAAAGTAAAAGAAAATGTTGAGCCAAAACAAAGTGAAGAACCTTTACCAACAATTAAAACCGCTGAAACAATTGATGCAATAGAAATAGCCGATAAAATTATTCAGTTGGTTCCAACAAATCAGGAACTTGAAATTTCTAATATTGAACCTCTCGAAGAACAAACTGTTATTCATTCAACTATTCGAAATCAAAATGTTCCACAGAGAGAATTTATTATTTGTTCTACTAATTCATACGTAGCATTTAACCCTCCCATACATTCAATACCTTTACCTTTAAAATCTGTAACTTGAATCATTAAACAAACAATTTAAAATATTTTTAATTAATATTAACTTTTTTAAAGCAATCGTTCATTCCGATAGTTGAAGAAGTTGAAAAACAAAAACCTGAAACAAAGCCAAAAGAAGAGGAACCAAAGGCTGAAAAAGTTCCAAAGGTTGAAGAAGCTCCAAAACCAGAAGAGAAGCCAAAGAAAGTTGAAAAACAAAAACCTGAAACAAAGCCAAAAGAAGAGGAACCAAAGGCTGAAAAAGTTCCAAAGGTTGAAGAAGCTCCAAAACCAGAAGAGAAGCCAAAGAAAGTTGAAAAACAAAAACCTGAAACAAAGCCAAAAGAAGAGGAACCAAAGGCTGAAAAAGTTCCAAAGGTTGAAGAAGCTCCAAAACCAGAAGAGAAGCCAAAGAAAGTTGAAAAACAAAAACCTGAAACAAAGCCAAAAGAAGAGGAACCAAAGGCTGAAAAAGTTCCAAAGGTTGAAGAAGCTCCAAAACCAGAAGAGAAGCCAAAGAAAGTTGAAAAACAAAAACCTGAAACAAAGCCAAAAGAAGAGGAACCAAAGGCTGAAAAAGTTCCAAAGGTTGAAGAAGCTCCAAAACCAGAAGAGAAGCCAAAGAAAGTTGAAAAACAAAAACCTGAAACAAAGCCAAAAGAAGAGGAACCAAAGGCTGAAAAAGTTCCAAAGGTTGAAGAAGCTCCAAAACCAGAAGAGAAGCCAAAGAAAGTTGAAAAACAAAAACCTGAAACAAAGCCAAAAGAAGAGGAACCAAAGGCTGAAAAAGTTCCAAAGGTTGAAGAAGCTCCAAAACCAGAAGAGAAGCCAAAGAAAGTTGAAAAACAAAAACCTGAAACAAAGCCAAAAGAAGAGGAACCAAAGGCTGAAAAAGTTCCAAAGGTTGAAGAAGCTCCAAAACCAGAAGAGAAGCCAAAGAAAGTTGAAAAACAAAAACCTGAAACAAAGCCAAAAGAAGAGGAACCAAAGGCTGAAAAAGTTCCAAAGGTTGAAGAAGCTCCAAAACCAGAAGAGAAGCCAAAGAAAGTTGAAAAACAAAAACCTGAAACAAAGCCAAAAGAAGAGGAACCAAAGGCTGAAAAAGTTCCAAAGGTTGAAGAAGCTCCAAAACCAGAAGAGAAGCCAAAGAAAGTTGAAAAACAAAAACCTGAAACAAAGCCAAAAGAAGAGGAACCAAAGGCTGAAAAAGTTCCAAAGGTTGAAGAAGCTCCAAAACCAGAAGAGAAGCCAAAGAAAGTTGAAAAACAAAAACCTGAAACAAAGCCAAAAGAAGAGGAACCAAAGGCTGAAAAAGTTCCAAAGGTTGAAGAAGCTCCAAAACCAGAAGAGAAGCCAAAGAAAGTTGAAAAACAAAAACCTGAAACAAAGCCAAAAGAAGAGGAACCAAAGGCTGAAAAAGTTCCAAAGGTTGAAGAAGCTCCAAAACCAGAAGAGAAGCCAAAGAAAGTTGAAAAACAAAAACCTGAAACAAAGCCAAAAGAAGAGGAACCAAAGGCTGAAAAAGTTCCAAAGGTTGAAGAAGCTCCAAAACCAGAAGAGAAGCCAAAGAAAGTTGAAAAACAAAAACCTGAAACAAAGCCAAAAGAAGAGGAACCAAAGGCTGAAAAAGTTCCAAAGGTTGAAGAAGCTCCAAAACCAGAAGAGAAGCCAAAGAAAGTTGAAAAACAAAAACCTGAAACAAAGCCAAAAGAAGAGGAACCAAAGGCTGAAAAAGTTCCAAAGGTTGAAGAAGCTCCAAAACCAGAAGAGAAGCCAAAGAAAGTTGAAAAACAAAAACCTGAAACAAAGCCAAAAGAAGAGGAACCAAAGGCTGAAAAAGTTCCAAAGGTTGAAGAAGCTCCAAAACCAGAAGAGAAGCCAAAGAAAGTTGAAAAACAAAAACCTGAAACAAAGCCAAAAGAAGAGGAACCAAAGGCTGAAAAAGTTCCAAAGGTTGAAGAAGCTCCAAAACCAGAAGAGAAGCCAAAGAAAGTTGAAAAACAAAAACCTGAAACAAAGCCAAAAGAAGAGGAACCAAAGGCTGAAAAAGTTCCAAAGGTTGAAGAAGCTCCAAAACCAGAAGAGAAGCCAAAGAAAGTTGAAAAACAAAAACCTGAAACAAAGCCAAAAGAAGAGGAACCAAAGGCTGAAAAAGTTCCAAAGGTTGAAGAAGCTCCAAAACCAGAAGAGAAGCCAAAGAAAGTTGAAAAACAAAAACCTGAAACAAAGCCAAAAGAAGAGGAACCAAAGGCTGAAAAAGTTCCAAAGGTTGAAGAAGCTCCAAAACCAGAAGAGAAGCCAAAGAAAGTTGAAAAACAAAAACCTGAAACAAAGCCAAAAGAAGAGGAACCAAAGGCTGAAAAAGTTCCAAAGGTTGAAGAAGCTCCAAAACCAGAAGAGAAGCCAAAGAAAGTTGAAAAACAAAAACCTGAAACAAAGCCAAAAGAAGAGGAACCAAAGGCTGAAAAAGTTCCAAAGGTTGAAGAAGCTCCAAAACCAGAAGAGAAGCCAAAGAAAGTTGAAAAACAAAAAACCTGAAACAAAGCCAAAAGAAGAGGAACCAAAGGCTGAAAAAGTTCCAAAGGTTGAAGAAGCTCCAAAACCAGAAGAGAAGCCAAAGAAAGTTGAAAAACAAAAACCTGAAACAAAGCCAAAAGAAGAGGAACCAAAGGCTGAAAAAGTTCCAAAGGTTGAAGAAGCTCCAAAACCAGAAGAGAAGCCAAAGAAAGTTGAAAAACAAAAACCTGAAACAAAGCCAAAAGAAGAGGAACCAAAGGCTGAAAAAGTTCCAAAGGTTGAAGAAGCTCCAAAACCAGAAGAGAAGCCAAAGAAAGTTGAAAAACAAAAACCTGAAACAAAGCCAAAAGAAGAGGAACCAAAGGCTGAAAAAGTTCCAAAGGTTGAAGAAGCTCCAAAACCAGAAGAGAAGCCAAAGAAAGTTGAAAAACAAAAACCTGAAACAAAGCCAAAAGAAGAGGAACCAAAGGCTGAAAAAGTTCCAAAGGTTGAAGAAGCTCCAAAACCAGAAGAGAAGCCAAAGAAAGTTGAAAAACAAAAACCTGAAACAAAGCCAAAAGAAGAGGAACCAAAGGCTGAAAAAGTTCCAAAGGTTGAAGAAGCTCCAAAACCAGAAGAGAAGCCAAAGAAAGTTGAAAAACAAAAACCTGAAACAAAGCCAAAAGAAGAGGAACCAAAGGCTGAAAAAGTTCCAAAGGTTGAAGAAGCTCCAAAACCAGAAGAGAAGCCAAAGAAAGTTGAAAAACAAAAACCTGAAACAAAGCCAAAAGAAGAGGAACCAAAGGCTGAAAAAGTTCCAAAGGTTGAAGAAGCTCCAAAACCAGAAGAGAAGCCAAAGAAAGTTGAAAAACAAAAACCTGAAACAAAGCCAAAAGAAGAGGAACCAAAGGCTGAAAAAGTTCCAAAGGTTGAAGAAGCTCCAAAACCAGAAGAGAAGCCAAAGAAAGTTGAAAAACAAAAACCTGAAACAAAGCCAAAAGAAGAGGAACCAAAGGCTGAAAAAGTTCCAAAGGTTGAAGAAGCTCCAAAACCAGAAGAGAAGCCAAAGAAAGTTGAAAAACAAAAACCTGAAACAAAGCCAAAAGAAGAGGAACCAAAGGCTGAAAAAGTTCCAAAGGTTGAAGAAGCTCCAAAACCAGAAGAGAAGCCAAAGAAAGTTGAAAAACAAAAACCTGAAACAAAGCCAAAAGAAGAGGAACCAAAGGCTGAAAAAGTTCCAAAGGTTGAAGAAGCTCCAAAACCAGAAGAGAAGCCAAAGAAAGTTGAAAAACAAAAACCTGAAACAAAGCCAAAAGAAGAGGAACCAAAGGCTGAAAAAGTTCCAAAGGTTGAAGAAGCTCCAAAACCAGAAGAGAAGCCAAAGAAAGTTGAAAAACAAAAACCTGAAACAAAGCCAAAAGAAGAGGAACCAAAGGCTGAAAAAGTTCCAAAGGTTGAAGAAGCTCCAAAACCAGAAGAGAAGCCAAAGAAAGTTGAAAAACAAAAACCTGAAACAAAGCCAAAAGAAGAGGAACCAAAGGCTGAAAAAGTTCCAAAGGTTGAAGAAGCTCCAAAACCAGAAGAGAAGCCAAAGAAAGTTGAAAAACAAAAACCTGAAACAAAGCCAAAAGAAGAGGAACCAAAGGCTGAAAAAGTTCCAAAGGTTGAAGAAGCTCCAAAACCAGAAGAGAAGCCAAAGAAAGTTGAAAAACAAAAACCTGAAACAAAGCCAAAAGAAGAGGAACCAAAGGCTGAAAAAGTTCCAAAGGTTGAAGAAGCTCCAAAACCAGAAGAGAAGCCAAAGAAAGTTGAAAAACAAAAACCTGAAACAAAGCCAAAAGAAGAGGAACCAAAGGCTGAAAAAGTTCCAAAGGTTGAAGAAGCTCCAAAACCAGAAGAGAAGCCAAAGAAAGTTGAAAAACAAAAACCTGAAACAAAGCCAAAAGAAGAGGAACCAAAGGCTGAAAAAGTTCCAAAGGTTGAAGAAGCTCCAAAACCAGAAGAGAAGCCAAAGAAAGTTGAAAAACAAAAACCTGAAACAAAGCCAAAAGAAGAGGAACCAAAGGCTGAAAAAGTTCCAAAGGTTGAAGAAGCTCCAAAACCAGAAGAGAAGCCAAAGAAAGTTGAAAAACAAAAACCTGAAACAAAGCCAAAAGAAGAGGAACCAAAGGCTGAAAAAGTTCCAAAGGTTGAAGAAGCTCCAAAACCAGAAGAGAAGCCAAAGAAAGTTGAAAAACAAAAACCTGAAACAAAGCCAAAAGAAGAGGAACCAAAGGCTGAAAAAGTTCCAAAGGTTGAAGAAGCTCCAAAACCAGAAGAGAAGCCAAAGAAAGTTGAAAAACAAAAACCTGAAACAAAGCCAAAAGAAGAGGAACCAAAGGCTGAAAAAGTTCCAAAGGTTGAAGAAGCTCCAAAACCAGAAGAGAAGCCAAAGAAAGTTGAAAAACAAAAACCTGAAACAAAGCCAAAAGAAGAGGAACCAAAGGCTGAAAAAGTTCCAAAGGTTGAAGAAGCTCCAAAACCAGAAGAGAAGCCAAAGAAAGTTGAAAAACAAAAACCTGAAACAAAGCCAAAAGAAGAGGAACCAAAGGCTGAAAAAGTTCCAAAGGTTGAAGAAGCTCCAAAACCAGAAGAGAAGCCAAAGAAAGTTGAAAAACAAAAACCTGAAACAAAGCCAAAAGAAGAGGAACCAAAGGCTGAAAAAGTTCCAAAGGTTGAAGAAGCTCCAAAACCAGAAGAGAAGCCAAAGAAAGTTGAAAAACAAAAACCTGAAACAAAGCCAAAAGAAGAGGAACCAAAGGCTGAAAAAGTTCCAAAGGTTGAAGAAGCTCCAAAACCAGAAGAGAAGCCAAAGAAAGTTGAAAAACAAAAACCTGAAACAAAGCCAAAAGAAGAGGAACCAAAGGCTGAAAAAGTTCCAAAGGTTGAAGAAGCTCCAAAACCAGAAGAGAAGCCAAAGAAAGTTGAAAAACAAAAACCTGAAACAAAGCCAAAAGAAGAGGAACCAAAGGCTGAAAAAGTTCCAAAGGTTGAAGAAGCTCCAAAACCAGAAGAGAAGCCAAAGAAAGTTGAAAAACAAAAACCTGAAACAAAGCCAAAAGAAGAGGAACCAAAGGCTGAAAAAGTTCCAAAGGTTGAAGAAGCTCCAAAACCAGAAGAGAAGCCAAAGAAAGTTGAAAAACAAAAACCTGAAACAAAGCCAAAAGAAGAGGAACCAAAGGCTGAAAAAGTTCCAAAGGTTGAAGAAGCTCCAAAACCAGAAGAGAAGCCAAAGAAAGTTGAAAAACAAAAACCTGAAACAAAGCCAAAAGAAGAGGAACCAAAGGCTGAAAAAGTTCCAAAGGTTGAAGAAGCTCCAAAACCAGAAGAGAAGCCAAAGAAAGTTGAAAAACAAAAACCTGAAACAAAGCCAAAAGAAGAGGAACCAAAGGCTGAAAAAGTTCCAAAGGTTGAAGAAGCTCCAAAACCAGAAGAGAAGCCAAAGAAAGTTGAAAAACAAAAACCTGAAACAAAGCCAAAAGAAGAGGAACCAAAGGCTGAAAAAGTTCCAAAGGTTGAAGAAGCTCCAAAACCAGAAGAGAAGCCAAAGAAAGTTGAAAAACAAAAACCTGAAACAAAGCCAAAAGAAGAGGAACCAAAGGCTGAAAAAGTTCCAAAGGTTGAAGAAGCTCCAAAACCAGAAGAGAAGCCAAAGAAAGTTGAAAAACAAAAACCTGAAACAAAGCCAAAAGAAGAGGAACCAAAGGCTGAAAAAGTTCCAAAGGTTGAAGAAGCTCCAAAACCAGAAGAGAAGCCAAAGAAAGTTGAAAAACAAAAACCTGAAACAAAGCCAAAAGAAGAGGAACCAAAGGCTGAAAAAGTTCCAAAGGTTGAAGAAGCTCCAAAACCAGAAGAGAAGCCAAAGAAAGTTGAAAAACAAAAACCTGAAACAAAGCCAAAAGAAGAGGAACCAAAGGCTGAAAAAGTTCCAAAGGTTGAAGAAGCTCCAAAACCAGAAGAGAAGCCAAAGAAAGTTGAAAAACAAAAACCTGAAACAAAGCCAAAAGAAGAGGAACCAAAGGCTGAAAAAGTTCCAAAGGTTGAAGAAGCTCCAAAACCAGAAGAGAAGCCAAAGAAAGTTGAAAAACAAAAACCTGAAACAAAGCCAAAAGAAGAGGAACCAAAGGCTGAAAAAGTTCCAAAGGTTGAAGAAGCTCCAAAACCAGAAGAGAAGCCAAAGAAAGTTGAAAAACAAAAACCTGAAACAAAGCCAAAAGAAGAGGAACCAAAGGCTGAAAAAGTTCCAAAGGTTGAAGAAGCTCCAAAACCAGAAGAGAAGCCAAAGAAAGTTGAAAAACAAAAACCTGAAACAAAGCCAAAAGAAGAGGAACCAAAGGCTGAAAAAGTTCCAAAGGTTGAAGAAGCTCCAAAACCAGAAGAGAAGCCAAAGAAAGTTGAAAAACAAAAACCTGAAACAAAGCCAAAAGAAGAGGAACCAAAGGCTGAAAAAGTTCCAAAGGTTGAAGAAGCTCCAAAACCAGAAGAGAAGCCAAAGAAAGTTGAAAAACAAAAACCTGAAACAAAGCCAAAAGAAGAGGAACCAAAGGCTGAAAAAGTTCCAAAGGTTGAAGAAGCTCCAAAACCAGAAGAGAAGCCAAAGAAAGTTGAAAAACAAAAACCTGAAACAAAGCCAAAAGAAGAGGAACCAAAGGCTGAAAAAGTTCCAAAGGTTGAAGAAGCTCCAAAACCAGAAGAGAAGCCAAAGAAAGTTGAAAAACAAAAACCTGAAACAAAGCCAAAAGAAGAGGAACCAAAGGCTGAAAAAGTTCCAAAGGTTGAAGAAGCTCCAAAACCAGAAGAGAAGCCAAAGAAAGTTGAAAAACAAAAACCTGAAACAAAGCCAAAAGAAGAGGAACCAAAGGCTGAAAAAGTTCCAAAGGTTGAAGAAGCTCCAAAACCAGAAGAGAAGCCAAAGAAAGTTGAAAAACAAAAACCTGAAACAAAGCCAAAAGAAGAGGAACCAAAGGCTGAAAAAGTTCCAAAGGTTGAAGAAGCTCCAAAACCAGAAGAGAAGCCAAAGAAAGTTGAAAAACAAAAACCTGAAACAAAGCCAAAAGAAGAGGAACCAAAGGCTGAAAAAGTTCCAAAGGTTGAAGAAGCTCCAAAACCAGAAGAGAAGCCAAAGAAAGTTGAAAAACAAAAACCTGAAACAAAGCCAAAAGAAGAGGAACCAAAGGCTGAAAAAGTTCCAAAGGTTGAAGAAGCTCCAAAACCAGAAGAGAAGCCAAAGAAAGTTGAAAAACAAAAACCTGAAACAAAGCCAAAAGAAGAGGAACCAAAGGCTGAAAAAGTTCCAAAGGTTGAAGAAGCTCCAAAACCAGAAGAGAAGCCAAAGAAAGTTGAAAAACAAAAACCTGAAACAAAGCCAAAAGAAGAGGAACCAAAGGCTGAAAAAGTTCCAAAGGTTGAAGAAGCTCCAAAACCAGAAGAGAAGCCAAAGAAAGTTGAAAAACAAAAACCTGAAACAAAGCCAAAAGAAGAGGAACCAAAGGCTGAAAAAGTTCCAAAGGTTGAAGAAGCTCCAAAACCAGAAGAGAAGCCAAAGAAAGTTGAAAAACAAAAACCTGAAACAAAGCCAAAAGAAGAGGAACCAAAGGCTGAAAAAGTTCCAAAGGTTGAAGAAGCTCCAAAACCAGAAGAGAAGCCAAAGAAAGTTGAAAAACAAAAACCTGAAACAAAGCCAAAAGAAGAGGAACCAAAGGCTGAAAAAGTTCCAAAGGTTGAAGAAGCTCCAAAACCAGAAGAGAAGCCAAAGAAAGTTGAAAAACAAAAACCTGAAACAAAGCCAAAAGAAGAGGAACCAAAGGCTGAAAAAGTTCCAAAGGTTGAAGAAGCTCCAAAACCAGAAGAGAAGCCAAAGAAAGTTGAAAAACAAAAACCTGAAACAAAGCCAAAAGAAGAGGAACCAAAGGCTGAAAAAGTTCCAAAGGTTGAAGAAGCTCCAAAACCAGAAGAGAAGCCAAAGAAAGTTGAAAAACAAAAACCTGAAACAAAGCCAAAAGAAGAGGAACCAAAGGCTGAAAAAGTTCCAAAGGTTGAAGAAGCTCCAAAACCAGAAGAGAAGCCAAAGAAAGTTGAAAAACAAAAACCTGAAACAAAGCCAAAAGAAGAGGAACCAAAGGCTGAAAAAGTTCCAAAGGTTGAAGAAGCTCCAAAACCAGAAGAGAAGCCAAAGAAAGTTGAAAAACAAAAACCTGAAACAAAGCCAAAAGAAGAGGAACCAAAGGCTGAAAAAGTTCCAAAGGTTGAAGAAGCTCCAAAACCAGAAGAGAAGCCAAAGAAAGTTGAAAAACAAAAACCTGAAACAAAGCCAAAAGAAGAGGAACCAAAGGCTGAAAAAGTTCCAAAGGTTGAAGAAGCTCCAAACCAGAAGAGAAGCCAAAGAAAGTTGAAAAACAAAAACCTGAAACAAAGCCAAAAGAAGAGGAACCAAAGGCTGAAAAAGTTCCAAAGGTTGAAGAAGCTCCAAAACCAGAAGAGAAGCCAAAGAAAGTTGAAAAACAAAAACCTGAAACAAAGCCAAAAGAAGAGGAACCAAAGGCTGAAAAAGTTCCAAAGGTTGAAGAAGCTCCAAAACCAGAAGAGAAGCCAAAGAAAGTTGAAAAACAAAAAACCTGAAACAAAGCCAAAAGAAGAGGAACCAAAGGCTGAAAAAGTTCCAAAGGTTGAAGAAGCTCCAAAACCAGAAGAGAAGCAAAAGAAACAAGAAAAAAAAAAACATGAAACAAAGCCAAAAGAAGAGGAACCAAAGGCTGAAAAAGTTCCAAAGGTTGAAGAAGCTCCAAAACCAGAAGAGAAGCCAAAGAAAGTTGAAAAACAAAAACCTGAAACAAAGCCAAAAGAAGAGGAACCAAAGGCTGAAAAAGTTCCAAAGGTTGAAGAAGCTCCAAAACCAGAAGAGAAGCCAAAGAAAGTTGAAAAACAAAAACCTGAAACAAAGCCAAAAGAAGAGGAACCAAAGGCTGAAAAAGTTCCAAAGGTTGAAGAAGCTCCAAAACCAGAAGAGAAGCCAAAGAAAGTTGAAAAACAAAAACCTGAAACAAAGCCAAAAGAAGAGGAACCAAAGGCTGAAAAAGTTCCAAAGGTTGAAGAAGCTCCAAAACCAGAAGAGAAGCCAAAGAAAGTTGAAAAACAAAAACCTGAAACAAAGCCAAAAGAAGAGGAACCAAAGGCTGAAAAAGTTCCAAAGGTTGAAGAAGCTCCAAAACCAGAAGAGAAGCCAAAGAAAGTTGAAAAACAAAAACCTGAAACAAAGCCAAAAGAAGAGGAACCAAAGGCTGAAAAAGTTCCAAAGGTTGAAGAAGCTCCAAAACTAGAAGAGAAGCCAAAGAAAGTTGAAAAACAAAAACCTGAAACAAAGCCAAAAGAAGAGGAACCAAAGGCTGAAAAAGTTCCAAAGGTTGAAGAAGCTCCAAAACCAGAAGAGAAGCCAAAGAAAGTTGAAAAACAAAAACCTGAAACAAAGCCAAAAGAAGAGGAACCAAAGGCTGAAAAAGTTCCAAAGGTTGAAGAAGCTCCAAAACCAGAAGAGAAGCCAAAGAAAGTTGAAAAACAAAAACCTGAAACAAAGCCAAAAGAAGAGGAACCAAAGGCTGAAAAAGTTCCAAAGGTTGAAGAAGCTCCAAAACCAGAAGAGAAGCCAAAGAAAGTTGAAAAACAAAAACCTGAAACAAAGCCAAAAGAAGAGGAACCAAAGGCTGAAAAAGTTCCAAAGGTTGAAGAAGCTCCAAAACCAGAAGAGAAGCCAAAGAAAGTTGAAAAACAAAAACCTGAAACAAAGCCAAAAGAAGAGGAACTAAAGGCTGAAAAAGTTCCAAAGGTTGAAGAAGCTCCAAAACCAGAAGAGAAGCCAAAGAAAGTTGAAAAACAAAAACCTGAAACAAAGCCAAAAGAAGAGGAACCAAAGGCTGAAAAAGTTCCAAAGGTTGAAGAAGCTCCAAAACCAGAAGAGAAGCCAAAGAAAGTTGAAAAACAAAAACCTGAAACAAAGCCAAAAGAAGAGGAACCAAAGGCTGAAAAAGTTCCAAAGGTTGAAGAAGCTCCAAAACCAGAAGAGAAGCCAAAGAAAGTTGAAAAACAAAAACCTGAAACAAAGCCAAAAGAAGAGGAACCAAAGGCTGAAAAAGTTCCAAAGGTTGAAGAAGCTCCAAAACCAGAAGAGAAGCCAAAGAAAGTTGAAAAACAAAAACCTGAAACAAAGCCAAAAGAAGAGGAACCAAAGGCTGAAAAAGTTCCAAAGGTTGAAGAAGCTCAACCAAAGGCTGAAAAAGTTCCAAAGGTTGAAGAAGCTCCAAAACCAGAAGAGAAGCCAAAGAAAGTTGAAAAACAAAAACCTGAAACAAAGCCAAAAGAAGAGGAACCAAAGGCTGAAAAAGTTCCAAAGGTTGAAGAAGCTCCAAAACCAGAAGAGAAGCCAAAGAAAGTTGAAAAACAAAAACCTGAAACAAAGCCAAAAGAAGAGGAACCAAAGGCTGAAAAAGTTCCAAAGGTTGAAGAAGCTCCAAAACCAGAAGAGAAGCCAAAGAAAGTTGAAAAACAAAAACCTGAAACAAAGCCAAAAGAAGAGGAACCAAAGGCTGAAAAAGTTCCAAAGGTTGAAGAAGCTCCAAAACTAGAAGAGAAGCCAAAGAAAGTTGAAAAACAAAAACCTGAAACAAAGCCAAAAGAAGAGGAACCAAAGGCTGAAAAAGTTCCAAAGGTTGAAGAAGCTCCAAAACCAGAAGAGAAGCCAAAGAAAGTTGAAAAACAAAAACCTGAAACAAAGCCAAAAGAAGAGGAACCAAAGGCTGAAAAAGTTCCAAAGGTTGAAGAAGCTCCAAAACCAGAAGAGAAGCCAAAGAAAGTTGAAAAACAAAAACCTGAAACAAAGCCAAAAGAAGAGGAACCAAAGGCTGAAAAAGTTCCAAAGGTTGAAGAAGCTCCAAAACCAGAAGAGAAGCCAAAGAAAGTTGAAAAACAAAAACCTGAAACAAAGCCAAAAGAAGAGGAACCAAAGGCTGAAAAAGTTCCAAAGGTTGAAGAAGCTCCAAAACCAGAAGAGAAGCCAAAGAAAGTTGAAAAACAAAAACCTGAAACAAAGCCAAAAGAAGAGGAACCAAAGGCTGAAAAAGTTCCAAAGGTTGAAGAAGCTCCAAAACCAGAAGAGAAGCCAAAGAAAGTTGAAAAACAAAAACCTGAAACAAAGCCAAAAGAAGAGGAACCAAAGGCTGAAAAAGTTCCAAAGGTTGAAGAAGCTCCAAAACCAGAAGAGAAGCCAAAGAAAGTTGAAAAACAAAAACCTGAAACAAAGCCAAAAGAAGAGGAACCAAAGGCTGAAAAAGTTCCAAAGGTTGAAGAAGCTCCAAAACCAGAAGAGAAGCCAAAGAAAGTTGAAAAACAAAAACCTGAAACAAAGCCAAAAGAAGAGGAACCAAAGGCTGAAAAAGTTCCAAAGGTTGAAGAAGCTCCAAAACCAGAAGAGAAGCCAAAGAAAGTTGAAAAACAAAAACCTGAAACAAAGCCAAAAGAAGAGGAACCAAAGGCTGAAAAAGTTCCAAAGGTTGAAGAAGCTCCAAAACCAGAAGAGAAGCCAAAGAAAGTTGAAAAACAAAAACCTGAAACAAAGCCAAAAGAAGAGGAACCAAAGGCTGAAAAAGTTCCAAAGGTTGAAGAAGCTCCAAAACCAGAAGATCTTCCAGTTTTTATTAATGTCCCTGATAAATTTATATTCATTAAAGATTCCATTTCTCGTATTGATATTATTATTCATTCTAAAAATAAAACTTTTTTAAAATGGTTCTTGAATGATAAAGAACTAACGACCAAAGACAACGTGAAATTTGAAGTCGACCAAAAATCATCCACTTACTCTTTAGTCATTCTTAAAGTTCAAGCATTTCATTCAGGTACGGTAACTGTTAAAGCATCTAATAATGTTGGTGAAGTCGAACATTCATTTTATATTGATGTACTCGGTAATATATTTATATTTCGTGTTATTTTATCTTTAATTTTCTAATTTTTATTTAAATAAGAACTTCCGAAATTTTCTGGCAAACTCGAAAATCTTACTGTGTCTGAAAACCAAGAGGCTAGATTCACAATCAAAATATCCGGTGGAAAACCTAAACCTTCCGTCAAATGGTTCAAAGATGACGAAGAAATTTTACCTCATATATCAGACATTTATGAAGTTGTCGAGCTTGAGGATACAGTCTCTTTGATAATTAAGTCAGCTAAACCAGACAATGCTGGCACCTTTTTTGCTCAGCTTTTCAATGACGCTGGTACTGTAAATACAAATAAGGCTCAACTAATTGTTCAATGTAAGATTTTTTTAATAGATAAATTCTTTTTAAAAAATTTGTTATTTTTTTAAAATAAAATTTATTTAGTTATACCAGTATTTTCATCACCCACTGATGTTCCTGATTATTTTATTAAAGATGAATCATTTAAATTTTCCTGTAAAATATTCGGAATTCCTCCGCCAAAAATTAATTGGTAATATTTTTTTTTTTTTATAAAATAAATTTTAACTAATTTTTTATTTATAAGCATCTTAAATGACAAGCAACCTGGCTTAAAAGATGGTATTCAGGTCGTTAAAGAATCCAAAACAAATTTTTTTTCTTTTACTATATCTAAACTTAATCCATCTCTTCATAATGGAAGAATTGTTATTCTTGCTGAAAATTCACATGGTTCAAATCAGCATGAAATTCTTTTAAATATTCATGGTATTTTTTCTTTTTTTTATCTAATCTTAATTAATTTTTTCTCTAGATTCTCCAAAATTTACTTCTAAAATCGACAATGTTTCTATTTACGATGGTGAAGATGCTATTTTTAAATGCAACTTTATATCTAATCCAGCTGCTGAAAAAATTACCTGGTTCAAAAATGATATTGAAATTATTCCAAATGAGACTTATGATTTTGAAAATACTGAACATTCATCAGCTTTAATAATTAAAGGTTGTAATTTCGAAGATAATGGTTCTTCATTCACAGTTAAAATAGTTAATAATTTGGGAGAAGTTATATCGAATAAATCAATTCTTAATGTATTATGCTGTCCTCAGTTTATTAGAGAACCTTCAGATCAAAAAGTTTTAGTTGACAAGGAAGCCAAATTTGAATGCAGCGTCAGATCGAATCCAGTTCCTGATATTATATGGTTCCTCAATGGAAAAGAACTGAGTCAAAAAGATGGTGTCAAAATTGAAAAGAATATTGCTAAAAATCAATATTCTCTTATAATTTCAAAAGTTAGCTCACTCAATACCGGAAGCATTACAGTTAAGGCAATTAATGAATTTGGATCTGCTGAAAAATCCTGTTTGCTTGAAAGACTTGAAGCTCCTAAAATTCTAAATAAATTAAATAATTCTACCGTAAATGAAGGCGATGAAGTTACATATACAGTTAAGTATTGTGGAATACCAAAACCAGCTGTCAAATGGTTTAAAGATGATAGCGAAGTTAAACCAGATGATGTTATAGAAATAAAAGAAATGGATTATGAAAATACATTAGTTTTAAAATCATGTAATTCTAAAAACGACAGCGGAAATTATTTGGCCAAAGTTAAAAACGAATTTGGAGAAGCCATCTCAAATAAATCCCTACTTACAATAAATAGTAATTATTTCAATTAAATTATAAATCTAAATAGAAGTTATTTAATTGAAAGAGATAAAATAATTAAATTTTAGATTTAGTCAATTTTAAATTCACAAATATTTTTTTTTCAGAAATTCCTGAATTTACCATCAAACCATCTAATGTTGTCGTTGTTCAGGATTCTTCCAGTAGATTTGAATGCAAAGTAGACTCGATTCCAAAGGCAAAAATTTCATGGTTATTGAATGATAAAGAACTTACCACCAAAGACAACGTGAAATTTGAAGTCGACCAAAAATCATCGACTTACTCTTTAGTCATCCTTAAAGTTCAACCATTTCACTCAGGTCCGGTAACTGTTAAAGCATCTAATAATGTTGGTGAAGTCGTACATTCATTTTATATTGATGTACTCGGTAATATATTTATATTTCGTGTTATTTTATCGTTAATTTTCTAATTTTTATTTAAATAAGAACTTCCGAAATTTTCTGGCAAACTCGAAAATCTTACTGTGTCTGAAAACCAAGAGGCTAGATTCACAATCAAAATATCCGGTGGAAAACCTAAACCTTTCGTCAAATGGTTCAAAGATGACGAAGAAATTTTACCTCATATATCAGACATTTATGAAGTTGTCGAGCTTGAGGATACAGTCTCTTTGATAATTAAGTCAGCTAAACCAGACAATGCTGGCACCTTTTTTGCTCAGCTTTTCAATGACGCTGGTAGTGTAAATACAAATAAGGCTCAACTAATTGTTCAATGTAAGATTTTTTTAATAGATAAAATAATATAAAATGAATATGAAATAAATATTATTTTTCTTTATTAGATCTTCCAATTATTCTAAAAAATCCATCTGACTTTATCTCTGAGGTTGGTGCTCAGGCTTCATTTGATTTAATTGTTGAAAATCAAATGCATCCAGTTAAAGCTATTTGGTATAAGAACAATAAAGTAGTGAAGAGCGACGATTTAAAGTTTAAACTCTCGACTGACCAACAGTCCCATTGTTTGGTGATTGAAAATTTGGTTACTGACGATGCTGGTGAAATAAAGGCTGAGGTATCTAATGCATTTGGTAAAGTCTCAGCCTGTTGTAATCTTTTAGTCAAATGTAATTTTTATTTAAAAAATTTTTTTGTTAAATTTAAAAATTTTCTTAGGCCCACCATTTGTGACCAAAAAATTAAAAGACACCGAAATAACCGAGGGCCAAAGCTCTGAGTTGACTGTTCAAACAAACACTTGTTATCCTCCTGGTCAAGTCAATTGGTACTGGAACGGCAGTCAAATACTGGGCAACGAAAATTTCACCATCGAATCCAAGGATTACCACTATAAACTCATTATCTCTGACATGCAGCAGTCTCTCAATGGCGAATACAAATGCCAGATCACCAATGAATTGGGCTCAGCTGAGTCACAGTGCAAAGTGACCACTTTAGTCCCTGCCAAATTTATCAAAAAACTTGAAGATATTACTTCAAATTTGAACGAAGAGTTAAAGTGGACTTTTGAGCTAAGATCACATCCAAAAGCTGACATCAAGATTTTCAAAGATAATAAAGAAATAAAACCAATCGATAAATTTTCTATTTCAAAGACAGATGAGGATTTTCTGCATGAAATTAAATTCAAAAAAGTCGAGGCGACAGACCAAGGCTTATATAAAATGGTGGCTAGCAACAAAGGTGGATCGGACGAATGCCAAGCTCAATTGACAGTTTCCGGTGTGCCCAAGTTTGTCAAAAGACCAAATTCAGATCTTTCAGTTGGCGAAAAAAAGCAATTTAAGACCGAGTTCGAATGCACTGGTCTACCACTTCCAGAAATCCAATGGTTTAAGAATGGCGAACCTTTACAAGCTAGTTCAAGAATTAAACTAGACACCAGACTCAAGACAATACATTCAATTGCAATTGATAATGCTAATTTGACCGATTTTGGCACATACACTCTCAAAGCCAAGAATGAATATGGAGAAGTGTCAGAAGATTTCAACTTATCGGTTCATACCGGGCCTGTATTCATCAAAAATTTGGAATCTAATATTGAAGTGATAGAGAATGATGAATGTACGCTTGAATTTAGCACCACTGGTATTCCGGTTCCCAACGTGACTTTGACCAAAGACAGATCTGCACTTGGCGAATCCGAACGAGTTAAATTTTTGACCCAAAGCGATAAATCAAATGAAAATAACTACAAACTTGTGATTGAGAGTGCTCAGTTAGAAGATGCCGGTCTTTACTCTGCAAAAATTAAAAACAGTCTTGGCGAAGTAACAGCTAATACCAAAATAAATGTTCTATTCGCTCCAAAGATTAGCAAAGAACTAAACAATGAATACAATGTAAAAGAACATGATACAACCAAATTGACTGTTGAAGTAAGCGCGAATCCTAAAGCCGAAATAACATGGTCAAAGTCAAATGAGCCAATTTCTTCTTCGGATAGATACAAGCTCGAAAGTCAGCAAAACAATCACTCATTGGTCATCAAAGACACATTGGTCACAGATGCAGCTGAATTTGTGTGCACTGCTAAGAATAAAGTTGGTCAAGTTGAGTCAAACACCAAGTTAAATGTTGCCATACCACCCAAAATAACTCAAGCACCAGAACTTAACAATCAAGTTGATCTGGGACAAAATGTTACATTCAAATGTGTCACGCGAGGTCTGCCTTTGCCAGAAGTTCAATTTTTGGAATTAAAAGACCAAAAACCAGTAGTGTCAGACCAAAATATTGATCTAAAATCGAATATTTTGTCTGAGACTGAAATCGAAAATTCTCTAGAGATAAAATCGCTAACAGATAGCACTTGTCAATCATTTGAAATAAAGGCCAAGAACCCGTCAGGCGAAGCTAATGCAAAGTTTAATCTAATTATTCATCGCGGACCACAGTTCGAAAAAGGCCTCACTGATTTAGAACTGAATGAAACCAATGATTTGTTATTTGAAGTGATAGTGCACTCAAATCCCGATGCCACTCTCACTTGGTCTAAAGATGGCAGCAAAATAACCGCGTCTAAACGCGTCCAAATTGTCGAGGTTAAAGATGAAAATTTGAAAAAGCAAAACAAGAAAAAGTTTACTCTCAAAATAGCTGCAGTTAACAAAGACGATGCTGGTCTGTATGAACTAACAGCTGTTAATAAACTTGGTGAGGCTAAATCAAGCGGCCTGGTAAAAGTTAACTTTGCTCCAACTTTAGTCAAAGATCTCAAGCCTAAAGAAAAAAGAACTGAAGGAAATAGCTTTAACTTTGAGTGTGTGGTTCGTTCAAATCCTGGAGCTGAGGTTAAATGGTATTTTATGGACAAAGAAATCGAAAATAGTTCAGATTACGAGATTGTAAATGAAGGAGATCTATTTAAATTGTGTATTAGTAGTTTAAGAGCCGATATGGCCGGTGCTTACAAGCTTACAGCCAAAAATTCAGTTGGCTCTGTTCAAAGCTCAATATGCAACTTGGACATTGATGTCTTGCCTGTTATCAAAGCTTTGCTTGACTCTGATGTGATTATTGAAGAAGAGGGTAAGCTAATAGAAGCCTTGTTTGAAATAACTGGCAAACCGGATCCCATTGTGGAATATTTCAAGGATGAGACCAAGTTTAAGGCAACAGAAAAACGTGTTATTCTGGCCAAGAGTGATAATAAAGTTTATAAGCTGACAATTCCTGATGTGAAAGTAGGCGATGCTGGTGTTTATAAGATATCTGGCAAAAATTCAGCTGGCCAAAGTAGTTTAAATGTTACTCTCAAGATTAAATCAGCTCCGAAATTGGTCAAGAGTTTAAAAAATAAAATAGAAATAACAGAAAATTCTAAATTAGAATTATTGAGCTCAATAGCTGCTGGTGTTTATCCGGAGCCTGAGTTTAAATGGTTCAAGAATGATGAAGAGTTGAAAGAATCCGAAAGTGTTGTTATTTTGAAAGATGGATTCAGCAACACTGTTTTGATTGATAGCATTCAAATGATTAACAATGGAGACAAGTATAAGTTTAGATGTGAAAATGAGCTTGGGTTTTGTGAAAGTGAAGCTGAATTGGAAGTTTTTGCAAAGCCAAAGTTTTTGCTCGACTTAGTCGACTCTGAACCTGATTTGAATAAGGCTTTTGAATTGCCTTTTGAAGTTGACTGCAACCCGGAGCCTAAGATTAAAGTCTTTAAAAATGACAAAGAAATAAGGTTCGATAAACGAGTCCAATTGTTAAAGGAACTTGAGGAAAGAAATTTCCGCAAAATTTTCAAATATAAATTAGCGTTTGCCAATGCAATTGCTGATGATAGTGGTTTATACAAAGTAGAAGTGGTCAATAAAGTTGGCGAAGCTAAAAGTCTAGCTCAATTAACAGTGAAGGGCTCAGCATGCTTTATCCGCAAACCTGCAGATACTAGTGTTGTTTTGAACAAACCGATTAAAGTTGAATGTGAAATAAGTGGTATACCTATTCCGGATTGTGTTTGGTTCAAAGATGGTTCAAAAATAGTTCAAAATGATCGTGTCAAAATAGATTGCAAAGCAAAAACAGTTTATTCTTTGAATATTAAAAATTGTGTAAAAGAAGATGCTGGAGTTTATACTGTCAAGGTGTCCAACAATTGCGGAGCAGCTGAGGAATCTTTCAAAATCAGCATACAAGGTACAATAAATTTATTAATTTTATTTATAAATATAGAGAATTTAACACTAAATAGAGATTTACGAATATAAAATCTATTAATATCTTTATATTGAAGATTTAATTTAAATTTTTATGCAAAAAAATTGGCTTTGTGAAATTCAGTACAAAATGATAAAAAGAACAGAAAAAATGTAAAAAAAATTGAAAACGTTTTTTTCTAAAAGTTTAAAATTAGTTCGGTGATTGCGACATGGTGCAACATCCAAAGTTGCATCAAATATTAAGTTCTGCTAAATTTATCAAAAATTAGATTTCAATATATTCGAGGGTAGTGCATTTTGCAAAAATTTTGCACATCATTAGCAGACTTTGACATGTCGCATTCACGGAACTAATTTTAAACTTTTAGAAAAAAACCCATTCATGTTTGTTCTGTTATTTTGAACTGAACTTCAAAAGTCAAAAAAATTTAAATTTAAAATTTTTAATTTCTATTAAGTGTGAAATCGTCTAGATTTAAAAACAAAATCAACTTTATTTAATTAGAACTAGAATACTTTCTATGTATTCTAGAATAATCAAATCATGATTGATTTGATAATTTTCAGAATTAATTAGATAAGAAATTTAATAAAAAATTAAAATTTATTTAATTTCAAGTTGCACCGGAAATTGTGCAGCCACTTAATCCGTCGATTGAAATAATCGAAGGAGAGAAGCTCGATTTACAGAGTGTAATAGTGGGCAATCCGACTCCTTCAATCACTTGGATCAAGAACAAAGTTTCAATCCAAGATCAAATTGAAAGTGGACACATTAAAGTAGAATCAAATGAGAATAATTATAGTTTAAAGATGGATGACATTTGCTCAGCAGATAGTGGCACTTATGTTTTAAAAGCAAAAAATCCTATCGGTGAAGTAAGCACTCAGTGTGTAATAAATGTGTTGAGCAAGCCTAGATTTGTCAAATCACTATCTTTGGCAACATCTACAATATCAGTGGTACAGAGTGAAGTGGAAAGTGATGAGGGATCGATTAAAAAATTATCAGTTAATGAGAAAACTCAAATTAAAATCGAGTGTCAAGTGAGTGGTAATCCAAAACCGAGTATCAAATGGTTCCAGAACGACCAAGAACTAAAGACTACTGATAAATTTAAATTTGAGACTAAGCAAGAAATGAATGCCATGACCATCAAAGATTGTTCTTTGAAAGAAAAAGGTGCTTATTATATCCTGGCAGAAAATTCAATAGGTCAAATAAAAGATAAAATTTATCTTGATATAAATAGTATACCATCAATCATTAAGCCATTAGTCAACGCCGAACTAGTTCTACAAGACAATCTAGTCCATGAACTAGTGTTTAATTATAGATCAAAGCCCAAAGCTGATTTAACTTGGCTTTTTGCTGATAAACCAATTATTGAAGATGAATCACATTATGTTCTTTCTGAAGAAATCTTGAATGAAGAAGGTCCTGATATTTATCAAGCCAAATTGGTAGTCAAAAATATTAGTTTGTCTGATTCGGGTAGTTATAAATGCAAAGTGAAGAACTGTGCTGGTGAAGTGAGCACTACTGCAGCGCTAACTGTTACCAAAGCTCCACTAATTAGCCAACATTTGCCCGAAACTAAAGAAATAGTCGAGAAAAATGAACTTAAAATTGGATTTCAATTTGAGGAATCAATTCCTAAATCGACCATCTCTTGGCAAAAAGACGGAAATACACTAAATGCATCGAAGCGAATTTTGATTAGTAAACCACAAATAGATGCCCAAACTGGACATTATGCTGTTGATTTGACTATTCTAGATGCACAAGCAACTGATTGTGGTCTTTATACAGTTAAAGTTGCCAATAAAGTAGCAACTGCTCAATCGGCTTGTAATCTAAATGTTCTTTCGATGCCTAGAATTATCAAAGACTTAAAGCAAACAATTGAGTTTAATGAAGACAATGATGCTCGATTGGATGTTACAGCCAGTGGTAAACCCACGCCTGAATTTAAATGGTACTTCTTCAATACCGAAACAAATAGTGAACAAGAATTAGAATCACCGTCAACTGACGGTTACACATTGTTGTTGAATGCGATCAAGAAAGAACAACAAGGTATTTAATCTTTTTTATCTAATGACTTTGTTGACTAATATTTTTCATATAATTTATAAATTTTTAAAGTAAATATAAAAGATTTAACTCGTTAGTTTTGATAGAAAAATTAACTCAAATCTGAATTTTAAAGATTAGGTATTGATTTTTAAGCATTTAGTTATGAAATCTAATTCAATTTTAAATTTAGAAAAAAAAATAAATTAAAGTTAAATTAAAATAAAAAGTTTCATTGTTAATAATTTAATTTGTATTGAATACATTTTATTATAAAATATATTTCTGATAATTTTCATTTTTAATTGACAACTTATTAAATTATTTTTACTATTAGTTATTTAAAAATGCCATTAGAAGTTGTTTAGTAATTTTTTAACAAAACATGAGATATTCAATTAGAATTCAGATAAATGAAAATTCTTACATTGAAGAAAATCGAATAATTAATTTAAATAGTACCAAATTTAAATTTATAAATTTATTTTGAATCTAATTTGAATATCATACTTAATATTTTAATTAAAATTAAATTTTAATCTTGAATTATTTTAAATATCGGAAATACGCTTATTTAAATAATAAATAACAGGGTTTTTTTAAGAAAATTTTTTTAATAGTTTTATTCTAAATAATAATAAAATATTGATATTTTTTCACTCTTCTTGTTGTACTAGTCTTCTGATTTCATAAAGTCCCGATTGTTGTTAATTTTTAAAAATTTTTTAATCAACAGGTAAATATGTTTTGAAATTATGGAACAATGCTGGTTCTGTAGAAACATCGAGCAATGTAGTTGTTAATTTTAAGCCAAATGTAGTCAAAGATCTAGAGGATATTAGCGTGAGCCAAGGTAGTGAGTGCACGTTCGTGATTTTCTGTGATGGTTTTCCAAATCCGACTGTTGAATGGATGAAAAACGGATCGAAACTTAAGCAAGATAAGAGATTTATTACCAAAGTAGAGGAAAAAACATTTTATTTGACGATATCGGACGTAAAAATAAGTGATGATGGTCATTATAAAGTAGTTTTGAAGAATAAAGCTGGCCAATGTGAATCGAGGGAAGCGACTCTGTCCGTAACAGTTGGTCCAAGTATTGTCAAAAATTTGAAAAATTTAGAAGTAGCTGAGGGAACAACCGTGGAGCTCGGCTGTGAAGTTTCTGGTACACCTAGACCAACTGCTCAATGGTTCAAAGAAAACACTCCTATCGAAGCCAATGATAGAATTCAAATAATAAACAAGGACAATAAGCATATTTTAAAAATTGACAATTGTGTTGAAAGTGTTGATTTTGGAAATTATTCAGTTCAATTTAAAAATGACTTTGGAACATCTGAAGCAAAATCAACAGTTACAATTCTTATACCGCCCAAATTTTCACTATCTTTAGAAGAGAAAACATTCGGCTATTTGAACAAAGCAGCCGAATTGGTGGTACAGGTTTTGTCCAAACCGGCTCCAAAAATAAAATGGATTAAAGACAATAAAGAATTAATAATCAAAGACAAATTAAAAGTAGAAACAAAATCAATGGAATCAAATCCAAATGTAAAAGAGTACAAGCTTTCGATTGATAACATTTTGGCAAATGATGCTGGCAAATATAAATGTGAAGCTAGCAACAAATTTGGTACAGAGAGTAGCGAAACATTGCTTGAGGTTAGGGGCGAGCCAGTTTTTGTCCGTCAACCTTTGGATATTAAGATAGTTGAGAAAAAAGCGGCAAAATTAGAATGCGAAGTAAATGGTATACCAATACCTACAGTTGAATGGTACAAAGATGGTAATTTATTGCAAAAAACAGACCACATTTCAATAGAATGCAGAAATAAGGTTATAAACACACTATCTTTTAAATCTATAAGTCCAGCGGATGCTGGTATTTATACTCTGAAGGCCAAAAATGATATCGGTGAAACAGAGTGCACATGTGAAGTAAATGTTGATGTGGTTCCATTTTTTATCAAATCTTTGCCAAATAATGTAACAGTAAAAGAAAATGAACCGATTAAGTTAATATGCGAAATAGGTGGAAGTCCAGTGCCAGATGCTGTTTGGACTAGACGTGGAGAAGATTTGGTCAGTTCAGATGAACTAAAAATATCCAAAGAAGATGATACAAAATATGTTCTTGTGATCGATTCGGCCAAACAAACTGATTCAGGTTCAATAAGTCTTTTGGCTTCGAATCGTGTTGGCAAAATAAACTGCAAGACTGATCTTGTCGTGCAGAGTATGAATTTTTTTTTGACAAAAAAATTTTTTTTAATTAAAATTTTTACAAAATTGTTTATTTGTTTATTTTAGGTGCTCCGAAATTTATTCGTAAAATAGTTGACACACAAGTGGTTGAAAAAAAGGTGACCAAACTCGAAGCAGAAATTCATGGAGTGCCCAAGCCTAAAGTTATCTGGTACAAAAATGGACAAGAGCTTGACAACGATGATCGAATTCAGCATCATGATGCCAAAGGAGGTGTATATCAGTTGACAATCAAAAATTCGCGCAAAGACGACACTGGTGTTTATGTGTGCAAAGCTTTGAATGAAATAGGCGAGACTGAATGTTCAGCTCAGCTAGTTATTGAAATGGCACCACAGTTTTTGAAAAAATTAGAAAAATTACAAGCAGTTGAGTCATGCGATGCTGAATGGTCATTCCAGCTAATTGGTATACCTAGGCCAGTGATTAAGCTAAGCCGCAATGGGGATGACATTAATATCGAAGCTGAAAAAGAATTCTACACCCTTGATTATAATGACCAAGAAAACGTTTACACAATTAAATTTAGTATTGTGCGCAAAAAAGATGTTGGAAATTGGACATGTTCGGCAAGCAATTCGGCTGGCAAGGCATCTTGCGTGGCAAAATTAGAAACTTTACCACTATCACCTCCACAGTTCCTCAAAGAATTGAGTGACACTAGACTACCAGAAGATTTAGATGGACGCATTGAGGTCAAGGTATCAGGCATACCATTTCCTCACATCGAATGGTTTAAAGATGAGGAAAAAATTGTCTTAGACTCCAACAAATATAATTTAGAGAGAGATATGAACACTGGACTATTGACCCTAGTAGTTGCTAATTGTAACAAAAAATCAGATTCTGGCGTCTACAAGGCCAGAGTGTATAATCCAGGCGGCGAAGCTGTCTCAATTGGAAATGTTCTTGTCAAAGGCCATCCGCCTAAATTGGTTGAAAAGCCAGAAAAAGTTTACGCATTGGCTAATGAAGTAGCAACTTTTGCATGTGTTGTCGAAGGCGATCCAGAGCCTGAGATTACTTGGTTCAAAGGTAGAAATGAAATCACTGCCAGCTCGGATGTCAAGGTCTATTATGATGATCTATTGGACTGCTATTTCATGGAAATTCTTAAGTGTAAGACAAAAGATGCTGGAACATACCAAGTTACAGCAACAAATATATTTGGCTCAGACACTGCGCCAGTCACACTGATAATTACACAAAATCCTGAAGAGGTGGTTGATCCGAAAAAAATGCTCAAAAATCGAGACATTAGAAAACGAGCCTCGGATGTAGATGGGCCCGATTGGGGAAAACTGAAAAAAGGAGGTCCTGGATACAAAGATGATGATCCAGATGGACTTATGTATAAATTAAGACATGTTGAATTTGATCAAAAACCTGAAGAGGCGACCATAAAGGAAAAACCTGTTGAAGAAGAACGATCTCCATTTGAGACTAAAGAATTTGGTCCGCGTGAAAAAACTGATTTGGAAAAATATGAGCCGGGCAAACGTGAAAAGTCTGATGATGAAACTGTTAAGCCTGATGAGCCTAAGAAGAAACCGCTCAAAAAATCCCAAGCTGTTAATGTTAAAGATTGCTTTACCAAAGAATTGGTTGATTTGACCGTGCCGGAGCACAAATTGGGTGTTTTTGAGTGTGCTGTTTCAAATTTTGAAGCCCAAGTTAAATGGTTCTTTAAAGATCAGCCTATAGAGAATTATTCAAGGAAGAAAAAGTTTCAAGTGCTTTCAATAGGCGAGTTTAGGAGGCTGGCTATAAGAGATTGTCTAATGGAAGAAACTGAGTCCAAAGTTACCTGTAAATGGGGTGATCTTGAAACATCTGGAATTTTATATGTCACTGAGTGTCCCATTATATTTGCTCAAGGCTTGAAAAATCTGAAAATACCTAGAAACTCAGATGCGATCCTAGAATGTCAAATAACTAATAATCTAGCTCCAGTTGAGCTCAAATTTAGATGGAAAAAAAATGGTCAAGAAATTGATCTTGAAGCTGAAAAAGATAAATTTGAATTTACCATTGATGGTGATAGATACAAATTAAAAATTAAAAATTTTGACAAAGATGACCAGGCTAAATACGAAATATATTTGGTTGAACCAGACGATTTTGATATAAATTCATCGGCCAAAGTTGAATTGGCGCCTGATGGAGATCAAGAAGAAATAGTGGAAGATGTGACTGTGAGCGAAGAAGTGCTAGAAGCCGAGGAAACAATTGAAGATATTGTTAAAAAGAATAAAGAACAGGAACCAGAGCCAGAACTAGAACCAGAACCAGAGCCGAAATTTGATTATAAACTAAAGGACTGTCATGTTAAGAAGCATGAACACGCTGTCTTTGAGCTTAAGATTCCGGCTAGTAGACCACGAGTGAAGTGGATGAAAAATGGAAAACCAATTGCATTAGGAGATAAGTACACTGTTGAACAATCACGATTAGTCTGTCGACTTATTGTTAATGATTGCTACCCGGAAGATGAAGATAAGTATACTGCTGTGGTTGAGGATCAGGAAATAACTGCTAATTTGACTGTCGAAGATTTTAATGAAATTTTAAAACCTCTAAAAGATCAAGTTGTTACTGAAAAAGAGCCTCTTAAACTATCTGTTCAGGTATCGGATAAAAACGCGCCAGGTCAATGGTTTAAAGATGGAAAACCAATCGAGCCTAATGATAATATTATCATGGAATCGCTGAATGGTAAACATGAGTTGACAATTAAAAACAGTGATTTATCTGATGCTGGTGTTTACAAATTTGTCTCTGGTGATGCTATTTCCGAGGCTAGAGCTACTATCAATGGTAATTTAAGCAAAAAAATTTTTTTAAATATTTATTAATTTTATTTTAAATAACAGAAGAGCCTGTTAGAATTGTCAAAAAATTGCAGGATCAAGATTGCTTGGAAAATACTCAAGTTGTATTCGAATGTGAATTGAACAAACCAAATGTACCAGTTGAGTGGTTGTTCAATGATCAACCCATCGAAAAAGTATTTGACATTCGATCTTATATAGTGTCCGAATCGCACACAAAATACACACTTACCATACCTAAATGTCAAATGAAAAACCAAGGCATTTTTACCATTAATTTACCTAATCACAATTTGCGCACAAAAGCATTGCTGGGTGTCGAGGAGGTCCAAGCTGAATTTTTAATTCAGCTTGAGGATAAAACTGTCAATGAAGAAGAGAGTGTTGAATTTGTGTGCGAGGTTAGCAAATTTGATGTTAAAGTTAAATGGAACATTAATGGAGAGCGATGTGTTGCAGACGAAAATGTTAAACTTTTATCTGATGAAAATAAGCGAATTTTGAAAATCAAAAGCTGTCAATTAAGTGATGCGGGAACTGTCACCTGCAATTTGCCAGGCGATCGTTCTACCAGCGCCAAATTGACTGTAGTGGAAATTCCCATAGACATTAAATTGGAGCCTGTAGAAGTGTTCGAGAATGAAGATGCAAAGCTAGATGCTATTTTAAGCAAAGTACTGGGCAGAAAAGATGTATGTTGGGAGTTGAAGGGAAAAAAATTGACCGATTCCATCAAATATAATCAAGAAAATGACAGAGAATTTAAGCACAGTTTAATAATTAGGGAATGCAGTTTACAAGATGCGGGTGAATATGTTATCAAAGCTAGAAATTCTACTGCTGCTGTTAAACTAATTGTCAAAGAGTTGCCTTGTAAATTTGGCAAAGGACTAAAAGATCAAAATCCCACTGAGCATGAAAGTGTATCATTTGATGTTGTTTTAACTAAGCCAAATCATTCTGTTAAATGGTATCTGAATGGAAAAGAAATTGAGAACGATGGAAGATTTAATTTGAGCAATGATAACAACAGATTTAAATTAGATATTGGCGATGTTGGTCTAGAAGATGATGGAGTAGTAAAATGTGTCTTATTGAATGAAAAAGGTGAACCAATTGATTCGTGTGAGTGTAGCTTGAATGTAAAAGAAATTCCGCTCAGACTTGACAGAGGTTTGACAAGTCTTCGTTGTACAGAAAAGGATGAGGTTAAATTCGAATGCAAATTGAATAAAGAAGTTAAGCCCGAAGATGTTCAATGGTTCAAAGATGGAATTAAAATCACGCCCGATGCTGATAGAATACAAATTGTATCTGATGGATTAAATCAGTATTTGGTGATCAAAAATGCTAGTTTGGACGATACAGGCAGCTATGATGTCAGAGTAAAAGGTGTTAAATCAAATGGTAGCCTTAAAGTTAAAGAAGAACCAGTTACTTTTGTTCGTCCTTTAAAAGAAGCTTACGAATGTGTTGAAAAAGAAACATTGACTTTAGAGTGTGAAGTTAGCAAGGAAGTTAAATGTGTTTGGAAGAGATATGGCAAGGCGATAGAAGTAGATGGTGATCGAGTCTCCATTGAGTCTGATGGTAAAGTTCAAAGATTGATAGTCAAAAATGCAAGTATGTCGGATAAGCAGAGTATTTCTTGTGTAGCCATACGAGGACGCAATGAAGATGATGAACTATCATCTACATCGGCTAGGATTGTGGTCAAAGAGGGTCCATTGGAAATAGTCAAGGGACTAGAGGACACAATTGCCAAAGAAGGCACTGATGGCCTGCTACAAGTTGAGCTTAATCGACCAAATGAAGAAATAGAATGGTACAAAGACGGTGTTAAGCTCAAATCGGACCTAAATCACAGAATCTATTCGAATAACAACATTTACTATTTAAGAGTAAATGACTCTAATCCTGACAGAGACAGTGGCGTGTACACTTTTAAGATTAAGGATTTAGAAACAAGCTGTAAATTAAATGTTGAAGAGAAACCTATTGAAATTCTTAGCAATTTGAAGGACAAGAGTTGTGTAGAAAATCAAACAGTTAAATTTGAAATAGAATTGAACAAGCCAGATATAGAGAATCGACTGGTTTGGTTCAAAAATGATGAAGAGATAAAAGTGGATTCGGATGACTATGAATTAAAAGCAATGAGTCAGAAGTATGCATTGATTATTAAAAGGGCTAAGTTTGAAGACGAGGCTAAGTATACAGTTAAACTTCAAAATGCGGACTTAAGTTCTTCAGCTAATTTGTCTGTCGAAGAAGCACCGCTCGAGTTTGTCAAGCCATTAACTGAGCTTGAACTTAGAGAAAATCAGACTGCTGTCTTTGAATGTGAGTTGAATAAAGATGGTGAAAAAGTAAAATGGTTCAAGAATGGCGAACCAATTGAGCCTGATGGTAAAAATGTAATTGTAAAAGCAGATGGAAAGGTGCATCAATTGATCATCAAAAAATGTGATCCAAACGATGCAGCCAAATATTCGGCTAAAATAAGCGGCCTGTCAACAAGTGCTCATTTATATATTGAAGGTAAATTTTTGCTATATTCCTACAATGTATTTTAGCTTTAAAAAAAATTTATCTCTTTTTGCACAATAAAAGACTGAAACAAAAAAAATTTAAGATTTTATTTAAAAATTTTAAAATCATAATTTTAAAATAATTTAGTTTTTATATGAAAAAAATAATTGATCTGTTTTTTAAAAAGAAAACTAAAAACTAATCATGACTAAAATAAAATAGAAAATTAAGTGTCTTTAATCAAAATAATTATTTACGATAAATTTTTTTCTTCGTATTTAAAAACTTAGATTTAGCAATTTTTTGATTACTTGAAGCTAGTAATTTTTGACAACATTCAAAATATAACTACTTTAAGATTAATTTATTTAAATATTCAGGCTTTAAATTCCATGACTACTAAATTATTTACTCTTATATTAAATATTTTCTGGGTGAAGATTAAAAACAAATAAAGACAGATTAAAATACATAAAAAATGTGATTCACGCATAAAAAGAAAACTCTTTATTTAGAATGGTGAAAAACGCATAAAATGAATTTATTGAAATGTGAAAATCACATAAATTAATTTTTTTAATCAAAATTAGACCATTTAAAAGTTATATAAAAAATTTAAGTCAATTATTTTAATAAAATATTCTTCTTTTTACATTTAAAATGAATTTTTTTTTGTACAACAATGTAACTGTCTAATTACTGACTTGTGAAAGTTTCTAGGTATTCTTTTTATTTTTGCATTCATCTTTTTGATTTAATTTTTTTTATTTAAAAAAGAGTTAAAATCACAAAATTAAAATGAAAATCAATTAAAAAAGTCAAGAATACATTTAGTAAAGGAAAAAATAATTTTTTGTGTTGATTAACATTTGAAAAAATATTTTTGACAGATTTAGTTTTATGCGCTGTTTTTTAAGTTTCACTTTTTTTATTTGTTTTTAATCTTCACCCATTTTTCCATTTTCTTTAAAATTAAAACAATAAAATTCGAATAGAATCTTAAAAAGAATAAAGATCAAAACATGGAAGTCAACAAAGAACAATTTTTGAAAACAAAAACACTTCTTTTGGTAAAGAATTAATTAATTGATTAATAAAAAATTTGATTTGATAAGATGCACTAATTTATTTAAGCTAATTTATGTTATTTTTTTATTCTAGTTAATTTAAAGCCTCATGAGCAGAGTAATATTTCTATAAAGTAAAAAATAAAATATTTAAAAAAAATAAGAAATACAATTATGTAAAAAAATCTATCTCTAGGAATAGATTAAATATATTATAAAAATTAGAGTGGTCAAAATTTAGTTCCATATTTGATTTGATTTGGCAAACAACAAACTTTACCGAATCAACTAGACCACGATTTACATCCATTGAAGTCTTCAAACTAGCTAGTGCAATAAAATTTTAAAATTTCCCCAATAATGCTGAATATAAAATTTATTTAAAATTTTTGAACTAAAAAAATATGTTTCCTCATATTTGTTTTCGAAAAAAAATTCAATTATTTAAAATTAATAAAAATTTTTTATTCAGAAATTCCGGTTGAGTTCAAGCAAAAGCTTGAGAGTGTTTCAGTGAAAGAAAAAGAAACAGCTCGTTTTACTTGTGAATTGAACAAAGAAAACGCTCAAGTTAAATGGTTTAAAGGAGGCGTTGAAATTGGGCCCGATGAGACCAAATACAAGTTTATTAATGAAGGCTTTAAGTATTCATTGGAAGTATTGGACTGCCAGCTGGAAGACATAAACGAATATACAATTCAATTGAGAGGCCGAAAGTGTTCGGCCAATTTAGAAGTTGAAGAACTACCAGCCGAACTAGTCCGACCATTGACAGATGTGACAGTGTACGAGAAACAAGAAATAACTTTAGAATGTGAGTTCAGTCGTTCAGGCGAGCCTGTTTGGATGAAGGACAACATTGAAGTGAAGTACTCCCTTGGTTTGGATAGATTTAGTAAGAAATCAACAAATAACGTGCATCACTTGAGCATTTTTGAGGCCAGACTGGACGACCTAGGCTCTTATAGCTGCACAGTTAAAAAATCAACTACCAACTGCAAAGTGACTGTGTTGGAAAAGCCCGTCGAGCTCCTCAAACTATTAGAGGATCAAGAAGTAATGGAAAAGCAAAACGCAACATTTGTGTGCAGTCTAAGTAAGCCTAGGCTTAAGATCACGTGGCTCAAGGACGGCAAGCCGCTGAAAGAAAATAAGAGAATTCAATTTAGCCAAGAGGGAAAAGTCTACAGACTTACTATAGATAATGCTACTTTGGATGATAGGGGCAAGTACACAATAAAATATGAAAATGATGCCGAGTCTTCTGCTGAATTGTTTGTCAAAGAGGCTCCCATTAAACTAAGCTCTAGTCTTGAGGACAAAACATGTGTGGAAGGTGACCAAGAAGTTGTCTTAGAGGTCGAAATGAGCAAAAAAATTTCGGCCATGGACCAAATTAGATGGACATTTAAAGGTGTTGGAATCGATTTAGACGATTTGAGAAAATATTCCATGCTTACTGAAAATAGACTGTGCAAATTGGTGATCAAACAAGCTGCTCTTGAAGACGAAGGAATTTACGCAGTTGAAGTAAATGGATCTCGTTCAAGTGCACAGCTAACTGTTGAAGAACAACCGGCCAAATTTATTAGGAAATTTAGTGATAAAAAAGGTGTCGAAGACCAGAGCATTACTTTGGAGTGTGAAACTAACAAAGCTCAGTGGAAAAAGACTGGATTTGATGTACAAGTTAAATGGTTCAAGAATGGCAGAGAAATACGCGACAGTCTCAAATACACAATCAAAAGAGACGCTTGCATTCACAGTTTGTTAATTCGCGATTTGATCATAGAAGACATCGCTGAATACTCAGCCACGGTTCATTTGGACAAAGCAACAGCAATGCTAGAAATCGATGACAGTGATGTTACATTCACAAGTAAACTAAAGGACTGTGAAGTGACTGAGCGAGAAATGGCTCAATTTGACTGCGAAGTGAACAAACTTGCTTCGATCAAAACAGGCCAGCAGTATCCCGTCGAATGGTACCGGGTGGACCAAGACGGCAATGAGACAAAGCTAGAAAAAGACTCTCGTATCCAAATGTCAAGACTAAACAAAAGATTAGTGCTTAGAATTAACAATGCAATGCCAGAGGACGCTGGTGTTTATGTTGTGAGTGTTGGTGGCACTCGAGCCCAAGCAAAGTTGACTGTCAATGAAATACCAGTGCAGTTTAAGAAGCCGCTGGAGGACCAACAGATCAAAGAAGGACAAAGTTGTACCTTTGAATGCACAGTTAATAGAAACGATAAGCCCA
The DNA here is from genome assembly GCA_016802215.1 of Brachionus paranguensis. Lineage (NCBI taxonomy): Eukaryota > Metazoa > Rotifera > Eurotatoria > Ploima > Brachionidae > Brachionus > Brachionus paranguensis. The sequence goes on along the minus strand of JAESIX010000015.1, from coordinate 1,608,276 downwards.
TAAAATGGTTTGTTAATGGAAAAGAAGTGACCAAGGCAGATTTAGACAATGGCAAGTATGCTATTAGTCAAGACAAGAATCGACTTTCGTTGACTGTGAAACAACCAGCTCTAAGTGACAACAACAATGAGATTACATGCCAAGTTGGTGATAAGAAATGTGGTGCTAAAATGACTGTTGATGAGGATGACATCAAATTTGTTGAAAGGCTGGCTGATGCTGGTGTTAAAGAGAACGAGCCAGCTCAGTTCACGTGCAAATTGTCTAAGCTTAAATACGAGACAAGACCTAATCAAGACTTGGACATAAAATGGTTCATAAATGGAAAAGAGATTGATTTGAATTCTGAGCGCTATAAACTTGAACAAAATGGTACCGAATTGAAATTGATTGTTAGCTCAGTGTCAGCTGAGGATTCTGGTGAGCTTAGATGTCAAGTGAATGGATCAGTAGTGACTGTATGTAATGTTGGTGTTGAGGAAGAACCGGTTGTGTTTGTTAAGAAATTACAGGATCAAGTGTGTGATGAAATAGGCGGAAAAGTTAAATTTGAGTGCCAGTTGAACAAGGCGTTTGTTAATGCTAAATGGTACCGAAATGGTCAAGAAATATATCCAGATGATCCCAAGTATGATTTTGGTCGAGAGGGTACCAAGCACTTTTTGTATGTTAGAGATGTGGCTGGTAAAGATGAGGCCGAGTTTAGTGTTGTGTTGCAAACACCAGTTGAAAAGAAATGCATGGCTTCATTGAGTGTCAAAGCAGGCCCAAGAATGTTTCTGAGTGCCAAGTACAAGGACACGATCACGATTAAGCGTGGACAACCATTGGACATACAGGTCAAATACAGCGCCAATCCAAAGCCTAAATACAGCTGGCTGATTAACGAGGAGCCGCTGAAGGAATCGAGCAAAGTAAAGTGTGATAACACGAAGAATGATCAAGTGATTTTGACTGTTCACAAAACTAGTCGAAGCGATTCCGGTGTGTACACTTTGACTCTTGAGAACGACTTTGGTCGTGAGACTTGTAATGTAAGAGTCAATGTATTGGATAAGCCTGGTTCGCCTATTGACCCGATTGTTACGGACATAAGTGCCGAAGATATGAAGATTTCGTGGAAAGCTCCCAAAGACAATGGAGGATCGCCGTTGACAGGATATGTAATTGAAATGAGAGACTTTGATCGCAAGACGTGGGTTGAGTTGGACACTGTTCTACCGGATACTTTGAATTATAAAGCTATTAATTTAACTAGAGGTAAGATTTTCTTTTACATTTGAATTAATTTCCCACATTTTTTTAAACTCATTACATTATTCTTAATCAAATTTTTGGTAATCATTTAAAACATTAGAAGAAAGAAAGAAATTTTTTTTATTTTTGTTTAAAAAAAATTTGCAAAATCTGCAAAATCTGTGCAAATTGATTGCGTTTTATTTTTAATACTTTTAGATAGCGTGTAATTTTGCAGAATTTGCACAGATTTTGCAGACTTTCGCGGTAGGTGAAACAAAAGTTGTTACACTTTGTTACATATGCAGAACAAGTTTTTGACATTTAGAACAAAAGTTAGAAAAATTTTTCATTTTTTTATTGGAAGTTTTGTATGAAATTTCACAATGCCGTCAGTATCAAATTGTAAAGAAAAAAAATCTACAAATTAGTATTCTCATGTTTTTTGCTTTTGCACTCAATTTTTCGTCAAATTCAATAAATAAACAATTTTAGATAAATAATATAATTAATTTCTAAATTTTTGAAACATACTGTACAAGTCTGGTTTATGAATTGGGGCGGTTTTGTGAAATTTAGTACAATAGAACTGAACAAAAAGTTAAAAATTCTTATAACTTTTCTTTTAAAAGTCAAAAGCAAGCTCTGTAAATGCAACATGGTGCAACATTCAAAGTTGCACTATTATCAACAGTTTGGTAAAACTCTGCAAATTTGGCATAATTTAAATTTGGACAAATTTGGCATAATTTAAATTTGGACAAATTTGGCTATAGTGCATTTTGCAGAGACTTTGCACATCATTAGCAGACTTTGACTTTTGGTGCAACTAAGTATGTTGCACTTTGCTGCGCTTACAGAACTTATTAAAAGCCTGCAGAAAAAGAGTTATAAGCTTTTTTAGCATTAATTTTTGTTCTATTTTTTTATTTTGTACCAAATTTCACAAAACCAATTGGGGCACTATAAAAAAATGAATAAAAAATTATGGATTTGTTATATGGGCGCACATTTTTTTTTAACGCACATACAAAACTTATTAACAAACATGGGTTTTTTTTAACAAACACCAACTTATTAACGCACAATTTTAACGCCTATCTTTCTAACGCACTTAAATGTGCGCTAACGAGGTAAAAATATTAAAAATAAATTTTAACGCACATTTAAATGTAAACTCACAAAAAAGATTGAATCGAAAAAATTATGTGCTTAAATATTTATTAAAATAAATGAAAGTTTATAAAGTGTAAAGTTAATAAGTTTTTTTTTTTAAATAGTTCAATAAAGATTACAAAAGTTTGAAATAATAATTTATTAATTAATCTCTTATTAAGACTTTTTTAGCTTTTTTTTGAGCCCCCTTTTTAGGCGTGTTTACACAAGTGCGTTGAAATTAAGTGCGGTAGCAAGTTTTTAGTGCGTTGTTCAGTAAATGTCTGTTTAAAAAAAAATTTGTGCGACGGAATGTGCGTTAAAATTTTTTTTATGTGCGGTGGTTAGGCACACCCAAAAAATTATCTTTCAATTTAATAAACTTTAATTGTAACAAAAAAAAAAAAATATATGAAATACAAAAAAATACACTTTGGTCAGGTCACGTTTCGAAAAAAAAATTCGCTCAATGAATTAAATTGTTTTTTGATTAATCAACAATTTTTAATAAATAATTAAAAAAACTAATATTTTTTTGAATTAAATACAAATTTCTTTTTCTCAAAGGAACTCGCTATTCATTCAGAGTATCGGCCGAGAACAAATTGGGCCGTAGCGACCCAACCGAAATAAACGACCCAATCGAAGCCGACTATCAATTCAAAGTGCCAGACGCGCCACAAAATTGCGCCAGCACAGACATAACACCAACAAGCTGCCTGGTCAAATTCGACGCACCGCAATCAGACGGTGGCTCACCAATAACCGGCTACATAGTCGAACGTCGGCTCACATCTAACCCAAGATGGACTCGCGTCAACCGAGAGCCAGTGCAGCACTTGCAGCTGAAAGTGAACGATCTAATAGAAGGGTGCGAATACGAATTCAGAGTTATTGCTGAAAACAAAGCCGGCCAAAGTCAACCGTCACTACCATGTGGACCGTTCACGGCCAAAAACCCTTTCGACAGGCCAGGCCCACCATTGAGCCTAAAAACCGGCGAGGTGACCAAATCAAGCATTGAGCTGACATGGTCGGCGCCCGCCACTGACGGCGGCTCGCCAATCACCGGCTACACAATTGAGCGTCGCAACCCAAAGACTCTCAAGTGGCACCAAGTGCAAAAAGTTGGCAAGACCGTGAGCGCCACCATCACAGATGTGAGAGAAAACCACGAGTACGAATTTCGTGTGATCGCCACCAATCTGGCCGGTGACAGTGATCCATCCAATTCTACACCGTTAATCAAAGCCAAAGACAAAATAATGGGCGACAGGCCCACTCTAATCGAAAATCTAGCCGATGTTAGAGTAATGGTCGGCCAGACAGCTCATTTCGAGGCCAAATTAAAAGCTAAACCCTATCCGGACATCAAATGGTACGCCAACGAGTCTCTTCTGGGCGCCAAAGATGACTTTGTGTCCATTTATGACAACAACAAGCTGGAGTTTTCTCTTCACAATTGTGAACTAAAAGATGCCGGCGTGTACAAAGTAGTGGTTAGTAATGCGCTTGGCGAGCTTGTCACCGACGCCAAATTGACCGTGCTCAAAAAACCATCGATTGAGTACGATGCCAGATTTGACAAACGGCTCGATGTCATAGCCATAGAACAAAATCTGAACATATGTGTGCGAGTAGGCGGCTTTCCTCGGCCTGACATCAAATGGTACCGTAACAACGTGCAATTGGAGGAGAGCCGAGCTTTTGTGGAGTACGGCGAAAGCCTGGCATCGCTTCAGCTGAACAAAATAAAGCGAGACGAAGAAGGCGAGTACAAAATAGTTGCCGAGAACGAAGTGGGCAAAAGCGAGGCTACATTTGTAGTGCGTGTAGTGGACGTGCCGATGCCGCCTCAAAATGTGTCCGCTTTTGAGATCAGCTCGTACAGCTGCAAGCTCAAGTGGTCGCCGCCGGAACACGACGGCAACTCGCCAATTCTCAACTATCACGTGGAAAAATTGGATCCCAAACGAGACACGTACACTCGGGTGGACTCGACAAGTCTGACCGAGTGCTTTGTGGACAGGCTGGAGCGCGGTCAAAGCTACATGTTCCGGATATTGGCCGAGAACAAAATCGGTTGCTCGGAGCCCTGCAGTGTCAGCGAGCCGGTGGTGGCCAAGGGAAAATTTGATCTGCCGGGCGCGCCAGGCATCCCGCAACTAGCCGACATCACTCAGACAAGCTGCATGGTGTCCTGGGACGCACCGCGTAAACACTCAGACTGCCCCATCAAAGGCTACTATTTGGAGAGGAAAAGCGGAGTGAAATGGGTCCGTGTGAACAAAGAGCTGATCAAAGAGCGGTTCGTGCGATTGAATGATTTGAGCGAGGGCTCCGAGTACACGTTTAGAGTGTGCGCCGTGAATGAGGAAGGCACTGGGCCGTTTAGTCAAAATAGTGAGACCATAGAGGCCAAAAATCCCTACGACAGACCCGATCCGCCCATTTTGGTCAATGTACACAACATTGCAAAAGACAGCTGTTTGTTGTCATGGCAACCGCCCAAACGAAACGGAGGCCAACCCATCATTCGATACCATGTCGAAATGAGACAAAGAGGAGAGTACAAATTTGTGCGATTCACCGATGACTTTATTAGTGAATGTGAGTATGAAGTGCGTGGTCTTGTTGAAAATCAGGAGTACGAGTTTAGAATAACGGCTGAGAATAAAATTGGCGAAAGCTTGCCAAGTGATCCGACGCACAAATTTAAGGCAAAGGACTGGATTGAAGCGGTGCCGCCCGAAATACAGCCAGTGGCCGATCAAGCCAATCTGCTGGGTAGCCAGGGCAAAATAGAAGCTCACGTGACTGGCAGTCCCGAGCCAAATGTCACATGGAAAAAGGGCTCCCGCACTCTCAAGTTGAACTCGAGCAAATATTCAATCAGCTTTGCTCAGTCGACAGCTGTGTTGTTTATTAACAATTTGTGTGAAGATGACGCCGGTGTGTACACTGTCGAAGCCGAGAATGTGGCCGGCTCGGACTCAAAGTCTTGTAAGTACAGCGTTTATTCGCCGCCTCGAATTGACTATGAGAAAAAATTCAAAAAAACATCTGTTGTGTCGGTGGGCTCTAATTTTAGGGTTGTGTGCGAAGTGACCGGATGTCCCAAGCCCGATGTGGTCTGGTCCAAGGACAATTTTAAAGTTGGCAAAGGCGACAAGGCCCATGTGGACAATCCCACTGATACACAGCATTATTTGACTGTGAAACAGTGCGATCGAAGCGACAGTGGCGAGTATGTGATCAAGGCAAGCAATGAGTGTGGCAGAGACGAAGCTAAATTTGAGCTGCAAGTGGTCGATGTGCCCGACAAGCCGCGAGGACCCATTGACATTGATTTGGACCAAGAGGCCAAGAGTGTTACTCTTAATTGGAGAGCGCCCAAGTGGGACGGTGGCTCTGATTTATTGTCATTTACGATCGAATACGCTAAAATATTGGAGCCGTCTATAGCAAAGAGTTTGACTTGGTTCAAGGCTGGCACTGTTCGACCAACAACATTGAACTTTACAATCGACAATTTGGTCAAGAACAGCTATTATTATTTTAGAATTTATGCTGAAAATGCAATCGGACAAAGTGAACCGCTGGAAATGGAACAACCACTAAATGCTAAGCCAGCCTATGGTAACAATTTATTTACCATTAATACCCCCCATTTTGGCAAAAAGTGTTTTAGAAAAAGACATTTTAGAAAACATCATTAAATTCTTTAAAAAAATTATTCAAAATTGCAAAGACTACTTAGGCATGTTAAAAAAGGCGCCAAATTTTAAAATTACTACAACATTTGATCAAGTTATCTTGTCAATTGATATTAGCTTAGGTTGTGCTAACATAGATCTGATAAAAAATTTCTCTTATAATAATTTTATAAAACAAGTGAGCATTTTTTTTTGCTATCCATTGGTACCATAAAAAATTGAGGTCGCTAGCCACTTTTGAAAGTCAAAATATTAATATTTTGCAAAAAATATAAGAATGACTTTACGAATACTTAAGTGATATTGTAACACATCATAATGGTGCAAAAAAATGGACACAACAAAAATGTGAAAAAATTAATTTTAATGAATTTTTCATAGTGACGGATAAATGCGTGTCTGCTGAAATTTGGTATCAGAGTTTTATAAAATTTATTGGAAAAAATTGGAAAAAAAATTTTAAAATTTAATTAGCGTATTATCTCGATTTTAACGACGTGTCACTATCTATACAGTGACATGTCGTTAAATATCAAACACTGGTTTTAAAAATGATATAATGACATGTCACTAATTTCGAAAAAAGCCCGAAATTGACTTTTTTTACAAACATGACATTAAGAGATGTAGTTATTCCAAAAAAAGTGGTAAATTAATAAAACAATTAATTTTATTAAGTCTAAAAAGTTAAATGAATTAAAAAAAATTAATAATTAACAAATGTCTCTTAAACCAAAATTTGATCCAAACTTTACACTTTCACTTTGGCTTTTTAGTCAGAATGCTGTGCTCAATTTGTTTTGTTTTAACCAGAATCAACAAGTAATTGTATTTCACCATGTTTTACAAATTTACGCATTAAATCCAATTAATCATCCGAAAAGTGCCTTTTTTAATGCTTGGAACTAAAACACCTCTCTTAACTTTCAAAACCAGTATTTTTTCAATTTTTTTTTCTTCTTTTCTTTCTAAATTTTAATTCTATTTATATCAATCTTTTTTATTTGTAATTTTTTTCAATTTCAACTTCTTCTTAAAGGAGGTTACTTCATTGATAAATAAATAAATAAAACACCTTTTGAATGAAAAATCGAATAATTAAAAAAATTTTTTTGAAGAAAAATTATTTTTAATCAGCCAAAAAAAAACAAAAAAAAAGATTTTTATTAAAAAATTTTTTTGAAGAATAATGATTTTCAATCAGCTAACAAAAAAAAAAAAAATTTTTTTTAAGAAAAATTATTTTTAATGAGCCAAAAAAAAAAGAAAAAGAAAAAGATATTTATTAAAATTTTTTTTTAAATTTTAGGCACTCCTAGTCAACCAACTGGACCATTGGTTATTTCAGACATGCAAGCAAATGGCTGTCAAATAAGCTGGGCGGCACCAAGCGACGACGGCGGCAGTCGCATCACATCGTACATAGTGGAGGCTCGCGAAGCCAAACGCTCCACATGGTACCAAGTGGAAATAGTTGAATCATCCGAGCATACTTTGCAAATAAAAAATCTAGTCGAGAGCAACTCATACTACTTCAGAGTAATAGCCAAAAACTCGATTGGACCCAGCGAGCCACTAGAGTCGACCACACCAGTGGTGATAAGGCGTCCGAACGGCATACCGGACGCCCCAGTGCCTCTTTTAGTCACGGACATCCAATCGGACAGCTGCACACTTGAATGGAAACCGCCGGCTTGGACGGGAGGCGAAGACCTGGGTAGCTACGTGATCGAAATGCGCATAGGCGACGCCAAATCGACCGAGTGGCAAAAAGTGGTCGACCTAGCAGCCACTCACAAATCCTACACAGTGCAACATCTAGCCGAGGGCCAAGAGTACTACTTCAGAATAAGCGCCCGCAACTCTATCGGACAATCACCACCACTGGAGCTTAATCGGCCAGTAATTCCCAAAAAACAACTCAGCCCACCATCAGCTCCCAGCGGACCGATCACTCCATTGACCATAAACAAAAACTCGATCACAATTCAATGGGGCCCGCCCAAGTCAAACGGGCGCTCCAGCATCACCCGCTACATTGTCTACCACAGAGAAGTCAACACGGCCCACTGGATTCGTTCGGGCCACGTCGACTCGCACACATTCACTCACACGGCCACCAATTTGAGCGAGAACAGCGACTACCATTTTAGAATAGTGGCCGAGAACGCAATCGGACAAAGTCCGTGTCTACAAACAAGCGAGCCAATAGCGGCAAAGAGCGCGTACACAGTGCCAAGTGCGCCCCAGCCTCCCATTCTGGTCAGCAACGTGAGCCACAATTCAGCCAAGGTCTCTTGGCAGCAGCCGGCATTTGACGGCGGCAGCGCCATCACCGGCTACTTGGTCAAGCGAAGGGATGTGCAGCGGCCTGTGTGGGTCAAGTGCGGACGTGTGGGCGCCGACACGCACTCAATAACAGTCAGAGATTTGATCGAAGGATGCCAGTATGTAGTGCAGATATTTGCTGAGAATAGCGAGGGTCTAAGCGAACCGCTGGACTCGGACGCCTTCCAACCAAAGCGTAGCGTCGGTCGACCACAAGCACCGGCTAATTTTGAATGCATTGGCGTGGATGTGGACCGCGTGACACTGCAGTGGGAAGCGCCGGCGAGTGACAACGGCCGACCCGTCAAATCCTACACAATTGAGCAGTGTGACACAAAGCGAACCAATTGGTCACTGGTCAAACAAGACATTCCGTTCATAGACACGTCGTATTGTGTGCAAAATTTGAAGGAGAACCACGAGTACTTGTTCAGAATAGTGGCTGTGAACGAAATGGGCGCTAGTGAGCCGAGAGTGTTGGCAAAGGCGGTGGGAGCGCGCAAACGAGTCCAGGCGCCGTCTACGCCCACCGGACCGCTTCAGTTTTGGCCGGCCGACGACCATCTGAGCATAGAATGGCACGAGAGCCAAAAAGACGGCGGCTGTGCCATCACCAACTATGTAATCGAGGTGAGAGATGCGAACAAGGCCAATTGGAGCCAGGTGGCCTCCGTCAACGCTCACACTCACCGCTATCGCCTCTCCAATCTGGCCGAGAACACGCACTACTATGTGCGCGTCAAAGCCCAGAACGAGGCCAATTTGAGCTCTCAAGCGCTCGAGAGCCAATCTGCCGTTTGTGTTAAGAGCGCACACAGCCCGCCTGGTCCAGTGCGCAATCTAACGCACTCAATGTCCGACAACAAACTAACACTGATGTTCACCGAGCCGCTAAACAACGGCGGCATTGACATACGCAGCTATTTGATTGAGAAAAGAGAGCGTCAACGTGTCACTTGGATCAAAGTGAGTCGGCTGAGACACCAGCGGGACCAGACGAGCTATGCATGCGAAGTGGACGAGTTGAGCGCGGGCACTTATCACTTTAGAGTGTTTGCCGAGAATGAGAGGGGCAGGTCGGAGCCAGTGGAGCTAGAGGATGTGGTGAGTGTTAGAAAGGAGGCGGAAGCGGCCAGCAGACCACTCGATGTGCACGTGGTCAAACAAAAGAACAATTGGGCGACGATTGAGTGGAAAGCGCCTCTGTACACTGGCAACGATTCGCTTACCGAGTACATTGTTGAGCAGTACTCGAGTGAGACAAAAAAATGGTCACCAGTGGCCTCTTGCCAACCGGATGAACACACGTGCACTGTGCACAATTTAAAAGAGTCGATTGGATACAAATTTAGAGTGAGAGCGGTGAATGGAGCGGGCGAGTCCGAGCCGTCGCTGGAAACCATGGTTACAACAGTGACCAAGAGGGTCCAAGTGCCGGACAGTCCCAGTGCGCCGCTAAATTACACAATCACGGACGACAACACATGCATTACTTTGAGATGGTGCGAGCCCAAGTGTGACGGTGGCTCCAAAATAAAACGCTATCTAGTCGAGAAAAAATTCAACAACGAATGGTTCAAAGTGGGCTTTACCAGCGACACCAGCTTCAAGTGTGTCGACTACTTTGTCCAAGACCACTACTATTCATTTCGAATAAGTGCTGAAAACGAGGCCGGCCGATCACCACCTCTCCAATTGGCCGCACCTATTCTAATAAGCCAAAAAATGAACAAGCCCGAACCAGTCACATTTTTGAGAGTCAAAGACAAAAGCGCTAGTTCAGTGACACTCGGCTGGCTAAAGTCACATTCGGCCGACACCCATCTCATTCAAACATTCACCAACAACCAATGGACCAAAGTGGGCACCAGCCACACCGACTCGTTTACCATAGACAATTTGTCAGCGAACACAAACTACACGTTTCGTGTTTATGCTGTGAACGAGGCCGGCGAGTCCGAAGCGGCCGCGCTCAGCGTGCTCTTGGACCTGAGCGACCAGTTGCCATCGAAACCACTATCGATCACTGTCGACCAAGTGACTGAGCATTCGGTGACCTTGTCGTGGATATCGGCCAAACGAGCCGGCTCAAGGCCCATCATCGGCTACAAAATATTCAAATTGGCGGGTGGCAACACGCACTGGACTGAGTGTGGTCACGTGATCAAATCAAAAAAGTTAAACTACACAGTGCTCGACGGCCTCGAGCAAAATGTCGAGTACACGTTTAGAATAAGCGCGTACAATCAAATAGGCATGGGCGAGAGCGGCGAGAGCGAACGCGTCAAACTGAAGCGGCCGTTGCGAGCGCCGTCTGAGCCCGTCGGCGTGCAAGTCACGTCGGTCGACGACGGACAAATAAGCGTGGCTTGGATGTCGCCCAGCTGTACTGGCGGCTCGCCCATAACCGGCTACATAATCGAACGAGCCGAGATTGTGCGCGACACACAATTTAAAGAGGACGGCTACGACATCCGCGTAGAGTGGCTCACCCAGGACATTGTCGACAAGTACACACTCGACTACACGATCAAACACTTGAATGTGGACGGCTTGTATGCGGTGAGAGTGGCTGCTGAGAATTTGGTCGGCCAGGGACCCTTTGCCGAGCTGGCCGAGCCCGTGGTGGCCAAGAATTTGTTCGCTAGGCCTGCCGCCCCTCTAGGCCCCGTCACCCTCAGCAATGTTACTCGTGAGACAGTTGACGCGTCGTGGCACGCGCCTCCCAACGCCCGCTCTCCTCTCCTCAGCTATTTTGTCGAGAAAAAGGACGTGAGGGAAAATATTTGGATCAAAGTGGCCCGAGTTGATGCCGATGTGAGGTCGTTGAAGATTATTAATTTGGTGGAGGGACGCGACTACGAGATTAGAGTGTCGGCTGAGAACGAGCACGGACGCTCTGATCCGTTGTACAGCGACAAGTTTAGGCCGAGTCGCGTCCACGAATTGAGTCCGAGTGCGAGCACGCCCTGGATTAGTCTCACCAATGCCAAGCCCTACATTGACGATCTCTACATTACACAAGAGTTGACTCGCGAAGAGTTTTTCTTCAGGGTGTATGCCGAGGATTTGCTCTCGACTGTGTGGGAATCGATTAATTTTGCTGATTTGCAGAATTCTAACAATCAATATAGCTTTGACTTTTAGAAGCTGAAATTTTTTTTTTTTTGTTTGATTGTTCGTGTGATCTAGTTTTTCTTTTTATCTTTTTTCTATTTTGATTAGGCTTTTATTTTTATATAACCAAATTAACAAACACTTATTAGCTTTGATTGAACTTAATTTAACAAAAAAAAATTCTCTTTTTTATTCATCTTCCTCTATTTTATTTTAAATAAATTACCATATAAAATATTTTTTTCAATTTGTTAACTTTAAATTTGAGAAGCATGGACAAAAGAGAAAAATAAAGAAAGTAACTATAGACAACGAAAATTTACTGTTAGAACAATAAAAATGAAACAAAAACAAAATCGATTAAAAAATAACAAAATAAATATTTTATCAGAACAAAATGTATTAATCAAAAACAAAAAAAAATTTATCAGTGACAAATAAAGTTATTGCCAACTAAATTGTATTTTGAATTATTTTCATCTCTGATAAGCTTAACGGCTGTAGAAAAAAAAATGGCACAAAAGTTAAGTTTAATTTTTTATAAGAGTGGGCAAGACATTTCCCAATTTTTTTCAAAATTTAAAATCAGACTGATCCTAGCTTTAAAATAAAAAAAAATTATTTCAAAAAGTTGAATTTTCGATAAGTTGTTAGTAAAAAATGAACGAAACCGTCAAAAAAGATTTGTTCAACTTTGTAAAAAGTAACCAAAATTTGCCAAAATCTGAAGTTGTTAAGCGATTCACTGGTCTTGAATACAGAAAACGTTCTGTTTATTGTTGGCTAGATATTATAGAAAAAGATAAAACTTTCAAGAGAAAAAAAGGAAGTGAGACCTGGTAAAGTAGACCTGCTAAAATAGCGACGAAACTAATGGTGGCCAAACTTAGGGTCTATTTCAATCATAAATCGGGTCGTTCGTAAAGAAAGATGACTAGAAAGTTTAATTGCCACTACACCTATATCGAAAAGATTTTAAAAAGTATACAAACATCAAAAAGTATAAAAAACATAAGGGATCTCATTTAAATGCTAACCAAGAGAAGCCAGCAAGGCCAAAATGACGCCAAATCGGCCAAATCGTCGAATGCTTTTAAAATACAGCATATATGAATTTATAATTGATGATGAATCTTATTTCACTATTGGTAACACCGCGCTGCCAGGGAATGATATTTTTCATACCAGTAACGCAAGCAAGACGCTGGAGGGTGTAAAGAACAAGTACGTTAAAAAATTTGAAGAAAAATTAATGGTCTGGTTTGCTATTTCACAACGCGGAATAAGCGAACCATATTTTGTACCTAGTTTAGCGGTCAATCAACATGTCTACCTTGGAGAGTGTATTAAGAAACGACTTGAACCAATAATTAAAGAATATTATTAGGATGGCAATTATGTATTTTGGTCTGACTTAGCATCATCTCATTATGCCAATATGGTACAGAATTATATGTTAGATAAAAACATAAGGTATGTTGCTACAGAAGTGAATCCACCAAGCGTACCAAAAGCACGACTAATTGAAGATTTTTGGGGAAATTTGAAAGCTAAAGTTTATGAGGGTGATTGGAAGACAAAAAATCTTAGGCAACTCGAAAACAAAATTCGCGCTTGCCTGAGCAATATCGACCCAAAGGTTGTACACGTGTTTCATTTGCAGAACCTTGATTATATGGCAACTTGAAGTTTATGATTAATTTTTGATGCTCAGAATGATCAAATAAAGCTTAATCTATTGAATAAATTGTAATCATTTAATTCTATTAATGCATAGATACATTGTTTAATTTATTATACTTTGTTAAATCTTGAGCTAAAATTTGCAAATGTCTGCAAAAATTTATTCACTTAAAAAAGCATCATTTTGATGATGTGCACTCTGCATTGAGCATTTTGATATTGTAGAGTTCACCTTTTTATTTAGCATAGAATGCTCAATCCAAAAATGTTTCTCTGCATTAATTTTATTAAGTTATAACAATTTATTTCATATTTTAAACTAGATTTGATCTCTATGATCATAAACTTCAAATTGCCTATTCGGTTCTTTTCTAATTTTCTATGAATTGAATAATTTTTTTCAAAAAAAGAGAAAGTAAAAAAAAACTTTATTTAAATTTTATTCTTATCTCATCTTGTTTATATTTGTCAATTAGCAACACATTTATTTTGATTGACTTGGCATCTTCCAAAACATTCTATATCATCAGTGCATGTACCTGAAACTCCATTTGGAAAAGTACATCTATATGGGGGACCTATTGCAATTTCCGAATAAGGAGGAGCACATCTTTTTAAGAAATATTGAAATGTAACCATAAGAAAAAATTTACAACTTTACTCGCAAGCACCTGATGGGCCACATTGTGTCGTTTGAAAAACACCTGTAGTAGAAATTCCATTGACTGACGAACCTAAGCAGTCTAAATCAGCCACACATGCTTTAAAACAAATAGAAGGTTAAAAATAAAAAATTTAATTCAAATTCCAATATCAGCTTACATCGAGAAGATTCAATTGTTGCTGGGGCTGTTGTTGCTGGGGCTGTTGTGACTGTTGTGGTTATTGAGATTTCTGTATTAGTTGTTGCTGCGGCTGCTGTGACTGTTGTGGTTATTGAGATTTCTGTATTCGTTGTTGCTGCTGATGTTAGTGTTGTAAGAGTAGTAAAAGCAATAGAAGTGGTCGAAGAATTAATAAGGCATGAGTCAGGAAATGTCTTGGAAACATTTATTTGCAAGTAAAAAATTGTCATTATACATCCTTTAATTTAGGAAAAATAAAAAAATAAAAACAGTTTTTCTAGTTATTACCTAATATTAGAAGGATCATGATTGTGAAATCAATGATTACTGTATAAAGACAAACCGAAAGCTTGCTAGACATTTTGAAATGTTAGTTAAAAAGCTTTTCAATAGAATAAAATTTAAATTATTCCATTTCGAAATTTAATCAAGCCGAGTATGTTATCATCAGAATCCTTGAAGCTATTTTTTAAAGTTCTCTTCGAAATTTTATTACAAAATTTATCTTGAAGCTTATTTTTTAATTTCATAAATTTTTATTCCCTGAATTTTTAAATAGCATTGTTTTGTTTTATTACTTAAGCTAAAATTTTAATTATGCATTTAATTCTAAAATTTTAAAATAGAAAAATATTATTTGTTTATTTAATTATTGAAATTAGAATTTCATTTTTTTTAATTGAGCTATACATTTATTCTGCGCTAGTTGGCTACTTCCATAACTTGAAGTTAATGATCATGCTCAAATGATCAAAATTTAATTGATTAAAATCTTAATAAAAATGATGAAATAAGGTTTTTGTAATTTTTTTTAATTAAACATAATATGTTTATTATATTAATCAAAAAAAAACAAATCTTTGTTTTGCTAATTGATTTTTAATTGATTCTTATTAAATCAATTAAAAATTTTGTTGAAAACTTAAAAGACAAATTTAAAATTGACATTAAGATATCCAAATTGTGGCTTTAAATGATATTTTTATATTAATTAAAATATATTACGGCGAAACATAGTTAAATTTTGCATTGCAAATGTTCAAAATATTGATTAAGATTTTTATTTACTTCAGATAAAAATTCATATAATTTTCTATCTAATATAGATTAAACAAATCATGTTTAATATACTTTAGTCATTTATTATTAAAAAATTGATAATGTTTAATAAATCATGTTTAATAAACCTTTTTATTTAAATCAAAAACTTAAAATTTTGATTCGAAATTTGCATTTGATCATGAACTTCAATTTGCCATCATCTATGTATGTATTTGAAATTCCATTCGAGATAACACATCTATATGAAGACCTGTTACAATTTCCGAATATGGAAAAGCACATCTTTTAAGAGATATTATGCTTTTACTAGAGGAATAAAAAGTAATTTACTCGCAGACCCCGGTTGGACCGCATTCTGTCACATGAAAAAAATTTGAATTAGAAATTCTACTAATTGAGGAACCAAAACAGTTCGAATCAATATAACATCTAGTGCCGACTATTCCACCTTCAATTATTAATGTGTATAGACAAACCGAAAGTAAAGTTGACATTTTTGAATAATAAATATTGAAATTTAAATTTTTTAAATGTCAAAAAATTACTTTTATTTTATAGTATTTATTATAAAGATTCATTAATTGGGACAAATAGATTTATTAAGTCTCTATACAATTTGTTAAGTTGATCACAGTTTTGAATGTTTTCATTTTTGTGCCTAAATTTAATTTAAATTTTTGATTTTTGTTTCAAAATCACGAAATTAAAACTAAAATATTCTTTCAAAATTTTTGTTGGAATAATCTTAAAAATTTAAATTGAAAACAATTAAATATTCTGATTCGATTCTTGAAAAAATTCTTAATTCGATTTATAAGTACTCCATTTTTTAAATTTTATAACTAAGTTTATTTTAAGTGATTTAATTTTTATCGATTTTTATTGTTCAGAATTAAAACCTTAATTTATTTAAATCTAATTTAAAGCAAAATATGAATTAAGCTAAATATATCATTTCTAAATTTTTAAAAAAATTTGAACTTAAATTTCTTAATAAAATTAATCTCTTTTTAACCCTTAAAAAGAGATTTATTTTATTAATTAACTAATTAATATTTGAATCTTTTGATTTTGTCCAAACATTTGCAATAAAAACTGGTAATAAATTTTGTTATTAATATCAAATAGATAAGAAAATTTAGGTAGTTGAAGATGTCATGGGATAGGTAAATTTTATGACCCATTTATCATGTTTTTTATTCTAAGAAACAAAAAATAATAATTAGGTCAGAAAAATCACCTTAAGTTAAAAAAATAAAAAAAATTTTAAGAAATTTTAAAATTAAGATTAATTTTTAATTTATTATTTTAAAAAACCTTTTTATAATAGAAAATAATTTTAATCTAATCTGAAATTAATTAATTTAATAATAGATATTATCTTTCAAACTGAAAAATTTTGCCAATAATCTTGTCAACTAAAAGTGCTTCCATTTTATATGAGCATTATTCTTAATTAAAAACATAACCAAAAAAAAACTTTTAACAAAATTTCATGACCAAAAAAATTAATTGTAGATCGAGATATTACGATAGTTTGTTCGAACATAAAATTTACCTTCAAAAATAAGTCAGGAAAATAATATGACCAGTAGACCACAAACCGTCCGATCTAATATCAGTCCCAATTTCATTTGTGTTGATTCATTACATAATTATCAGCAAAATAATTTCTTTAATTGTATTCAAAATAGTTAAGTTATTATATTTTACTTAATCTAATTTTCTATACAAAATAATTTTGCTTAATTGTTAAATTAATTTTGATAGATAAAACCATGCGTTTAAATGCAAATTCTTTAAATAAAAACTTAAAAATTAGAATAAATTTTTTTATTTAAAAAAAAAATGAAAAATTCAAAAAACTCAGAAGAAAACGAAAATTGTGTCAAAAGACTCAAAACTGAGCAAAATTCATCAAGTTATTCAGAGTCTGAATACGACGAACATGATGATATCACATCAACTCTTCAGCTAGAAAATGATTTGAAAACGAAAATTACCAAAAATCCTTTTGCCAGAAAGGAAACAAAGCGTTTGATTGTTATTTTAGAAAACGCTTGTTTAGAGACGGTAAAAGTTGGAAAGATTTACGAATTACTCAACTGTGACCGTCATAAACAATATATTATAAAGCATAAAAAAGACCCATCTCAGTGTAGACCTGACATTTTGCACCAATGTTTGCTAATGCTCTTTGACAGTCCATTGAACAGAGCCAACTTATTACAAGTATATGTTCACTCACAGAAAAATGTGTTAATTGAAATCAATCCACAGACTCGTATACCTCGTACTTTTGACAGATTTTCTGGTCTTATGGTTCAATTATTACATAAATTAAGCATCCGCGCTGCCGATACGTCCCAAAAATTGATCAAAGTCATAAAAAATCCGATTACTGATCATCTGCCGGTCGGATGTCCTAAGTACACGATGTCTTTCCATGCGGAAAAAGTGGTTAATGTGACTGAGTTTGCTACAAATCACCCAGATGAACAGCCAGTTGTGGTTGTTATAGGTGCAATGGCAAAAGGGTCAGTTGATGTAGACTATACAGATAAAATGTTGTCTATATCAAACTATCCTCTATCAGCTGCTATTACATGCTCAAAATTTTGCACCGCTTTTGAAGATAAATGGAAAATTTTATAAAAAAATAAAAAATTCTAAAAATATATTTTTAAAAAATTTTATTTTAATTAATTTTGATTAATTTTTGTTCCTAGATTTATTTAAAATTTTCTGTTGATTGCAGAATTATTTACTGATTACCAAATTTATGATTCAAAAAAATAATTATTGTTTTAGGCTAACTCTATTTTGAGAAAAAGGTTATTTGAGGAAATGATGAAATTTTTTAGCCTCTAATAAATCCAAATAAACATGTAAGATAAAATGTGCTATGACACAGAAAAGTGCTTCCTTTATCAAAAGATAAAAGAAAAATTTAATTTCTTATTTTTTATGATTAAATTTTTAAAAATTTAAAAACCATCGATTACAGATATATCAAAATAATTCAAAAAATTAAAATAATTAATTAAATAGTGATCTGGATCATTATTCAAATTTCACAGTCGAAAAATATTTTTGAGATTAAAAAATAAAATTTTATTAAATTTTATTTTTTAATATTTTTGAAAAATTAACCAAAAAATTCAAATCAAATAAATCTTCAAAGTAAATACATTTTGTGCAAGAAGTTTAAAAATTTTTTGATTTATTTTCAAAAATACTCAAATTGACTAGATGGAAAAAAATAGAAAATTTTAAAAATTTATTTAATATCAATAACACTATTTAACATTAAAGATCATTTTTATAAAAAACAAAGAAAATTAATAACTGAAATCATTTTTTCAATTAAAAAAAATTCAATTTTTTCATTACTATAAATTTGAGTTTCTTTTGAAAAAATTTACTTTCAAACTAATATTTGATCAAACTGATTTAAAAAGTGTCAAAAAATGTTCTATTTTTTTAAACAACAAAAAACTAATTTATCACTTTACTTAAAATATTTAAGCTAAGTTTTGCAATTGTCTAAAAAAATTAAAAATTAAAATAATCAATTAAAAAGTGGTCTGGATCATTATTCAAATTTCACAGTCGAAAAATATTTTTGAGATTAAAAAATTAAAATTTTATTAAATTTAATTTTTTAATATTTTTGAAATGAAAATATTTTTGGAAAATTAACCAAAAAATTTAAATTTAAATAAGATCATTTTTTTAATTTGAAAAAATGTATAATAAACAAAGAAAATTAATAACTGGAATCATTTTTTGAATTAAAAAAAAACCATTTTTTCATTACTATAAATTTGAGTTTCCTTTGAAAAAATTTACTTTCAAACTAATATTTGATACAATTCAAACTGATTTAAAAAGTGTCAACAAATATTCTATTTTTTTAAACAACAAAAAACTAATTTATCACTTAACTAAAAATATTTAAGCTAAGTTTTGCAATTGTCTAAAAAAATTAAAAAAAAAGCATGTTACAAATTAAAATTTTATCCTTTATTCAAACTTATTTTGCATTCACTTTTACATACACAAGCGACTAATAAAAACCTTTAACAAAAAATAATAATTTTGTTCATTTTAAAAAATTTCAAAATAAAAAACAAAGATCCACGAGTTTGAATAAAAAAAAAAAAATAAATTTAAAAATTATTCTAGAGAATGTTAGTTTTATTTGAAACAGCTGCCGGCTACGCGGTATTCAAGCTGCTGAACGAAAAAAAACTCCAAGAAACCGACAACCTCTACTTGGAATTTCAAACACCCGAAAAAGCCAACAAACTCCTCCAGCTCCAGCACTTTCAAAAATTCGATGACACCACAATCGCTTTGGCCGCCATTACGGGCTCAATAGAAGGCAAAATTCCCAAACCTCTCAAAAAATTGCTTAAAAAAATCGCCGACGACGAGCAAGAAACTCTGTTGGTCGCGGACGCCAAACTAGGAAGTTCCATCAAAGACAAATTCAACATCAACTGCGTCAGCAACAACAGTGTCCAAGATTTGATGCGGTTAATCCGCGGTCAGATGGAAAGCTTGATCAAAGTGCCCGAGAAGGAAATCGCCGCCATGAGAATCGGTCTGGCGCACAGTCTTTCCCGCTACAAGCTCAAATTCTCTCCAGACAAAGTCGACACAATGATTGTCCAGGCCATTTCGCTTCTAGACGACTTGGACAAAGAGCTAAACAACTACATCATGAGATGCAAAGAGTGGTACGGCTGGCACTTTCCCGAACTGTCCAAAATAATCCAAGACAACATAGCCTACTGCAAGACCATAAAAAAAGTTGGCTACAAAACAAATGCCATTAAAACAGAGCTGAACGACATACTGCCCGAAGATGTAGAGTCAAAAGTCAAAGAGGCTGCCGAGGTGTCCATGGGCACTGAGATATCCGAGGAGGACTTGTCCAATATAACAAATCTGTGCGATCAAGTCCTAGAAATATCTGACTACAGAAATCAATTGTATGAGTATTTGAAGAACAGAATGATGGCAGTGGCGCCAAATTTGACCGCTTTGGTTGGCGAGCTGGTCGGCGCCAGACTAATCGCTCATGCCGGATCTCTACTCAACCTGGCCAAGCACCCTTCTTCTACTGTGCAGATACTGGGAGCTGAGAAAGCGCTGTTCAGAGCCATGAAGACAAAGCACGACACTCCGAAGTATGGTCTGATCTACCATGCTAGCCTGGTCGGTCAGTCCGGTGCCAAGTACAAGGGCAAGGTGTCGAGAATGTTGGCTGCTAAGGCCGCTCTGGCCATTAGGGTTGACGCTCTTGGCGAAGACAACAATTGTAATATGGGAATTGAACAGCGCGCTGTTCTGGAAAAACGATTGCAGCAGCTCGAACAAGGAATTGTAAGTTTAGATGGTTTAGTTGAGAAAAAAGAGAATTAATTAATTTTATTAAATAGATTAAAAAAATAAGTGGTACTGGTAAACAAAAGGCAAAGTTTGAAAAATATTCGATGAAAAGAGAAGCGCCGAGGGATGAGGCTAATGAGGCCATGGACGCCGATGAGTCAACTATACCAAAGTCTTCGGCTCATGGAAAGAAAAGAAAATTTGATTAAATTTAGTTGAATTTTTTTTTTAAATAATAAAAAATAAAAAATAAATAGTTCTTTTTGTTGAAAGTTTAGTTTTTATTTTTATTTTTTTTTTTCAAAATTTTTTGTTGTGTCAAATTTATCGATTTGCCAGTTGGTTCAGTTGAATGAAGAGTTTTAAATTTTCTTTTCAAATTCTTTAAATAAATTTCAATTTAAATATGATTAAACTTTATTTAGTTGTGTTTAGAATGACTCTTTTTGAAATTGGAAATTTTTAAATTTAAGATAACACTTTTACACACATCTTTTTGATATATTATCGCTAGAGATTTGATTCTAACAAAAAAATATCCTAAATGCATACAGTAAAGCTATGATTTGACTTTTCTTGATAATTTTACGTAAAAATGCCCCTTTTTACCCAAAAGTACGTAAATTTACGTAATCTTGCCATTTTAGACGTAATTTGTCGGAGTATTTTCTGGGAACAATTAGTACTTTTACGAAAAATTTCGCAAATTTACATTATAATGCGTAAAAATGCATAAATCGATAAATGTCAAAAAAAAAAATTTCGTCTTTTTTGTGGAAAATTTTTTTCCTATCTGTAAAAAAAAAAGCTTAGTTTTATTTTTTCGACAAGTTACGTAAAAAGACTGTAAAATAAAGTTAAAAATTGTAAAAAAAGTAATTTTTACAAAATAGAATAGATTAAAAAATTTGAATTGATTTTTATTTGTTATTTTATTTCTAAGTACAGTGGTTCTTGCAAAAGTGAAACGTTCCATTCCCAATAGAGGAACGGAATGGAGACGCATTCTTAAAAAAAGCATTCCCAAGTATTGATTAAATTGACAGAATGAATATATTGAAATGGAAGGGAATGAATTAAAAGAAACGGATGGAATGAATGGTACGGAATTGAATGGTTCGAATCAACGGAATGTTTATTTTGAATTGACTTAATGAAGGGAATGGAATGAAACGGTATGGATAGAATGAAATGGTTGAAACAGAACTGTTGGAATGGTGATCGAATGGAATGGGAATGCTTTTTTTTAAGAATGCGTCTCCATTCCGTTCCTCTTTTGGGAACGGAACGTTTCGCTTTTGCAAGAATCACAGTAATTATTGCTTAAAATTTTTCTTAATTTCTAAGTGAATTTTATCAATTAAGAAGACTAATATGGTGCCTAAATCACGAAAACTGTTAATAAGAAGACTATATTTTTGAAAAATCATATTGATTTTTAGTTTTTTTTTTGATCTAAAGCAGAGTTTTTTTTTTCTTTTAAGTCAAGTCAATGACTTAAAAATTTATTTTTTATTTTTAAAGTCATAACTTTGACTTATATTTTTGTTACTGATAAACAAGTCTGATTTGAACAAGAGATATTTGGGCTTTGGGGGCTCTCGTCAAAAAGTACAGTAGTATTGCTAAGTGCGAACCTTGCCTCAAAATTTTAATTATTTAATTAAATTTACCTTTTTTTGCTAAAAAATTCTAAAAAATTTTTAAAATTTTTTCTTTAAAGGCTTTAAAGAAAAAATTTTAAGTCATTGACTTGTCAAGTCATAACTTTGACTTAAAACTGTGACTTAAAAACAAGTCTGATCTAAAGTTAAATAAATGCAATCGAAATTGGTCAAAATATTAAGAAAAAGAATTTAAAACATCCTCTAATTGAGCACAAGCATTATTTTTCCTTTATTAGCCTGTATTTTTTTAAAGCATAAATCTAATTTATATTAAAAAAAAATTTTATATTGATTTGTTCAAAAGCCTCTTTTGGCAATCTCTTACAATAATGCCATTTTCGTCTCAAAGCTATTGCAATTGCTTCACGTACTATAATGTTGTGACACTTCCAAAAACGGATAATGCCAGACCTCATCATCGAATTTTCTAATTTTTCTAAATTTCTCAATTAAATTACCTCTTACTCTTTTCTTTTCTAATGTAAGCTTTTACAATCTTTCATCATTGCTCAAATTTCTAAATTCTCCAATATTTTTTGTGGCTCTTTGTTGTACTTACTTAATCATGCGAACATCTCTTTTCGAGAATCGACTCCAAACTTAGTTTAATTATCTTCAAACTAAGAAAAGACTTCTATGATTGTTGAATTTCAAAATTTCTCTTAAAGCCATTCAAATAATTTATGACACTCTTCTGAACTCTAAAAAAATAGTCAAAATTTCTGATTCTTTGACCCATAGTTTGATATCACACATTTTCCCTCATTCAACTCCATCAGCTTTCTTTATCTCCTTGTAACACTAATGTATCTTATAAGTTTTCAAACCTTTTCTCAATTTTTATGTCATCAGTAAACAGTTAACACTCATAACATTATCCGCTAGAACACTAATGTAGATAACAAATATAAGAGGTCCTAGAACTGATTATCTAAAAAAAATTTAAGTTTTTCACCAGGAGATACAAAACTGAAAAATAAGAATTTATTAAATTAAAAATTAAAAATCATTTAACTTTTTTTAACACTAAATCTTCTAAAAAGCTTGTTTGAAATAGTGACTTCAGATCTGTACTTTTGATTATTTCGAGATAATTTTCTGCCATAGATTTGTGCCATTGATAGTGTAAGTAAATAATATTTAACATTGCAGAATTTTGGGCTTATAGAAAAATGGTCAAAGAATTATTTGCTCAAACAAAACAGTAAATTTTCTAAAATAATATTCCCAGGTAATTTTATTAATTTTTGAGGGTTTATTTTTTATAATTTAATTTAATTTCTTAACACAAACACAAAGCTACCATAGTGGGGCAAATGACTTACTTAAAAGGTAAATTGTTCACTTCATATGTTAGTTAAAATAGGTTTTTTGAAATAATTAGCAAAATTTTGTAATGTAATGACCAATTGATAGAGTATTTATTAAATTAAAGATAAAATTTGAAACCAATTAAAATTTTATTTACGTAAATTTTAAAAAATTTTTAATTTTAATATTTCGATTATATTATCCAAAATTTAAAAAATAATTTGAAACTTTTAATTCAAACCTTAATAAAACTTTAGATAATTATTTTAATTTCGCTAAAAATTTGTTCATTTTGGTTGTTTTTTATAAATTAAATAAAATAAATTAATTATTATTATCAATAAATTTTGTTAAAATTCAATATAAAAACTTTGCAGGACAAGACACTTTTTACTTCAATTGCTTTTTTTTATTTAAAGAGAAAAATAGGGTCCAAGGCGATTTTTAACTGAGGAAGTTTAAATTTATCATAGTCTTCCACTATTTCTAAAATCCCCTTGTACTGGTTTTTTAATTTTTTCTTTTTTAAGTCAAAGTCTTGTCATACCTTTGAAATATTTCTTTACATGCGCAACTAAATAATTTTAATAAATTGTTTAATAAACTTTTAAAAGATGAATTTCCGTATTTAATATCTCATTTTGCTGAATTTAAAAAAAAGCGGAAATACCTTCAAATCAGAAAAATTAGGATATAAACCATTTGTCATTTTTCAAAAGTAATTGATTTCATAAACTGTCAGCCTTCGACACATTTAAATTTTTAAAATTATTATATTAAAATTAAAAATGAACCAAACTGAAGAGTCCAACGTTAATCTAAACAAAATTTTGCTTGTTTATCTACAAGACAACTACAGAATCAACCCTCTATCTATGAGTATGTAAAAAAAAAATTTTAAATACACAGTTTTCAAAAATATAAGCAAATACGTGTAGCTTTATTTAAATTTTATCAAAATTTTGCTTCAGAGTCAATGTCAAAAAACTTGACAAATGTTCATTTATAGTCGAAATAATACCACGAATACAACTTTTAATAGCTTTAAAAAAAAACTATTTTTCCAAATAATCATAATAAAAAGCTTTTTGAAAAAAATTTAGAAATGAAAATTTTTAGTTTGACTTTTCTCTTGATTGCCTCACTTTCATTCACGCTGCTATTTGCGCCTGTGATTGTAAGGGCTGAAGACGCTGTTGAAGATGATGTAGAGGAAGACGCTGTAATCAATGAAGAAGCCGAGAACCCTAGCGTGGCAGAAGTAAACAAACCACAATTTTTTTGAATAAATTTTGATTTTTTCAAAAAAAGAGTGAAGAAGAAACTGCTGAAGATTTGGATCTATCATCGCCTGATGTCAAAACAAACTTTTTGTTTGTGGAACCAGCTGAAGGAACAGATTTGCCAGCAGGACGCTTGGTCAAGCTTTTGGTCGGATTCCATAACAATGCAACAAGCGCGTTCTTGGTAGAAGGCATTGACGCTTCGTTCAGATATCCACAAGACTTTTCCTATCACATTCAAAACTTTTCCTCCTTCCGATACAACAAGGTTGTCGACGGTGACCGTGAGGCTACCTTTGAATACATGTTCACTCCCAGTGAGACATTTTCAGCGCGTCAATTCGGTCTGACCGTCAACCTTAGATACAAGAATGGCGAAGGCAGAGAATTTGTGAACACTGTCTTTAATGAAACAGTGAGCATTACCGAACCCGATGAGGGCTTCGATGGAGAAACATTTTTTCTATATGTTTTCCTTGCCGCTATTCTGGCTCTCTTGGGTCTTTTGGGCAAACAGATGCTTTCTTCGGTCACCAAAAAGGGCCGATCCAGCAAGCCGAAAAGCTATGCCGCTCAAACGACATCATCAAATGAGGTCGACATGGACTGGATACCCAAACATCATGTGGAAACTCAGAGCAATTCGCCAAAAACTTCGCCAAGACAACGCGGGAGACAAGCAGCAAAATCAAAAGAATGAAAATCTATCTAACAAAAGTGATTTAGTTGAAAATAAATTTTTTATTTTTCTTCTATGTTTGAGTCTATTTTTTTCTTGTTGGTTTTGGATCACGTTTTTTTTTTTTTTAATTTTACTTCTAATAGTTGTTAATAAGTTGAATGGAGTGAAAAACTCGCTTAAAAATGATGAATCTAGCATTGAAAGCCGAATTATATTTATTTGCTTAATTTTAATTGATTATTTGGCAAAAATTTTGTTCACAATCGGGTCTATAAATATCGTTTAATCTTTTAGAAAAAGACAAAATTTTTACTGAATTAATTAAAAGCAAATCATCCACATCATCATTTAAAAACTTTATTCGATTTTTAGTCTTAATCTTAAAATAAATTTTAAAACAACAAGTTTTTCTTTTATTTTTTATTTATTCATTCAGGCCTCACTGAAAAAATTTACAAAAATTTTTCTAAAATTATGATTGACCCTGTGGAATTTATGAATTGTTTCATTGAAGTGTAAAGGATACCTTTTGATGCAATATTGGGTTAAAGGAGTTGAAGTAAATTTAAAATTATGAAATAGAATAAAATAAATGATTATTTTACTTTTAAAAAAATCAGTTACTATAAAATTTTAAATTTTACAGATTTTTTGAAGAATCCAAATTGGTTAAGTCAAAATTAAGTCGTTTTATGTTCTTTTCAAAGTCATCTTAATTAATTTTTTTTCAAATACTTGACTTTATATGCGATTTTATAGTTTTTTAAGCTTCTACTCTCTTTATGGCCTAGGTTGCAAGCCGAAGGCTGCACCTCCAGATCTAGTTGCTTTCCTATACAAACAATTCTGTCAATCAATTTTTCGTTATCCTTTGGACTTGTTATTCATGGGAGAGAATAAGCTAAGTGAACTAAATATTAGGTAAAATTTACTAATCAAAAGAATGTTTGATATCAAGATATCAAGAAATTTGCAAGATTCAGACCGATGTTAGAGGCTCTACGTCTTGAATCGGTAGAACAATTATATATGAAACATAAAATATTTTTTATGAAGCAATTAAGGAATAGTAAAATGTGCTGGGAATTGTTCACGTTTTTGCATTCGGATTATTCACCCTTTGAACAGAAAAATACATCTTACTGAAAGCAGCTCAAGTATCTAGAGAAGAAAATACATATGGATGTAATGAGTTACAGTCCAAAGACCTCAATCGCCATAATTGATCATGTATCCTTAGACAAAAACCGTGGCTTGGTTGACTCGGTCAAGTTTGTATGTTCGCAAATAAAAATTAATATGAAGTTAAATTTAGAATACTTTCACTTTTATAAAATTTTGAATGATCTATTAAGAGTAGACTTTTATACTTAGTAAATATTACAAATGTACAAATTATTCTTCTTTTTTTTTACTTAATTTAATGTAATTTTTCTTGTATTTTTGCCCATGGGGCTTTAAATTAATAAATAATAATAATAATAGTTTTAATACTTTTTTTCTTGAAGTAAAATTATTCTCAACTTCTAATATAAAAGTCAAACTTTTTTTCAAAAAAAAGGTTTCAAGCCCTTCAGACTTGACTGAAGATCTTTTCAATCAATGCCGAGCAATTATCGTTCTGTATCTTTAACTTCAATTCCGTGCAAAATTATGGAAAGCATAATAAGAACCAAAATGGAAGAATAATAATATATTATATCTAAATAACAGCATGGATTTGTCAAGAAAAAGTCATGTACCACCAATCTTCTGGAAACTCTAGATTTCATCTCAATGAGTCTAGATAAAAGTATCCCTGTTGATGTGATTCTGCTGGGTTTTGCGAAAGCATTTGATACTGTTCCGCACAGACGACTAACAGCTAAATTGAAAGCGTATGGCTTTGGTGGTCTGACACTAAAATGGATAGAAGCTTTCTTGAAAAATAGAAGGCAATGAGTTGTTTAGGAAGAAATTTTGTCGGATTGGGTTGATATTTTTAGCGGTTTACCACAAGGCTCAGTGATTGGTCTACTATTGTTCGTTTTGTATATCAATGATCTACCAAAAAGAATAGAGAATGTTGTCAAATTGTATGCAGATGATACTAAAATGTTCTCGCAAACGGTATCAGAAATAAGGGCAGCGAAACTACAATTAGATTTAGATTTAGCTTTCAAGTGGACTCAAGATTGGCTTTTTCTCTTCAACACATCAAAATGTGTGGTCATGCATTATGGTCATTAAAACAAACATTTTCCTTATTTTATCAATGGTGAGCAGCTATCAACGTCAGAAACCGAAAGAGATCTTGGAGTTATTTTTAATACAAATCTGAAATGGAAAAATAAAGTGATAGAGGCCACAAACAAAGCAAATCAAATGCTAGGTCGCATTAGGAAATCATTTGCTCGTTTTGATTGTAAGTTATTTAGATCTCTGTATTTAACTTTTGTTCGTCCTCTTTTGGAATTTGCTGTGCCTGTATGGTCTCCAATTCTTAAGTATGACTGTGAGAATTGTTGAAAGGATTCAACGCAGAGCTACGAAATTTTTTTCTTCAATTAGAAACAAACCGTATGAAAGCAGATTGAAGACTTTGAACATTCCAAATCTGATGGAAAGAAGAAAAAGAGGTGATCTAATTCAATTATACAAGTTCATGCATGGAATAGAATTGGTTGAAAAAAGCAAAAATTTTAATGTCACTAAAAACCAAGGAAGAGGTCACTGCTTTAAATATCACAAAGAAATTTCGAGGCTCCAACATAGCGATAACTTTTTATTCAACAGAACCACTAGCATATGGAACTCGCTGCCAAATCAATTAGTTGAAACCCCCAATGTTAACAGCTTTAAAGCAGGCATTGACTATCTCATCAGCCGTCTTAGTGTGCCTTGTCAGCACACTCGCTGGCTATCCAGCTACAGTCAAAACTACTATTACTTCTACTAAAATAATATTATTTAGATAATTTTGATAAAAAATATTTAATTTTATTTTTTTTTCAGTTATTTGTTCTTAAGAATTTCGTTTTTGTTAAATAAAATTCTAAATTTTGATTGCAGTTGAATTTCTAAAATTAAAAAACAATTTTTTTTTAAATATATTTGAATATAAGAAAATAAAATGCGAATTATTTATTTAAATATACTTTAATGTACAAACAAAGAAAGTATTTATAAAATCAAATTCTCAAATTGTTTTAGCAAAATTTATCTGAAGACAATTTCGAATTTACAGGCAAATATATCTTAAGAAAATGTTTTCTTCTTCAAGAAGTAAGTCTTTTTAATTTAAGAGGTAAACATAATTTTGTTATTCAAATATTATTTTAGTTAATCTCATTTAAAATTTAGTTCTTTTAGTTGAAAACATTTAGTACACAAATTAAAGACACAAAAAACAAACTTAATTTTATCATTATTTGCTTCTAATTTATTTTTTAACAAGTATAAACGGAGACTAAAGGTGTTTGTAAGATTCCAAACAAATTTTCTCAGAAAATTATATTAATTAATAAAACAAATTTTAATTAAAAAATAACTTTTACCAAGATAATTAAAGAAAACTGTGGATTAAACTGAAAAATTGAAATTTAATTCAAAAAATCAAAATATTTAAAAATTATATTAATATCATTTTTAATCGCAATTCAGAACAGAGTTTGAAAAATATTTGACTATAAGATTATAATTACTTTATTTAAGATTTCAAAATTTTAAATTTAAAAGTATTAAATTTTCTTTTTTAAATGTGAATTCACATTTTATGATAAATTTTTGATTCACATCAACCATTAATTTTAAAAACAAGAAAAATTGAGAATCATCTCATAAGAAATAGACATACGTATTTGATAAAATTAAATATTTTAAAAATGGTTTATTTTTTTACGCATTTTTTTTTCCATATGATAAACACACCAAGAAAAGATAAGAAAAATATTAAATTTTTAAAAATGTGAATTCACATTTATTTTTTCTCTCATTTTTTCCAAAATTATTTCATATTTCGTATAATCTTTATATTTATTAAAATTTAGAATTCAATTTTTAAATCGATAAATTTAGAATTTATTTTTCAATAAAAATATTTAATTTATAAAAATAAGGAAAAATTAATTGCACTTTTTGAGAAAAAATGAATGATTGTGGTAAATTTATTCAACTTAAAACTTTGATTAGCTAAAATTTGAAAAACAACTATTGCTTATTTTTTCTTAAAACAAAAATTAAAAAAAAATCTTTGCCAACAAATTCCAATGATCATTTAATGTTAACTTAACGAAAAAATTTTGGAATCAAATGTCTTATAAAAGATTAAATATTTAAAAGAAAAATTGAATTCAAATATCTTTTGAAGTGTAATCAAGACACCAAATCCATTATCCTTAATTTTTTTTTAAATAAAATTTGGTATTTTTTGAGTATATCTTTTTTTAAATAAATTAAAAAAATCAAAAAATCAAAATGTTTTTTTTAGAATTAAAAATGTAAGAAGTTTATTGTGCTAATAAAAAAAATTTGATTAGATATGTATTAACAATTCAAAAATTAATCAATGATCATTTGTAACAAAAAAAATGCTGAAATTTTTTTGTTTTAAAAGTGTATGTTACAATTATTTTAATTTTATCAAATCAGATAAATTTTGCTTTTATCTATTTAAGAATTTTCTATTTAATGTGAAACATAACATGACCACAAAACGTGAATTCACATTTAGAAACTCATATTTAAGCTTGACATTTAAGTTTTTTCAAGTTAAAAAAATTTAAAACTTTAATAATGATTTCAATTGTCTTATTTTTTTCAGTTCTTTTTATTTATACAAATGGACACATAGATGAACTTGAAACCGATGATGTCACCGAAATAAACTGGCTGCACTGTGGCGAAAGACCATTGGAACATGAATATTTTCCTCATAAAATAGTCGGTGGTCAAGAGTCCTTGAAGGGAGATTGGCCATGGCAGATAGCATTGAAATACAATGGTAGATTTATATGCGGAGGCTCAATCATCAATTCGCTTTGGATAATTACTGCTGCACATTGTGTAAATTCAAACCTAAATCCAACTAATTATAAAATAACTGCCGGGCTCCATGATTTGACTACTCATGATAAATTCACTGATGTTAGATCTGCTTCAAAAATAATCGTTCATCCAGCTTTTTCTAATTATGGATATAAAAATGATATAGCTTTGATAAAACTTGATCAAAAACTGATTTTTAGCAACTACATTATGCCTGTTTGTTTACCGGATTTATCATTTAATTTAACAAATCAAGATGGAATAGCTACTGGATGGGGAAGTCTCCTCTCAGGAGGTGAATTGTCTCGATACTTAATGGAAGTTCAATTCCCTATTCTAAATGATACCAGATGCAAAGATAAATACAATGGTGTTGAAACGACAACTGTCATATGTGCTGGTGATTACAACTTAAACTTGGATACTTGTCAAGGTGATTCTGGTGGTCCTCTAGTAGTTAGTTATGAAGGACATGACCATGACCACGACCACGACCACGACCATGACCATGACCATGACCATGACCATGACCACGACCACGACCACGACCACGACCACGACCATGATCATCATGTAGCTTACTTTTTAGTTGGTATCACAAGTTGGGGATATGGATGTGGAGATGGCGGCGTGTATACTAGAACAAGTGCTTTTATTAGCTGGATTTCTCAAACTATTAAAAATAATTAATTATTAATATTAAAATAAATTTTTGCTGCTGATCGATTTTTTTGTAAATTTTACCTCAAAAAAAATAATTATTTTCCTTGTTAGAATTTTCTAAAGTGAAACATCATTAATGTAAATTAAAAATTGATATGCTAAAACTCAGAAAAACTCTTAAATTGAAAGTGCTGTCACTTATTTTTGTATCATTGACAAAAAATCCTATCAATATTTAAATGAACAAAAAATTTTATTTTAATTATCTCATTTTATCTTTGAGGTTTAAATGAAAATAATAATTTGACTGCGATTTGTAAACAATGCTGCTATGAAACGATGAATTAGATTCTTTAATGATGCTGATTTTTTTAATTCTCTAAATTTTTTTAAATAAGTTTGATCTTTCTTCAATTATTTGACTGCTAAATGGAATAGAAATAAAAATTAACCCAGAAGATTTGTTTGATCTGGTTTCAATTCCATTTTCCAATTTTCTTTAATTTAAATTATTATAAACAAAAAAAAAATTTAATTTAATTTAATAAAGTTTTGAATCAAAAGGCTAATTTAAAAAGAAATAATTATGGTATGGGGAAATTAATTTTTAGTTGATCAATTTTATTTATTAAAATTTAATTTGTTTATTAGAGAAAATTCAATTTTTTTCACAAGTTAAGCTCGCTCCTGCAGCTATTTAAATAAAGAAACTTATTTGATAATTTTTTGCTCAAATTTGATAAACTTTAAAAATAAGAATTTAATAAAAACTTCATATATAATTGAAAAACTTAATAATTTTTGTGTTAATAATTAATTTTGAATCTATTTTTTAAATTTTGACTTTAAATTTTTTTTTTTAATTTTGTAAATTTAATTTTTTCCTTGGTATAAATTCTTTGATTTTCGGGCTTAAATAAACAAAGGAAATAACTATACAGTGACAGTGTATAAACAGAGATAATATTTCATATATAAATCAGGCCGTTCACTATAAATATCTAGGAAATTTAATTGTCACCAAACCGATATCAGGAAGATTTTAAAGGTGTATACAAAAATCTGGTTTTTGATGATAAATCAAATAAAAATCATAAAGAAAATATTTAACAAAAAAATTTATTTTGTGCTTTTTCCTATTCTGTACTGACTATTGTCTAAAATTTACACTTAACAAGTTCTTTAAATTTTACAGGAACTCAGTTTTTATAAATATAAGTTTGAAATATTTTGCAAAAATTTTGTCACTAGAAGATTTTGGTTTGATCAAGCCGCTGAGTTTGAATTATGCTTCAAATATATTATGTAATGATTTTTGAATAATGAATAATAAAATCAAATATTCTGGAAGATCTAATTTAATTAAGCATCAAAAACAAGCTTGTTGAACGCAATATGATTGACAAAAATAAAAATAAAATTTTTTCAACTTTTTGATTCGAATTTTTGTGACTTTTTTCAATAAATTTTAATTTTTGTTTATTCTTCAAATTAATGTCTATGAAGCTGAAATTTTCATTGAATAATTTATTTTTGTGTTTTTTCATATTCTAGATAAAATTCCTTATTTGACATTTACTTGATAAAAAAAACACTAAATCAATTGTCAATCGGGTTAAATTCTCTCTCTTTTAGAACTAAATTTTAAAATTGAAAAAAAATTATTTTAAAAAATTTATTGATCACTATCTAAATAATGGAATATTGAATAAAATTTTTTTTTTTCAATTATTTTTTCTTAACTGGAAATAACAATAATTAGATTACATACAAAAAAAAAAAAAACTTTTATAAAAAAAACTTTTATAAAAATGCTATTTTGGTTTGATTATCGTTTAGAAAAGACTATAAATCAAGTTTTCTCATTAATTGCACAAATTCCTTGTAGTTTACTTGCTTATCTCCGTCGGTGTCTGCCTCGGTGATCATCAAATTGATCTCCTCGTCGCTCAGAGTTTGTCCGAGCTTTTTCATGACGTTCTTGAGCTCGTCGGCAGTGATGAAGTGGTCGCCATTTTCATCAAATATCTTGAACGTGTTCTCCAAATCAAGGCTCTTGTCACTGTATTTGTCCGGGGACATTTTGATCGACATCCAAATGGCAAACTCGTTAAAGTCGACAGTTCCGCTGCCGTCCAGGTCGATCTCTTTCATCAAAGTGGCCAGCTGATCCTTGGACGGGTTAAGGCCCAGACTCTTGATCACATCGCCAAACTCGTCCAAAGTTATTTTGCTGTCTCCGTTCTTGTCATACATCAAAAAAGCCTCACGGTACACCTCAATTTGCTCTTCGGTCAACGAAGTATGCTTTGATCTCTTTTTTGGGAAAAAAATTTATTCAAATTAATTTATTTTTTTTAAAAAGTGTTAGTCAATTAGAATAAATAAGCACTATTTTTGTTTACTCCGAACAAACATTTTACAAAAGCGAAAAATTTCTCTATTCGACTGGAGAACAAGGATCTATAACTTACCGGATCAGACATGGTTCTAAATTTTAATCTAAAATAAAAATTTTTTTTAATTTGAAAGATGGCTTGAAAATAAAAATAACTTAAAATATAAAAAATTATGCTTTTTTTCTAATCGATTTACAACACTCTAAAAGCAGTTTTATAAATTGTTTTATGCTATGAGACATGTAGAATTATTATAATTTGGTCTTGATACAAAGGCTCTTTACTCTAGGCGCTTACGTGCCCGCTTATTTGACATAAATCTGATTGAAAATTTTTGACATTTGTTTCTCTTTCCTCTCTCTCTTTTCCCCAATGCTTGCCTAATAAATTAATATTTCATTTAATTACTTAGTAATTCATTAAATAGTGTCAACCTAGATCGTATAGAAATTTGTTTATGAATGAAAGTGCGGAAAATTTTCAAAAAAACTGCTAATCTACTGAAATTGACATTTTTATAAATAAAAACGTAATTAATAATTTTCATAAAAATTAATGAACATTAGACATAAATAAATGAGTCATTGTGGAAAAAAAGAAAATCTAAACTTGGCTGGAATAAAGACGAAAGTTGAAAAAAAATAGTATTCTCAGAGTCCGCATAATTACTAGTTATCATCACAGAAAAACAAGAAATTATTCCCTATACCTTCAATTATGTCAGCCATTCTTCCCATTCACAGCATTGACAAAATTATGATGATACTCAGGCAAACTAGCAGTAATAATAATAATAATAATAATCATTTATCCGGTCTTGCATCAAATTTATTTATTTATCTGAAATTTTAATATTTTAATGACAATCTTTGTATGCATTCATTTCTTCATATGTCTCTTTTCACTTTATTTCCTCCTAGAGTAATCATTTAATTCATTTCCGATCAAATTATTCCAATCTAAACGCTGCGTCATTGATATCTTTTTAGTCTTTCAAATATTTTTCTTCTCTCCATTTACTTAGATGATTTGAAGAAAAAAAGAAAATATTAAAAAAGGCATAAAACTTTTTATTTAATAAAAAAAAAATTAATCAAAATTTTTATTGTTGTTTTCTCAATTAGAACTAATAAATTCGAAAATTATTGATTTAAAATTTAAATAAATATAATGGAATGATGATTTCTGATTCACCTTTTTTTTAAATTGAATTCTAAACTCGCTTCCTGTCTGTTAATACTCTTACAATGCATCCATTTCCGCCTATGGCATAGACCTGGAACAAAAAGAAATAAAATAAATTTTGTTTTTGTCTGAAAAAAAAAATTAACCTTCTCATGCCATGTCAATAATTGTGCACTGTCTCTGGGCTCTTTTTCAAATCCGCGGTAAATGTATTTCATCAAAACATCAAGTGCTTCGTCGCTGAGGCTTTTGACAGCGTTGTCGATCTCCAGCGAATTTGGGAAACTTCTCAGCACTCTCATAACTAAATTGAACACTGCATCTTTTACTTGTTGGTTTTTGGAGTTTAAAGGCGGATTTTTAAGGACCAAGCTGAGTGCCTCATTACTCCGCTTGGAATTAATCAGAGAGACTATTTCTGATTCATTGGGCATTAAGTCGTCTTGGATATTTTGGACATCGTCTTCATTATAGTTTTCCGGGTTGTATATGTCAATATCTATTTTGCGAAATCCGCTCAAGCTTGTATTCTTAGCCATGTTAGGAATCTAGAAATGCTCAAATTTTAGGCATATGATTTAGTTTATTTTTTTTTAATAAAAATCAAAATTATCTTTTTTTCAAACGACTTTATTATAATTTAAAATTAAGTTTTACTAAATTAGTAGGGGAAAATACAGAAGTTTATGCAAAATTAATTTCAATTGCAATTTTAGATTTAATTTTGAGCTTGTTTTTGAATTATTTTTTATTATCGTTTTTGAAAAACATGAAGCCAGAACACATGATTAATTTTTAAGAATTATTAATTTTTTTTTTAATTTTAGATGAATCAAAGACGATTAGCATTTAGTTTTAAAATTTTCCAGGAAAGCTTCTTTATTTAAAAAAAAAGCTTATATGAAATCTTTTAAATTTAAGTTTTTTTAAATCATTTTTTATTTTGATCAAATACAAAATGGATGGTCTTCTCATATTATGATTTAGCATATTCTCTAAAATTCTGAAAGCAAAAAAGATGAAGAAATCGATTTAGGAGGATAGATCAAATGCTGTAATAATCGAAAAAAAAATATGATGATAAGCAAAATTAATTATTTACAAAATACGACTTGTAAATAATTCAATATAATTTATTTTAGTTTTCTTTTTTTTCTCTTTATCTTTTTCATTTAGATGCTCCTTTTGAGCCTTTTTTTAAATATTAAATTTTTATTTTTATTTTACTTTAATTAAATCAAATTTAATTTTTGTAAGGTAAAAAAACATGAGAATAATCATATTTTCGCATTGTCTTGACCACCACTCAAAAAGCTGACTGAAAATAGGGGTTTACTGCATATGACCATAATCCCAT
Organism: Brachionus paranguensis; assembly: GCA_016802215.1. Classification (NCBI taxonomy): domain Eukaryota; kingdom Metazoa; phylum Rotifera; class Eurotatoria; order Ploima; family Brachionidae; genus Brachionus; species Brachionus paranguensis. Next base: position 1,572,162 of record JAESIX010000015.1, on the reverse strand, counting down.
CAGCAAAAAATGCATTATGGCTATGTAAATTGAGCAATATTTAACAAAAGGACCTTGAATATGGAAGAATCAATTTGAATTTAATAATTTTTCTTCACTTTTAATTAGAACAGCACAAAACAGATCTTGAAAATGCTTAAACCTTGGTTGAATTTCTGTTAAAAAATATGTTGACACATTTTTATCTGCAAATTTTTAAAATCATTCATGAATACTTAGGATAACATGAAAATTTTGATAATTGAAATTTAAATGGGCAAGAATTTGAAAAAATAATAGAAAGGATAATAAATAAGACTAAAAAATTTAATTTTTTTATCACTTTTTTTTGGCTAATTTCGATAATAAAAATTGAATAAAAAGCAAATAAAGGACACCAAGTATATTAAATAAAGTTGACACTAAAACAACTCATTTTGAATAAAATCAATTATTTTTTACCAATCGAGGCAACTAGTAAATAATAACTTTAATAATAAAAGATTTTTTAAATTATTTTAAATTTTTTTTGTTACAGAGTTAAATATTTTGATTATTATGTTTGAATATATGTTTATTAATTAACACTCAAAGGCCAGAGAGTTTTTTCAAGCCTTTTTACTACGACAGCTATAGTTTATTAAAGCTTCGCTTGGAGAATCTCCAAATTACAGCTAAATTTACTACTACGACTACTATTACTACATCTTTTTTTATTTTTATTTTTTTGCATATAGATATAATGAAAGAATTAATAATTTTTTATATAATTTTTGATTTTAGATTTGATTTAAATTCAAAAATGATAAAATTTATTGAATAAAAAAAAGAAGTAACAATAAGAGTCGAAAAAACCCATTCGGCTTTTGAGTGTTAATTTTTCGAACTTAAATTAAGATAGAAAATTTATTTAATTTTTCAATTTTTTGCTGATTTTTTTTAATTTAATTTAATTTGAACAAAATCAATCAAATTCCTTGAAAACAAATCAACCATACTAACAAAACTGAACTTCAAATTAGAAGCTTCTGTAATTCCTTGATCTATTTCAGCATTGAAAAAAAAGTTTTTTTTTTTCTTACAAAACGTATCCTAAATTAAAAAATTTAATAAAGCATGTGTAACTTTGATTTGAAAGTAGAAGTTTTGCCAAATTTAAATTAAAGTTCATCATATTAATCAAGTTATTTTTTTACCAAAAATTTTGTGTTTAACTCTGGAAAGATCCCATTGAAAAAAAATCGAAAATCACTACTCTATTAATTGCAGTGACATTTTTAGAAGGGATCTAAGCATCCCTGTCGGAAACTTTTTTTGGAGTTAAATGGAGCAGGAAAGACTTGTTAATATTTCTTTAACCAGTATTTGGAAGAAACATATTAAGTTGAACAGAATAAAATATTAAAGTGCTTGCTTCAAAAAAATATTTTTTTAAACTAAATTTTTTTTAAATTTTATTAATAAAATTATGCTTTTTGAGTTTGTCCCAAGATACTTCCGAATGGCAGTAAAGCCTTGATTTCAGCTCACTTTTCTGAATTTCCTATTTTTTTAATAAATTAATTACAATCTTAAAAAATTCTAAATATGAATTTACTTAATTTTTAATTTTTACCTCTAAAAAAATCTATCTTTGCGTTACGTGTTAATTCTAAATCTTTAACGATCAGTGTGATTAATTTATATGATAAATATTAGGAAGTAAAGTGTACTTTTTATTTTGTGGCCTTTTTTTACATTTTTAAGCCATTTTTTAGAAGATAAAGTCAGTAAAAACCTTCTTAAAAATACATTTTTTTAAAAACTTCTTTGACTTAAAATATTTAAGCTGTTAATTTCTAATAATTTTAAATTAAATTTATTATAAATTGCTCCCAACTTAACCTTCCTTTTTTATCTTTAATAAATTGAGATTGATGAACAGAAATGAATTTTTGACTAGTCGAAGATGGAAATTAGGTTTTTGATTGTCATAGAATGAATTAGTCTTAGAGATCGCATTCCTATCAAATTCGGATATTCTGATAAGAAAAAATTCAACATCTTTAATTAAAAAATTTTTTTTAGGAAATTCCCATTTCTTTCTAATGTCTCCGAGGAAAAAAAAAGATTCTAGTTTTTTAATGTTGAGTTTTTTAATATATTTTTGGTAAAATTTGGAAAAATAATCACACAATATAAATCAAAAGAAAATTATTTGTAGATTAAAAGGCTAATATTAATTTATTGATGAGTTAAATCAAGCAAATATTAATTAAACTAGCTAGATTATATTTTCTTCTTGAATAATTAAAATTTTAATTTAAAGATTTTTTATTATAAATCTTCTGTTTTGCCAATAAAATTGAATTTTTTAATATTTAAATAATTTAAAAAAATATCCATTAGTATTTCAATACTTTTATCAAAAATATGACCATTTTCACTAATCTATTTATATTTAATATTTAAGGCCGCGTTTTATTTTGCCATAATATATATTTGGATCAACAGTTTCAAGAACCTAAGTAACATCTTTAGAATAGATTAATTGCTTAAAAATTTTGGCCCTCAAATTAGCCGGTTGGTGGTGCTTTTGGTAAAATTTTTATTTTCAAAATCATTGTTTTTTAAACTTTTGAATGATTTTGCCAGGCCTTTGAAAATTTATCTTGATATTTATTTAATGAGCAAAAATTTGAATTATCAAATAAAAATTACTTTTAATATTGCTTAATTTTTTTATTCCTTATTTTACTATTAAGTGGATAATTTGGTGCCAAAAAATCAATCACATGGTCAAAATAAATTAGAATTTTAATTCTCAGGAATTAGTTCATCAAATTAAAAAAAAAATTATTTTGAAAATTTTTTAAAATAAATGTGTATATCAACATTGACTTTTATTTTTACTTTCCGAGTGTCCCATTATTTAAATGATTTTAATTTAGGTCTGACAAATATAATAATTATATAGCTAAACTACTAAATGGTAAAGAAAAATTGAATAATTCATTCAAAGGTTAGAAAAAATGATTTCAGTCTTTAAAAATGATTTCAATTTAAAAAAAGTTGCTATTTTGAAGAAAACTTTTGCATGGTAGAATGCTTGGTATATTGAAGAAAACTTTTAAAACACGTGATACTGCTATATGGAAAAGACTATATACTTGTTATATCAGACCAAACCTTGAATAATGCTTTACCAGTATGGTCACCATATTTATTAAAAGATATAAAAATATTAGAAGATATTCAACATAGGTTAACTAAAATACCTAAATTAACTCGATATTTAAATTATGAAGAAAGGTGTATGAATATGGGTTTAACTAGCCTAAAATTGAGACGCATTAGAGGTGATTTAATCCAGAAATATAAAGAAATAAATAATATAAAATAATAGTAACCAAATATTGCCAACTTGATAATTTTTACGATAGCCTTGAATTGCTTTTTTGCTTTCGACTTTAATTGTTCAAATCTTTTATTGCTGAGATCGTAATTTATTTGACTTTCGAAACATAAAAATTAAATACTACTAGATAAGAATGTATAAATTAATGTTCCTTAGTTCAATATTTTTAGCATTTACCTAATTTCTTAAAAATTTAATTTTTTTCATTCATTAATTTGAAGATTTCGATTTAACCTTAAAATTTTTAAAAATCTCTATTTCTTAAAAAAAATTCAAATTATTTAAATTTAAATCTAATAGGAAATATAATTAATAAAATAATGATAATCAAAAAAAATAAAAACGATCGATCAGAATTTTTCAAAAGTCATTTATTCGAGTCATTTAAAAAAAATAGACTTTTAAATTATTTTTTTTCTTGACTTTTGCACAAGACTGATCAAACTATAAGTTGAGTTCTTCCACTAAAAAATCAGTTCCTGAAACATTAAAATATTCTCTATTTAATTGTACTTTAATCTTTACTAAAACTTACTTTTTCTGCTCTTGACATAAACAATTATTACTAAAATACGTGCTAATATTAAAAATATTTAAATCTTAAAAAAATCAAAGAATTTAAATATCTTATATCGATTGGCAAACATTATTAATACTTCATATGAAAATCAATTAATCATTACCAAAAAGGACTGATTTTAATGAGGTCTTTATTTTTAATTGCATTAAAAAAAAGAATTGGTTATTGATTTTTCAATACCAAAAATCGAAATCGAATTATTTTCAAATATATTTATTAAAAAAAATTCATTGAACTTTTATTATTGTACCATAATCTTTCAAATATTTGCAATTAATTTTATGAAAATTATATTAATAATTTTAAATTTTAAAATTGAGTTTCAAATATGAATCTTAGAAAATAATTATCAAGTAAATATATTAAATATTAGAGCATTTTAATTTCTTCTTATTTTGTTTAAGATGAAAATAAAAATTAACTTTTTTGAATAGTTTTTGATCTCAGCTTAATTAATTTTAAAATAATTATTAGAAAATAAGATGAACTCAGTCTTTTTTATGATTAATATTAAATATATGATTTTATGAAACACATCTTATATTTTAAATATGGTAAATTTTGGGTAAAAAGTCTATCACTAAACGAAATATTTAATAGAAATCAACTTTTTAAAAGCATTTAAAAATAAAAAAACTAACTAATCTTCTTTATGAGATTAAAATTATTAATAGGAAAATAGGAATTTTTTTTCCAATATTTTTATCGTTAAACTTTAAAATAAGGAAAAGGAAAAATAAATTATTTAAACTTATTTTAATGCATTTACATAGGAAAACGCCCGCAAAACTTTTAGCAACAAAGATATCATTTCTGGTTTGAGATAAGTAACCAATTTTTAAATATTGTGCATTATTTTTTTCAATTTATTTGAAAAATATTTTTTAAGTTGGACCCCAGAGCGCTTTCAAGCGAATAAAGCCCTATTGTTGCTTATTTTTGATTAATTAATTTAAATTAAATGAGTTTTAAAGTTGGAAAAATAACTATAGATTAGAATAATTTTCTTTAAGCTTTTAATCAATAGCAAAAATATATAATTCTTTATTTTGATAATTAAAAAGCAGCAAAATTAAGTTTGTTACTTTTAATAATTTTTATTTAATCATTAATTATTATATTCTTTTAATAAGTTATCAATTCTGGTAATTTTTGGAAAAAGGTTTTTATTTTTTCAAACGACTTTATCTTAAAAATTCTAACGATTGCTTTATTGATTGAATTTTAGGATATGAAAGAAAAAGTGAAATAAAAATCGAAATCTAATAACTTATAAGAATTGCCAATAAAGAAAGGTATTTTTTCATTTCACCTAGATTTGGATCTGATTTTAAATAATTTTTAAAAATTTTTTTAAAATATTTGTGTCAATAAGTTGGTTTGTTTCTTTTAAATGAAGCTTAAGAAATTAAATACACTTTCATAATCAATTACTAGCTATAATAAAGAAGACAAAGAAAAAATTGATTCAGTTAGCTGGCTTGTGGAGATGGTAGCTAGATGCGTAAAAAACAGAAACTTACAAGAAATGAGAGATCATTTTTTTTAGTTCGAATAAGAGATGAAGAAAGTAATTGAGAATTCAATATTAGAATAGTTAAAAAAATAAATGAGTGAATTTCTTAAGTAAAATAGTGAAAAAATTTATTAAAAAAAATTAAATAAAAAGAATAATTTACATTTTTTAGCACAAATTTCTAAAAGAAATGTAAAAAGAAAACATTCCCAACTTTCTTATTCAAAATTTTCGGTAGTTAAAGATGTGTATTTGCCAATTACAAAATCATTAAAAGATTATAAGAAATTTAGTTTTAAATAAATTACTTGAGAGTAAAGGATTCAATTACTTAATTATCCTAATTTCTTGTATGATTTTTAATAATCAAATGAAAAAAAGAGACTTTAATAATGAATATTAATAGGAACCACCAAATTGAATGTTATTTAAAGAGAAGTTAATATTTATGTATAATAACACAGCATATATTTAAATTATTTTTATTAAGTTTTATTGAATGAAAAAGTTTGAAAAAGTATTGGGAATTAGTTGTAATCTTACTGAAAAAGCCGAAAATTAAATAAAAGATTAGCTGAAAAAAGAAAAACTGAAAAATTTTGGCTAAGTTTATTTTTATTTTTCAAAAACAAACTTTAAGGTCTAAAAATTTAATTTTAATGCCGTTTCAAAATTTAGTTACGAATTTTTTTTTTATATAAAAAAAATAAAAATTAATTTTAGATTCAGGACTTTTTATTAAAAAACTGATTTTTGCAACATTTAATTTGATTTTAATTTTAAATTTCAAAAGAGTCGCAAAAATAGGTTTTAGATTTTAAGGCATAATTTAATTAGGTTCTTTGAATTTTGAGGCTGTTTTTAAAAAAAGTAATTTAGTTTTTTTTCCACATATCTAAATTTGGTCAATTTTAACATAAGGCCGTTGGTAGCTTGTGCACATAAAAAACCTTAAAACCTATTTTTAACGAAAGTACTTTTTTGCAAGGGTTTACGGTAGTTTGAAAAAATAAAAAGAGAATAATGACCGAAAGATAATTAATTTTAAACATTTTAGATTAAATTTAAATGCAGATTTTGAATAAAATTTACAAAAATTAAATTTAAATTATAGGAAAAACTGTGACAATATTTATATTTTTAAAATTTATTTTTGTTTCACAATTCACAATGGCATGCATTCTTCAGAAAATTGCAGAGCATTCGCAGAAATTCGATTTAGGTGATGCACTTAATGTATATATTATCTTAAAGCGAAAATTTAGGCTTTTAAATAAAAAAGTATTAAGTCTTTTCATTTTTATTCAGATTTATTGATCTAAATTCATGATACTCTTTAAAAATTGAAAAATAAAATATTTAATTTAATACTATACTTTTAAAAAATTACTTTCGCTTCTTAATTGTTTAAACGATTTTTTTATATTTTATGAAAATTTAAATTTAAGTCTTGGTACCTGTTTGTCAAATGTAGATAGTACAGAATAATGTTAAAGGTCTTTCAATTGCATTGTTAAAAAAAATTAAGTAATCTAAAAATAGAGAATAAAGGAAAAAAAGCGAATTTTGGTCTTATTTAATTCCTCGGTACCTTGTTAAAAATACTTTAATACCTGAAAATTGACACTTGAATTTTGCCGAAGGCCTTGAAATTTTTCAAGACACTGAGGAAATGAATAGAAGATTTTCGTAAGCTGTTTTATCTTAAAACTTTATTAAATGTTTTATTGAATTCTATTTATAAAAATATTAAAAAGTCTTTAAAATTCGAGGTCACAAACTTAGACGCCTCGTTTAGATACTAGGCCTTGCAGCTACTCGAATCTAAAATACACTTTTCCTTGCTCAATTTAATCAATCAATCAATCATTTAAAAGCCCCGGGATTTAAACATTTTAATTACTATTTTTATTATTAATTTTGTTTGTTTGCCCAAATTTGACGGAAACAGGCCAAATTTGGAAAAAAAAATTTTTTTTCATAATTCATTGGTATACTTTCACCTGTTTGACTAATAAAAAATGGCTCATTATTATAACTCAAAAGTATTTCATTCCATTTGAAAATTACAAAAATTAAAAAGTTAAGACAAAAAAGATCATAGCCCACGCACATATAAACAACATTACGTAATTATTACAACGCTGTTTATTATATAAATACAGGATTATTAAATAAAACCACGTCAAAAAATTTAATTATGGGTAATCAAGCACTTTTAAGCTGTAAAAGCAAGCGTAGCCTTAGCATGAACAGACACCAAAGCTCAAGAAAACCAAACAGAATTTTGTCAACTAAAACAACTAACATAGAAAATGATTACATCATATCCAAGGGTATTGGCGAGGGCATGAATGGCAAAGTTTATTTAGTCATAAGTCGGAATGATAAAGCCAAATACGCTCTGAAGAAGCTTGAAGATGGTAAGCAAGCGAGACGTGAGATCGACCTACAGTGGCGATCTGCACAAACATGTGACCATATAGTGAAAATTGTGGACGTGTACGAGAACAAAATAAATGGCAAGAAGTATTTGCTGGTAGTTTTGGAATAGTACGAACCATTTTTTTCTTAATTTGATTTAAAAAATTTAATTTTAGCATGGAAGGGGGTGAGCTATTTGACAGACTAAAGAAAAAGAAAAAGTTCACCGAACAAGGTAAGCTTAGAAAATTATAATTTTGTTGTTTTATGAGCTTGGTGTTTAGAGGTTGCCAAAATTGTGAAGCAAGTTTGTACGGCAGTTAGTCATTTGCATAAGATGGGTATTGCTCACAGGGGTATGTTAATTAATTGCCAAGGTATAAATTATTAATAGATATTTTTTTTTGAAGATTTGAAGCCTGAAAATCTGCTTCTCACATCTAAAGATGAAAATGCAATCATAAAATTAAGTGATTTCGGCTTTGCCAAAGAAGCTTGCAAGGGCCTCAATACTCCAAAGTAAATAAGAATTTTTTAGATTAAATTATTTTTTTGATTATTCAAGAATTTCGTAATTCTAATGAAAATTCTTGTATTTCAACTTATAATAATCATGAATTGAGTTGAATAGAAAATTTTGATACACAGCTTTTTTGGGTTCGTTTAAGATTTTTAAAATATTTTCCAGTCTGATCATGTTATGAAAAGAATTGTGAAATTTTCCAATTAAAAAATCTGAGAGTGAATTTGTAATTTTGTAAGCAATTAAAATTTATGTTAAAAATTTTTTAATCATTCACATTTTGTTTTTGATGAATATTAGAAAATTACATGAAATTATTATGAAAAGAATTTAGCAATAAAAAATTATTTGGATCTTATATGTATTCTTTTTATACAGTTTTAAAAAAATTACTTTTTTAATTTTTATTTCTAAAAAATAAAATAAGAGTAGCATATTCTAAATGAGGCCTTATTTATAAATAGAAATAAATAAGTTTAAAGTGCTTATTAAAAATTAAGCTAATATAATTTTTTTTTTAAATTACATTCAAAAATTTTTACGTCATACATATAGCTTGCAAATTTTTTGGTATTTAAAAAGAATTATTTTATAAAGTTTTTTCACTTTTATTCCTTTTTTCTAAGATTCAAAATGCCCTTTTTTCAATATTGGAAATATTTTAACAATTTTATATCACGCTCAATATGCTTGAAAAAAAATTTCTCTAATCTCATACAGTGGTGACACGTCAACTAGGTTTTACGTAAATTTACTTTTAATTACGTAATTTTACGTAAAATTACGTAATTACGTAATTTGATTTTATTTTTAGATAAAATTATAAATTTTAAGGTAACTAAACGTGTCATTGAAAGAAATGGTGATTGGTCGGATCTATAATTTGAATAAGATGATGAAATATGTTTTTTTTTTAGAGAGATAATTTTTGAATAAAGGAGAAAACCTTAAATTAAAAAAAAAATAAATTACCAAAATTTACTTTTTTTTACCATTTTTTACTTGGTTAAAATTTGTGATTTTTCGTAAATTTACTTTTTTCAATATTTAAGTAAAAAATCAGAAAAAATTGTGAAATTTTGAAAAATTTTGGCAAAATTTGCCAAAAAAACCTAAAATTTTCGGCAAAATGTATGATTACGTAAAATTACGTAAAAATTTACGTAAAACCTAGTTGACGTGTCACCACTGTAGATAAATTAATTAAATCTTAAATTTTTTTTTAGTGACTGCAATTATTAATAAATTGTAGATTCTTTTTTTCACTCACTCAAATATTTTATAATTTATATCTGTAATCTTTAAACCAACCCAATCATTTCACATCTGAAAATTCTGATATTTAAAAATAAATTTCAATAAAATAAAATCAAGGAATAATTAAAATTAAATATCCGAAAGCAATTAAATCATTTCAGTGATTAATATTTTTAGTGATTCCTTTATCTAGCAAGTTAAATTTGAAAAAAAAGTTGAAATTTATAATTTTTAAAATAATTTTAATTTCAAATAAAAAAAATTTAAAAAAATTTATAATTTAGCTTCACGCCTTACTATGTGCCACCAGAAATTTTGCTATTCGAAAAATATGACATATCATGTGACATTTGGTCTCTGGGAGTAATAATGTATATTCTTTGTTGTGGTTATCCTCCATTTTATAGTTATAATGGTGATCCGATCTCGCCCGGAATGAAAAAAAGAATAAAAAAAGGTCAATTTAATTTTCCTGATTCGGACTGGCTGCAAGTGTCCGAAGAAGCCAAAGAGCTAATTTCAGGTATGCTAGAAACAGTGCCAGAAAAGCGACTCAATATAGATCAAGTAATGCACAGCAGATGGATGCTGAATAGTCTCAATTTGCCAAGGACCAAATTAAGATCGATCAAAATTTTAAATGAAAAATCAATAAATTTGAAGGAAATCGACTTGAGTATGGGTCAAGCACTGGGCGAGATGAGAATCAATGATGATAAAGTATTGAACATCAAAAATATTGAATCAGCTGAAAATCCTTTGTTAAAACGTAGACTAAAAAAGCTAAGTCAAAATAAAAAAACCAAAATTTTGGAAAATTTAATCGAAAATATTGAGCTCAATCCGATTATATCTATGCCTATACAGCGATCGCTATCTATGCCTTTATCACCGACAACACAATCACTAGTTGCTTTCTATTACACATCTAATTTAAAAAATGATCTATCAAATACTCAAATTAACTGAAACTATGCATCAAAAATTAAAAATCTCGATTTTTTTATTAAAATATCATTAAATATTTTCTAGAATTATTAAACTTAATTTATTTTTTGTAAATTTAATTTTTTAATTAATTTTTTTAAAATAATTCAACAGCAACTAGTTGAAATTTTTTTTTATAAAAACTCGGACGGAGATTAGATAAACATGAAAAGAGACTTAAAAACAAAAATAATGTGAGAAATACTTAGAAGAAAAAATTTTATTCAAAAAGAGAAAATCACATAAAAAAATTTCCCAATCTGTGAATTACACATAAAATTGTTTTTTTTTTTTATAAAAGCTAAATAAAGTCATAAACATGAAAAAACACATAAAAAATTATTAAATATAATTTACATTCTACCAATTTTACTTAGTCATTTAACTTTTAAAAAAAAACTTATTAATGAAATCTTATTTTATTTTAATTAATTTTAATTTTTAATATCTTATTATGTTATAGAAAATAAATTAAATACATTGAATTAAGTTGACTTAAAATAATTTTTTTTTGATAACGTTATGCAATGATAACATTTTCGCTATCAAATTGATAAAAAACCAGGGAGACGGGGTTGTGAAATTCGTTTCAATTCGAGTTTTTCAATTCAGAAAAACTTTAATAACTTTTTTACTAAAATAGAAAATTTAGTTCTGTAAAATGCTTAATGTTTAAGCAACTTTGCTTAATCCGAAAATATATGTCTGCAAAAACTCTGCAATGTAATTGCACGGTTGATTAGAATACTTTTTAATGACGTGCAAAATGAGGAAAATTGCAGAGCACTTTGCAGATTTATTTTACAGCATTTCACAGAACTAAATTATCTATTTTAGTAAAAAAAGATATTAAAATTTTTCTGAATTGAAAAGATCGAACTGAAACGAACTTCACAACTCCCAGGTAGACCCAAACCAAAAATATCAAGGCACTGTGAATTTTGGAACAAAGAACCAAAACAAAAATTTTAAAATGAAATAACTTTTTAAATTGAAGTCTAAAAATTGTTCTGTAAAATGTATTAGCTGATAAAAACTTTGTATCATCCAAATTTAGTCTCTGCAAAAACTCTGCAAGTCTGCATAGCACTAAATGTATTAGAAAATCATAAAAATTAAATTGCAGAGTTATTGCAGAGACTAAATTTGGGTGTTAGAAAGTTAGTATCAGCTGATACATTTTGCAAAACAATTTTTAGACTCCAATTTAAAAAGTTATTTCATTTTAAAATTTTTGTTTTGGTTCTTTGTTCCAAAATCACAATGCAAATTGTCAAAACCAGAGTTGTTTAAAAGTCAAAAATTAAAGTCCAAGTCCGGACTTTAAAATTTATTTTTTTAATTTTTAAAATTTTTATCAAAAGAAAAAGAAATTATATATTTTTTTCTAAAAATTTATCAACTAATTATCAAGCAAAAAAATTCAGTTTTTACAATTGATTTTTATTTTTAATTAATGTTTGGCAATAAAATTAAATTCAGCTTTAATTTTATTTTAATTTAATATCACTTTATAATTTTTCCAAAAATAAAAGGATCGATTAACTTTTGGTCAATGGTTAATTTAAAATACAGACCTGATTAATTTTGTTAAAATAAAAAAATAAATATCAATAATAATAATTATTTGAACGAATAATAGTTTTTTCTAAAATCAAATTAATAAATAAAACTTTTTTGAATAAATTGACTAATTCTTAGTAAGCTTAAGAAAATAATTAAATTGGTTTTAAGTTCGTCGAAAGATTTTAGTTTTTTTAATTAAGTTTAAAATAAACAAACTTTAAACATGATTCCAATTTTTTATTATAAGACTACCTTGAGCATTTTTGAGAAATAAATCAATTTACTACTTTAAATTTGAAAAAATAAAAGCTAATAAAATTAATCAATTTCGTTAAAAAGAAAAAACAAAAAATGAATTGGGTATCTAAAGAAACCTTTGTGTTCATTGTGAAACATATCGAAAAAAAATTAATTGATTCAGTGGTATAATTAAATCTTATGGGAAAACATAAGGTTTTTGTAAATAAAAGTTTAATCTTATTTAAAAAATTCACAGCTCTCAAAAAAATTCAAAAAATTTTTCTTCTAAAATGGAATATAACGAATCAGAAAAGTTTGTTCGAAATTATTTAGCTGATCGTAGTTCTTACATTCTAAATGGTTATTCGGATGACCACTTTTACCAGTTTGAGTACAAGGTTGAAAAATCAAAAGCTGCTCGAAATCTGGAACTACATGAAAATGGATTAGTTGAAGTACCGAGATGGATTGTGTATTTTACCATTCCAGTCATGATTTTCTTGATTGCTTTCTTCACTGGGTCTTTGGTAACCATGGCCAGTATTAAGCCAGATGCAATCTATGGAGAGTCTTGTGCAGACAGATCTTGTTCAAAAGAACATAATCTAAAATGTATCAATAAAGTTTGTCAATGTGAATCGCCCAAGTATTACACAAATAAATGTTTTGATTTGACCAAATATGGAGAAAAGTGTTCTTCAAGAGACAACTGTGATCCGAGTCAAGACATGATTTGTTTAGGGTCTATTTGTTCATGTGCTCCAACTAAATATTGGAATTCTGAATCAAGTAAATGTGTTGATAGGTTGACTTATGGACAAACATGTTATGGAGATCAATGTAAGATTAGAATTAATTTGGAATGTAGCTCGTTGGGAATCTGTCAGTGCATTGATAACACTCTGTAATTTTATCTTCTATTTCTAAAAAAATGAGCTTTCTAAAGTTAAGAAAAAAATGATAAAAATTAAACAACTTTTTTCGAAATACTTGGAATTAGTTCTGTGAATGAAACATGGTTCAGCATACATGGTTGCATCAACCTTCAAAGACTGCTAATGGTGTGCTAGATCTCTGTCAATAGCACTTCTCTAGAATAGATTGAAATTTAATTTCTACTAAATGGTGCACCATGTTGCATCCACAGAGCTAATTTTGAACTTTTAGAAAAAAAGTTATTCAATTTTTTAGCATTTTGTACTGAATTTTAAAAAACCAAAAAAATATTTAATTTTATTCAAAAAATAGATATTTTTGGGATGATAGTGTGAAAGAATGTGTCGCCAAAAAGAGATACAGTCTACCATGTTCTTCAGATGATCAGTGTCTTGATTCAGAGACAACTATTTGTAAAAACAACCAATATTGTACAATATTCTAAAATTTTAAATATTTTAAAATTTAAATTTAACAAAAAATAAAGGCCTTTGTTCCGATACAAAATATTTTAATGGAGTTAATTGTGTAGATCGAGTTGGAGAGTTGATTAGTTGTACCTACGATGATATGTGCAAAATTCCAATGTATTGTGACTCAAGCGATGGATGCAAATGTTCAGAAGATTATTTCTTTAGCACATTATATGAAAACTGCATCGAAAAAATAAGTTCACAAATTGGGCTGTGCGAAGCTAATCATCACTGTCGAACTGACTTACACCTTGAATGTGATCTAAGCACAAACATATGTAAATGCATGACTTCTTACACTTGGTCAAGCAGTCAAAACTCCTGTGAACTAACTTACACCAAAGGTGAATGTGATTCTGATTCTGACTGCAATCTCTCAGAAGGTCTGGTTTGCTATGACCAATCGTACTATTCGTGCGATTGTCCAACAACTTCAGTTAGGGACTTTTGTGATTGTCCAAGAAGTAATGCACAAGAGATGTACTGGGACTCTAGTTTGGTGTCTCCTCAATGTGTTGCAGCCAAAGCGTATCTGGAAGAATGCAGTGACGACTTTGAGTGTCGAACAAACATCGAAAAGACAAAGTGTATAAATCAGGTATGCAGTTGCGAAGAACCGGGAGGATGGCTTCCTGTTTCCCAAATTTGTAAAAGATGTAATGATGGGGATATTTTTTTTGATACTGAAGGACTATGCTATCATTTCAGTACTGATCGAAAAGATGGCGATGATGTGGATGATGATTGCACTGTAATATTATTTTATTATTTTTAGAATTTTTACTTTAATTTTTCAAAATTTAGCTGGCTAAAATTAAGAATTTTGGCGTATTAGATTTTATAACTGAAAACGTAGATTCTGATTTTAAGTATTGGATAAATGGAAGAAAAAGAGGTGATGGGAGGTACACTTATTTTGATTCAAATGAGTTGATAAATTCAGCAGTGTGTCCCAATTTTGATGTAGACAATGAAAGAATGCTTAATTATGATCCTGATATTGAATGTTTTAAAAATGACGTGGATGACGATGACGATCTTAGGTATATTTGCGAATATTAAGTTTTTTTTTTATTGAATAAAAAAAATTAAAAATACAATTACCTTTTTGGTCTTTTGATAAATTCATCATCAAAATAATTTGAATTGATGGTAATTGTGTGAGGAAAATCAATGATAAGAAAAATATTTATAGTAAGATGGCCTAACCGGGTGACTTATTTTTTCTATTTTTTGTCTATCGACTCAGTTTTGTTTAAAAACTCCAAATTCATTAACCGAATTAGACCGAATTTTCCGACTCACCCCCTTAGCAAAAGGGGTTAATGAGGCTAGGGTTAACTCAGAATGGACCTAATAAAAAATACTTTAATTTTATTTTTGTTTTGTATTGATGGAGGGCTTTCAATATCATGCTTATCTGAGCTATTTGGTATCTTGGTTTCTTGTGAAAATTTAATTTAGTGAATTAACCCATTTAGGAAAATAGGTAATTTGGTAATTTTTCGGACCTTTTACAAAATATAAATTTTGACCACATTGATGAGGTCCTATGAAAAAAAGTAATGGTATTTTCGGAATCCTCGATATTTTTTCTACCCATAAGGCTGCTTTTTAGACAAAATTTTTATTTTTATTTTGCCGTAAAATTCAATCAAAAAAACAAGAGCGCAAATAATATTTTACCACAAAACCAGTAAAAATCTCCACTAATTCAGTAAAAAAATAACAAAATCAATAAACAATTAACTAATTCAGTTTTTATTATTTATTTCAGAAAAATATCACAAACAGTAAAAAAAGGAAGAAATAGCACTAATTCAATTAAATCATAACTTTATTTTAATTTTGTTCACTAATTAAGTAAAATCTTATTACATAAAAAAAATACACAAATTAACTACTTTCTTTTTTTGGTATCTTGGTCAATTTTGTCTTTTTTATTTTCATTAGTTGGTTGATTTGAATGGTCAGCATCTGACACGAAACAGTGCCCCTTTAATCCGTCGTAGAGTTGAATGTAAACTGCTGCTTGACAACCTTTGTTAAAGTCTTTGACTTGGACTTGGCTTGAGACTTGTGACTTTTAAGCAACTCTGATCTAAGGAATAGTGGGAATCTAATCGAACCAATGGCAAAAACAGTCAAAAGGGAAATAATTTATACTTGAAATTTATAAAAGGGCAAAGTAAAATTTTGGTCATCTTTCATTTTTTAATTCTGGTTTTTTTAACAATTTGATAGCGAAAATGTTATCATTGCATAACGTTATCAGAAAAAAAAAGAGCTTTTATAAAAGGTATGGGCTTAATTACCTGATTTTACGTGATTTTTCATTAATTTTAGTAAGCTTACGTAATCTTGCGTGAATATCAGTCGGTATGAATTTGTAATTTTACAAAAAATTACGTAAGCTTACATTAAAATATGTAACTTTTAGTAAAATCGTTCTTAAATGCTTACGGCAAAAAAAATGAGGTTTTTGGTAAGAAAAATGTTAAATTGTCTTCTTTTCCAAAATATTTAATTTTATTTGTAAAATTAAAAAAAATTCAACATTCCTTTTCATTTCTTACTTAATTGTACGTAAAATTACACACTTTTTGGTAAAATTTTGTAATGAAAATATATGAATTCAAAAAAGTAAATTTCAAGCAATCTCAAAAAGACTTAAAATCAAAAAATTTTTAAGCGAAAAATTTTAATAATTACTGAATTTTTATAATTAATAAATAATTAAAATTGTATGGCTTTTTTTTTCTACTGATCGCTGATGTGATTAAGAAAATTATTTGACCAACCACCACCGTTTTTTACTACAATATCCATTACCTCTAATTTAAATTAATTAAAATAATTTTAAATACTCGAATTGAATAAACTTGCTTTTTATAACCTTTTATTATTGTTGATTTTTGAAATCTCTGGGCGTAGGAACTAAATTTAAAGATTAATTCAATTTAGATAAACACATTTTCAAATTTATATCTATATTTACTACTTATTTCATGTTCTTCATCAATATTTTATTAAAGGTAATGGATATTCTTACCGACTAATATTCACGTAAGATTAAGTAAGCTTACTAAAAAAAATGTACAATTACGTAATTTAGCCCATTCTGGACCCTTTATAAAAGCACTGTATCAGCTTAATTTTTGAAGATTTTGTAAAAAAAATTAAAATTAAAATATAAGAATTATAATGTTAAATTTTTCATTTAAATTTTTTTTATCTTTCTATTTTTTATGTACTATAAACTGAAGTCGGCCAAATTAATTTCGAGTCTATTAACCTTTGTAAGGTTCTATCAATGTTAATGATTTTTGTTTTTTATTAAAGCTGGTAAATTTCTTTATAATTATTGGAAAAAGATTGTAAATAAAGTAATGTTATCAGAGTTTAAATTTCAAAAATATTAAAATTTAGAGAATCTGAGACTGCGATTTATGATTTGGGACACTTTAATTAAACGAAATTTTTATTTTATTTTTTTTTAAATGTATTAAATTTGAATAAATAAAGGATTAGTCGGTATTTTATGAGCAGGGGTACTAGCATGTTGATTAACCTTAAAAATTGAAAAAAAACTTTTTTATTTTTTAATCTTTTGGTGATTATATCAAAAATTAAGGTTCTAAAAAAATGAGGTGATTAGTTTTTTAAAAATAGAAATAATTCCAAATATTTTTTTAGTAAAATATTTTTTTCAGAGGATAACAATATCGATGAGGGTAAAAATTTTATTCCAACATTCCAAAACTTTGTATAGCCGGATTTGGTGACTTAAATCCAAGTTTGACTCAAATTGTCATATAAGCTTGATTGGTCTTCATTTTTCTCTCTAATAGGAGTTAAATTACTCATTCTTTTTTTGTAAAGACCATTTTCTTTCAAATTAAACTTAATAGAATTTTTTGAATCATAATTTCTCATTTTTTCAAATTGATCTTCAACTTCCATTTTAAAATCGGTCAAATCAACATTTTTTAAATATTTTATTGAATTTAGCGGTGTTTCTGCAGCTTTTATGCTAAACCACTTGTGATTCAATACTTGAGTTATATTCAATCTCTTTGCCGGATCAACTTCAAGCATTGAAAGGATTAAATCTTTGGCTTCTTCGGTTAAAACTGACCATTCCTTGGTAGTCAAATCTAAATCTCTGGACATTATTCTTTCCATCATTCCATTGCTAAAATCTGATTCAGTTGAACTACTGAAAGGCAAATATCCACAGCATAAAATAAACATTAATACTCCCAGAGACCATATATCACAAGAAATGCTGTAGCTTGGTTCACATAAAACTTCTGGTGCAACATATGGAGCAGTGAATTTCGAAGATTTTAAACCCAATTTTTCTTGTTTAGCAAAACCAAAATCTGCTAATTTTACAATTAAATTCTGTCCCGAGCAAAGAATATTCTCTAATTTAATATCTCTGTGAGCAATACCTTTCGAATGTAGAAGGTTAACAGCTGCACAAATTTGACTCATAATGTTCACAATGTCTTTTTCACTAAAATTTTTATCATCATTTTTTATTTTGTCCCATAAAGAGCCTCCTTCCATACTAATTTATAATTAAAAAAATATAAAAATTAATTCATTAATATTACTATTCGAGTATTAGATAAAAATTTTTATTAGTAGAATGCAGAGCATGAATATCGACAATGTTTGTACATGAGCCCAAGCATTCCCAGTGTAAATTAATTTCGTTTTTTGATTTTTCGTTTTTTTCCAATGGCTTTCAAAATTAACTTATTTAAATTGAAAATTAAAAAAAATTAAATTACTTTAATTGCATATAATTTTTTGTCTTTTTTTGATTTTGCCAAAAAAACTCCTCCATTAAGTCCGTATCCCAAGACACCTAATCTTTTGAATTTTGATTTTATTGAGAAAATTGTTTCTTCGTATAAGGTGCTAGATTTATTCATTTTTAGCTAATTTTTTTTTGAATTTATGCCATGTTATTTAAATTATTGTTTAAAGCCTTGTGGGCGAACTTTATATAAATAAAAAACAATTAATTGAAGAGTAATTTCTTTGAAATTGCATTTTTTATTGAATCATGAGTAATTGTTTATCTAAAAAATTGATAAAAAACTTATTTTATATATGAGAGTTTTTTATTAAATCGGGTTACTATAAAATTTGATAAAAATTTAGCATAATTTTGAAATCTTTTTACAAAAAAATATTTATGTCAATAGTCAAAAACTTGCTTAGATAACCTTTGAATTTTTTTTCTTTTTTTTTAAATTTCTAATAACACTAATTTCTGATATTATCACTAATTTTATTTAATTATTTTATTTTTATAAATAGCATGTTAAAAATTCTATTTAATTTTATTGATTAACACCAAGAGATCAGATCAGATCCAAATTCTCTTTATTAAAATATCTTTAAAAAAAGGGCTAATTTTATTGCATTTCAAGTAGTGGTCTTTTTTGCAATTTGCTTTCGGCTTTGACCAAAAAAAAAATTATTTACCAAAATAAATCAAAATTGAAATTTTAATTTTATTTTATTAATCATTTAAAAAATTTAATTGTCTAGTAAAAATACATTTATTTTAGTAAATTAAATTAACTGAGCATTCACCGAGTTTCTTTATCTAAATAATTCTTGTTTAGGATCATCTAATTCAATATAATAAATTCTAGAAAATAAATTTTTGACTTAAATAATTTTTTAGTTTTGTATTTTTGGTGACACAATCAGAAATTTAGATTCAAAACGAATAAATCGCAGTCAAAAATTAGATTTTTTTTAAAAAGTTTGGTTGAATTTGCAAGCAAAAAACTCAAATTCAAAATCTTAACTTTTTTGCAAGATTACATATGTTAGTATGGTACGCACATTCTCATTTTTTATAAATCCAAATTTACCTTTTCTTTCGCTAAAAAATTCTAAAAATTTTATTTTTTTAAATTCTGATAATTGCACATTAATAAAATGGCTTTGGAAATCGAAGAAAACATTGATGTAAATTAAATTAATAAATAAAATTAAAAAAGAAAAGTTTTTTTCTAAATTTAAATTAATTGATTAGAATTTGGAGATCGAAGATGAAACCATTGGTGAAAGATTGTTGGGTCTGAGCGAAATGTTCCCGGAGTCAGTGCGCTCATTTTCCGGCTCTATCTTCAATTCGTCGGTGAGCGCGAGCAAAAGCGTGTACAAATGGTCAAGATCGGGCCTGTGGATAGTCGCGTCCACGTTCACAATTCTCATTTTGCCCATTATTTGCGAAGAACAGCGCGCTAGCATCGAAGAACAGCAAGCCAAACAGCAGAGAGAACTTTTGTTGGGACCGAGCGCAGCGACCAGCTCGGCCGCTGGTGCACCAATGCCGCTCGGGTTCGCTCCTGTCAAATAACCATAGCTAATTATTTTACTCAAATAAAAAAATAAAAAAAATTTTCTTAAAATTTTCATAAACATTTTATTCAAAAGTATCAAATCTATTAAAAGTAATGATAAACAAAAACCAAAAAAAATTATATACAAAACATCATTTTAAATAAAAAAAATAAAAATAATTTAAAAATAAGTTCACTCGGTTGGAGAAATGGACCGAACCGACATCATTGATTGTTCACGCGAAAAGTCTTCGGGCACAGGCTGCAAATCTTCCGGTTTATTCTTTTTACTTTTCATCCTTTTTTCTAGAAATTTATTTTTTGACAGATCCAATTTGACAACTGAGTCTTTAATTCTCATCTCGTCCAGAGCTTTTCCCATATTTTGCTGTACTTCGCCCCATTGGTCCTTGTCCTCTTTTAGAATGTCAAGCGACGGCAGTGGCGTCGCTGGCACATTGTGGTACCTGGAAATCCAATTGCTCTTCATTATGTCATTGATGGTAGAGCGTTTTTCCGGCACTGTTTCCAGCATGCCTTTGATTAGTTCCTTTCCCTCTTTGGACACACGGGACCACTCGGCATCGGGAAAAGTGTATTCGCCAGCCTTGATGCGGCGCTTCATGCCCGGAGAAATCGGCTGTCCATGGGTGCTGTAAAAGGGCGGATAGCCGCAACACAAGATGTACAAGATGACGCCAAGAGACCAGATGTCACATGAGATGTCGTAGCGCTGAGGACCAAGAACCTCGGGCGCTACGTAATACGGAGTGTAGCATGGAGTTATTAGACCTAGTGACACCTCTTTGGCAAAGCCGAAATCGGTCAATTTAATGACCGCTCTTTCATCATTTGTGGTCAGAAGAAGATTCTCGGGCTTCAGGTCCCGGTGAGCGATGTTCATGCTGTGCAGATGCTTTACTGCCGAGCATATTTGATGCATCATCTTGGCCACCTCTTGCTCAGTGAACGGCTGGTTCCGCTCGGATATTTTGGAAAAAAGTTCACCACCCTCCATGCATTCCATCACTACCAAGATCACTTTTTGGTTGTTGATCACATTCTCGTACACATCTATTATCTGGACGATGTACGGACACCCTTGACACGCGCGCCACTGAAGGTCTATTTCCCGCTTGGCCTTGGTAGACTCGCGCAAGGTTTTCAGCGCAAATTTTTGCCTGGTTTGCTTGTGGGTGCAGGAAAGCACTTTGCCGCTGATGCCCAGGCCCAACACTTCTTTGGTGATTATGTAGTCTTCGTAGATGGGATTTGTTTTCGGCTTGAGGGACATGTTTACTGATGGTCTGGAAAACTTTGGCAAGTTGTCAGAATTTAGGCAATAAGTTGAGGAGAATTTTTGGGATTTTTTATTAAAAAAGTTGTGACTTATCAATATACGGCTTCTTTTTTTCAATTCACTGCTTGAAGAACCCATTTTAAAAAAAAATAAAATTAGTAAGGAAAAGTTTGGCAAAATTTAAAGATAAATGTAAAAATTAGTCATTTCATGATGATTGATATTTACCTTAATTTTTTTGTAAAATGAGCTGTTTCGATGGTAATAACAATATTGCGAAATATTTCTAGTTTTTTTTTTTTTTTTATTTTACTCAAAAAACAAGTCAAAACGTAATCTAGAGAAATATATTAAATACAATTTTAAATTATAATATTTATTCATAATTTTTTAAATTGTTAGATATTTTTTTGAAATCTTGATATTTGAACGTCAATAAATTGGATATGTTTTTTTTCTTGAAAACTGGCTTTGAAAAACATGACCACGCTATAGAAAAAAACTAACAAACTTTTTGAAAAAAAATTATTTTGTTTTTTAAATTAAACATTTTAAGGAAAAAAATGACATTTTCTGTAGAATTATCTAATTTTCAATATAACCACTCCTACATAATCTTCAAGCTATTGAAAATCGAAAATTTTTCTGAAAACAATAAATTACCTTTTGAGCGTAGCCAAGCTTGAAAATTATATTTTTTTTTTTATTTAAAGATAAATTATAATATAAACTCTCATTTTAACTAATATTTATACATATACTTTTTAAATTTCGAGTCGAAATTAGCATAAACTGAACGTTTCTACGGATATTAAAAGTCTTCTATATTATTAAATGATTTAAAAAAAATTAATTACACAATTTACTTCTAAATGATGTAATTTAATTTGCCTAATAAGCAAATTTTATGTAATACTTTATTAAGTCATGGATTGATGTTCTAAACGTTTTTTGACATAAAAAAAAAGAAATTTTTTGAAAAGACTTTTTTTTTTAAAAATTAAATTACGGCTTTTTTCGATTAACTTTGTTACCTGAAAAAAAAAATGTTTCTTGAATAAATAATAAATAAAGATTATAAAATATTAATTACCTATTTATAGAGATTAATATTTTTATAATATAATTTATTAAATTTTATCATAAGTAAAATATTGTCGCATTTAGAAAAGTTGTGATAATTTAATAAGTAGCATAAAGATATCGAAAAATTTTTATAAAATACTGCCATTTTTGATAAGAACATGAGGTAATGTTACCTATTGAGCATTCTAGAATAGAAAATAATTATTATTACCGTATTATTATCATTTATAAAATGCGATAGCAAAAATAGGCTTCAAATAGATTTAAAAAATTAGATCAAAGAAAAAAGAGATAAATAGTTGTAGATAAAATTTAGATAAATACAAAATTTTTATGTTAAATCTTTCGCTTTAATCTAACCTAAAATTCCCTTTTTCGGAATATTGATGGGTTAAGCTAATAAATAAAATTATTTTTAATATGATAATATTTAAAAAAAACAAATCTTGAGTTTAAATTATTTATTGAAATTTTTTTAATATTGTTAAATGTAAATTTTAATTATAATGGAAAAGACGAAATATTTTGTTCTAGGTAAATAAAAAAGTCATCCAAACTAAAATATTTATAAATTTAGTGAAATATTCAAATAGGTAAAGTAAGCTCTGTTATTATAAATTATAAAACCACTTTTTTCAAAATTAATAGAAAAGAATTTAGATATTCTGCTCTTAAGATGCCAAATTAGCCTCATTTTCAATCAATTCATTGTCAAAATTATTATTTCAGTAAAAAATTTTATCAATGGGTTTTTATTTTTTTTAAAAACAGTAATAATTAGGAAAAAAGTTTTTAAGAAAAAAATCCTCTTTAAAACTTGACGAACCAACGACGTCATTTTATAAAACGACTTTTTTTCCTTTGACTTGGTCTTTTTCCCAAAGTTTGATCAAAAATTTACTATTTTGTTTGTCTACCTGTAACTCTTACTTTACTTGAAAATATTTAATTAATTTAAAATTTTAAATGATTCATATGAAATGGTAAAAATTTCGCTAAGAAAATAATTCGGTTTGAGACCTATTTGTTTGAAAAAAATTTCAGGAAATAATTCAAGTTTGTCTTTAAAATAGTCAAAAATGTTTGCCCGAAATTTCAGAAAGAAAAAAAAATAATATAGTTTTTTATAAATTTTATATAGTTTTCAAAAATTAAAATTCTATTATCACGGGTTTAGGACCCCCATCAAACTCAGAAATTCTTAATTTAATGTGTCATCAAGACTTGAGTTTAAGACAAAAAATAAAAATAAATATTTTTATTATGCATTTGGTGCAGCACCAAGAATTAAAAAAAAATCAAAACAAAAAAGGATTTAATTAGTCATTTTATTGATCCTAAATCTCGATCTTTTAAACTAAAAAATTTTTTTTAACTTTTTTATTAAAATTTTACAACAATAATGACGCACCAGAACTCAAATTTTGGTTAAAAATTAATTTTTCTAATATCGTATTTTCTTAATTCTCAGTGCTGCACCAAATGCATAACAAAAACAATTATTTTTTGTCTAACTCAAGTCTTGATGACGCATTAAATTAAGAATTTCTGAGTCTGATGCGGTTCTTAATCAAAAATGTTTTAGCATGGGCGAGATGTACTTTGGTGCATGGTCCAAAAGCGTGTCTTAGCTTGTGGTGCAGCATTATCGTATAATTTAGTAAAAAACTGCAAATGCCATTGCAGAAACATACTCAAGTGTAAAAAATAAATTGTGCCCAACTTGCAACATGCCAATGGCTAAAAGAAGATATTTTTAGTTCAAGATGCTGGCAAATTGAAGCTTGAGATGAAAATGTGATATTTTTTTAATAAAAGAGAAAAAATAAACTTTTTTCCAGACTTGCGCAAAAATCAGAAATAAAAAGTCATTCCAAAGTCATTTGATCTGACTTGAAATTTTTTTTTTTTCAAATCTTTTGATTTGATTGACTTGAAAATTTATTCTTTAAAAATAAGTATTTTGCCGTTCCATCTAGTTATTAAGGCGGCCATTTTTATTTCAAAATCTTTGAAATTACTTTTTTATGAAAAAAAAATTCGACTTTATGACTTTTGAACAACTCTGGTTTTTTCCCAAGCTATTACTTAACATGTAATGTCATGTTTACTTTCATATTTAAAATTTTAAAATATCCCTTTTTATTGAACTTTAATGGGTTCAAATTTTTTAATTGATTTTAATAAAACTTACTTTTAAAGACAAAAAAATGTAATGTTTAAAAATTATTAATTTTTTTATGTGGAAAAATAAAATTATTTTAGTTTGAATGAATGAATAAATAAAGTTATAAATTTGAATTTCTGAATTAACTTAGCCTTAATTATCTAAATTGTTGATTGTTTTTGTTGAATAAATTTAAGGTCAATTATTTTTGTTTTAATTTGATAATGAATTATTAGACATAAGTATTAGTATTTAATTTTTAAAAATTATCAAAATCATTAGATTAATTAAGTTTTAAAATTTTAAATGATCGTTTTGATCTGAAACTTCAATTTGCCAAGATGCAGCTCAAAAAATGAAAAATATTTTAATTTGAGTAAAAAAATGGTGCCATTGAAAATTATCATTTTTTTAATTTCGATGAGTTAAAAATCAGATTGAAGCCTAATTCAGCTAAACAATTTTTTAAAACAAAACAAAAAATTATCTAAAATTTGCGAAAATTTGAAAAAATAAAATTTCTTAAAAATAGCATATTTTTATTATAAATCTATTTAATTTAATGAAAAATTGTCACATTTAATATCATCTAAGATAACAAAAATTACATAGAATTTTTTGATTCTTTTGTACACACACACAGTGAGAAATGATTAAAACTTTGTATTCCTAACCTCTTTGTCGTATTTGTCCAGCAGGTACTTTTTGAACAACGACTGATTTTTCCACAAATCAGCAGCCTGGTGGTTCAGAGCACTGGCAATATTGGGGTCGCCGAGCAGACTCTGAACAGAGAGCAGAATTGACAGCACGTCATATGTAGCCGACCATTTTTCCCTGAGAATGTCCAGACAAATGTTTCCGTTCTCGTCCACATTCGGATGAAAGCAGGACGACTCGAATTTGACCTTGGGAGCAACTATGGGATATCCATTTGGAAAGTCGAGTATCAGCCGATACTCCAAGCCTTCGTACACAGTTCCGATCGGACCTTGAATGGTGCCGATCCATTTGAACAAGTTGTCGCCATCGGGAAATGCAGAGACGCCTTTCTCGCCCGACATCATCAATGACATTAGTTCTTGTTGCAGCCGCTTGCTAACTGAATGCTTGTCTTTGGTCACTGTTTGAACAGTGTCATTTTTTTTCGCACTTGACGAATTGGTCGCAACTTGCTGCTCTGAGCCAGACATTCTCAAAAATTTTCTTTCTTTTTTTGCTCAATTATTTACAAATTAAAATCTAAAAATTGAATTTTATGCTTGTACAATTAAGATCAATTAGTAACTAGCTTCATTTCTATGCATGTATGCGCGTTTTATTTAAAATAAATCCATGTTGCAATTTGTTTTGTCTTATTTTTTATTTTTAAAAATTTGAAGCTCAAGAAGTTGGCTCACTTGACCGTCCACAACCCCAAGCTGAAAAATCTTTCTCTTTCGATGGTGACCGTTCAATTCATGGATTTTTTTTTTCGTAGAATAATTATTTCATATGATTTTTTTATAAAATAAAATATAGAAAAGTAATTAAAAAAAATTTATCATTTTTTAAGAATAATAATTTTTGTTAATTTTGGAAAATTGAGAAGGAGAATTTTTTTTAAATTTTTAATTGACAAAATAAGAGAAAAAAAATCCAATAAATTGATACAGACAATAAGGCATGAAAAAATAATAAACAATAATTTGATAAACTGAGAAAACTTGTGATTTTTATTTGTTTTTTGATTCCATTGATTCTTTTTTTTTCTTCTAATAGTTTATTTAAATTTGAAATGGCTCTGAGTAATAAAACTCCCTCCGCCATTAGATAAAAATAAAGTAAAAAAATATTAAAAGATCAAAGTGGACAAGAGAATTTTGATGAAGAAAAAAGGTAGAAAATCAGAGAGATAATCTTTTTTCATTTAACCATTCAATTTAATTCAATTTTATTTAATTCAATGGAGGCGATGAATTTAAAGATTGAATTTATCTCATTGTTGCAGCCTTCTTTGCTATTCATAAAATATTCTCTAGCTGAATTTAGTCAATCAATTTGCTTTTTTTTGCTTATCATTTATTTATTTAATTCAAATTAACCTCCATTAGGAGAAGTAAAATTAAAAGTATAAAAATTTTGTTAATAAAAATAAAAAATAAAAATAAAAAGTAGAAAAATAGTTACATATATTGAAAGTAAATTCCTCTGGAACAGAAAAAGTGAATTGATTTAAATAATTCATTAAGAAGGATTTTGAATTTTTTGAATCTTAAGTTACCCAAACAAAGCTCATTAGAGTCCAAGATACCGTCACGAATGTAAAAGTGACGCTTAAGATCCAATTTAAGCTTACCAATATTATTTAATAGTGATTCAAGATTTTCTCCCGCGAACTCTAACAAGCGCTTGAGATCATTTCCAAAGGAAAGAGGAGAACTGTTGAGGATATTAGAACGTAAATACTAAAATATATTTGAAGCTAAGGCGTTGAACCTAATAGAGCTAATAAAGGACATCTTTGAAAAAAGATAGAGTTGGTCTATTTTAAAGAGTTTTAAAACCTTTAGGATTCCATACATGTGACAATTAGATCTCAAGTTAAACATATGTCTAATAAGATTGTTCTGATTGATGTTGAGAGTTTTGATGGTTTTGTTGTCTAGTCTTTTATTCTTAAAATGAAGAAAAGCAAAAAGATTTGTAGATAAAACTTTTTAGAGAAGGAGAGACGTGGCTCATTTTGTTCAACAAAAAAGACGCTGAGAAGAATGACTTTTGTACTTGTCTAAATTTTTCCAATGCAACTATGTTAAAATCTAGATTGGAGTTCATAATGAAACCAAGATATTCTATGCTGAATTTAGTCAATCAATTTGATTTTTTTTGCTTATACACTCTGTTTCATCAATGTTATTTTTTTAAGGTTTTCCTTTAAAGAGATTTCCAGAATAATCCTTGAAATAAATGATCTAAAACAAAAGAATTTCTTTGGGGATACTTTAAAAAGAAAGTTCAATAAGAAAACATTTATAAAAGATTCTTTTTAAGATGATTTTAAAATGAAGAATAAAAGAGGTCTTTTCAAGAAGGTCTTTCATCAATGTTATTTGTTTAAGGTTTAAGCTAAGTTAACATCTATTTGTTTTAAAGCCAAACTGTGTTCGATTGATTCAGTGTTTAACTGGAAGCTTTTTTTTGTTAACATTTTTGAAAGGGTTCTCTATTTGACCGATAACAACTGGTTTCATTTTATCACCTGACATGTTTGAATTTTACAAATATTAGAGTGCAAAAGAAAAAATATAAAAGCACTAATTTGAAAATTTTTTTTCTCTTCAATTTGATATATCACACTCGACATAAAAATATAATCTTTTAATTTTTTTTTTTTTTTTAATAAATAATTTTGGGGGAATGTCCCTGGGTTTGTCCGATTAGCCTTCGCTTTCGTTTAAACCCTCAAATTTGAAAATTTTGAATTTTTACAAAAGAAAAAAGGAGTAAAAAGAGTAATAGATACAATTTACCTAAAAGTGTTAATAGAATACTGAAAAATCTAAAGTTTATTACAATACAAAGTTATAAATAATAGAAAGATTATAGAAGAATTGAATATTTTTTATTGTTTAATTTCTTGAAATAGTCTTTTAATAATTTATAATCAAAAAAATTCCTCTAAAAATTAAAAAATAAAAGTCGGTGCGAAAGTTTAGAAATTCGGGTAATCTAAATGTTTTAACAATCATTACTACCTTTTTTCACACTTTTATGATTTATTCTTAAATATCTTCTAATTTTGAGTAAATTTTGCTCTTAAACTGCTTAATTTAAAAACTCTCCAACTCCTCATTTGGTCTCTAAACAACATTACCAAAAAATCTTTAATTTGGCAAAAAATAGGTAAAAAAATGTGTCTAGTCCACAAAAATGGCAGATCGTGGGTCTGCTAAAAAGTGGAGATAAAAAGCAAAACGAAATAGTTAATAGGTGTATCTCCAAAATGTGTCTCTTCAACTAAAAAACGATATGAAGAGACTGATTCTGTCTTTGATCGAAACCGTTCTGGTAGACCTCGAAAGCAAACTTTTAGGGATGAAAATTACATTTTTAGAGAGATTAGAAAAGATCCTACATCTAGCTATCAAAAACTCGCCACTGATTTTAATTCTAAGAGTCAGGGGGTTAGGATAAGTAAGTATACTATAATGAGATATCTCCAAAAAAAAAGGTTTAGAGTCTCATTCAGCGGTCAGAAAACCGCTTCTTAACATAAAAGACAGACAAAAAAGATATAAGTCGTGTAAACAGAGGCTTAATTGGACGGTTAATGATTGGTACAGAGTTATTTTCAATGACAAGTCTAATTTTGAGGTCTTTAATCGTAAAACCAAGAAATAAATAAAACAATTTTATTTAGTTAGAAGTTTATTTAATGGAATCCAAAGTTAATACAAATAATTAGTGGTTTATATAGTGGCTAAGTGTCAGCGTGCTCTTACTGCAGTTATGACTTACTACATTTAAATAAAGTCTAGAGAGAAAGATTAAGAGATGACAAAACTCGGGTCTTAAAATTTCTTTTCTGTATTTTTTTGGGAATTTTTTTTCACTTAATTGTTTTTTTGGTTTTATGCTTTTGGATTGATGAAAAATAAAAATTCAAAAAAAAATTTCTAAAATTTTGCAGCATACTGTATACTCTCTAACTATTTAGCTTGATTTTTTTTGTTATTTCTGAAGGGAACTATCGCTCGACCAGAATCTAACCAGAATTTTTATACAAATAATCGAAAAAAAAGTTATACAAAAGTTTATTGTTTATTTTTATCTTAGAAAAAAAACATATTTACAAACCAACAAAAAAAGAGTTGAAAATTTATTTTTTAAAATTGTTGATTTTGTTGCTGAGTAGCATTTTGAGAGGGTGGTTGTTGCTGCTGTTGGAATTGTTGCTGCGGTGCTTGTTGATATTGGGGCGGAGGAGGCTGTTGTTGGGGCTGTGGAGTACCCGGCTGCTGTGGTAAACCGTTGGACATGGGCGTATTGCCCCTCATTTGCTGCATCATAGCTTGTTGCTGCATCATCATTTGTTGAGACTGATTTTGAGGCGGCATTTGCTGCTGTCCACTTGTTTGTTGCTGCGGTATCATGCCTATTTGCGGATGCTGTTGCTGCTGCTGTTGTTGTTGTGGCATCATCATCATCTGATTTTGTTGATATGGATTAAATGCAGGAGACTGTTGTGCTTGCTGGGCCATCATTGGATTCATCATGTTTGGCTGCTGTGATTGACTCGGCATTTGAGGCTGGACGGAGTTTTGACTCCATTGCTGATTAGGCATTTGAGCTTGATATGGGTTGTACATTGGTTGTTGTTGGGGATTCTGTTGGACCGGTTGCTGTCCGGGCATCTGCTGCATCTGTTGCTGAGCTACCATCGCCGGTCCTTGCTGTTGAGCTGGCATTTGTTGCTGCCCAGGCATTATTTGTTGTCCAGAAACTTGCTGGCCTTGTTGTATTGATTGCTGCTGTTGCTGTTGATGTTGTTGCTGCATTTGTTGTTTCCGGGCTGTTTCCGGAGACTAATTGCTTTATTTTTTACTTTTTAATTAAAAAAAGGTTGGTAAACCTACAGGAATCAAAGATTGTACATCGCTGAGTGGTTTGTTGGGATAAGCCAAACAAGCCAGGTATACCAAGTTCCGATGAAGCTGTTTTTGTAGATCAAGTGTTTCCTGCATTCGGCCTTTATTGAATTGCTCTGTAATTGCTGTCAATAGTTGATTGTTTTCGTCTAATAGTTTTGATATGGTTTCTGAGTTAGGCGCTGGCTGCATGCGCTGATGGGGCTGAGCAAATACTTCAGACATTTTTGTTTAATTTTGAATTTATCAAACAAACTTAGATTTATCAAAGTAAAATCAAATAAAAGTTTGAGTACTAGACTATATTCATATTGGAAAAATACGAATTTCAGTTTTAAATTTACAAAATTTCTCTTAATATTTAAAAAAATCTCAGCCCAGTGAAAAAAGTTAGCTAACACTTTAAACAGCTTTTAGAAAAAAAGTAAAAAAATTAAATTTGGAAAATTCCTTTAAAGAATGCCTTTTTTTCATTTTACTATTCTATTTATTTTAATTTTTGTCTCACAAAATTAAATCTGTTTTAATTTTATACATAATAATTTTTTTTGCATTTTCTTTAATTCATTAGACTGAAAAGAAGCGTAATACCCATTCTACAAAGCCTGAGGGTTGCCCTCAATCTATTTAATTAAATTAAAAAATAACATTATTTTAGGGTCAATATTACTAAATTGTAACACTTAATTAATTAAAAAGGTCCAAGTCATAAATTCAATTTATATTTAAAAAATTTATTTCCTTTTCGTATTTACTCTTTTATTCATTTCTTCCTCTAACTGTACATAAATGCACCTTTCAATGCTTAAAATTTATTTTAATTTTTTATTTTATTTTATTTATTAATCTTAAGGACCATTATGTCGAGACTGATAGACACATAAACAAAATAAATTGTTCAACATTCAAATCCCTAGTTTCTGAAATGATTTGGATCAAATTTTTGAAATAATTTTATTTTTCTTCAATTTTATTTTTTAATTCAAGTTTTAAATTTAAATTTTGAAGTAAATCTAGATAATTTTAAATATTTTGAATAAATAATGCAGATCAAAAGCAATTACAAATTTTGTTACATTAAAAATTAATTTATTTTAAAAAGAGTCTTGATCATTCTTAGAATGATATGGAAACTCTATTTATAATTTAAGAAATTATCAAAATATGATTTTTATCAAGTAAGTAGATATTCTAGATTAAAAAAAACAAATGTTTTAGTCTATTTAAAAAAAAGAAGATTGATCTTATTTGAAATGCTTCATTAAATGTTCATTAGTAATGCTTAAATGATTAATGTTAAGCATTTGCTATTTACTAATAAGGTGAAAATTTATTTATAATATGCTTAAACAAAAATTAATAATTATATAAAAAAATAAAATTCTGATAAAATATTGAAAAATTATATAAAAAAAATAAAAGTTCACTTAATAAATTTCATTAAGATAATACAACTCATGGTTAATCTAATTTTATTTTATTTTACTTTTTTTTAATGTAATTTTTAAATTTATTTCTTCTCAAAAATAAGTTATTTTTAAATAAGTTATTTTTGAGAAGAAATAAGTATTAAACTCAAGATGTTATTTTTTTAAAGAATAATTTCGGAGAGAACCTCCAGAGGCTTATCCGAGTGGAAAAAGACCGTCATTTCAGCCTGCATTCTTTAAAAATATTGAATAAAAAATTATAAATGAAAGAGTTGAAAAAAAGTGAATAAAAAAATTAAAAAAAAGTTGAAAATAAAGTTTTAGAAATCATGGAAAAATTTTATTTTTATTTGTTTTAAATTGCTAAACGAAAATAAATTCGAAGCTAGTTTTTAAGCGTTTAATACTGAAGACCAGGGCAGATTTTAGAATCATTTTGATAGCTTATAATAATATTTTTTAAAAATTTTTTTCCTATTTTTTTTTAAAAATATAATAATTGTTTTATAAATAATCAATAAAGTTAAATTAAAAATATTAAAATTAAGACCTGTAAATTTTATAATTGAATTATCCATCATATTCCATTAAAATGATAAGTTAAAGGTTTATATTCGAGGATAACATTCAAGTCTCTGAGAAATCGAAATTTAAAAATTTATAAAATAAAAAAATACTAAGTCTTATTTAAAAAAATTTCTTAATTAAGAATAAAACATTTTTATTCGCTATTTTTTCCGTGATAAATTAAACTATAAATCATAAAAAAAAGGTATATATTATTTCTGAAAAGAGAAAGCTGTAACTTGCTTAAATTGAAAAAGAAGCAATTAAATTTTTGAATTTTTAATAGTGTTACGTATATTTATAAAATAAAACTATCTTAAAATAAATAAATCAAAAATTATAGATAATTTGGATCCATTTTTTTCATGGCCAGAAAATCTATTTTCTTATGATATAATATTTGACATGAGGCAGAATCTTGTACTTGAACAATTCAAAGCTGTATAAATAAGGTTCTTTATTTTTTAATTTAAATTAGAGTAAATGTAGATGGTCATCTAAGTGATCAAAACCCTATTAAATGAGCAGTTCCACAAGAGTCAGTAATTAGTCCACTTCTTTTTAGCATTTTTTTAAATGACATACCAAAAAGAAACAAAACAAACTGTCGACACTCTCTTCTTTTTGCAGATGATTTGGCTAATTTTTTGATTTTTAAAAAGATAGGAAATCTTGAAAACATGATTAATAAGCACCTAAAAGAAGTTGAAAAATGGCTTTTCAAATGGAAAAGTCATGTTAAAAACTAAAGTTAAAATCAATCTTTACCTAAAAATAAATGGTAACAATTTAAATAATGAGGAAAAAGTGAAATTCATAGGCATAACGTTCGAGTCAAAACTTACATTTGGTCCGATGGTGGATGAATTGAAAGAGCGCTGTAATTCAAGACTTAATATTATAAAATATCTCTCAAATAGGAAATGGTGTCTAAAACCAAAAACATTAGGTAATCTTTACAAATCTGTGTTAGGATCAATCTTGGATAATTCTTTTCCTTGTTTAAATTCATTCTCAGAAACTAACATCAAAAAATACAAGTTATTCAAAATTCAGCAGTTCGATCTATTTAGAAGCTAAAATATGATACCCCCCTCCAATATAATGCACCAAGATGCCTTCAATAAACTTAAACTACTAACAGTTTCAAATCGACTCTTTAATTTGAGTGAGAGATATGTCAGAGCAGGATTGAGTCATTCTGTTCCACTGGTCGTCAGACTGGTGGAAGAATATCAAGATATATCGAATATCCAACTCCATTGTGTAATTACTACCTAACTATTTCTTCTCTTTTTCCTCAACAATCAAATATTTAAACATGTCTAACCTCTAGTTAATTCAACTTATCGTTTTTGATTTTCTTTTTATTATTATACTTTTTTTAAGCGAAAAATCTTTTGACAAATAAAAAAAATTATCTATAGAATTAAAAAAAATTCTTTGAAGTATAAACAAAATTTGATTTATTTTAGTACAAAAAACAAATTATTATAGCATAAAAAGTCAATTAAATTTGAACTATAGAATAAAAATATATCTCTTAGAATACTTTCATACATTAAAGAATAAAAAATAATAACAAAAGTATAAAAAAAATCAATCAAATTCTAAGCGGTACTTACCTTAGACGACCTAGTTTCTTTTTCGCTTGTTTATTTAAATCAGCTACCTCATCGTCAACTTTCCTTTTTCTTGGACGTCCGCGACCCCTTTTTCTTTAGATTCATTTTCAGCACTCGCTTGGAAGTCCACAACATCAATATGAGGCTCAACAAGATCCACCTGACGCTCAACAAGTTTCAAGTTCAGTATTATTGGTAAATACCTTAACTTTATTCCATTCTAACTTTTTTTGGGCATTTTTAATTTTTTTTAGTTATTTTTAATTTTTTTTTAGAAAAAATAGTAGCAAAACTATACTGCAATTTTTTTATTCTATAGTTGCAAATGTTATACTTAAAAAATATAAATAAATTTATGCTATATTTTATTTTTTTATTCTATAAAGTTTTTCTATATTCTATAGTTTTTTTTTATTCGTCAAAAGCCATCGTCCTTTTTTTTAATGTTTTTATTTTATTTTACTTTATTTTAATTAATTTTTTTATATATTTTTATTCTGAAGGAGCATATGCTCCAGATAGACAAATAATAAAATCTTTTCAGTCTTCATGTAAGCAGTTTTTTGTTGTTTAGTTTTAAATTATTTATTAATAAAAAAATAAATCAACTTGCTAGCTATGTCATCGGCCAGATTGATTATTAGCTCTTTGTGGATTGTTTATTGATACTTGTTCATAGTGGAAAATATTTGATGATTTCCAAGAGCCGATTTTGCATTTGAATTTCAGATTTATCTTCTGGGTACCCAATTGAAGTATTACAAAACAATAATGAGTGATATATGCAGAACTCTATTGATTAATTGTATTAGATTACATTTTTGTGATTAGATCAATTTTGGAGATAATGTTTTGAATGTTCCTGATTTTTTACCAAGAAATGTTGGATTGGAATCAAGGGAATCTGGCACACATCTTTTGTCAATTCTTTTTTTTTTTAAAAAGCTAAATAAATATGCTCAACATTTATTAAAATAATAACAGAAAAATACATAAAATAAATTTTAATTATACACTTAAATCGGCTATGACGAAAATAAAAAAAATGAAATAATGATGCAAAAAAATTTATAAAAAAAGGAAAAAGAATAGAAGCGAAAAGTCACAAAAACAAAAATCATTTGCTAGAAACAAACTGATTGTTTTTGGAACTATTATTCGAATGGTTGTAGAGGCCCTGCGCCATTAGTTGAAGAGCAAGTCCGTTTTTGACCCCGCTGGTCTTTTTAATTTTGGCCCTCTTGTTCTGAAACCATATCTTGATCTGTGACTCGTTGAGACCAAGCTCGTTGGCCAAATACTGTCTCTTCTCGCCAGTCAAGTATTTACACTTTTCAAATTCATGCTTCAAGCGCTGCAGCTGAGAACTAGTAAAGGCAGTCCTGGGTCGCTTCGAGTGAGAGGCATTCGAGTCGTTGTCGTCAATGTCGTCCATTTCGTCATCACTGTCCACTTCACACACTTCATTCTCTTTTTGTCTGGGAGCGTTGACCACGCTCAAAAACGGATTTGACTGTGATGGCGAGGCCAGCGAAAACGACGAGTTGGACGACGACGACGATGCAGTCGTCTCCTTCTTTGTCTTACTTGGAGTGCTCAATTTTGAGCTCAGCTTTGCCTTCTTTTTTCTGTGCCTGGGTCCTTTAAGATAATGACAAGTTAGAAGATAAATAAATGGGAATAATTTCTTTTTCTAAGTTTTTTTTGTCACCAAAACAATTTATGTTTCTAAAATATAATTACATAAAATAAAAAAATTGTTCAACATACGAAAAATTTTAAATATTAAAAATATTCTTATAAAATTATTGAATTCGAAAGTGATTAAGGATTGACAAGATTTTTTTTTCATTTTAACATTTTTTAGTTAAAGTTTAGGTTAAAAAAGTCCATAAAAAAACTGGTTTTATTGTTAAAAATTCAAACAAGATAAATTTCAAAAATCTCTTTTTATAAAATTAAATAATTAAAAATTAAATCATCAATCATTAATGTTTTGTTTTAAAGAAAATTGTCGAATTGGTTTTCTTGAATTTTTTACCAAATAAAGTTCGACATGTTTTAATTATTTAGTTCGATTTTGCTTTTTTATTTTTAAAAAATAAAATAAGCTATAAATCAATAATTATTTTTTTCGTAGATTAAAAATTATTTATTTTTTTTTGCAGCACCAATTATTGTTTAATTTTCTAAAATATCTATTTCATATTTTATTTGAAATTTAAAAGATTAGTTTGGTTTAATGGTTTAAATTGAAGAACTCGAATTTTTCCCAAAAAAATTGGCTTACTTGGTAGACATATAAGTTGAAAAATTTAAAAAAATAATAAATTAAAATATTTATATATGAAGTAATAAAATAAATTGATAAATACATCAAAAACTGATTTTAAAGAAATGGTAACAAATGGCAACTAGATATTTATTTTTAAATATGTTCCTTCTAAAGGACGGAATTAGTTCTGTTTGTTAAAAGAAGACCTTATTTGATTCAAGAAACACTTGGTATTTTAATTTATATTTTGATTACTTTATATAAAAATATTTTAATTTATTATTTTTTAATTTTTCAACTTATATGTCTACCAAGTAAGCCAATTTTTTTTGGAAAATTTGGGTTCTTCAATTTAAACCATTAAACCAAACTAATTCTTTTAAATTTCAAATAAAATATATAATAAATATTTTAGAAAAATAAACAATAATTGGTGCTGCAAATAAAAAAAAATAATTTTTAATCTACGAAATAAATATTTATTGATTTATTCCTTATTTTATTTTTTAAAATTTTGTTCCCAAAATTTCGACAAAACATTAATGATTGATGATTTAATTTTTAATTATTTAATTTTATAAAAAGAGATTTTTGAAATTTATCTTGTTTGAATTTTTAACAATAAAACCAGTTTTTTAAAGAACTTTTTTAACCTAAACTTTTACTAAAAAATGTTAAAATGAAAATAAATCTTGTTAATTTTAAAATTAAATTTTGATCAATTTAGTTAATGTACTCAATAGATGAATATGTAATGTTTACTTATGAACCCTTGGTCCCGTCTATCCGATCTTTTTGTTAAACTATTGGAGCATGTTAATATGCTCCTTATTAACCTAAACGCTCATCGTTAAGTTAATTAACTTTCCAGTGATATCGACAAAGATGTCGCTGTATCACAGTATAAA
The DNA here is from genome assembly GCA_016802215.1 of Brachionus paranguensis. Taxonomy (NCBI): domain Eukaryota; kingdom Metazoa; phylum Rotifera; class Eurotatoria; order Ploima; family Brachionidae; genus Brachionus; species Brachionus paranguensis. The sequence continues at coordinate 1,534,919 of JAESIX010000015.1, read as the reverse complement.
GAGGGTAAAGTCAAATAAAGGTAAATTTAGCACCTCCACATAATAACATTATTTAATCTTTGAAATAATTTTGAAAGTTTGATTCTAGTAGAACGCAGTTCAGACAAAACTGTTCCCATATAGGTTAATTATTTAAAATTCTTCTTTGTATTATCGTTCACAAGATCTTCCAAATCTTTAAAAATTTCAATTTTCTTAACCTTTTATAAAAATTAAACATTTTTTTATTTTTTCAAATAATATTAGTTTCAAAAGACTGGTGCATAAAGAGCATAAATTCGAATTAAAAAACATCATTTTGCACATTAACTTATATAATAAACTCATAAATAGAACTTATTTAATAAATGATTTTTTATAAAACATTTTTATTTATTTGTTTATCTGTACCGAGCTAAGGCTCCTTCAGAATAAAAATATTTAAAAAAAAATTAATTAAAATAAAGTAAAATAAGATAAAAATTAAATAAAAATATTAAAAAAAAGGATAAATAAGTCTAAGTAATCAAAAGAAACTTAAAAACGATATGTTGAAAAACTAGAGGTTAGACATGTTTAAATATTTGATAGTTGAGGAAAAAGAGAAGAAATTGTTAGGTAGATAGCAATTACACAATAAAGTTGGATATTCGATATATCTTGATATTCTTTTACCAATCTGACGACCAGTGGAACAGAATGACTCAATCCTGCCTTGGCATATCTCTCACTCAAATTAAAGAGTCGATTTGAAACTGTTAGTAGTTTAAGTTTATTGAAGGCATCTTGGTGCATTATATTGGAGGGGGTATCATATTTTAGCTTCTAAATAGATCGAACTGCTGAATTTTGAATAACTTGTATTTTTTGATGTTAGTTACTGAGAATGAATTTAAACAAGGAAAAGAATTATCCAAGATTGATCCTATCAAAGATTTGTAAAGATTACCTAATGTTTTTTTATTTGAAAATATAAAAAAATGTTTAATTTTTATAAAATTTTAAGTAAATTGAAATTTTTAAAGATTTGAAAGTTTTGAGTCTAGTGTGATGCCTATGAATTTCACTTTTTCCTCATTATTTAAATTGTTACCATTAGTTTTAAGGTCAAGATTGATTTTAACTTTACTTTAAAGATCACGTAACATGACTTTTCAATAGAAATTTTGATTTTCCATCATTCAAAGATTACCTAATGTTTTTGGTTTTAGACACCATTTCCTATTTGATAGATATTTTATAATATTAAGTCTTGAATAACAGCGCTCTTTCAATTCATCCACCATCGGACCAAATGTAAGTTTTGACTCGAACGTTATGCCTATGAATTTCACTTTTTCCTCATTATTTAAATTGTTACCATTAATTTTAAGGTCAAGATTGATTTTAACTTTAGTTTTTTTTTTCTCAAAGATCATGTAACATGACTTTTCAATAGAAATTTTCATTTTCCATCATTCAACTTCTTTAAGGTACTTATTAATTATGATTAAACACAAATGTTTTTTTGGTGAACAAAAAAAATAGTGCGAATCTTTTGATTCAAAGATCTCTTTGGAAAAAGAGAGAAAGAGAGAGAGAGAGAGTTAATTAAAGCTATTTGTTTAGTTTATAATTAAAATTCAAATAATTAAAGAGATAAGATAAATAAAAGAGCAACCGAGTGTTTGTTTGAATGTGTGTGAGTGACAGCTCGTTTGCCGAGCGAATTAATTAATTAGACCATGAGTGTATAATGGTTAGGTAGAGTGTTGTGCATGCGTGCCTCTGTGCTTGGCTTGGTTTATATTTTGATGTGTTATCTGTTAATCTGCGAAGAGCCGATTGGCACAGCTCTTATCTTGGTCCAATCGAACAGCAACACAAGCTCGCAATAAATTAAATTCATCATAGCTTACAATGTGTTATCTATCCTACACTAATGAGAGTTTAATTACAGTTAACCATTATCACCCGTAACAAAATACTTAATTGCTTTTTTATATTCAAAAATAATTATCTCTTCTGCTAATCAAATTTCATGGCTTATTAGGATTGAACGCGATAAGACTTACCTGCACTGGGCCGGTCCGAGTACCGTGTACAGTAGACCCATGCGGGAAACTGATTTGTCGCTGGAGTGTCAATCATTTTTTTAGTGCCACTCTCGCCACTCCCAACATCTTCTTTTTTTTCGACCATGTCCACTTTTTTGTCTGATTGCTTTTTTTCGCAAGGCGCCACCGGCTCGTCCAGTTGACTCTTGGCCAGTTTTTCCAACGAAGACAAAATACTCGCACTGCCGCCCTCGGCCCCTTTTTTCTCCTCGGCCGGGTTCAAGGACGCCAGGCGGCAAATGTCAAACGTCCTCTGCAACTGATGCTGATAGTTTTGGATAAAATTCTCGACAATGCTGGTCTGGCTGTTGGTCTGGGGCTTTGGCGAGTCAAGGCCAAGTATGTCCGAGATGAAGAACGACGACTTCTTGGCTGTCTTATGCACCCGGTCCTCGTCGGACAGCTGCTCCTGGCCCACGTCGATCTCCTCCTCGGGGCCCTCTTTTCTTTCCTCCTCTTCGTCCGAGTCTATGTCCGAATAGGCTTGGTCTGCCTTGAACTTCTTGCTCTTGGGCTCGTCGAACTGTTCGTCGCTTCGCTTGAACATGAACGAACTTGACATCAAATTTGTGTAGTTGGCGGCTGCAGCCAATGCTGCCAATGCCTGATACTTGTACAATTGATCTTCCAACTTAATCATATTGTTCTAAAGCAAACAAATGAGAAAAAATACTTTTTCTTTTAAATTACTAGCAAACAAATAAAAGAAAAAATATGTTCATTTAAAGTAAATATGAGGAATTTTTTTTCCATTGGTTGTTTGTGTTGAAATATTTTGATTAGCTAGAAAAAAAAGAGAGAAAATATATTTAAAAAATGCATCATTTGAGCCAATTATAATTTTCTAATTTAATTAATTTCAAGCGAAATAAATAAATTTGAAAGAAAAAAAAAAGTGATAACTGAAAATTTAATTTATCTTTTTTTTTGTTCTCTTTCTTTTCAAATTAGACAAAGTTAATTAAAATTTTTCCCAAAAAAACAAACGATTTTTGACACATAATCAACTATTTTTGGGCTTAGAGTGTCATTTTCATGATTTAGTAGCTTGTCGGTCTGTTCAAGCAAGCATTCACGTATGCAAAAATTAAAAATTGCATTTTAAGCAAATAAGAACTCAATTAATTTATTTTTATTTAAATCATAGTTTTGTAGACAAATTATGCCAATTTGTTAGAAAAAGTGAATTATTGCCCCTTTAAGACAATATTTGAGACACTTGCAATATTTTTTTAGAATATTGCAACTTCAACAAGCACATTCACCCTCAATTACAGTGCTGTAACACTTAATCGCTAATCTAGTCAAGGACACGAGAAGCATATATACCACCTAATTGACTCGGATATGCTTTTGGTTTCATTTCATATTATCAAATAAAACTGTATTTATTTTATGGAATATAAGAGAAGGTTCCGAATCAATATATATTGAATATCCAATGTGTAATTGCTACCTAACAATTTCTTCTCTTTTTCCTGAACTATCAAATATTTAAACATGTCTAACCTCTAGCTATTTCAACATATCGTTTTTAATTTTCTTTTTATTACACAAACTTATTTATACTTTTTATAGAATATATTTTTATTATGAAGGAGCATTAGCTCGGTACAGATAAACAAATTAATAAAATGGTTAATTTTTAAATTATAATCAGCGTTTTTTAATTTGTATTACTTTACCAAATTTAGATATAAAATTTTTTGATTTTTGTAGTGTTTATTGATGATTTCTTTATATAATAACTGACTTAATTTAACTCAACAAACGATACTTCAAACCCTAGATTCACTTCGCTCTACCTAGATTACATATGAATAGTTTCAAAATTTTTTTAATAAAATTAATTTTTACTTAACTCATTTTATTTACAAACGCTGGACTAAAAAGAATGAATTTTTTTAGAAAATAAATAAATATCTGACTCGATTAAAAACTATTTTTATTTAACTGAATCATTAAATTAAATTTTACCATTAAACTATTCAATCCTTTTTTATATATTTAAATTATATTTCAATTTTTCCATGGGGCTTAATTTAATTAAATAAAATAAATATACTCTTTTTTTATTTCGTTCATCTTTTTATTTCATTTTGAAATTAATTAATCTCCTTCAGGAGAAGTAAAGATAAAAAATCACGACGAATAAAAAGAAAAAAAATAACGTTTATAATAACTATTACAATAATACCCAAACAATTACTTTCTAGAAACCAAAAAAATATAAATAGGTACCTAATTAATTATTATTTTATTTAAATAACAAATTTGGGAATTTCCCAAGACTTACCTGAACGGTAAAAGCCTTCTTTTCAGTCCCCTTGCTAATGGTTGTTATTTAAAATATAAACAAAAATTAAAATAACATAAATTAGAAGTGTTTGAAAATTTTAGATTAAAAATCAAATTTTATAATAATCTATTTAATAATAATCTTTTTTAAGTTATCATTTTTATTTGAGAGATTAAGAAAAAAGACAAAGCATTACAGGCTGGAAGCTCTTATGCAATGAAACCAATTCGTCATGTGAGTGATTATTTAACAGTATGCCTCTAGCACTCGCCGCACTAATCGAAAATACTGTAAAAATACATATCATCTAATTCCTAATTTTATTTTAAGTTATGTTTTGACTAATTTTATTTTTTCATGATTTTTTTATTTTTATTTTTAACAGAGCTTTAGAGCGGCACAAACTTTTTAATAAACTTTTTAAAAATTAAAATTATCTTATGAACTCAAAAATTTTAGTCCAATCTTAAATCCCCTATTACTATTACACTTGGCGATTTAAACTCAATAATTAAATAAATTGAAAATTTTTTTAATTTTTTATTGTGTTTTTCTTTAATATTTGATTTTTGTTTTTTTTATTATTGTTACGATTACAAAACAAATATAGAATGCAAGTATACTAAATGAAATATTGATCATAAATTTTTAATTTTCTTTTAAATGATAATTTTTTTATTTATAAAAAAATAAATTTCCTCTGGGAGCGGACTTGAGGATTACATTTTACATTTAAATGGTGCTGGAAAATTATTTTTAATTGTAAATATAGAAATCATGAATTTCTTCAATTAGAAAAAAAATTGTCTTCATTTTAAAAATTTTTTTTTTAAATTTTATATTTTAATATTTAATTTTTTCTGTCATCCCGAATCTGGCGTAATTTTTGAATTAAATAATTAATTAATAAAAGTAAATAAAATATTATTGAGAGTCAAGATTTTTTATTAAAAATCTCCGAATGCATTCTTAAATGAAGGTTTATCTTTTTGATGGAAAAATATTTTTTACAAAATACTTAAGAGGTCGTTCAGCAAAAAGAAAATTTATTTTTTTTTAATTATTTAAGTAATTTTTTTTTTAATTTTTTAAATCAAAATAGAAATCATGACCTCTTTTGTTTTAGACTGAAGAAGCACTCACACGAAATCGGATATTTTAATTAGGTACAGTCGATCAGTAAAGGTGACTTACAAAATAAAATTCAAACAAATAACCCATAAATTTATAAATTTTTTTTTCAAACTTCAACTTTAAATTAATAAATAATTAAAAAAAATTGATCACTAAAATAAGATCAAATTTTTAGTTGAAAATTTTATTCTTAATCATTTGTTAAATAAAAAATTATAAAAAATAGAATATTAATTATCCATACAGATAACTAATGAACCAAATAATTGTAACTAGCAAAAAAAAGAAGAAAATAATTTTTATGTTGAATCAATATTAAGTTTAAATTATCAATAGAGTTAAAAGTGATTTGAAATGGGAGAATTCTTTTTCAAAATCTCCTGAAATTAGATGACAAGTAGTGAATGAGCCGAACAGGTCAAACACGCTATCAATGCGTTTAATCAATCAATCAATCAATAGCATGGAATAGATCCCATGCTAATTATCGAAAATCTTTATCATATCTAAAACTAATTTGTCGAATTTTGTAACTAAAAGGTATAAAATTAATTAAAAATCTATCGAGAGCAAAATAAACAAAATATGGTTTTTGTTTAAGCCAAATCTTTAAATTTGATCTCTAAAATTTTTTTAAAAAACTCATTGATTTAGAATAGAGACTTGACAAAATAGATTTATCTCTTTTTTGTTGTGTTGCCGCATTGATAGGATGCTCAGAATATTGATTAAACAAAAGTTGAGTGGGACAAAGAGTGGGCTATTTTGCAGTGAGACGCAAAACTCATGGTCAAAATGGACAGTACTTACTTTGTGTGTGTGCGCAATGGATGTAGGCAGGCCTGTGCCAAATTAAGACAATCAAATTTGATATTAATTTTTCGCTTTTGTTATTTTAATATCAATATTGAAGTATAATAAAATACGTCTATTTAATATCAATAAAATTAAACAGGTATGTTTTTTTTTATTGAAAGGGAGATAGTTTTCATTTTATCTATTGCTCAAATTAAATTAAAAGCTAATTTAATTAATTGAAAAATATTTGAAATTTTTTGTGCTCAAAATTGTTTGGTTAATTTATATTTTTTTTTATCTCTGATTTTTCAATTAAATTTACAATTTAAGTTAAAGCTTGAAAGATTGTTGTTTGATTTTGACAAAAATTTTATGCTCGTTTAAATTCTTAATTTTGTAACAATTAGAGAGAATTTGTTTGCATGATCAAAATTATACAATCAAATGCGGATAAATGGGATACTATTGTATGAGTGTGAATTTATTTAAAATATTTAAATTAGAAGCAATAATAAAAAATGTTACATTGATGCTATTTATAAGATAGCAAGCTTCAATATACTTTGAATTTGTTTTTTAAGGACAAGAGATAAATTTTTTTAGCTCTGTTCTTTGTTAAAAATTATGGAAGAAAACAAAAATGATTTACCAAAATGAGCGAAAGCCATACTCTCTGCTCTTTGCAATGACCTGGTAAATTTTTATACCATTTTTTATTTGATAGTTAATACCAATTCTGGCGATGTGAAAAAAGTCATGTTAAAAAATTCAGTCATAATAAAAAAAAGATTATCGTCTATTCACTGTTTTTGTTGATTTTAATTTAAATAAAAATAATTTAAAAATTTTTTAAATTTTAAGAAACTCACTAATGATGTTTTATTTAAACTTTTTTTTAACTTTCTATTTTCCATTTTGATCATTACTGTTTATGATTGCAAAACATGTTTTGATTGAGTTCCGTGTGCCATTCTTTGTCATTTTCCTGTATCCTTGATTTTTTCAATTTATATTTTGTCTTGATTTAGAATTTTTTTTAAACATTTTATAAATAATTATTAGTCGTTTGACTGCCACGGTTAATTGAAGTAAATTAAAAAAAAGAATTGAAATAAAATAATTTATAAAGCTCTTTATTTAAGTTTATTCTTTATTAATAACTACAAAAAAAGCCACATGACCCTTCTTTCAAGTTTTTCAATAGTACTTGTTCATTCTCATGCAGTATTGATTTGCCACAAGGATCTTTGGTAAATCTACGTAAAATAAATTTTGTTAAAATTTGCTATTTCACGAATTAAAAAAAAAATGACGTAAACTTAACAAAATTTCCGTAAATTAAAAAGGGTCTAAAAAAACAGTATTATTTTTCCGCACAGTATTTTTAATATGAGCAAATTTTTAACAAAAAAAATACGTAATTTTACGTAAAGTGCTGTATTTTTTACCTTAAAATTAAGAAAAAATTGGCGTAATTGTACGTAAATTTGCGTAATAAAACTTAAAATTATAAAAGGGATTTTACGTAAAATGACAATGTGAAATTTTAGTACAAAACTTCCAATACAAAAATGAAATTTTTTTATAACTTTTGTTCTAAATGTCAAAACCTGTTCCGTAAATGAATAAAAGTGAAACTGCAGGCTTGCGCAGAAACAAAAGTTGTTTCACGTTGTCAAACAAAATTCGTTTGTACAAATTTTTAATAATAAAAATAATAAAAATTTTTTGTTTAATAAATTTTATTTAAACCAGTTTCTAAGAAAATAAAATTAATATTTTTTCTTGAACACGTCAATATTGTTTGGTTAAAACTTTGCCTTTGAAATTTATTTTAAATTTTACCAGAAATATTTGATTTTTATTTTAATATTTTTGAAGAAAAACTTGACTAGAAAGATAAACATTTTGTTCCATTGATTGTCAGACTTGTGAATAAATACATTACAGGTTTCGAATAAAAATTTATTGAAAACACATAACTCCTTTGTGTAACTGCTATCTTATAATAAACAGTGCTTCTACAGAAAACCTAGAATTGCTAAAATTAAGTTATTTTTTAGTAAAATTTTGTAATGAAATATTCGATCATTATAAAATTAATTAAGGAATATAATTTCCATTTAAATATCTTATTGATTCTAAAATATTTAAAATAAATTTTCTAAATTTCATCACAAAATTTTACCAAAAAATCTGCAATTGGACTAAAAATTACGTAAGAAAAGGTAAAAAATGGTGAGTTATTGTTTTTTTTCCAAAATTTAGAAAAATTGCACTTATTCTTTTTTTTTACCTAAAACCCAATTTTTTTTTGACTCTAAGCATTTTGAAACGATTTTATAAAGTTTCTTAATTTGATGTTAAATGTAAACTAAATTTTACGTTAAAAATTAAAAATAGAAAAATAATCATAAATTGTTTAAAAATATTTAAAAAAAATTTTATAAAATATTTCTAATTGACCAATTCATTTTTATTAATTAAATTAAATATTAAATAAACAATTTCCTTCTTTTTCTATTGTTGAAATAGACCCTGAAAAGTAACTACTTTCGACCAAAAAAAAACTTCTCAATTGGTAATAAAAAAGTGAAAATTGTAAAAACACCATACAAAGCTTTTGTAAATTCAATATCCTCCAACATTGAAAATAAAAATTAGAAAACACATTTGTGATAGATTTTGACTTTAAATGATATTGATTTTGACGACTCTTACTAACCAATGGATGTGTATTGATTTATCACACAAATAAACTCAGGCAAAAAGCTAACTACCACCTATAGCATATTGTCTAAAAATTAATAGGATCGAAAAATAAACAAAAATAAATGAAAATTAAAGAAGCTTTTTTAAGGACGAGGTAGAAAAAAACATGTAGAGAAATTTGAAAAAATATTTTTAAAAAAGACAATATAAACATAAAATTATGTTGTTTAAATTTTTTTTGAGAGAAAAAACATATAAGCTCAGCCTGTACTATTTGTGCATTTTTCCTATATAGAACTCTCTTTTTTTGATCAATGTACGATTGATTAAAATAAAGTAAAAAAAATAGATATATATTTTTTTCTCATTTTTACTTATATTATTTATATTTAAAAAAAATTGATTTATGTGACCTTCTCTTTGAGTGAAACTGCAGGCTTGCGCATTGCGTGAAACAAAAGTTTTATCACTTTGTTTCATTTACAGAACAAGACATTTAGAACAAAAGTTATAAAAAAATTTCATTTTTGTATCGGAAGTTTTGTATGAAATTTTACAATGCAAAAAAAAAATACAATTCTGTTTAAAGCTTTAACATTTTTTTAAGTGCCTAAAATTTGAAAAATTGGCATTGTGAAATATTTAATTCAAAGGATCTATAAAAATGAAATTATAATACTTTTTACATTGCCCAAAACATTCAATATTTCAATTTTTTTAAAGAATGTTTTTTTTTTAAATTTTTTTATATAATATTTGAACTTTTAGCTTTAAAAATGAATAAATAAAATTTAATTAATCAAAAGATACAAATTAATCAAGGAGAGAATGATTTTTCCAATTTTCTTTTCCATTAAATTCCATTTTCCATTTTTTTATTAATTTTTTTTATTATTAAAAATTCACAAAATCAGAAAATATTTTAGTAAAAAATTCTTCATTTTTGAATATTTTATTAACTAAAAAATTCAAAAAAAAATTTGATCAGCTAAATATAATAAAATCAATAATAACTAAAAAAAGAATAAATTTTTAAGTTTTTGTAGTAAAGACGTGATTTAAAGTTCAATTTTGGCAGCAGTATCACTTAAAGCAATAGCCATGAAAGCATCACCATTTGGAGTTATCGCATGTCCAGTGCCAAATGAATCATATTTCTTCCATGTTTCCAAAGCAACTTTATTTCTGCTATTTTTGCTGCAAATGTATCTTTCATTGTCGATAAGCCTGGCAACTCTGTGTTGTAAATTGGAAAAATTGTCAAAACATGTCACCTGTCCAAAGTTGTCTAAATTAAAATAAATTAAATTCAAAAATGTTTAATTTTTTGTTTCTGAAAACAGTACTGTCATTTAGAACGAATGAGTATTCGTTGATTTTGGTCGATGAATCAAGTCTCATGGCAACAACCAAAACTTTGGCATTTTGAGCACCGGAAAAGTCAGGTGAAGTGAATTTTCCGTCGCCGGCCATTTTTTCAGCAGCTTCTTGAGCAAGAGTGTTCAAAGCTTGATTTTTGTTCAGTGATGGCAGACCGTCAGCTTTTCTGTCTTGATTAATAGGAACAATGGACAAGTCCATAGCTCTTCGCCAAATATCGACCAAAGAGCTTTTGCCAAGTGGATTGGTCACATAGGATTGCTGCGGTGGAGCGAACCATGGCCATTGTTTGAGTCTGTTAAAAAGACTAAGTCTTCTTTCTCTTGGCAAAACTGGAACATCTTCTCTGGATGGAAAGCTTAGAGCAAAAACAATGTTTATGTTTCCATTTGAATCAAGGGAATAAGCTTGGCCAAATTTATCGAAGCTCTTGAACACTTGTTCACGGTCGAACATTTCGTACATTGTTTTAAAGTGGCTTTCGAATTCATCTCTAAGTTCTTGGTCATTTAATCTTTTAGTTGGTTTTTTTGGTGCAACAAATGGTTCATTGACCCATAGGTTGACCTTCAAAAATTGATGTTCTACTTCAGATGTAGCTCTAATGTTGCCGCCGTGAGTTAAAATGGTCACTATTTGATCACCAACTCCCCACACACCACCTTCTTCAGTGCTCCAAAAGCCTTTGCCAAACAGGTCAGGCACATCAAATGTCATTTCATAATTTTCGTTCTTGAACGTGTTTGTATACACCGTATCTTTGAATATGTCCAGTGTGTACCTGTCAGTGCGTGGATCAGCCATCGACTCAAACACTCTCAACATGTTATTGAACTTAACTTTGTAATTGTAATTTTCATTTTGGAACTTGAAAACACCAGTGCCAGTTCTCCACAAATTTTTCACAGCATCTTCATCACACTTCAATGGAACAGTCATTGTATCACATCTAGTGATGTCCATCAGCTTTTTCAACTGCCTCAATTCAACATTCATTGTGTTGTTTTTGTATCTAAAATTCAAATATCCTGGCATGCCATCCATTACAGCTTTAAAAGGCAAAAAAATTTAAATTCTAATAACAATTGAATACAAATAAATCTAGTTTACAGTTGAAATTGTCTGTCAGTATGTCATGATAGTTGGTGCTGCCATTCAATTTTATTCCGAATACTAAAACATTAAGGCCATCTGGTTTGGCATAGGAATTGATGTAATTATGCGGATTACCATCTAGATCGGCCACTGCCTGGGCCAATTCTGTCAAGTAGTCATCATTTTGCAATTGATCAACTCCAAAGTTAAATCCTCCCATGTATTCATTGAGCAGATCAAATGAATGACCAACAAACCAATGTTCTGGATCTCTGAGTGGTACTTTGGCCCAGCATAATCCTAAGCTAAAAACTACAAGCAATGTTTTTAGCATTTTTTGGTTGCTATAAAAATCTAAAATTTGAAAAATTTTGAATCTTCGAATTAAACATCAACTGAATTTTCAAATTTCCATTGATTTTATAATAAGATTTAACTTTGAAAACGTGATTTTTGCCATGAGACCATTAATGCATTTCATTTCATTTATTATTGTTGAATTTTTTCAAATTTTTTTTTAAATTTAACAATCAAATCACGCTTTTTAAAATTATTTTGATTTTTTCATAATAAAATTTTTACTAAGTTCATAAAGTAAATCAATGAAGCTTTTTTTTTAGGTTAAAAAAGCATGTCTTAATTTAAGCTTTTTTAAAAAATTAATATTTTTCAATCTCATAATGTATCCATACTTTCTTAAGAATAATCCGAAATTTTCTTTTATCAATCGAATTAAGGAAACTCAAAATTTTTATTAATCTAAAATAAGTCAATTATTAAAATTTCAATTTTTTTTTAACTATTTAGATAAAATTAAATCATTATATCTTTGCATCTTCAAATATTTTAAGAAAATCTTTTTCTATAGCTAAACAATTAAACTGAAAGCTAATTTTGATAAAAGCTTTTAGAACTATCTTAGAATTAATCTAGAAAGCGCGAATCTTTATGTTCAAGACTTTTAAAAAATGCTCATTTTAAAGTATGCTTTATTAGTTTTTTCTTTTGGCTTAGAAAATTATTTCTCTGATTTGTTTTTCAATTTTCAAAGTACTTTTTAAAATGTAAGCCATCTTTTACTAGCTTATTTGTGTTTTCTTTTTTTCTAAAATATAAAAGCAAAACTTATTCAATAATAATTTACTTTTTAGAGATGGTTGTATAATAAAAAATTCTAAAAATTAATTTAGAGATTGTATACGAAAAGCTAAGTTTGGTCCAGAGTTGTTGAAAGTTCAGACTTAAAAAAAATTTAAAGTCTTTGACTTGGACTTCAAATCAATTCAAGTTCGATCAGATTTCAACAATTGTTTTTATTGATAAATTTTAATTAAATAAATTTAATATTTATTTAATCAAAATAAATAAAATTTTAAAAGTTAAGTTTAAATAGTTAACAAAAAATCCAAAATGAATTAAATTTTAAACTTTTCTAAAAAAATTGTAAAAATTCTGCTGAATTATTTAAAATTGAATTGGTTATCAAGAGATATTTTTCTTAAAACTAACATTGAAAAGTTATACTTAAATTGTAGTGTTAATGTTTTTGGTATTCTAATATTTTCTTTTTTAATAATTCTTTTAGCATATAAGATTTAATTTAATTATGACGCTTTTTAATTATTATTTATGTAACACCGCTCTAAAAAGAGAAAATTATCAAGAGGAAAAAAATTACAGAGTGAATAAAAAAAAGGGGAAAAAAAATAAGGGTCGCTTAAAGCGTCATTTATTTTGATTAAAAGTTATTAGAAAATATGTTAAATGTATTAATCGTCATCTTAAAGTTTTAGTTGTCGTTATTAAAGATAAAGCGACAATTATTAATATTATATAGAACTAAAAAGTATTAAAGGATATTTTTTTAATTAAATATAACTTATAACTATTAATTGTCAATGAGAACATTTAACCGGCATAAATTTTAATTAATTGTATCTTGAAAAAATTGAATGTCAAAAAAAATTTTCATCAATGTCTAATTATGTACTAGAATCATTCCAGGAATTGCATATGATTCAAAGATTAACCTGATTAACCCTTAATGGTAGTACAAAAGACTATAAATATTTTACAAAACAACCTAATTAGGCAAATGTTTAAATTAGGCCCTTACTATCGAATGTCTACAGTCCTAAAAATGCTCAAAATTTTTAATTTTGACAAACTCTATCTATTCTCAAAACTTTCCTTCATAGACACAATTAAACACAATTATCTATCTCCTCAAATTTTTAAATCGATGCTGAATGAACCCCCGACTAAGAAATCACTCTCATCCGACATAAAGTTAATAAAAGACTATTTTAATATTGAGGCCCACAATATTACCAGTAATATAAAAAAAATAAAAGAGAAATTAAAAAATAATCACAAGACTAATGATGGTATCTCGGACTCTATCTGGCTGTGTCTAAACAATTTAAGACTCAAACATTAAATACAACTTTTGAAGGAGTTATTAAAATATGATTAAAATCCATGTCAAACGTAATAATTTCTCTCCTAATCTTTTATTTCTGAACTGAAATGAATTTTTTATTATTTTTATCTATTTTTTTATTTTTTTTATGTAATATATTTTATATTTTTCTAAAAACAAATTTTACTTTTACTTCTCCTTAAAGGAGGTTAATTTAATATTAATAAATAAATAAATAAATAAATATATATGATTCAAAGGGAGAGTTGTCATATAGTGAAGAATTATTGGATTCCTTGCCAGCTGAAACATGGCACATCAGTATAGAAAATATAAGAGTAAGGTAACTAAAAATGCAGTCAAAAAATTAGTAAAAATTAAAAGTAAAAGTAAAAATTAATCAATTTTTTATTTTGAAAATAATTTATATAATTGATTTCTTAATTTTTATAACCGATAAAATTTATTTATTAATTGACAATTTTTTTTAACTTGACTATGTGCGATGTATTAAATGACATTTAACTAAATTTTGTGACAACCAATACTTTAAATTTACGAATAATACATTAAATTGACTTTTATTTTAGTTGACAATTTAATATTTTTTTAAATGACGTTTAATCAAATAAAATAAATAAACATTTAATATTAAATCATAAAAAAAGGGGAAAAAATATAAATGGCCATTAAGTTTGCCTAGACTTTAAGTCATTTTTGCTGCATGAGTAGCTTAATTGTTTAATAAAATAAAATTAAAAATCAAATTGAGTTTTATTAACTTAACCATACCCGAGGGTTATCATATTAATGCTCGCCGATCAATGCTGAATGAACATAATCAATCATTAGCAAAAGTTTTTTTTCAACTTTTTTCCAAAGTAGAAAATTTTAAAAAATTTCCAAAATAAAAACTAAAAACCAATTTAAACTAATTTATTAAAACATAAAATTTCAAACATTTTCATTAGACTTTTGACCATTTAGACAAACCATTTCTTCTTCCTTATTTTGCTGTTTGGCCTCCTTATGCATTGGCCAGTGGGGTCCGATTAGCGACAACAACACTGGCAGAAACAGCAGCGAGTTTAGTATGCCCAGAGACATCAAAATGATCATGGTTTTAAAGAACGACTTGAAAATGTACGACTTGCAGAAGCCAAGAAGAGAAATGCCAATTATTGTAGATATGGCTGAGTTGAAAATGGGGACGCCTACGTGCAGGAATGCCTTGTAGGCGCGTTTATTGCGGTCGCCTTTGCCATTCGTAATAAACGCGTGAGTCACATGGGCGCTAAAGTCCACACAAAAGCCCACACTCATGATCAGCTCTATCATGGTTATGGAGCTCAGCGAAAGACCCCACAAGTGCATGAAGCCCACTAGGCCTGTCATTATGGACAACATTGAGGCTATGATGCAAAAAACAGACACCAAGTCCGGCACAAAAATTAAAGCTATCAAATACATTGATTCCAAAGCAATTATGAAAGACTGGATGACATTTGGTAGTGTTTCCTCGAACTGTTCATAATACTTGAACGTGATCGAGTATGGAAAGACTGGCAAGCCCGATTCTTGGCAAACTTTTCTCAGCAAATGCATGGGCATCGCGTCCAACGAGCTCAAATAGAGCTCCGAGTACTGTAGGTAGAAGCGCGATGCTTCGATCTCGTATTGGTACACATTTTGACCAGAGTCCAAATCGGACATTGTAAAGTAGCCAGCTGAGACTGTTCTGTTTAGTTGGTAGTCAAAATAGGTTTTTTTAAGAACAATGTCGTTCAAAAAAGGCGGATAGCTTTTTATGGTGTCGATCAAATTTTTTGCCGAGTCCTTGTACTCTATTTTGTCCGATTTGAACATGTCCAGCCAGCTGAGTCCAAACGAGTCGCTGATGCCCTTAATTTTGTGTGAATTTTTGATCAGATTGTTGATCAGTATTCTATTTTGCATTTGGTCATAATCAATGGGCTGCTGCATGACCAGCATCACTATTGGGTACAGATCATTTAGCTCTGAGTTGTCTTTGACATAGGCCGAGTAGTACGAGTCCTCGGAGACCAGGTCCTTGAGATCGATGCCCTCGCGGATATGATAAGCATTCCAAGCTGATGTACTTATGTAGACTAGAAACAAAAACAATGTTAACAATTTGCCAACTTTATGGCAAATAAAAAATTCACAAATTTGCAGCCATTTTTGCTTGAATTTTTTTAGATCAAAAAAATTTATTTTCAGCTGCTTTGGCTGGGCCTTGAGCCAAGGCAAAAAGGCGTTCCGCTGCTCCAGCACTCGCCTGCAATGCCAGCACAGAAACCCGGTGAAGAAAGTTATCTGATAAAAATAGCAGAACAGAATGGATATGCCTGCATAGATGCAAAATATTTGCACACTCTTGAAACCAGTGGTAATGCCGACCAGAAAAGCCGTGAAGTCAGTCAGCGATGTTATGGTTATGCTCACGCCAGATCTGGTCAAAGTTTTGCATATAACTTCTTCGAGTATTTTTTCTCTGGATGTTTGGGTGGACTTTTTTTTGGCAATGTGCTGAAATGAGGAAAAGATCAAGAACATGTCATCTATTCCGATGCCAATGACCAGAAATGGAATCACAAATATTAAATTGCAGCCTGGGTAGTTCAAGTAAGAGCAGAGACCAAACGAGGATGAGATGCCGAAAAAAGCCGCCGCTATTCCGGCAAAGGGCAGCACATAGCTTGGTGAAGTGACCAAATTGGTGCCCAAAGACATGAACAAACAGGCAAAAATAATAATTAGTGAAAAAGTGCCAACAACTAGGTTTATATCCAGACTAACATTGTTGGTCATTTCGCTGTCCAAGGACTGGGACGTCGCATAGCTTATTTTGAACATGCCATCTTTGTCATTGCATTCACTTTGACCATTTGTTAAATTTTTCATTAGCTTTAGAAACTCTAGCTCCCAATTGATGACCTCGGGCTGTGGACTGTCAGCATTGTCTTTTAGATTGTAGCGAAGTTTGACCAGTCTGGCAAAGCCGGGCTCTTTTCCATCATTGCTTTCATTTTGAAAATTTACCCTGAAATGTTTGCCAAGATTGTAGCTGAGATCAGTGAAGCCAATTGTGCCAGAGTCACTAAAGCTTACGTAGAAACGAAAATTTTTTCTGTCATAACTTTGATCCCACTGGTGCAGTGAGCTCTTTCGTTCCATGGACGAGAGCAAAAATGACTCGTAAAACTTTGGTTCCAGCAATTCGACCCCATCAATTAAACATTGGCCATTTCGCTTGGCGCATACTTGGTCCAAGTCTGCCATTTCAAGCACTAATCCATGAATTTTTTTAATCTGCTGCAAATAGTTGCCACTTAGGATGTTTTCTCCCGAACATGTTTGAAAATTGACTTCGGCCCAAGTGCCGAAATCGGCAATTTGGTGCAGAAAAAAATCCTCACTCAACATTTTTGACTTGTTGAACAAGTTTTTTACCAGTCTTTCGTCCTGTTTGGCCTGGGACTTGATCGGAAAGAACAGCTTGTCCACGCTGGTTATCATGTCAATGCGCAGCATGCCCAGTGATAGAACCAGATTGACCAGGAAGGAGCCCGCTATTACTTTTAAATAGTGACGCGATATAAACTTGCCATAGTTAAAAAAAACTTTTTCGTAGAATAAATTTACTCTTTCGAATAGATAATGGAACATTTTATTTTTTTGAAAATTTTTGAACAATTGAGAAAAAAGATTAATGATTAAATAACAAAATTTTGGCCTTGTGTTTTTAACAAATTAATTAAAGTTTGACATAAACCATTCGATGATAAGTTGCATCTAGAAAAAAAATTTTTTTTTTTATTTAATTAAATAATTTTTTAGCGACAAAATTTGAGAAAAAAAATACCTTTTTATAATTTTTTATGTTGACTTTAGGAAAAAGAACACTTAAAATGATCTAGAGAGCAGAAAATTTGCTTTCGGATGCTGTATAATGCTTTTTGAAAAAAAATATCCAACAGATAAATAAGTCTGTTTGTGGTCGTACTTATCTTTGTGAGAAATGAGAAAATTTATGCTCAAGTTTATGAAAAATATTTACAAAACAAACTTTTTTAAATAAACTTCAAAAAAAAAATAAACGTATGCTTTTATTGCCAAAAAATTAAAATTATCTTTAGTTTTGTTCAAAAATTACTCTAAGAACAATATTATTTATTAATAAATGATTTCAATGATTATACATGCTGTGATTTCTTATCACTTTAATTAATTAATTTATATCTAAAAATAAAATTAAATAAAATTTAAAAATAAAGTTTTATTCAGCGGTTTCTTAGAATATTTTATCTCTCACGTGTCAAATAAAAATAGAAAAATATACTGTCCCAAAAATTTTTTATATCTTCTTTTTAAAATTATATAATACAAATCAAATTAATACGATTTTTATTAATTATTAACTAAAATATGCCACTGTTTATCTTTATTTTAGCTTTCAAGTAAAATTATATTTCTATGTAAATTTTTCGGAGAAAAGTATGAATAATTTAAAAAAATTATGTTTAGTAAAGTTAAAATTTTTAAATATTCGTCTCAAGTAGACTTTAAATTATCAAAATTTTACAATTATTAGTTTTATAAACTTCATTAATTAAAGCTTAAAAGAGCATTGCTTCGAGCATTTAAACGAATTCTCTCAAAGTTCTGGATCAGAGAGTTTCCCAAGTAAGAATCCAACTTGCGCCTTAAGACATAGATCTTGACATAAACTTCACATTCATTTGAAATCAAGACCTTAAAGAACAGAAAAGCAACTGGACCTGATGGAATCCAGAATGAAGCCCCAATTACTGCTGAAGACAAACATCTTGAAAGTGTTGACAGCTTTGCATATCTGGAAAGTGCGATCAAATTAAATGTAGCCTTATGGGAACATCTGTACTGCTATAAATGCCCGAATGTTGGAAAATGACAAAGAGTTAATTTCATAGAATCGAAGGCTTCCAAGCTGGTTGCCGTTCAAAGAGAACTGAAAAAATCAAACTCAGGTGAGATCATTAAAGAGGAGTCCAAGTAGAGTGATATCTAGAAGAAGAAAGATAATAATGGAAAATTTAAAAATTATGAGGCTTATTAATTTATTAATTTGTATTCTAACTCGAAATTTATATTTTTAATGTAATTAATTATAAAGATTAAAGCCGATTTCACATCTTTTTCGATTAGATCTTCTTCAATTTTTCAAATTCTTGTATTTTTAAATCAAAATATTTTTATTAGTGATTCTTGTAAAAATTTTAAAACCAAGTGAACATCAGCATATTGTTTTGTGAAATTTTTATTATTTTTTGGATGCGGAAAGATCAATGCAAGGATTTTTTTATAATAAAGACTATTCGGTTTTTTTTAAATAATTTTATTCTAAGATTTTTAAACAAAATAAACAAATTTTAAAATAAAAGAATTTATGTTCATTTTTGATTATTTATCAGAATAATTATTTAATTCTTGAATAAACAAGTTTATACGTTATATCTCCCTAACTTTAATTAAATAATCAACTGAAATTTGATTATTTTATTTACTTTTATCAATAGCTTTACATGTAATAGAGATTTATCTTTTTGCATAATTCGTTAAAATTTTAAAAAATTATAACTAAATAAAATTTATGACTAAATGCAAGCTTTAGAAAAAAAATATTTTTTAGTTTGTAAATTTTTTCTCACTAACACTTAGAATTATATATTAGTGCTTTTTTTTAAAAACACAAAAAAAAAAAATTTTATCTAATTTTCTGAATTTTACTTTTTTGAAATTTTTAGATATTTATTTCGATATAGATAAATTCAGTACAAATTGGACAAAAGTATTTCCTCTTTTAAATAATTAAAATACAATTTACGTTCCTCAAATATTAAATCAATATAATTCGATAATGATCTGTCCTTATCGAAAATTTCTGCTTATTTCATCTCTTTCGGTTTTCTTTCAACTGATCTCCTCCGACCCATCTTTTTATTCCTGCATTTATTTTCTCTCCGTATCCAAAATAATGCATTTCTAGGGATAATGTGTGCCAAACCAAAGGTACTAATGGCAACTTGAAGTTCATGATCATGATCACATGATCAAAACTTTATAAATTCAATCTCAATAAATTATGAAATATTTTTATTTCTTTTTTTATTTAATTAATAATTAATATTTATTCAGTAGACACCGCGAGGGTGATGTAATGAAAAAAAAAATAAAAAAAAAGTATAGAAAAAGATTTAGATGGAAAGTTTTTTCTTTCCATCTTAGGGTTTTCATAATTTTGTTAGCCACTCATAATTGTATCTAGTCGAAGAACTATTAAAAATAATTTTTCAAATTCGATTATTAATAATAAGTTAAATGGCAATTTGATAAATAAATTTAATTTTTTTTTTGCGTTTTTACTTAGAAAGCTTTCGTTAAAAGTTGTAGGATTTTTTCCTGTTTTTTTTTGGTCATTGATCCAGAAATACAAAACTTTATTGACTCAGTTATTCCATCTTTCTTACATTTTCGAATGTTTAAGAAAATTTTTTTGAT
This sequence comes from Brachionus paranguensis, assembly GCA_016802215.1. Lineage (NCBI taxonomy): Eukaryota > Metazoa > Rotifera > Eurotatoria > Ploima > Brachionidae > Brachionus > Brachionus paranguensis. The sequence goes on along the minus strand of JAESIX010000015.1, from coordinate 1,514,443 downwards.
TTTATCGTTTTTTCTTTCGAGATCTTCTAAGTTTTCTATGCTTTCATTTTCACTTCCTAGTATTTCGTTTAATTCATTGAGGACCGATTTCTTACTAATATTTTTTCTGTTTTGCATTGATTCTTTTAAAAGACAAACGACAAGTTCGTTTGTAAATTTATTGGTCATCAGCCTTCTTAATAAACCTACAAAATATAGCTTTCTTTTTAGTAGCATTATTTCAGCTGTTTTCATTTCTATTTGTATTATTCGAATCGATTAAAACTCAAAGATTCTTGATTTTTTCATGAGTCTGGATCATTTTTGTGTTCATCATAAATGATACTTTTTTTTTCTTTGTTTTTTATTGCCAAATACTATAGGTTGAGTTTTATCAGGATTAAACTTGATTTCTTTTTTGGATCCGAATTCTTCACATATTTATATTCCTCTTTATTTTTTTTTCGTCGTCACTTAAGATTATTATGTCGTCCGCATATAAGATTATACTAATATGCAGATCTTGAATTTTGATTCCGAGGTTTTATTTTTCTATTAACTTAACCAGTTCTTCAATGTATATTGCAAAAAGTTTGGGTGACAGGGGACCACCTTGCTTTACACCAATTGTTGTATTAAAGATTTTTGATACTTCACCTTCTTTTTCTATATATGCTAGCGAACACCCATAATAATTTTTATGACTTCTCAATATTAGCGGTTTGATTATTCCAATAAGCATAAGGAATAGAATTTTTGTATTTATTTTGTCGAAGGCATTACTTGCGTCTATTGCAACAGTATAAACCGCTTTATTTTTTTCTGTTCTATTTAATATTGTTTCTTTTAGAGCAAAGACTGCGTGATTACATGACGATTTTTTGGCGAATCCAAAGTGGTTTGATGACCCACAGTGTGCTAAAAAATCGATCTCTTATTGATTCTTCTAGATTCTTAATTTGAAAACTTTAAAAGGCAAAATTAAAATCCAAATCAAGTTTATTTATCCAGATTATGACTCAAACAAATTAAATGATATCTTGATATTGATTAAAATATATTAAAGCGAAACAAAGTTAAATTTTGTATTTCAAAATTTAAAATATAAATTAATATTTAATTTTTACTTTAGATAAAAATAAAATAATAATGTTTTTTCCTAGTTTAAACAAATTATTTTTTATAAAGTTGAGTGATTTGTTGTTAAAAAATTGATAAAAATACCTTTTTTTTTAAAACTAATACTTAAAATTTTGATTTGAAATTTAAATTTGATGAACTTCAATTTTCCGGTACCAAAAAATAAAATTTGATTACAACCAGTGACATTACGTTTTAATCTAAAAAAAGCTAACTAGGATAGAAAAAAATGCGATTTAAAAATGTTAGATTTCATTTAATGGATCTAATAATAATAATTATAGTAATAATAAAAATTAGCTACGGCAAGCAGGCTTGCGATTTTAATTTTTTGATGATAAAACAAAATTTGAAAGATTTAAAGAAAAAATTAGTAATTTTTGATTTTTAAACTTTTTTAAACCATTATTAAGATTAAGAACAAATAGGACAATTTTTAAAGGATATTTAATGTGAATGGTTTATTATCAATGTCCTAAGAAGTTTTGTAAAAAATAAATAAATGATCAGTATCAATAAATTTTATTAAATTAGATTTATCTAAAATTTTATGCAAGTAAAAAATAGAAAAGTATTCAAATAATTTGTAATATATATGTTTTATATTATAAAAAAAAAAAAACAGAAAGGCATTAAAAAATCATTTACTCAATAATAAGACCTTTTATGGATTTACTTGGCCTGCCTCTTTTACCTACTACAAAAACAAATGAAACTTTTAACAAAAACGAAACGAAAATTTCACCTAGCATTTCTTTGATTTTAAGAAATAAAATTATGTGTCATAGATTAGGTTTTTATTATATCTATATTTTAATGATGAAAAAGGGAAACCAACATAGCATTCGTTTGATTATTACCAATAATAAAAATAAAATTATTTTTACTATTCAACCGTAATTAAAATGCTAGTAATTTAAATAGAATACAAATCATTTAAATTAAAAACTGATTAATTAAATAAAAATACTGATCATTTAAATAACAGCCTTTGTCTGTTAATATTATGAACTAAAATTTTAGCAATATCAATACAATGAGAAATTTTGTGATTTGTATAGTAGGGGCTAAATTTTTTTTTAAAATACCCTCTGATGTATCTAAAAGATCTTACTCCAGTGTTTCATTAAATTTTTTTAATTGCTTATAATTTTACATTGTTAACGAATCCTTTGTAAAAAAAACTTTTTCACTAAGTCCTTGTTAAATTTAACTAATCTTTAAAATAGTCAAAATATTAATTTATTTAACTTTATTTAACCGCAACTCTCGTAAAGTGGTTAGATAATCAGCCTTTAATTGAATTCATAAATAAAAAAGTTTAAAGAAATTGAATTTAGATTAATCTTTAAAAATAATTTTTATTTTATTGTTATTTCAATTTTTATTTTTGTACTGTTCTTGAACTTTATAAAGCTATTACTTAAATGACTTAAAATAACTTCTGGTCCCATAACTGGATAGATCCCTAAAAAGAAATTAAAAAAATAACTAGAGGGTCAATTAAAAATAAAAAAAATTTAAAATACTAGAAGAATTTTTCCCGGAAAATGGTTCTAGTCTAAGTCAATATATTTTTCACCTAATATTTATTTTTATTTGATTTTGCATTAAATTTTTGTTTTAAACAAATAAAAGTTTGATATATGAGAAATTTGTTAAGTTAAATAATTTTAAAATAATTTAAGAAAATTATTTTTTATACATGTTCAATATAATCAATCAGTTAATCAGCTTTGTCGTATAACTCTCAAGTCTTATCGCTTTTAAAACAATTTATTCACGAGGGTTCTAATTTTTTTAATCAAAGAGGAAACAAAAATTTTTAATATAATTACTTTTTATTTTAAAAAATATATTTGTGAACAACTCTGAATTTGCTGAATCTAAAAAAACAAAATTTGACTTATGATATAAATACCGAATTCGCTTGTTCGGTATTGCGGCCTCATAATTCAAAACATGACTCTGAGCCAAGCAATAAATACCATCTCGCCCATCTTTAAACATTCTTAACTTAAGCTGCCTGTGCCTAAGTCGTGTTTCTAATTTTGGAACGCTTTAAAAGTCAAGTTTTTTAATAAAATGCAGCATATTCGCTTGAGTTACTGTGGAAAATTAAAAATAATTTTTCTGAATCATGCGTTTGATGCTGCACCACAAATTGAGCAGAAAATAAAATTAAAAAAAATATTTTTTTTTATTTCGATTAAAAAAAATACTAAAATTCTATTTGTAGCTCGGTATTATTCATGTAAAAATCATGTCTAAAAAATATTCAAATTTAAAAAAAATTTTTGTTTTATCCTCATTTTTAAAAAAATAGAATCAGCACTGTCAATTTAGTTTTAGATTCAGTAAGATGTCATTTGACTCCAAGAATGAAAGAAAATTAAATTTTTAAGGATCAGGCAGTTTAATTTAAGAATGTTTAAACATGGGCGAGATGGTATTTATTGCCTGCGTCAAAGTCGTGTTTTGTATTATGAGGCCGCAATATCGAAAAAGGGAATACGGTGCTGCAATTAAGTTCCACAATAATTGGAAAATTTTTCCATCATTTAGAAACAACTTTGACATTTTCTTTGTAATTTTAAAACTCTTTTTTTAAAAAATTATTTTGTTTAAAAAAAACATTCACATTCAATTACTAATAAATAAAAATTTAGCCTATAAAAAGCTATTTTTTTAGCTTGCACTTTATTAAATAAATAACCAATTTTCAACCAGTTTGTTGATATTCCAACATTTCCAGGATCAATTAGCAAAATATTTTTTTGAAAATTTTAATCATCTAATCGAAAAGAACTAATTTAAAAATAAATGCATTTTAGAAGTATTTTTTGGATTCTAGTCTTGGCCAAAATTTGATTACAAACAAAAATTTTTATTTTGCTTGGTAAATATTAGAAATGCTTTCCGCTTTTATAAAAAAGTAACAATTTTAAGAATATTTACTACTTTTTTGTTAATCAAGTCATTTTTTTAGTGTCAATCAGTTCATTTTATTAAAATTTATTTTTATTAGCTAATTTAATCATTTACATAAACATTTTGTTAAAAAAGTATTTTTCATTTGTGATAAAATATTTATTAATTTATTTTATTTTAAGTAAGTTTTTAAAGAAAAAAAATCAATCTTATCACGTAACAAATAGTAGAAAGATAAATTTATAGCAACAATAAAAAACATTGTCAATTTTACACCTTTTGAAATTTTTTAAAAGCTAAATATTTTTTCAAGGCAGATAAAACCTTTATTTTTGTCAAATTGAAGTTGTTCTTATTTAGCCGGTCCTTAGCAAAGTGACGTCATTCGTTGCTTAGAGCTTTGTTTGCCCACGTTAAGTACACATCTAATTATTGATTTATTGTGGTCGGATGGATTGTAACTTGGCAAAGAAAAAATATCATGATTTAAAAAATAAACATAACACACAACAAACTTATTATTATTAATTTAAAAAAAATAAAATAAATTCGTTGCATAAGAAGAGCCTAGAAGTAAAACAAAACTCTAAGCTCTTTCTTAATAATTCAAAAGCCTTAGAAAAGCCACTAAACGAGCTCTTTATCCGATTATTTAATCGCGAGTAGCCAAAGCGGCACCGCTCTTACCTTTAATTTCTAAGAAATCTTAAATATTTAAAGAATTAGGTAAAGTTTAAACAATAATTAAATTTTAGTTTATAACTCGGTGTCGCTATGGGCCCTCACCAACATTTTATTTTTCAAATAATAAAAGAAATTTTTTTCTATTTCTTTACCAATTTATTTCCATAGAAATATCAATCTGGTTATGTATTTTATTTTATTTATTTTTTAATAATAAAAATAATAATAATAATAAAATGTAATAATTTGAACTTTTGTTTATTTTCTTTTCAATTATTTTAGAGGATTTTAAATGAATGGCTCACGGCTGGCATCAAGCTCGAAGCTGCGTGACGCAGCCACCAGAAAGCACACCGCCAGTGTCATAAGCATGTCCAGCTCAAACTACGAGGCCAACCCGGTCCACAAAGAGATTGACGAGGACCAAAATTTGCTCAATACACCGGCGGTCCGCAACATCCTGGGCTTTGATCAGCGCTTTGACCGCGTCGAGGAGCAAGAGCTGCTCGCCGAAATGAACTGCCACTGGCTGCTCTCCATAGACGACTTCAAGGTGCCCATAGACCACCCCCAAGGCATGATCACCCAGATGAGTCCCCTGAACGACAACCACATGTTTCTGCTGGTTCCATTCGATGAGGCTGTGCCTGAGATCGACTACCGCGAGCTTCACCAGATAATCCGCGAGCTCACCATCGGCATCTATGTCCTCAATCAGCACCCCTTTCTTCAGCTAGAGGCCAATTTCGACCAGAGCACTTCTTGCCAACTGCCCGTGGCCTATGTGGACACCAAGCTCGGACAAATCATGATCAACACCGACTACTGGCTCAAGGCCCTGTGGCACGGCTCCTATTTTCCGCGGGAGAAAAGAATCAAATTCACCGAAAGGTGGAGACAAATGATAGATGTGGATGCAAATGGAACTGCTCAGACTAAAAAGTCGGTTTTCTACGAGTTTATGAACTCGGGTCTGAGCGACATCTGCAAAGACCCGGACTATGCGGCCATTTTTGAAGACAGGCCTAGTGATCTGATGGGAAAAAAGGATGACAGCAATTCTTTGGCTTTCGGAGTGGGCATGACCGCGGCAAATAGCGGATTTTTGCACGGAAATCAGCCTTCTTCAATCAACATGCAGGAGTACAGCAACATGAGCGAAAATGAAATTCGCGACAATCTGAACACGTTGAAAGAGTGCGCTGACGATGTGTCAGTGCTGATGACTTTTGGACTCAATTCAGTCAAATCTTATAAAAACATATATGAAATTGACTCGGACTACTCGATAAATGCTTGTGTCCGAGGTGACAATCAAAAAATAGACAATAAATTGCTGGAGAAAATAAAGCCTATTCTGAATAACCATGAAAATTTTTTGAGAGAAAATTTCGAAAAAAAAATTGAAATTAAAAAAAATTTAATTTATTTGAAAATAATTAGTTTTTTGACACCGTTTTTAATTGGCCTCAAGAGACGCATGAAGATACCGGACATGAACAATTTGCTTCCGTTGATGACTGGTGATGATGTTCAAACTGAGCGCGAACTTCCGCCATTAATGCTCGGCTCAGACTTCAGGACAAGCAGATTTGCACCGCTGATTAACCAGGAGAAAAACAGCTATTTTCATCTGCATGGAGGCATACAATTCGAGCTGGAAACGTGTCCCGTATCTCAATTGTAATTAGTTTTATAAATTAAAATTTTGATAAATTTTTTTTTTAATTTTCTTTTCAGTAATTTGGAAAGAGAGTATGACAAGATAGCATCAAAGTCGACAGAAGTTCTCAAATCTTATTTGGACTCTGAACAGCTGCAAGAATATAAAATACCTTTTATTACTGTAAATAACAAAAAGTATGTATTTAAATTTTTAAATTTTTTTAGAATTCAAAATTTTCAAAAATTTGTGTATTTGATTATTATTTTTATCAAAATCATTCTTGATTAAAAATTTGAGATATAATTTAAAAATAAATTGTAGTGTTAAAATTTTTGCTTCAAAACATTATTTATTTTTATTTTCAAACAAAAATAATTTTAAATTAAAAACTTGACAAAAACGTTAATAAGAATAATATTTGAATTTTTTTTTGTCACCTTTTTTTTCATAAGATTAACTTAATGCGTATAAAAGTCTACTAAAAAAAAGTTGCTTATTACTTGGCACTAAGATTAGATTACAAAAAACCTTTTCAGTCTCTAAATTTAAAAAATATCTGTATTTTTATTTGAATAAAACAAAACCAAATATTTTTTTTATTTGGGTGTTGAGCAAATAAAAGACACCTTTATAAACTTTTCTTTTAAACTTGTTAGCTTCAAGGCTTCCAATAAATTTTTAAATTTTATGTTTGATTCTAAAATTTTCTATTACTACCGTAATACCCTACTGATATCCGCTGCATCTAAATGCGATTTTTGGATACTACGCATACCATTTATTTCCGATTTTCTGGGTTTCTGTCGACTAGGGTCTTGATGCAGCATTTAAAATTAAAAACTTAAGTTTTAGTGCTACAATTAATGTTAAAAAATATTGTTAAAAACGAATAAAAAACCAAAAATTATTAATTATTGAATTCGAGTATCAGTGAACCATATAGATGACAGGAGACCTACAGGCGAGTTGATCATTCAACACTAAAGTTTTTGAGTTTAAATGCTGCATCGAAACCCTAGTCGGCAGAAACCCAGAACTTCGACTTTACATATACCTATAAATTACCAAAAATTCACCTTTAATTGCACTCGGATATCAGCAAAGTATTACGGTAACTGATTAGTTAGTGTATTCAACATTTGTCATAAGTAAAGTCATAAATTCATAAATTCTTGACCACATGGCTTTGAGAGGAACATTTTGGCATAAAAGACCTCTTGCATAAAAGGTACCTATAAAAGCTAATGTATCTCCTTTTGTAAATGAAAGTTTAGGATCTACAGCTTTCGGGTGACAATTGGTACAATTCAATATAAATATATCATGGACAAGTCATAAATCATGAAAAATGCTGACAGTTTGGCATTGTGAAATTCTAATACAAATTGAACAAAAATTCTTCCTTTTTTGATGAATTTAAATTAAAGTTAATAAAATATACTTAAAAAATGCTGCAACAAAGTGCAGCATATTTTGTTGCACCTTTTTTGCTTAAAATGATTTCTATCATGTTTTAATAAGACAAAAAATAAAATATCAATAAGATTTTAATTGATTATTGGTTTAATTTACTAAAAAAAAAAGGAAATAATGATTTTATTTTAGGTAATAAAGGTGCAACATAGCATGTTGCACTTTGTTGCAGTATTTTTTTATGTATTTTATTTTAACTTTAATTTTAATTCATCAAAAAAGGAAGAATTTTTGCTCAATTTATAATATTATATTTAAATTTCACAACAATTTGGTCTCATTTACGTGTAGCATAGCTTGTTGGTCTAACTTTGTTATTAAGATTTATCTTTTTTCTAAATTTATCTTTTATTTTTTAAAATTTATCTTTTGTCTCTTCTCCGTCATTCAATAACTCATATCATTCCATTTTCGAAATTTTTATATTGTTAGTTTCTTCTCATTCAGGGTATTCATTATCTGAGTCTTCATCTGAGTCATATTCAGTATTCATTAATAGACAATTGTTTGTTTTATTCAATTTAAATTTATTCAAATCAACTTTTCGATTTTATAAACTTATTCATTCAACTATTTAATTTAACATTTTTTCAAAAAAGGTTTAATCTTCTTTTTTTATTTTGTTCTTACAATTAATTCAAATAAAAAATTTAAAAATAAAATAGATTTAAAGTTAAAGAAATCTTACCCCAAAATAAACCATATATTTATGATGACAATGATGTTATGATGATTTTTGTTCATATGGCTTATTTTGAAGTTGGATTTATTTTAACAAAATCTGGTTAAAATAAAGGGGTCTGGGGCGTAGGGAGTTCGGTTCAGCAAAAATTCTTAAAGTTATTGCTTAAATACTGCTTTATATATGTTTATTTCAAGGATTAAATGAAAAAAGATTAAAAAATTTAGAAAAGAATAAAATTATTATTAATCTTAAATTGAATAGTTAAATAGTTGAATAATTCAAAAAATTCAAAAAATGAAAAATTGAATTGAACACATAGTTAGCATAAAATAATAATCAAAAAATGATAATTGTGAAATTGAATAAAACAAAAAATTTTGCCATTATTCTTATTTTAAAAAATAAATGACAATATTTTTGGAGGCTCCAAAAAACCCCTTTAGGGTTTAACGTATTCGTTTTTTTTTGCATGAAAATTAAAATATTTTGTAATCAAAATTAATTAATTATAATATTTTTTTGATTTTAATTTTTATGATCAATTAATAGTTGTTAAAATATGTTTGTCAGAATAAGCGGATGCCAAAAGAAGTACCAAAAATGGTCGAAAAATATCCCTCCGGGTTTAAAAAATTTTAGCAAATATTTGATTATCTATTGAAATCTATCTGTAATTGAAAAAAAAAAACTTTATTAAAAAATACTTTTATTTTTGATTGTAAAAAAACTTAAAAAAAAATTAAAATTTTTTAAAGATACTGGTCGATTAGGATCGATTTTGAAAGCTATTATTCGGCTTTTCCCCAAAAGCCTTACTGGGTATACAAGCTGACCGACGACTTGTCCAAACTAAAACCAAAACGCTTGCCGATGACTGACATTCAAATTTATGATTTATTCAAAAAATACTTTGGCTATAAGAAAGCCACTAAATTTAAAGTAAAAACAAAAAAAATTTAAATTTACTTTTTTATTTTTTAAATAAAATTAAGAATTCATCATCAGGTCTTAGAGCGGCCTCTCAGCGCGGTCTAATAAACATTTTTCAAAGCTTTGCACGCAAAATCCCAATCAATCGTCTCTCTAAACATGACGAATTCGGTCTTTGCTTGACCCACTACGCCGCCATATACAACCGACCACTGATCATCAGCTCACTAATAATGGTCTCAATAGATGTGAATACAAAACAGCAAATAGATTATTTAGCCATAGGTCCGATGCCGCTGCATTACGCGGCACGAAGTGGTTCTTTGGACACAGTCTCTTGTTTGCTGGCTAGCTATGCCAATATTAGCTTTGCGGACAATGACGGGTGGGCTCCGATCCACCACGCATGCTATTTTGACAATGTGCCAGTTATTAAGCTTCTGATCCGAAGACAGCAAGAATTGTTGGAGATAACCACGCGGAGCGAGTCGCGCAAGACTCCTATTTTGGTAGCTGCCAGTGCTGGCTCTCTTGAGGCCGTCAAGTGTTTGATCCATCTTGGAGCCAACATTGCTTTTCATGATGAAAATGGCTACAATGTCATTCACATTGCAGCTCATCGGAACAGGACCAATATAATTGATTATTTTATTCAGAACGAGTATTCGCAGTTGCCTACTTGGAAACTGCTGATCAACATGCTGGCCAGTGACAAGGGTCAAGACAGATTGGCAAGTGTGAGGTGTCTTCAGCTGTTAACTAACCAGAGCAAAAAATTTTGGTCATCTATTCTAAATGCTGGCGGAATAGAGAAATTGATTTCAATTATGAGAGTTTATGTCCAAGGTTTGACCAAGGCAAGTGTGGAAGAGGTCGAAGAGGAGATAAGTTTTAATGCTTTGTCTGTCATATGCAATTTGTCGGATCAGGTAGCTGTCAAGCAAAGGTTAAATGAAATTAAAGATCTTGGCAGTATTTTGATCAAGATTTTGGAATTGTCCAAAAATGAAGATTTGCACTCAAGATCGGCTATTTTGATCGCTGATGTTGTTTCTGTGGATGAGAATAATAAGTCTTCGTTTGCCCAGCAAGGCTGCTTGGATCGTTTGATGGTTTTACTAGATGGAGAGTATGAAGACTTGTTGGTGAATGCTATTAATGCTTTGGAAATTTTGTGCAAAGATAATCAGAATAATCAGGAATATTGTGCTGAAAAGGGAATTTTTCAAGGTTTTTTGACCATCATGGAACTTAATTCAGGTATTTGAGGTATTTTGTTCTTTTTACCGCAGAATATTGAATTATTCTGCGGATTTTAGGAATCTTAATTGTAGGATATATCCTCAAATGTTCACAAAAGTTTTGAACAATTTTAAATTCGTTGATTTGTGAACACTTATTGTTCACATTATTTCAACAATGTCATTTCTTGATCGAAAAACAAAAAATAAATTTTGAGCAAAATAAGTCCAAGTCTTGAAAGTCTTAACATTGACTTATTGGAAAACATTTAAAAAGTCCAATGTTTATAAAATGCCAAATTAATTTCGGTATTTGATTTATCCGGTTTTTTTATCTTAATAAAAACTAGAACAACCTAAACTTTTAGTTTTCGAATTCAGATCACCTCCCATTATAAATTTTCCACATTTCCTTGAGATATCTAGGAAAAGTTCGAAAGGAAGTTGAATATTTGGTGGATTGTATAGACTAAATATAAAAAATTGTGAATTTTTTAAGCTTATTTTGATACACAGAAGTTCTGCAGTGTTTAAAATGAATGTCAAAGAGAGGCATTACTCTTTTTTAAGAACTAGAACCTGTTAAATAATTTTCTCTGCTAAAAAAAGATTAACCAATTTTAAGGTTGTTTTAAAGCTGTTGTTTAATAGTTATGTAAAAAATATATGATATCAAGCTTTAAAATAATATAATAAAAAATATATTTGATAAAACAATTTTTTTGTGAACATGATTAAAATTTTGTAAGCAATTTCGATCACGAAATGGCATTGTTGAAATTATGTGAACAAAAACAAGGAAAATCACGTATTTTGTTCACATTTTTGGTGAGACCCTTCTGATAAAGAAATATAATTTATTTATCGATGAGAAATAAAATTAAAAAAAAGTATCAAATAATTACTAAAGTTTGAAGCTAAATTGATTGTCCTTACTATTTTTGTTGGTTTTAAAAAATATTAAAAATATAATTTAACTAATTAGAATTTTTTTTTAATTTTGTTGAAATTTAAATTTAAATTTTTAATTCCAATTCCAGTTTTATAAAAATTAAAAAATTCAATCAGCAATACTGACTAATTTAGTCTTTTGACTTGATTTGGTATGTTTTCTTTTTAATTGACAAGATTTTAATTTAATAATAGCGTTTTTTTTGAAAGATTGATAGAATACAATTATTTTATTAAAAATTTTATGCCATTTAAAATTCTAGATTATTAGATCTTCTAATACAAGATTTTCAGTATAAGAAATTAAAAAAATTTAATTTTATTTACAGACTTTAAAAATAAACATTTTTTCTAACCCCTTAGTCCAGTTTCTGTAAATTCTATGCAATGTTATTTCCAAAATTTTTAATGCATGTGCATTTTTTAGAATTTTTCACAGAAGCTGAATTACAGAATTAAGAAGGATACCTTGAATGTATCAGTTAAAATAATTTTTATCACCAAAATTAGTCTTTCAGTGAAAAATTTACCAAGTTTATTAGTTCTTTTTTTTGAGATTTTTAAAAATTAAAATATTTAGTCCTGAAAAAAATTATGCAATTGAATACATGATCATTTGGACATTTTAATTTCGAGTGTTAAAATCTCCATCAGACTACGCTAATCTTAGCGACTTTTTGAATTAAAGTTGGTAAAATACTAACAATTTCTTGGAGAACATCTTTTAAATTTTTATTATAAAAATAAATTAAAAAAAGAATAATTTTTGTTAAGCACTTAAAATTTCTGACATTTAAAAAATTTTAAATTTGAAGATTTGATTAAATCATCAGTAGCTGCTGCAATCTCTTCATTAACCTATAAGAATAAAAAAAATCAAATAATCGCCTTAAACGAGGGAATATTTAAACCACTAATTGATCTGTTGAAATCGCGGAACATGACAGTACAGTTGAAGGTGTCAATGGCCCTTGAGGCTCTTGCCATCCGCAATCAGACCACCCAAGATGCCTTGCTTGAACTAGATGCAGCCACCTACATGATCCGATTGCTAGAGGTAAAAATTACTCAAAAATTTTAAACTAAAGAAAAAATCAAAAAAATTGCTCCCAAATAAGGATCATTCAACAATAAATGCTTTTGTTGAACACGGCTCTAATCAAAAAATAATAAGTTTAAATGTTGAATTAAATTCAAATGAGCCCGATAAAATTTTAACATTTGGAATTAGGAATTTTTTTAATCCAAATTTTAGACACTATTTAAATACTGAGGTTTGATCCTTCGCAATTTTTGAGTGTCGCTTGGACGCTTGCATGAGCGACCATTTTTGTCCAAAAAGTATTTGCTTTGAGTTGATTATTTAAATGTTCTTTGTTTTTTTATAGAGAATGTACTATGTCGGAGCAACTGTAGGTAAACGCTGATCGGGTTTTTCGAGTTTGAGTTTGTTTTCGCTTTTGAAATGAAAACCCTATTGGCATTTTAATTTTGTCTTGCTGTTAACATCAGTCTGTTTGAACCCTTTGAACCCTAAACATGCTTGCACTTAACTCACTGAACACAAAATAATTTCCTTCACAAGAACACTGGTCAATTTTGTGAACAATTGATCATATATTTTATCTAAATAAAGTTAGTAGTTAATTATATGAACCAACAAAAAATTTTAATTTATTAATAATTTGGTCAAAAAATTGATCGTTTAATTTAGATTTTTTTTCAAATTTTAAAATTTAAAAAACCTTATAAAAAATTAAATTATTTTAATCTATTCTTGAATCAGTCATTCTTAAGTTGTTTTTAAGTGAAGTCAATGACTTAAGAAATTTTTTTTTAATTTTTTATTTTGCTTTCATTAATATGAAATTTTGAATTTAAATTTAAGAATAATTTTAGAATGGACTCCAGTTAATTGAAGAAATGGTAGAATCTTAGATGAAGAAGTCTTGGTTAGAGGATTTGAATAACAAGAAGTCAAATGACTTAACTTAAAACTAAAAAAAATTCTTTGTTACTTACGCACAAGTCTGCCTTGAATTAATTAATTTAATGAAATTTGTATGATTTAAACTGATCAATTTAATTAATTTTTAACTTTATCCACATGGTATCATGAATGAAAAATTTTGCCAAAAATTTTTGCGGACTAAAGTGATACTTTTTATTAAGAGCATTATTCTTAATCAAAAAAATTACTAAAAAATTTTTTAACAAAACATTACTTAATCAATAACTAGCTAAATTGTATGATCAAAAAAAATTCAGGTAAATAATATGACCAGTGGATCACAAAATTGACAAACTAACCCTTTTTTATTCACTTTGAATGTTTGTTTTATAATGTAAAAAAAATGAAAAAAAATAAGATTAGATAATTTTTTATTAGATAAAATCGAACATGGAAGATTGGTCAATAATAATTCGAGAGCAAGCAGCGATGACTTTGTGGACACTGGCCGGTGCACATAAGCCCCAGCGCAAAATGATTGCCGAAAAAATAGGCATCTCTCAGATAATCAGCATGCTGATTTCCAAATCAGAAAAGCTTCAGTTTGTGGGCGCCAAATGCGTTGTCTCTCTGGTATTTGAAAATTTGAGCAATCAAAACTTAATTCTGAAAGAAAATGGTATTGATCCACTGATTAGATTGCTGAAGCTAGAGAAAACAAGCGACAGGGTAATATTGGCTGTGGTGGAAACAATTGGGGCTCTTTGTGTGGACATAGCTCATGTAAATAATGAACGAACTCAGACAGAGCTGGCCGAAAAAGGCGCTCTCACGCTGTTGCTCAAGATACTCGAAAATCCGCCATCTAAATTCATTCAAATAGAAACAGCGCATGCAATCGCTTGCTTGATTCTGAATAGACCGAATAGCGAGTACTTGGAAAAGAAGCTCGATATTCGGCTCATTTTGAGTCTTTTGGAAACTAATGATTTAGAAATGAGGCTCAAAGCAGGCTCAGCAATCACTGTCCTTGCTTACAACAATACCGAAAATCAATATGATATCAAAGTTAACGGAGGCATTTCATACGACTTTTATGCTGTTTATTTTGAAAAAAAGAGCATCAATCCACTACTACTGTGTCGAGCATGTTTTCAAGTAAGTTGTTTTCTAGTAGATAAATAAAATGATGAAAAAATTTTTATTTATTTCTTTAAAATTTTTTATTTGTTTGTCACCCAAAAAAAAATTATTCTAGAAAATTTCAAATATTTTAAACAATTTATTAAGAGTTATTTTTTGGATTTTTATTTCATGAGTATTTTTTTTAATTTAAACTTAACCAAAAAAATGATCAAAATATTTTTTTTAAAGCTTTACATAAGAGAAAAGTTAATAAAAGTTTCCTTATTCTCTCTTAGATAATTGTAATTCTAAAAACCTTTTTTTTAAAGGCAGCAACATCAGACTCGTTTCTTCATCATTTCCCTTATTTCCCATTTCACAAAAATTTCTGAAAAATCATCAATATCAATTAAATTTATTAAAGATGACAGACTATTTATAAATTTCAACTTTATTAAAAAATTAAGGTTCTTAATTAAAATTCTGCTTACAAATGTGTAGAAGCCTGTTTAGACTTCTTGTGTGGGATTAAATAAATAAAAAGACTTTGCTTTAAAAATGCTTTATTGGAATCCGAATTTAATAACAAAAAAAATGGTTAATATACTCAGTCAAAACATGTTAGTGGTTTAGTCTGCAGCTAAGTTTACAAAAATAATAAGTATCAAAAAAATTAATTAGAGTGATGTGAAGACTTGGGTCTTTACAAATGAAATTAAAAGTAACTTTTTTTTTTCTCACATGTTAAAATCATTGGCCTTTAGTTAATTTCCACCCAGTTTTAACCAGAAAATAGTTTAGAGTTGATTTTTATCTATAAATAGCTTTCAATGCATTTGAAAAAAAATTTTCTAAATTTTCGTTTTCTTCAGCGTCCTGATAGCATATTTATGTTTAAAGCTCATATTTTGATTTTATATTTGAGTCTAATACATGACCAATTTCAAAATCTTTCATATTTAAATATTTTATTAAAGGTTTTCATTTAGAATTTATTTTTTCAACTAAAATAAATATTTCCTAAAAAGATTAGAAAATGGTATAGTTTTTTCTTAGAATATAATTGAATTAATAAACAAATTTATTTGAGTAAATACTGACTTTATAAAGATGATTGTTTTTTTTGGAGATTTTTTATATTTTGAAATATTATATTTTGAAAAACAAGCTTACCATGAATTCGGATTTATTTCATGAAATCAAGAAAAGTTTTCCAGAAAATCGTTTAAAATCGTATAAAATGTAATTTTTAAAAGCGGAATTTATTTTGAAATCAACGAAATATTTTTACTAATTTCTTTTAAAATTTTTTTTATAAAAAATGGTGAAATATTAGATAAAAATATTATCTTTTCTTAGAAGCGGTACCTATAAACATTTAAATTTACTTTTTTAGCAATACATTTTTTTTAATATTTTTCAATTTATTCAATTTTAATAATATTTCATTCAATTTTTATTTTAATCTTTTTTATTAAACATTTAATTAATTTTTTTTTATTTTTCTACCATAAATCATTTAATTCGTATATTTGGAACTAGCTCGATAGAATTTGATAATTAAATTTTTTTTTATTAAATTTTAAGAAAAAAAAATTTAATAAGATAAAAAAATTGCTTGTAATTAATCAATATGATTTAAATTGATGATTATCCACTCCTCATATAATTTAATTTCAAAAAATTGATATTTTACAAAGCAAATTTTCTCGATCATTCATTTAAAAGAATTTGGCCCTAATTAAACTAATCCACAAATTTGATAAAAATAAGAACAAAATCAATTCAAAACACACTATTAAGATAAAAACAATAACATTTTGTTTTTTTTGTAACAAATTAAGAGTGAATAAAACAAGTTTGATTATAATTGAACTTTTTTAATTTTATAGGAATAAATTGATTTTAAATATAGCAAATTCCATAGGAATGAAATTTATTTAATACTCAATTATTTATTTTAGGCTTTTACTTTTTTATCAATGATTTAACTTCACCTGTTTAGTTTTATTTAAATCTTTACAACGCACAAAAAATTATTTTATTTTTTATTCTGTAGGAACTTTATCTTAATACAGGCAAAAAAAATAAACAAATACATTTATTCTTGTTTATCCTTTTTTTTATTTTATTTTATTCTATCTAATTTAACTTTTTTTAATATTTTTTTTTCTGAATGAGCATCAGCATTTAGTAAAAAAATCTCAAAATGCCTTCTTAACTCAAAAATACTAGTTTACAGGTAAATAATAAAATAATCAAAAAAATTAATTAATTCATAAAAAATGGAATCTCAGGCTAAATTCAGAGAAAGATTTTCTTAGAATCCGTGCGAAGATACGCCATTTTTTTGCCGTCCAAGTGGTTTCAGCATTTATATATATATTTATTTGTATTTCTGTATCGAGCTTTAGCTCCTTCAGATTAAAAATAAAAATTAAATAAAAAAAAAAAAAAAAATAAAAATAAAGTTAAATAGAATAAAATAAAAATAAAAAATAAGAAAAAAATAAAGTAAGAATAATATAAGTTAAAAAATAGAGAAATATTAAAATTAAAATTAGATAAATTAAGATAGAGAGTAACAGAATACATTTTTTATATATTTGATGATTCAGGAAAAAAAGAGGAAATTGTAAGATAGCAATTACACAATGGAGTTGCATTTAAATTGTAATTGTAAATTTATCTGTGTTTTTTTTTAATTAAATTATTCAATTTGTATTAAAAAAATATTCTTTTATTATATTAGAGATGAATTCGTTCATTAATTTTTATTTAATAAATTATATAAAGTTTAAAAAGATACTGTCATAATATATTTGTTATTTTTTAATTCAATTTGTGGTAACTTTTATTAAATTTGTTATTGGAAAATATTAAGGGTCAAAGAATTTTTAATTTTAAATGTTATTTTTTATTCTTGTAGTGATGATTAAAATGTATCAAGTTCGTCCTCTTATTTTGACAAAAATTTATACTAAAATTTTTGTCAAAATAAGAGGAAAATTAATTTTTCAAATTCCAAGATGTATCAAAAATTTAACGTTTCTTAATTTTCTAAAAACTGATTCCAATTTGAATAATTCAAATTTTTTTCTGATTCTAAAAATATGACAAACTTTGAAAATTTTTAAAATAATTTTTACAAATATCATAATTTAAATTCATTTAAAAGTTATTTAAGATTTTATTGATTTGAAAAAATAAATTAAGTGATTCAAAAAGAGAAAAAATTTTAATAAAAAATACTTTATTTATTACTATTTAAGACAGTGGTTCTTGCACGAGTGATAGTAGGAAGAGATCATGTATGGCTGACAGCTCAGGGTATCAACAAACTTGTACAACTACTGTTATTTGACGATGATCAAGTGGTTATCCAAACTGCAAGCTATTTATCAAGTTTGGCTCACACTAGAACAGGTATAACAGATGCAATGTTGACATGTGATGCAGTCGACATCTTGTGTGATCGTCTTTATTCACCAAACGATCAAATTCGCTTTGCCAGTGCGATTACTCTTGGTTATTTAAGTTTCAACCGGACCGCATCCCGACTTCTACTTCACAATTGTCGCAACTATCCACACCTGTACAAAACTCTTATGACAATTATACCATCTAATGCAAAGATATCTAAACAGTTTGTCCAAAGCTTCCAAACATCTCTGGCACTAGGTTTGCCCAAACTTCTCGTTCACAACCAAGTAAAATTTTATGAAGTGACTGGTAGTCCGAAAGTTCGTGACGATTTTAAGGGCTTTTACTTGGGCAAAGAATTGAATAGAACTAATTTTTCAAAATTGAGTTTTTACGATATTGACAATACACTAAATAAAAACTCGCAAGGAAACTTAAAAGCGGCTACTAGTCGGTCACAATCTGCTCCTCTGTCCAAACACATTAAAAATATTCATTCAAAAAATCCTCGGAACAGAAACGCAACTATGCTTGAAATTAAAAAATCAAATAAATTATCAACTTAAATTTGCAAAGATTTATTTTTTTTAATTTTATTTTAATAAATTTTATTTTACAAAAATCTTTTGAATGATAAAATTATTTATAAGAATGAAATAGAAATTTATTTGGTGGCTAGATGAGTTGAAAATTAAATTTTTTTAAAAGATCAAGTTGACTTAAATTAAATCAATTAATGATGTTTTTTTGGGTTCTACTATTACACTGACCCTCAATTTTGAAAATTTCATTTTTTAACATTTTTAACATTTCTTTTAATTTGGAATTTTCAGTACTTTCTGAAATCAGCTTTCCAAAAATATTTCTAGTTTTTGTCCAGGAAAAGTTAAGTTTTTGAGATATTTCAAAATATTTTATAAAAATTAATTTTAATTTTATTTGATATTTGTTGTTTTATTAATTAAAAAATAGAGGAAAAAATAGGTATTATAAATTAAGAAATTTTCAACACCCAATTCTTGAAGAGAATTTCACGAGCTTTCCAAAAATGTGTTTAGCATATTGCAATAATTTTTATAATAATTTAAAAAGTTTAATTTTGATTGTAATATTTTGATAATTTTTGTTTCTATTAATTAAAAAATTAGAGAAGATATCTTAAATATTTAAATAAGAAAAATATAGTTAACTTAAATGAGGAGAAATTTTTTATATTTATTTTTACTATCTTTAGCATCTTTTTGTCTTCCAGTAACATGTTCTTACATAGATGAACTATTCATTCTGGACAAAAACTAGACAGATTTTTGGAAAGCTCGTGAAATTTTTTACAAGAATAATAGTGGTTATTTGGAGGTCAGTCGCATAAAATCCGTGTCAATTGGGCGGTCAGATTTCTATAAAAGAAAATTTTTGTTTTTTAATTTGTCAAAATATTTTAATTTATAGTTGAATTTATAATTACCTAAATGAATTTCTTGATAAAACTTAATTTTTATGAGTGTTGAAAAAAAAATCAAATTTTAAAATAAGAGAAAACTTAACAATTACAATTGGCAATGGGCTAAATTTACAGGGTAATGGGGTGAAAGGTTAACGTTAACCCTATTAACCTAATTACACCTCACCCAGTTAACCGGTCTGTCTATATGGGTTCCATATACTCAATAAAAAAATGACACTATTAGAAAAAAATGAGTAAAAAGATATTCATGTTTAAAAATTTATTTAATAAATTTAAAAAAAATAAGATAAAAATTTGAAAAAAGTTTTTTTTGTATTTGATGAAAACAGGCTCAGAATATCGACTATTTGCAATAGCCAAGCACTAGTAACACATCTAGCGAGGCTATTGACAAACAGTGAAACACTGATACTTATTTGGCGATGACACAAATTGTTCACAGATTGTCCAACTTTAACTGTTTGACATAGTCTCGCGATCTGAGAGACTGGCTCATTAAAAAATTTACTAAATGAATTACAAATTTTAAAGGAAATTAATAAAATTCAGTGAAAACTTATAATAGAAATTAGAAATTAATTTGGATATCTGAATTTAAATTAAAGAGTTTTAAAATTAAATTTTTTTAAATTAAAGGTTGCCATTAATTATATTTTTTATTTTGGCAATGTTAATTATTTTAGTACAAAAATTACAGTACAAAAGTAAAAACTTTAAATTTTTTTTCTAATTGTGCAAAAATGGTACTGAAAAAAGTAAAATATTGAAAAAATTTGTACAAAAGAATTTCAAGCTCTGCCAAAACTCCGCAATTTATTGCAAAGTTTAATCAAATATTTTTTGATGGTGTGTATTTTACAGAAAATTGCAGAGTTTTTGCAGATCTTGGAATTCGTTTGTACAAATTTGTACAATATTGTACTCTCTAGAGAACCATTTTTTCACAACTAGAAAAAAATTTCAAGCTCTTTACGTCTTATACTGTAATTTTTGAACTAAAATATCACATTGCCTTTATTTTGGAAAAAAATGACTAAAAAGATATTCATAGTAAAAAGTTAATAATTTAAATTAAATTTTTTGTAAATTAAAATAAAATTTGATAAATGCTGGCAATAAAATTTTACTTTTCTTATAAAATTGTAGAATATCAAAATGTATTAACAAAATATATAATAATTTTGAAAAATGAATCTAAGAAAAGAGATTGATACAACTGAGTTACAATTATAAATTTAAATTAAACGGATTTTTATATTGGTTGTATGTAAGCAATATTTTGAGTTGGGACTATTAAAAATTAAATTTGAAATTTAAAAAAATAAACACTTTTGGAAAGTGAAGACTAAATAGATATAAATGTTTAGAAAATTAATAAAAAATTTATTAAAAAAATAAAAATAAGAAAAAAACTTAAAAAAATTAAGAAAAAAAATTTTATTAAATTTTGTGAATTTGATGAAAACAGGCTCAGAATATCGACTATTTGCAATAGCCAGGCACTAGTAGCACATCTAGCGAGGCTATTGACAAACAGTGAAACACTGATACTTATTTGGCGATGACACAAGTTGTTCACAGATTGTCCAACTTTAACTGTTTGACATAGTCTCGCGATCTGAGAGACTGGCACACGCGAGGCTATCAAAAAACAGTAAAAGTGGGATTCATTTCTACTCTTCCACAAATCCACGCAAACACACACACACACACACTCACTCACAAAGAATACTTGGTGTAGCTAGCGACTACAACAATTACTGCTTAGAACAGCTTCGCGTCCACCTGTCTTAAAAATCGCGAGGCTATTGATAAACAGTACTAATTGTAATTTGACTTTGATAAATTGTGAAGCTTTGGATGCCCGTTCAGTGGTACTAAAATAGGGCACAGCGGTCGTTACTACCTACCCGCTATACCGTATTTTAGTGCACTGAAGCGAGTTGACTGATCGACTGGACTGCAGATGAATTGATGTCCGAACAATTACTGCTTAGAAATACCCTCACATCATGGCTACTTTAACAAGCGAGGCTATTTATAAACAGTTCTATCTCGTGACATGGATGATGAAATGATAGCTAAAATTGAAGAACAAGAAAGTTTCTAATCAATGTGGGTAATAGAAACTCGATTAAATAGATGAGAGTGTGTTAGCTTAAAATGTGTTAAGTTAAACTTTTAAACCAGGCCATTTTTGAATAAATAATAAGCTCTCCATTTATACACATGTTAGATTTGAACACGGTGACTTTGTTTGTCTTCACTTGACCGATTCAGTTTGCTACTGTAATTGCGTAAGCTTATGTCAATTGAAAATGTTTGAATCATCCAAACGCTGTCATATTGTTTTAATCCTTTCCAAATCAAGTGTTTATATACCCGATTAATTTGCTACATAGTCTCAACAATCATGACTGATCGAGACACTCAAGTGCATGTAAAACATCGTGTGAATGTAAAGATCCGATGTAAAGCAATAAGAAAAAATTGTGTTCTTTTCTCCCACGCACATCACACACTCTTTTCTTCTGTAATGAATTAAAAACATACTAAAGTCTAGTCTTGATACAGCAAAAATCTTTTTTGAATCAAAAAAGTACTATTTGAAGTAACGTTTGTTACAGGAATGGTTTTCTATGCAAAAGCTTGGTTTTTAGTTCTTAACTTTCATTCATTTTTTGTTTTAAAATTACAGAACTGCTAATACTCCTTTTGTAACAATATTTTTTCAAAAGAGAAATTTATTTGTTGATGTCTCGTTTTTGAGTAATTTTCCAAGTCAATTTTTTTCAAAAGTTTTTTTAAAGTTTATGACTTTTTTCTTAATTTCAAACGAATGATAAATAAGCACTTTTTTTGTTAAAAAAGCATGATTTTTGCAGACTAATTATTTGTCAGAATACTTGTTTTCAAATTTTGTTTTTAAGCTTGACCTGATTTTCAAAAATGGACCTGAAAATTTTATAAGAAAAAAAAATTGTAATTTTTTTAATTAGCCATTATGGAAGAATTAAAAAATTATTTTGTCTAATTATAATCTGATTTAAAAAAATAAAATTCGAATTTATTAAATTTTAAGCTTTATTTAATGGTTTAATTAAACCGCTTTTCCTGTTCGCTTGATTTATTTATTTCAAAAAATTATTGGAATCTAATAAAAATAATGATGAGTTGAGAATAAAATCTAAACACTTAGATTCAATTTATTGCCAAAGCCGAGTACAAAAATAAAAGGTTTATTTATATTTAAATTTAAAAATTTAGTCCATTTTTCAATTTTTGACTCTAAAAATTCTATGTTTTAAATCTTTTTAATTTTTATTTTCATGAATAAAAAATAAAATTAAAATTAAGATTATTTTTCAGTTTTTTTAAACTTTATAGTAGACCAAATTGGTGAAAAATTATCAGTTTTGTTCTCAATCATCGAAATGACGCAGTATTAATAACATCAAGCTTTTTTAAAAATTGAATATGAAAAATGAAAAATGAATTATAATGCATCATATTTTTAGAATTTGTCAATTTTGTATTATTAAAATAATTTTTATTATATCTCTTTTGAAAATATTTTTTTATAATTTTTAAAAGCCTATAAAAAATATAATTTTATATTTTTAATAAAAAAATTTACAACCCCATTTCGTGAGGATATATTTATTAATATTGTTGACTTTTTGGTACAAAGATTTCTGTTTAATACTTGATTTAATACAAAAAATTAAGAGATACTTTTTGAAAATTGAATATTTTACATTTTAAAAAATTGTTAGAATTTATTCAAATTTCGATAGCTCAAAACAGCTCAAAAATCTTAATAAATTTAATTTGGGTTTTTAAAAAATAAAAATTAGAAAGAAAGACAACAAAATGTTAAAAATAATCCGAAATTTCTTTTAAAGTTTCGGCAAACTCATTCCTTAGTCCTTAAAAAAATTTTAAATAAAAATAGTTTATTTTTATGTAATTTTGATTAAATACTTTATTTGAAATTTCATAAATATATTCGATAATAAAGTTAATGTTGATAAAGTAATTTTCACTACAAACTTGAATGTTAAACATGAACCAGGTTACTCAAAATTGATTCCATTTATTATTTCAAAATGCTGGATTTATTTCAGAAATTTCTAAAATATTTGATCTTTAAATGATAAATTAACAAATAAAAAATATTTAATTAACTTGAATTGTTTTTAAGAATAAATTAAATTCAAAGCGAAAACCAAAAAAAACTCTATTTTTGATTAAAGCCCAGCTAGCGGTATACAGGAAGGAAAGCACAGGTTAGCGAAAAAAATCACAAAGATAAGAGAACAGTTTTTGTATTAGTCCAATATTTAAAATCAAGATAAAAATTAAAAATTAGACTGATTATGTTTTTTTTTAAATTTAAATTTAGATTGAAAATTTAAAAAAAAAGTTAAAATTTATGATATCGAACTAGAAAATCGATTACTTTTTTTTTGTTAAACAAAGTTTTTCAATTTAAAATACTAACATAATTATAGTTTTTTTATCAAAATGCGAATATTGAAAGAAATAAGTAATTTCCGGTAAGGTCATCTAATTTAGGAAATATAAAGATTAATCTATTATGTTTTTGAATTCGAAAAATGCTATATTAATATTTTTCATTGCTTTGGATAAAAATTTTTACATGCTTAATAAGATTTAAGAAATTGGGGGAATATGTAAAAAGAATTACATTTTCAAATTTTTATAAGTTCTAATAAGTTTTTTGCAATATTTCGGGAAATTAACAATATTAAAAAATAAACTTACTTATGAAAATACAAAAATTTTCTGAGATATTGCACAAAAAATAATTGAAATTATAAAAATATCAAAATGTAAAATAATTCACATTTCGCCAAAATTGCTTATGAATTAAAAATAATCAGATTTAATGGTTAGCAGAATTGATAAACTTAATAATTTAAAATTTCGACGACTGCCAAATTTTTTAATGAAAATTGAAATTTAATATAATGTAATTTGAATTCAATATACATTGCCATTTATGATAGAAGAGTGCCACTTAAGAAACATGGTTCTGAAGTAAAATTACCTAATTTGTTAGATTATTTTTTTCATTTTTTTTATTAAATTCATTAAAAAACGAAAAAAACGATCATTTTGTGGCTCTTTTTGCTTTACCGAATTATACGTAAAAATTGGAAAATTTATGTAAACTTATGTAAGTGTATACTTGTAAAAATTAATTAAAATAATTTAATTAAAATAATGGGAAAAAGTATTTTAAAAATAATATTTTTAAATTAGGAAAAAATTCTTCTCATAAATTAAAAGCCTGATTTGAATTTAAATCTGTATTATAGTGAATTAAT
Organism: Brachionus paranguensis; assembly: GCA_016802215.1. Classification (NCBI taxonomy): domain Eukaryota; kingdom Metazoa; phylum Rotifera; class Eurotatoria; order Ploima; family Brachionidae; genus Brachionus; species Brachionus paranguensis. The sequence continues at coordinate 1,489,445 of JAESIX010000015.1, read as the reverse complement.
AGTTATAAAACGTGGAAATTCAATTTATTTTGAAAGATTCTTCATTAACTTATAAAAAAATTTTAAACTCATTAAATGAAATAAAATTGAATTATATTTTCAATGAAAGATTATGCAACATCAATAAAATTTAAATCAACTAGAAAGATAAAAAAATCCAGTAAAAAAATTAAATTTTAATTAAACTGTAAAGATGGTGATTTGAGTTATTATTATTAAAATTAAGTAATTCAATTTTACTTGACAATAAATAAAATTTTATTCATCTAGATTTGAAATTATCACTTATTTCTATGATAATAAGAATTTTAAAAGGAGATAAACCTTTTAAAATTATTATTTAAAAGGAGATAAACCTCGATGAAAACTTATAAAAGAAATTAGAAATTAACTAAGTATTTGAATTAAATTGAATTTTTTTTAAATTTAAGCTTGCTTTAAAAGAGATTAATACAACTAAGTTATAATTATAAATTTAAATTAAACGGATTTTTATATTGGAAGTATGTAAGCAATATTTTGAATTGGGACTATTAAAAATTAAACTTGAAATTTAAAAAAATTAACACTTTTGCAAAGTGAAGACTAAATAGATATAAATGTTTAGAAAATGAAATAAAAATTTATTAAAAAATTATAAAAAAATAAAAGAAAAAAATTTTATTTAATTTTTGTGAATTTGATGAAAACAGGCTCAGAATATCGACTATTTGCAATAGCCAGGCACTAGTAGCACATCTAGCGAGGCTATTGACAAACAGTGAAACACTGATACTTATTTGACGACGACTCAAGTTGTTCACAGATTGTCCAACTTTAACTGTTTGACATAGTCTCGCGATCTGAGAGACTGGCACACGCGAGGCTATCAAAAAACAGTAAAAGTGGGATTCATTTCTACTCTTCCACAAAACCACACACTCACTCACATTCACTCACTCACAAAGAACACTTGGTGTAGCTAGCGACTACAACAATTACTGCTTAGAACAGCTTCGCGTCCACCTGTCTTAAAAATCGCGAGGCTATTGATAAACAGTACTAATTGTAATTTGACTTTGATAAATTGTGAAGCTTTGGATGCCCGTTCAGTGGTACTAAAATAGGGCACAGCGGTCGTTACTACCTACCCGCTATACCGTATTTTAGTGCACTGAAGCGAGTTGACTGATCGACTGGACTGCAGATGAATTGATGTCCGAACAATTACTGCTTAGAAATACCCTCACATCATGGCTACTTTAACAAGCGAGGCTATTTATAAACAGTTCTATCTCGTGACATGGATGATGAAATGATAGCTAAAATTGAAGAACAAGAAAGTTTATAATCCCACTCTGAAGGATTCGAAAAGCTTGTTATTTAAATTGCTTAAAATTAAACTTTTAAACCAGGCCATTTTTGAATAAATAATTAGTTCTCCATTCATATGTTAGATTTGAACATGACCCATTTATTGACCGATTCAATTGAATAGCTACCGAATTGTGTAAGCTTATGACATATGAAAAGTTTTAAATCATCCAAACGCTATCATTGTGATTTAATCCTTTCCAAATCAAGTGTTTATATACCCGATTAAGTTGTTACATAGTCTCAACAATCATGACTGAACGAGACATTCAAGTGCATGTAAAACATCGTGTCAATTGTTAGATCAGATGTTAAGCAATGAGAAAAAATGGTATTCTCTTCTCCCACACACTTCACACACTCTTTTTTCTCTAATGAATTAAAAACATACTTAAGTCTAGTCCTAATTAATCTTCTCAATTTTTATTTTAAACGTTTTATATTCAGTTACGTTTAATACTTAGTATTAGATTTAATTCAAGCGAAAAAAAAATTTTCTTCAAACTTAAAAAAAATAAATTATAAAAATTTTTAAATTTTTTTTAATTCTAAAAAAAAACTTGTGACTCAACTTTCATTTTTTAAAAAGTTCATTTTGAACTTAATTTAAGACAAAAATAAAGTCGATACCCGACAAAAACTACAAATAATTATTTCGATATTTTTCGTCTCCATTTTCAGACTCATGCTCCACCTTCCTTAACCTTTCGAAGCTCTACATTCACTTTTAATATTTTGTTATCTTCGATATTATCTAAGTTCACGCAGAAATTTTCAAAAAATCCATCTATTTAATTATTTATAAATTTCGCCTCAATCAAACAACCCATTCAACCATACTCTTTTAAATGCACACAAAATTCCATGATTACACCAATTTAAAAGAACCAATTTTAAAGCTAGAAAAATTAAATCTTTCTAAGACCATGAGTTCCTCAAATTCAGAGGCCCAGCCGATGCAACTGCGCACTCGTACATCCACGAGAACTTACAATGAGAGTTTGCAGACAGACACCGTGAACAATAAGCCAAAGAGACGCAAATCAGCGGACTCGTCAAACGGACCCCACAGCCGGAGCACACATCGCTCCAAATCCAAAAGCCGGAGCAGCAGCCGAGCTAGAACTAGCAAAGCGGCTAAGCTTTACACCAAAAAAGACCTTGACCTCAGTCCCATAAAGACACGTTCTCGCAAAAAAACCACAATCAAAACATCACTGCCTAACGATGACCAGCTGGAGAGGCCAGACATTGTCGAAATCGAAACTATCAACACTTCGTTTGCCACTTGTGAATATGACATTGTTGAAAAGTCGCTGCAGACTGTCCAAATGACCAATGCCACTGCTAATGAAAATAAGAGTTCCGAGCACAGATTTGAAGATGACGAAATACAGGACACTAAAAACCGAGAGAAAAATTTTCCTCAGGCAGCTGGTAAAGACAATAAAGGATGCACTTACTACACTGCTGGATATCTAAGATTTACGACTTGTAAAGCAATGCAAATTGGTCTTATTACGCTAATGTTCTTGGTGATTTTGACATTTTTAAATAATGTGTATCAATTCGAATCTTTGAATAAGCTAAGCGACAATTGGCCTTTGATGAGATCTGCCAAAACTAACCTTGATCACTTGGTCGACTCATTGTCGAATTTTTTAATAGAATTATTTTAAATTTTTTTATTGTGATTTTAATATATTTTTAAAATTTCATTCTAAATGAAATTTTTTATTTTAATTATAGCTGTAAATTTTTTCTATTTGTTTTCAAATAAATTACGGGATTTTACGTACAATTTCGAAACAACAAAAAAAATTATCTTTTTTTTTCTTTTTCAAAATCTAATTCTAATTATATAAATTAATGCATGGAATAGAATTGGTTGAAAAAAGCAACAATTTTAATGTTACGAAAAACCAAGGAAGAGGTCATTGCATTAAATATCACAGCATAAAGATAAATTTTTCTTCAACAGAACCACTAGTATCGGATTGGGTTGATATTTTTAGCGGTGTACCACAAGGCTCAGTTATTGGTTCACTATTGTTCGTTTTGTATATCAATGATCTACCAAAAGGAATAGAGAATGTTGTCAAATTGTATGCAGATGATACTAAAATGTTCTCGCAAACGGTACCAGAAATAAGCGCAGCGAAACTACAATTAGATTTAGATTTAGTTTTCAAGTGGACTCAAGATTGGCTTCTTTTCAACACATCAAAATGTGTGGTCATGCATTATGGTCATAAAAACAAATATTTTCCTTATTTTATCAATGGTAAGCAGTTATCAACGTCAGAAACCAAAAGAGATATTGGAGTTATTTTTAATACAAATCTGAAATGGAAAAATCAGGTGTTAGAGGCTACAGACAAAGCAAATCAAATGCTAGGTCGCATCAGGAAATCATTTGCTCGTTTTGATTGTAAGTTATTTAGATCTCTGTATTTAACTTTTGTTCGTCCTCTTTTGGAATTTGCGGTGCCTGTATGGTCTCCAATTCTTAAGTATGACTGTGAGAATATTGAAAGGATTCAACGCAGAGCTACGAAATTTGTTTCTGCAATTAGAAACAAACCGTATGAAAGCAAATTGAAGGCTCTGAACATTCCAAATCTGATGGAAAGAAGAAAAAGAGGTGATCTAATTCAATTATACAAGTTCATGCATGGAATAGAATTGGATAAAAAAGCAACAATTTTAATGTCACTAAAAACCAAGGAAGAGGTCACTGCTTTAAATATCACAAAGAAATTTCAAGGCTCCAATATAGAGATAACTTTTTTTTCAACAGAACCGCTAGCATATGGAACTCGCTGCCTAATCAATTAGTTGAAGCCCCCAATGTTAACAGCTTTAAAGAAGGCATCAACTGTCTTAATGTGCCTTGTCAGCACACTACAGTCGAAACTACTACTAATAATACTACTAAATGCATTCAAAATAAATTGGATCTAGATAAAGTAAATGTTGGTGGTGAAGACATCTTAAACTTCATAATTGACTAAGATCTTAACTTTACAAAACTTGCATCTAATTTATCAATTCAAGTTAATAGGAAATTATTTTCAATAAAAAGAATTTTCTATCCTGCTACTTGTCTAAAGGTCCAGTTTTTTAAGACCTTTATCCTACCGTATTTTGACTATTGCTCTACACTTTTATGCTATTTTTCAAAAGAAGCAATAAATAAATTAGCTAAGAGTTTTTATAATTCTATCAAACTTTTAAATGTAAAGCTTGAAGAGAACAATTCTCTCCTAAATTAAAAAAGAGAAACTAAAGAAAAATGACTCAAGAAATTTTAATTTTATTTTAAGCAATAGCAATAATTGAACTAATGGCCAAATCAAAAACTGGAGAAAAGACCTCTGAATATTTTCATTCAAGATTAATAAATTTGTTTGTGATCAAGAGATCAATGTTAAAGTTTTCAACGTTTAAGCACTCAAATTTCAATAATATAAATTTAATTTATATAGTTACCTTGTTGTTAAATTTTTTCAAATAACAATTAAATCAATAACTATATTCAATTTTTATAATTTTATGTATTTTTAATCTAAATGTATATTTTTTTAATAATGAATTTAATAAATGAAGTGTTAATAGTCTCTTGATGCATGGACACCAGCCTGTTGATCAACCTGGAAATTGAATAAGGTCTGCAATTCCGAATTTTGAATTTTTTTTTGATGTATGCTTCTCAGAATGAATTAAGATTAAAAAAAATTGCCATAAATTAACTCAAGTTTTTTAAAGATTTGTTGTCTACAGCAATGATAATATGGATGCCTGAAATTGTATTAATTTAAGATTTTAAATTGTCTTGACATCGAAAACCTAACTGAAAAGTATCAATTTCAAGAAGTTATTTAGCTAGTAAGATAAAATTAAAAAAAAAGGATTTAAATATTGATAAATGTGTGATATTTAATTATTTAAATATTTATTATATGAATTTACTGAAATATTTATAAGTTCATTTAAAATATAAATTTATGGGTAATGTTTTAAGTGCTTTATAAATTTAGTATTTATACAGATTAGATACCGATCTGCCCTTTAAAAAATAAAAAATAATTTTAAATCAGGATGGCAAATGCTAATGTTGTGCCTTTATATAAATCTGAATAAGACGATATTGTTAAAAATGAAATTAAAAATCAAGACATTGAATTAGTAAATACAATAAGATGAAACACTTTTGAACAATTCAAAAAAGCATTTGAATAATGTTATTTAATAATTTTTTAATTTTTTAAAAAACAAATTATTGTATTTACTGAACAAAAATATACAGAACAAATGAATGGAATTAACTTTCATTTAATATAAAATACTGAATATTAAGTTAGTAGTCTTTGAAAATCAATGACTCTAAATTTTCTGAATGAATGGATTCAGAAAATAAAGAATCATTGAAAGTTCTGGCGTTAATACAATAATTTCCATTAGGCACAACAATTTTTATTTTCTTTCATTTAATCAATCAGGCATGAAATGATAAAAGAGCATTCGAAAATTTTAGTATGCCAAGAAAGTAAACCACATTATCAAAAATATCTAAAATGTATAATATCAATAAATATTTTATAATGTAGAATATAAAATATAATTTTTGGGAAAAAGATCAGCTATTTAAAAATTAATTAACTTTTATTTTTGATAAAAATTTATATCCCTATATTTTTTTGATATTAAAAAAATTGACTTTTTTATTGCTCAATCATAATCAAATTCTGATAAACAAGTTTTTTTTTCAATTTCAATCATTTAGGAACATTTTTATTGAGAAAAAAAAAATAATTTTAAAATGGCAGCAAATTTTTTCATGTCAGCCATCGGATTGTATTGTTTAATCCTGATAGTATTGGGCACAATCGGCAATCTACTGACCATATACATTTGTTTACGAAGGCGCCTGCGATCCTACACCACATTTATATTTATATTATTCATGTGTATAAATGACACACTGTCCTTGTATGTGTGGTGCCTTGATCATTTTTTGGAACCATTCTTCGGTCTTACCATAGAAGAAATAAATCCAATTTTGTGCAGAATTGGTTTTTTTATTCAATTTTTTTCACTCCAATCTTCATCATGGCTTCTGGTAATGTCAAGTTTAGACCGATACTTGGTGGCAAAAATAAAACAATGGAGATCTATTTATTTTAAAGCAAATCAAGCCTTGTTTTGCTCTTTTTCAGTCATAGCCTTAACTTTAATTATCAACTCTCAACTATTGATACTAGCTGGCGACCAAAGAGAAACAGCTAAATATGATTGCTATTCAAGAAGTTCAATAGGCGAGTGGGTCAGTACTTGGAAGCAAATTCACTCATATGTGTATTCTATTGTTCCATCAGCCTCTTTGCTTTTGATTAACACTTTGCTGTTTTACACTACATGGAAAAAAAGTACTTCAATAAATGTGGCCAGTGATGAAATTGAGTCAGCCAGAGCAAGGAAAAAAAAATTCGGTCTAGTGATCACAATTTTTACATTTGGTTTTATGTTGACCACTTTGCCGTCAGCGATTATCACAGGATATTTTTATACCAAATTAAATTCGAATGAAAAAACTAAAATTTACATTTATGTGTGCGATTCATTGGCGTTTTCTTTCCACAGTTCCAAATTTGTTGTCCTTTTCATTTGTAATAGCCAATTTAATAAAGAGGTTATGATCTTTGTTCAAGAAGTACTCGCTAAAACGCGATGTTTGCATCAAAAATTTTATTCAAACAATTCAAACTCAATTACAGAATCTAGTTATTAAAGAAATTCCATGTCTACAATTGATTAATTTTTTTTTAATTGAATTTTATTTAATTTTAAAATTTTAATAATCAAAGAAAATTCAAAAATTTCAAAACCGTTTTCATCAAAATAGATCTTTTCTTGGTGAAGAATTTTGGACCCACTTGTCATCATTGGTTTATTTAAAAATTTTTTTTGATCATCTATTTTAAAGTTTTTTCCAATGCCTCTTTTAAAAATTTTGCATAAAACATACTGATGGAATCTTCATAAATTCCATTGCTGACCTCTTCATGATCAATTTCCTTATTAGACATCTCCAGAAGATCGTTTGCATTCAACTGATGAATTATTTTTCCATCCGAACTCAGTACATAAGACATAACCGGAAACTTGTAGGCATCTAGTGGAAGTTTGCATTTTGTTTTATCATCTGAAGAAACGTCAGAGCTATTCAAACAATTCTAAAATAAAAAATTTAAAAATTTTTTTTATTTTTTTTTTTTAATTTAATTACTTCTAAATCTACAATTAAAGACCAACTGCTGACGAATTTGTCACCAAGAAGTTCTAAAACGGCCGAACTCTCAAGAGCAGTTTCTCTCAGAGTTCGGCCCGAGCCTCAGCAAGATTGATCATCCAAAGCACCCCATAACAAAATAAAGTGAACAAATTTATTCAATTCTTGGGCTTTTTTGAACGATTCCAAAAAAGAGTAATAAGTAATTTTTTTGAAAGGATAAAAAGCTTTTTCAAGCAAAGACAACGCTTCAGAAGACTCAATCTCTTCTTCCCACTTGATCAAATTTATCATCTTTTCATACCGATTCTGGTTCATCGGTTTCATTAAAGAATCTGAAACTTTTATTTTCATAATTTTGTCATTTTCGGTATGATTTGCTACCGATTTTAGTGAAGGCATCGATGAAACTATTTCCATTCGATTCACATAGCCTATATCAACTTCCATATTTTCGTTCATTTCATTCAACCATTCCATATCTTTGGCATAAAAAAATATTTTCTGAACAAAAAAACAATTGAGTTTTTTACCAATGTTCAAACGCTTTTGGTTAGGAAGGTACATATTGAAGTATTCAATATGACTTGAGTCTTTAGAAATGACAATGCGCCCATTAAATTGAGCTGGAGTGAACCAAAATGGCAAGTATGGCGGATCGTTTAACTGAAATTCAGCATGGATCCTTTTGAATTAAATTTTTGGATTTTTTTTTTGCTAATTAATAAATACCTGAAAAAAATGTCAAGATATTTTTTATTCTTCGCTCGGACTACCAAAGAAGTGCCCTGTGGTGCAAAACGTGACATTAGAAATGGTTTCTTTTGAAACATTTGGAGAAGTCTGAACAAGATTATTTGGTTTTTGTCTGGTTCTGGTGGATTGTATCTTTTATTGGATAACTGATTTGAATCAGATTTCAATCTTGGAATTAAATCCCACACTTGACCAATTTGGACATTATTGACATTTTGGGGTAGCAAAAACTCAAAATCTTTGCAGCCAAAGTTTAGCGAAGGACGATTTGGTTCTTTCCAATTTTTGAGACTTTTAATTGAATCTGAATTGGTCTTAAATTGAAAATAAAAATTCTAAAAAATGGCAATAACATTTTTTAGCTGATTTTTTTACCAAAAATTCATATTTGTTCGAACTTAACTTGGTTGTGTCCATTGGTTCAAAAAAAGCATTTAAAGTGATGAATTCATCATCGTCAGAAATTGCCACATCATAATCATGTTCTAACTAAATAAAAAAATAAAAAATTTTTATTAAAAAAATTGAAGAATTTTGAATACTTTTATTTCTAGAAATTTTAAAGCCAAAGGTTCAAATTCGTTTATGTCGATTGAACCGTCAGAATTGAGATCGTATTTTTGGTATAAAATAAGAACATCAGCTGAAATTGGCAAATTTGAATTAAAGCCATGGTCACTACCAAGACTAGAATTTAACCAGTATAAATTTGTCAAGATTATTGAACTAATTATAGTGAATAAAACGATGCAAAAAGTGGACTTTTGGCACTCAATTTTGTATTTTTCATTCACTGTATGTGATCTGGTCATTTTAGTTTGATCATCGCCAATACCTTTTTTGTGACGCTTCATATTTTGCTTGGTTTTTTTAAGAAGACAATTTCGCTGGTTTAAATTCATTTTATATGAGAAAAAAACAGGTTTAAAAGTAAAAATTATAATCATTGTTTTGAAAATTTATTTAAAGCTATCTAAAAAAAGTCTTAACAATTATTGATAAAAACACTGTTTAAAAATTTGGGCTAGATTTCTTCAAAAAAATTGTTTAAATATTTTCATTCCATTTTGGAACATGATCTTCTGGGAGCAAATTTTCTGCATCTTCCAAAGAAAGCCATTCATTGTCGTATTCTTTATCCACTATATTGTAATTCATAAAGTATTCGCTCAATAATGATTAAAGAAGATGTTTTATTAATGTATTGAATACCTTTGAAAAACTTAGATTACATTTCCGAACCATTGATTCTGGATGAGAAAGCTCTGATTCTAAAAAATGTATAGCATTAGAAATTAAGCCAAGAAATCTGAAAGTTATTCCTCATCCAGAATCAATGGTTCGGAAATGTAATCTAAGTTTTTCAAAGGTATTCAATACATTAATAAAACATCTTATTTTTTTGATTATTAAAATGGATGATGATTTTCAAAAATCAAATTCTAAAAGAGAAAAAGAAAAATACGAAGACGAAAAAAATAATTTAATTCAGAAAGAATATTTATGAAATGAAAAAAGACGCAAAAAACTTGGAACAACTTTGGCAAATGATTTTATTAACAAATTAATCAATTATTTAATTAAAATTGAATCTTTATCTATAGCAAATTCGTCAAAGGAAATATTAAATCAAAATTTCAAGACACCAAATGAGTTGGTTGAACTTGCTTTCAAATTAAGCTTTGAAGATTCGAAATATCAAAATGTTTTCAAATATGTTATTGATATCAATAGATATTACAAAGAGGTTGGCTTTGAAAATATCAAAAGTGATTTAGAAATTCTAATATTAAAAAAGAAAGAGGAGATCAAAAATTTGTATTGTGATCATTTGAAATTTTTTCTAAATTTTGAGTCATTAATTGAGATTTCTTCCTGTGGATAATTGTTTGAAATTCTGCAAAATAAAGTCACAAATTCTAATTAATCTTTAGTTCATCTTTTTAAATAAAATGATTCAATTATTTAACAAAAATTAACGATTTTGAATATTTATTCGTAGTTTTAAAGAATCAATTGGAAAATTTAATCTTACCTTGGTATGGAACCTGAGAATTTGTCAAATTAAATCGTATTTGAATTTCACAATACCTCGTTATCAGCACCCGAAAAAAACCTAATTGAAAAACTTATAATTTAAATTTTCATAAAAAAAAGATAAATCTTTAATAGATAGAAATTTTATTGATAAAGTCCATTAAAGTGTTGATAAAACATTAAAAAAAAGAACCATTTTAACTGTCCAAAGTTCACTAAAATAAATAAAAATGCAAAATAAGAAGACAAAATACTTTTTGACATCATTCATAAAGACTTAATTTTTAGGGCAATAAATAAAAAAAAGTTTTTTTTTGAGACATTTTAAAATTTATAAAAAAAAAGATAAATTTTTAATTGACAGAAATTTTATTGATAAAGTCCATTAAAGTGTTGATAAAACATTAAAAAAAAGAACCATTTTAACTGTCCAAAGTTCACTAAAATAAATAAAAATGCAAAATAAGAAGACAAAATACTTTTTGACATCATTCATAAAGACTTAATTTTTAGGGCAATAAATAAAAAAAAGTTTTTTTTTGAGACATTTTAAAATTTATAAAAAAAAAGATAAATTTTTAATTGACAGAAATTTTATTGATAAAGTCCATTAAAGTGTTGATAAAACATTAAAAAAAAGAACCATTTTAACTGTCCAAAGTTCACTAAAATAAATAAAAATGCAAAATAAGAAGACAAAATACTTTTTGACATCATTCATAAAGACTTAATTTTTAGGGCAATAAATAAAAAAAAGTTTTTTTTTGAGACATTTTAAAATTTATAAAAAAAAAGATAAATTTTTAATTGACAGAAATTTTATTGATAAAGTCCATTAAAGTGTTGATAAAAAACATTAAAAAAAAGAACCATTTTAACTGTCCAAAGTTCACTAAAAATAAATAAAATGCAAAATAAGAAGACAAAATACTTTTTGACATCATTCATAAAGACTTAATTTTTAGGGCAATAAATAAAAAAAAAGTTTTTTTTTGAGACATTTTAAATTTTAAAAAAAAAAAGATAAATTTTTAATTGACAGAAATTTTATTGATAAAGTCCATTAAAGTGTTGATAAAACATTGAATAAAAAGAACCATTTTAAATGTCCAAAATTCACTAAAATAAATAAACATGCAAAATAAGAAGACAAAATACTTTTTGACATCATTCATAAAGACTTAATTTTTAGGGCAATAAATAAAAAAAAGTTTTTTTTTGAGACATTTTAAAATTTATAAAAAAAAAGATAAATTTTTAATTGACAGAAATTTTATTGATAAAGTCCATTAAAGTGTTGATAAAACATTGAATAAAAAGAACCATTTTAAATGTCCAAAATTCACTAAAATAAATAAACATGCAAAATAAGAAGACAAAATACTTTTTGACATCATTCATAAAGACTTAATTTTTAGGGCAATAAATAAAAAAAAGTTTTTTTTTGAGACATTTTTAAAATTTATAAAAAAAAAGATAAATTTTTAATTGACAGAAATTTTTATTGATAAAGTCCATTAAAGTGTTGATAAAACATTGAATAAAAAGAACCATTTTAAATGTCCAAAATTCACTAAAATAAATAAACATGCAAAATAAGAAGACAAAATACTTTTTGACATCATTCATAAAGACTTAATTTTTAGGGCAATAAATAAAAAAAAGTTTTTTTTTGAGACATTTTAAAATTTATAAAAAAAAAGATAAATTTTTAATTGACAGAAATTTTATTGATAAAGTCCATTAAAGTGTTGATAAAACATTGAATAAAAAGAACCATTTTAAATGTCCAAAATTCACTAAAATAAATAAACATGCAAAATAAGAAGACAAAATACTTTTTGACATCATTCATAAAGACTTAATTTTTAGGGCAATAAATAAAAAAAAGTTTTTTTTTGAGACATTTTAAAATTTATAAAAAAAAAGATAAATTTTTAATTGACAGAAATTTTATTGATAAAGTCCATTAAAGTGTTGATAAAACATTAAAAAAAAGAACCATTTTAACTGTCCAAAGTTCACTAAAATAAATAAAAATGCAAAATAAGAAGACAAAATACTTTTTGACATCATTCATAAAGACTTAATTTTTAGGGCAATAAATAAAAAAAAGTTTTTTTTTGAGACATTTTAAAATTTATAAAAAAAAAGATAAATTTTTAATTGACAGAAATTTTATTGATAAAGTCCATTAAAGTGTTGATAAAACATTAAAAAAAAAAAGGGCATTTTGATATCCAATTTACACTAATAAAAAAAGAAAGATAAAAAAAAATGCAAAATTAAAAGTAGAAGAAAAAAAATGTGATCATTCATGATATTTCATAAAAAAAATTCAAAAGATCAATTTTGAAAATGTTGAAAAACCAAAAAAATATCGTCTCATCACGACTGAAACTCGCTTAGTTCTCTGATAGGCTCAACCTTTTTTTTTTGCGAGGCCTTTTTGACTCTGGCGGCCACATCCTGGGGCTTGGCCGTCATAATCAGCGGCTTCTTCTCCGGCGCCTTCATCTTCCACTGCACAATGGGCTTCCTGTTGCCAATCTTGCTGGTGTACTTGGTCGAAGCCACATACGACGCCTTGACCACACTCACAACGGCTGTCATCAAATTCTTGGCTGAGATAATCAACGAAGTGGCACTGTCCAGTCCAGTGATGATCGGCTCGCCACTCACATCAATCACATTGGCCTTTACCTTGCTGGCAATGTTCAACTGGTTGCAGAACAACGGAATCGGCTTCAGATACGCGTCCAGCTCGCGTTTCGACTGCGACTCGGGACACTCTTCGGCTATGTCCCGCGCCAGCTTGTCCAACTTGGCGCCACACTCCGATATCTTTTTGGCCGCGGTTATTATGTCCATGGTGGACTTTAGCGGACCTCTGCCGCGCGTAAAATCAGTCATTTCCATCATGATCACACACATCTGTTTGGCCAGCACAATGATGTCATTTCCCTTGTCATCCCACTTGAGCACCTCTCGGTCAAAGTTCTTCTTCTCTTGCCTGAACGACTCCAGCTGCCGCTGAATCTGCTGTCTCTGCTCCTGCGGATAGTTGATGAACTGCTCCTCCTTGAACGGCTCCTGCTCGCTCTCGGCCTTGTAGTGGTAGCCGGGCCAGTAAGCGTTCGGCTCGGCGCTCACCTGCTGGCTCGCTGAGTTCATCTCTGGCACAAAGTCGTCGTCATTGAGCTCGGACTCGGCATCAAAGCTGTTGTCGTACAGCATCAGCACAGCATTTCTCACCTCATGTATGCCGTCGTAGATCAGTCTGCTCGCCTCCACAAACCCATTGTCGTCTGCTTGCTGCTCCTGCTGCAGACACTGCACGGCATGGTGGACGCCGTGCGCAAAATTGCCAATCAACTGGTCCCTGAGCACATACACAGTGTCATTTATTTTGTCTATTACTTCATCTGGCTCGTACAGGTCTGTCTCGGACAGCACCACATTGCACACTCGCATGCACCTGCCGCGTACTCCGCCGGCCAGTCTGTCCAGCAGGTCAGGCTGCGCGTCCCTCAGGGCCACACAGCTCCGGTTCAGCTCGTCCAGGATGTGGTTTTCGCACACTGACAAAAAATCGTTCACTTGTGTGATGTCATCGACCGAGTCGGTCAGCAGTTTTACATTTTTGGTGCAGAGCTCGCGGAAAACGTCCATGTTTTCGAGGGCCACTTTGGAGCTCTGGCGCGAGCCAAGTATCTTGGCGCAGTTGACTATTTGGGGACTGAGCTGCTGGACTTGGATGGCGGCCATGCGCACCAGCTTGATGCCCTCGAGGTTGCTGGACATGGAGCAGGCCATCGAGGACACTTCGAGCAGTTTTTCAGCATTGTCCAGGAAGATTTGCGAGTACTCGTCCAGTTGTTTGTGGTCGCTGCGCTTGGCCACCTCGATCAAGCTGTCCAGAGGCAAGTTGACCTCTATGAAAGAGTCGCTGATGTGGTCGATGACTGCTTTGCGCAGCAGGCGCCTTAGGCTGCGCGTGAGCTTGGTCATGTCGCTGGTGGCAGCTTGGATGTGATCGGTGGTGTGCTCGTTTGTCTTGGCGCCAGTGTACGCGTTGAGCAGGTCTTGGAGAGCTTGGCGCAGGATGTTGCATTCGTTGACGATGCGGTCGCGACGCGCCGCTCTCGTCGACTCGCTGTCCGCCATCAGTGCCACTGCGCTGATTATGTTTTCCAGCTGGGTCTCTAGTTTGAGGCGCATGCGCGACTCGTTGAATTGACTCGGGTCTATGCTCAATATTTGTCTGTCCAGTTCGTCCAGCGCCGAACTCAAGCTGGCTGTCTCGTCGTACAGATGACTGAGGTTGTCGCTGGTCAGCTCATTGGTCACGATGCTTTGGATGCGGTCCAGCGCCTCGTTTTGTTCTTTGTACACCATGTCGTGGTTAAGCTGGGCTGCGCTCAGTTCTGGGTGACGGACCAATGTCTTGGCAAAAAATTTTTTATTTTTTTTTTTTTAAATAAAAAATTTATCAAAGACTGCTCAATTTTGGTGACCATTTCAATTTTTTTTTATCTTACAATTTTTCTAAACCAAATTCATAAATCAATTCAATAAGTTTTTCATTAGATATCAAAATCAGAGTTGTTCAAAAGTCACAAATTAAAGCTCAAGTTCACACTTTAAAAAAAGTACAGTGGTTCTTGTTAAAATGAAACGTACCGTTCCAAAAGGGATCCAGTTCCGTTCTTAAAGGGCACCGTACCGTTCTTAAAGGGTACCGTACCGTTCGAAAAGGGTACCGTACCGTTCGAAAAGGGTACCGTACCGTTCGAAAAGGGTACCGTACCGTTCGAAAAGGGTACCGTACCGTTCGAAAAGGGTACCGTACCGTTCGAAAAGGGTACCGTACCGTTCGAAAAGGGTACCGTACCGTTCTTAAAGGGTACCGTACCGTTCGAAAAGGGTACCGTACCGTTCCTAAAGGGTACCGTACCGTTCGAAAAGGGTACCGTACCGTTCGAAAAGGGTACCGTACCGTTCGAAAAGGGTACCGTACCGTTCTTAAAGGGTACCGTACCGTTCCAAAGTGTACCGTACCAATACCGTAAAAATTTCAGATTTAAATAAGACAATCTTAAAAGAAAATGACGTAAGAGTCTTTTTTGGGAATAAATTTATCAAAATAAATCTAAAACAAGTAAATATTTTTGTTTATTTTTAAAATGGGACTTTCGATATCGTACATTACCCTCTAGGAATGGTTCGGTACCCTTTGGAACGGAACTGGAACCCTTTTAGAACGGAACTGGAACCTTTTTGGAACTGAACTGGAACCCTTTTGGAACGAAACGTTTCATTTTAACAAGAACCACTGTATTTAACTTGGATTTAAAAAAAAATAAAAATTTTAAGTCCGAACTTGACCACACTTGTTTTTAAGTCATAGTTTTAAGTCTAAGTCACAAAAAGTTAAGTTTAAGTTTAAGTTAAAGTTTGATTTAAAAATTTTTTTTTATTTTTTTAAAGTCTAAGAATAAAAGCCAATTTTTCAGCAAAAAAAAGGCAAATTTAATTAAATAATTAAAATTTTGAGGCAAGGTTCGCACTTAGCAGTACTACTGTACTTTTTGACGAGAGCCCCCAAAGCCCAAATATCTCTTGTTCAAATCAGACTTGTTTATAAGTCACAAAAATATAAGTCAAAGTTATGACTTAAAAAAAAAAAAAAAAATTTAAGTCATTGACTTGACTTGACTTAAGACTTGGCACTTTTAAACAATTCCGATTAAGATTGTTTAAAAAAAAGTTCAATTCTACTCCATTTACATTAGATTTGTGTATTTTTATTAAATAACAAAAAAACATTTGTGTATTGGGATGCTCAATCGTTTTTGCAGCTTTACAAAACATATGTTAGACCGCATCTAGAATACTGTGCACCTGCCTGGAATCCTTATTTAAAGAAGGATATATTTAGACTTGAACAAGTACAAAGACGAGCAATGAAGCTTGTTCCACAAATAAAAAGTTTAAATTATGAGTCAAGACTAGCTAATTTGGGATTAGAAACTCTAAAAGAAAGGCGAGAGCGTGGAGATCTGATTCAATTTTATAAAATTCACAACAAATAAAATCATGTCAATTGGTATTACCATGCGGAACTTATGAGTTCAGTGAATAATGAAGGACCTAGTGGAGGAGCAAGGAGAGCAAAGCATCGCATTTGCTCGCAGCTTACAATTTAATTAAAATTTAATTTTTGTCATTTTTTAAAAAATCACCAAAAAATAAATAATTTATTTTTATTTACGAAGAATAAAATATAAGCCATAAAATTATTACCGTTTAAATTAAAAAAAAAAATAAAAATAATTTAGTAACAAAAATTAATTAATTTTAAATTTTTTTGTTTATTTTAGATCAAAGTTGTTTAAAAGGCACAAGTCTTAAGCCAAGTTCAACTCAAAGAATTTTAATTTTTTTTTTATATTCGTTAAAGTCGATATGATTGCTAAATTATATATTGTGTCATTGAAGTTGATTCAAAATTAAATTCGAATAATTTTTAATCGAATAAACTAATCCAGTGATATCGACAAAGATGTCGCTATATCACAACTACTTCATTCAAATAATTATTATTAAATTACATTTTATTTTCATTTCCATAAAATTTGAAATTTAAAAATTAAAATAATAAGACATCAAAATTTTTTGTGCTAATAAAATTAATCAGGCGTATATTTTAAATAAACCATTAACCAAAAGTTAATTGATCCTTTTAGGGTGTAAAAAAAAAATGGCACAAAAGTTTTGTACAAGTTTGTAAAAAGTAACCAAAATTTGCCAAAAGCTTAAGTTGTTAGGCGATTCACTGGTCTTGGGTACAGAAAACGTTCTGTTTATCGTTGGCTAGATATTATAGAAAAAGATAAAACTTTCAAGAGAAAAAAAGGAAGTGGTAGACCTGTTAAAATAGCGACGAAACTAATGGTGGCCAAACTTAGAGCCTATTTCAATCATAAATCGGGTCGTTCGCTAAGAAAGATGGCTAGAAAGTTTAATTGCCACTATACCTATGTAGGAAAGATTTTATCAGGATGGCAATTATGTATTTTGGCCTGATTTAGCATCATCTCATTATGCCAATATGGTACAGAATTATATGTTAGATAAAAATAAAAGGTATGTTGCTAAAGAAGTGAATCCAGCAAACGTACCAAAAGCACGACCAATTGAAGATTTTTGGCGAAATTTGAAAGCTAAAGTTTATGAGGGTGATTGGAAGGCAAAAAATCTGAGGCAACTCGAAAACCAAATCCGCGCTTGCCTGAACAATATCGACCCAAAGGTTGTACAAGACCATGTCAAGAGTGTTCGCTCTAGGCTCGATATCATCAACGTCATGGAGTTCAATACCTTAAGTGATATTATTTTTTCAAAATAGGAGGGTTCAGTTATAATTTAAAAAAAAAATTAAAAGCCTTAATTAAATTAAAATTCTTTTATGATAAAATTAATTTTGTGCCATTTTTTATTCTATACCCGTTATTTTTAGAGAAATTTAAAGCGATGTTAAATTGAAATTGAATTTAAAGTTGAATTTAATTTTATTGGCAAACAATTAATAAAAAATAAAAATCGATTGTAAAAACTGCATTTTTTGCTTGATAATTAGTTGATAAATTTCTAGAAAAAATATAAAAATTTTTTTTCTTTTAAAAATTTAAAAATAAATTTAAAGTCCGGACTTGGACTTTAAATTTATTTAAAAATTTGAAGAATTCTGTTTTAGATTTAATTTTAAAAAAATTGCCAAAAATTTAAAAATTTTTCAAACAAAAAAAAAGAAAAAAAATTCCAAAAAGATTTGAAAAAACCTTGGAGTCTTTGAGTGCTAAGAAAAAAAATGAAATTAAAAAAATGAATATTTACCTTTGATGAAGTGAACAGTTTAAGACTGTTTCGCTTAAGTATGGCTCTGCACGAGGCGAGCTCGTCCTTGAGTCTCAAATCATTCAAAAGCGCCTGTCTCTTTCCAGCCAAATTGGTCAGCTCGATCAAATCACTTCCGTAATTTTTAAAATTAGCGGCCAACTCGTCCTGATTGTTGGACTGTTTCAGCTCGACCAAATCTTGCCGCACTGTCTGAATACTTTGCAGCAGAAGATTGGAGTCGATGAGGTCTCCGATTTGGAGGAGAGTCGCGATTGAACTGAGCAAATCCTTGGATATCTTGACCATGTGAAGCCTTTTCTGCACCGACAGAGGATCTAGAGAAAAGTCACGTGACGCCTCGATCATCATATTTCCGTGCTGACGGATTTCCTCAATGCACCGCATGATCTCATCACGACACTCGCCATTCTCTTGGGCTATATCGTTGGCATGATGCATGAACAGCTCAATGGACTTGATCAGTGAGTCGACCAAATAATTGGCCTTTTTGGATGTGCCCTTTTTGCGCTTCAGTAACGTGCTTGACGTTTGCGGATTGGAGGCTAGATTCAGCTGATTTAGTTGACTGATTATGGGCCCGATGAGACCCTCGACTGTCTTGGACTGGAAGCTGAGCTCGGACGAGCCCGATGCAGACATGCTCGGCGACACCATCAACCCTTGATTGACCATTTTGTTCTCGGACCTAATTTGTATGTTGAACTAGATTTTTTTTTGTTTTTTTTGTTCAATACTTGGCTATATGTTCAAATTTTTCTATTATTCTACAAATATTATTTATTCAAGTCATAAAAAGTGTTTAGCATAGCAAATAGAGAGAGATTGAGTGGAGAGAAGATGTGGTTGTGAACAGGAAGAAATTGATATTTCTTGTCGATTGAGTCAATGAAATAGTCTGAAAAATTTTAGTTTGATTTAAAATAAATCCTATTTTTGTTCCTATATCCATAGTTACTTGACGAAGGTGTAATCACCGGACTTTGATGAATAAACTTAAAGCTAAAATTGTATTTAAATAAAAAAAATTTTTTTTAGAATTTTATAAATAATTTATTATTTTCAAGCAATTTTTTTCTGAATATTGATCGCTTTTGGGACTAGAATTTATTATGAGTTTTTCTAAAATTTTTTTCACCAGATCGAAATTTGATACTGAGCCGTGGGCTTTTCACCCAAATGACTAAAATTTTAATATTCATAATAAAATTAATTCATACAGTATTCTCTAGTTCGATTATGCTGCACCACAAGCTAAGCACAGGTCACAGCTTTTGGACCATGCACCAAAGTAAATGTCGGGCATCTTTAAGTTGATGATCAATTCAAGATATCATTTAAATTCAAAAATGTTATCTTAAGATATTAAAAAAATCTTTGATTTATGTAACATGATTAGCATGTTATGTAGATTTAAAAAATAAAAAAAAAATTTGAAAAAATATTTTCTCAATCCATTGATTAAATCGATTTTTATACTTAAATGTATTACCTGATTTTTTGTATAGTTTATTTGAATTTTTTATTGCATAAGAATTTGTATCTAGCATTCAAAATTAAATTTAAAAATGAAATTCAAATGATAAATTCCAAATAAGTAATAAAATGAAAATAAACTTGACAAACATCACAAAAATAAATTAAAAATTGATTTTAACAATGGATTGAGAAAATATTTTTTCAAAATTTTTTTGTTTTTTAAATTTACATAACACGTTAATCATGTTACATTAAAATTATTTTAATTACATCAAAGATTGTTTTTAATATCTTAAGATAAACTTTTTGAATTTAAATGATATTTTGAATTGATCATCAACTTCAAGATGCCAAATGTCGCCCATAAAAATTTTATTAAAATTTTTCAACTATAATGCCGCTCTATTTAGTTAATAAAAAAATCGAAATAATAAAAGATTGATTTTCTAATATTTTATTTTATTAATTCTAGGTGCTGCACCAAATGCAAAATTAAAAAAAATTCTATTTATTTTTTGTCTTAAACTCAAGCCTTGATGACGCATTAAATTAATAATTTCAGAGATAGATAAACCCGTGATAATGCTGCCGAAATTTTTCTCGAATTTTTAAAAATACTTTTTTCTATATTTCTAATAAAAATATAAAGTATAGCTATAATAGCGGCATTAATACGCTTTCTTTGTAAATTGTTTTGAGATTCTATTAAATAAATTATTTTTTTCAAAAATAAAATTTTATCAATCTAACAGTGCTTATTTATGAAAATAGAAATTTTTTGTGACCAAGTTTACTCGTAACTTGATTTATTTTAATAGAAATTGAAAACATCATTAATTTTAATATAAATAATAATTTAAATTCTAAAAAAAATATCTTTAGATAAAATAGTTCAACCCATCCAAGAGTTATATTTTAAAATTTCATGAGTCAGATCTTGTATTTAATTTATTTTTCAAATATAAATATGAAATTAATCTCGTATTTTATCACAATAAAAATAAGAATTTTGTGAAATAAAAATCAAGACCATTAAATTTTTTCCATTAAAAAAATAGTGATAATAATGTGAATTAAAAGACAACTGAATAAAAAAATTTATTAATAGTTTGGATTACTTGAATATCTCAAGTCTTTACCTTGATTTTCTTCAATTCTAATTTTACTGATCAGACTTTCTTTTGCTGGTTCTTGATCGATTTTTGATTTTAAGCTATCTATTAATACAATTTTTTCACCATGAGCCCACTACTTCCTACCTAAATCCTTAACACATTGTGTCACTGACTTGTTATTCTTCCCATAAATTTCTTTATTTAAATTCAAAAAAAAATTACATAGTTTAAAAATTAGATTTAGCTTGTCATTTATCTCATATTGATAAGAAATATTTCTTGTCATGATTTTTAAGTAAACAAAAAAATAAGAGAGATTGAAACTTTTTTAAAGTAGAAATCTGAATCTGTTTCTAAAATCCTAGTTTATAAAACGAGATATGTTTTTTTTTTTAGATTTTAGGATTATTTTATTCAGAGTCAAGTTATTGGTCACAAAACAGTTAAGAATAATTTTCAAACCAAAAGTAAAATTGGATTAACCGGATTTTGTTGAGTTGATTTAAATTTAGATACGAATACTGATTAATCAAAATTTAATAATCTTAAATATTAATAAAAAATTCAATGCAATTTGCACTGCTTTCAGGTGCGGACCTAACTTAATTTATAAATTAGAAAAATTCTCATAAAAAGATAAAAAAGTTCACCTTTATTGATAAAATATTTGGAATGAAAAAAATTGAATTTTAATCGAAAGTTTTATCAATTAAACTAAATTGTTTGAGAAATGAAAAAATATAATAAAAAAAACACAGACAAAAATTTCTTTTCTTTTCTTTGGATTAATCTAATTATGATCTAAATTTTAGCTAGTTGACCTATGAGTTAAATAAATACCAAAAAACTTTATAATAATGATTCTGTTAAATCAACTTACCTGGATTCATTTATTTATTGTTCTTTTAAATTTGGGAATTCTCATTTTTTGGGTCAATTTACAAAAATATTAAATTTCAAAAATTGTTTATTTCAATTCAATTTTTGTAATAAAAAAGATAAAAATCTAACTGATTTAAAAAATTCTCATATATTTATAAATTTTTGAGAAAACATAAACTGAATTTAATTAAAATATCATATTTTAGCAATTAAAGTTAAACGAAAAGACGTGAGAAAACTTATTTAAAAAAAATAATAAAGTTTTCTCAGAAATCAATTAAAATTTTAGCAGTGATCAGTTTGAAAGAATTTCTAAAATTTTTTTGCTGCTGTATAGTTTACATTTAAGTTTTAAATTTTCTGGAAAATGATGGTTAATTAAATTTATGATAAACCTTTGACTTCATTAAATATCTGTTTAATTATTTATCTTTTTAACTGAAACTAGAGTTTATCAAAAAAATTTATTTCATTGAAAAAAGTTTTCCATTGTTTCGGTTTTTAGATACAGCCAATTGAAGACAATAATAAATAAAACAGAGATTTTAATGCCATGTCTTAATTAAAAAATTATTAAAATTATTTTTAGTAATTTTTATATGAGGCAGTTAATTTAGGGGAAAAATTTTTTAAAATTGAATTTTTCGATATCTTAAAAAAATTAAAAATTTTAAAAATTTTATTCGATTTAATTTTTTGATAATTAAATAAATTTACAAAATTGCCTCTAATCATCACCCTTTTTAGAATGAACTCAAAAAAAAGAAAGCCAAAACATTTTGCTTAAGATTTTACCAAAACAATGTGATGTAGGAGGTCATAAAAGGATAAAAAAATTCAACTAACTGAATTATTTATAAAATATTTGGAATAAAAAAAAATTGAATTAAATTTAAAAAAACCAAAGACAAATATTTTGCCTCAGAATGCAAATTAAATTTTTGAATTTTTAATTTAAAAAAAATGTCTAGTTCAAACCCAACTGATTCGCCAGTGACACCTGTTAAACGACCCAGAGGTCGTCCACCAAAAAACAAATCACTAGATTCAGCCAAGAATACTTGTCAATCTACACCAAAAAAAGAATCTACCCAAAAAAAGTCTGTCAAGCAGCTGAAAGAACCAGAAAGTGAAATCAACACTGATACAGAATCCGAAAATCATCAAAAATCAAGTGATGACGAATTTAAGCCAGAGAGTGAAAAAAGTAAATCGGAATCGGAAGAAATCGACCACTCGAGCGAGGAAGAGATAATAGCGAAAAAAACCCGTCTAACACGAAGCCAAAGAATACACATAGCCGAAAACTGTCAAGACAACTTGCCGAGCTTATCCGAGTTTAATCAAGAGGAAAAAATTTCCGAATGGGAATACGAGCTGGATTCGGAGAGCCAAGTTTTCAAAAAACCAAAGATTCCCAATCTTACCGACAGCGCTATCAAGCCTTTCATAAGCTCAAAATCAAAGCCACCCAAAATTATTATCTACGAGTGTCCATTCTGTGTCCGTGCGTTCACTTATCCCCTTGTCTTTAAGACCCATCTTTATTCTTGTGACCAAAACAAAAACATACCTGAATACATTTTGTATTGCATCAAGTGTGACTTTAAATCAAGGAAAAAACAAGAAATGGTCAACCATTACACTGACGAGCACCTAAAAGATGAAAACTCGGACCAGGACGAAGATTCTATTTCAAAATTTGAATTGACCACATGCAAAAAAAATCAGCTAAAAGCCACCAGTTATTTATTTATTGATAGTCTAGTGTACAAATTTACCAAAGACTTCAGCTCCATGTTGTTTGAGATGGACAAAAATTTAAAAAAAATTGACCAAATACTGGAGCATGGCTTAGAAAGACAATATTTAATAGATCTCATCAATTTGGATTCCAAAACACTCGAATTCCAATGCAACAATTTGAATTTTAGCCTAAAAAGCTTCGAAACCTATCAGATAAAAAATTCAAAAAATAATTTTAAACTAATTAATTTGATGGATCAGATAACATCGGTAGATTGGTGTCCTGTGACACAATCGGACCAGTACATGGCCGTGTCCACCATGCCCAATTCAAATATACTAAGTCAAATTGTTCAACAACCAGAGGCCAAATTTAAATCAATTTTGGAAAATTTTTTCCATCCAAATTTAATTTACATTTTTAAATTTTCCAATTTAAACTCTGCTAATGGAATAAAAAAATTTGCCCTCTTAAACAAACAAATCGGACACATAAGTCAACTTAAATGGCGTCCAGACTTTGGCAAAACAAACAGCCTAGTGCCCGAATGCATTGGCTATCTTTTGGCCTGTGGCTCGGACGGAAATGGATACATCTACAGGGTAAGGGATATGTGCGACCAAGTGGATGAAGAAAAAAAATTGTTTTGCTATGAACAGAAAAATTTTCTAATTCTCAAGCCAAATTTTTCGTTCGGTCAGTGCACTTCTGGAGATTGGTCTCAGCTGAACGGTGCCTGCCAAATAGCACTTGGTTACTCAAATGGATCAGTTGCAATTTATCAATTGAACACTAAAAGTTTAGAAAAACAAAATTTGGTCTCAGAAAAAAGACCGAATGTTATTCACCCCACTAGAGTCATTCATGCACATTTTACTTTTGTGAAAACAATAAAATGGTCCAAGCTCAACTGTGGTTTGCTGTGCACGGGCTCCATATTCAGTCGAGAAATTAAATTGTGGAATTTAGGCCAGCCTAACAGACCAGTATTTGATTACGAAACTTTTTCAACAGATTTTGAATTTAGCCTACACTCAAATGATCTTTTAATTTCCAAAGAGATCAATCTTAAGGGTGAAAATCACATGGTGGCATTGACTTTGGAATTCAATTTGTTAAATAATGACAAGGATGAATCAAGGGCTCATTCTTCTTTGTTTTTTACCAATTCGACAATGAACTCAATTCATCAATCTGATTATTTAAATAAATTTCTTTTATGTGACAATGATGGCTGGGTAGTACTCTGCAGATCAGACAATTCAAAATATTGGTTGCAAAAAAATAAGCCTATGTGTAACACATTTATGGTACGGTTTGACTAAGTTGGTGGGTTGGAAAAATAATTTTTTTTTTTTTTATAGAGAATTGCTAAATTTGAAGCCAAAGATGTCGAAAAAAGAAAGGAAAATTGTTACAATTTGAGTACTTTATCAGAAAAAAATGATGTTAATATATCGATTAGTCTGGATCATACCAGTCTGGTAAGTTTGGTTATATTGGAGTTTTAGAGTTTGTACATTTTTTGTTTAGAAACCTGGAAATAAGCAAACAAGCAACCAACTGAACTCAATAAGTATTAACGTGAATAGCTTGTCCAAAATAAGATGGAATCAAAATTTAGGCTTTTTAAATTGGTATGCTTGTGCGAGTTTATCTGGATTTTTGTTTATTCAAAAAATTGAAGAGCTCAATGTCTAGAATAAAATTTTATTAAAAAATAAATTTATTAATTTTTGTTTGCCAATTGAACTAATTAAAAACATTTATTTTTTTACAATTAAATTATTACTCTACTTCAGCATTGTGCTTTGATTGATCTTCCTAGATTTAGAAAAAATAAAAATATTCATTATTTTAAATTTGTTATTGACAAAAATTAAAGGAATATTTTCTAAAATAAATAAACTTACTTTTTCTTTATATTTTGATAAAGACCAAATACTCGATTTTTTAGAATCTTTACCACTGTCATCATGTTCAAAACAATCTTAGAGAATAAATTTTATTAAAATTTTTCATTTTTTTAAAACTACCTGTCAAAAAGCTAAAAATCAAGCCGAAAAAGACAGATAGAAATACGGAAATGAATCCAAACCATTGATAACTAACGTGAAAAGTAAATCTATGCTCGATAGTGTTCATAAGATCATCTGATTGTTCATCAATTGAACAATTAAAAATGTTGAATTTGTCGCTTAACTTTGGCTCATGAAAGACAAGTCCTGTTATGAAGATACTCATTGTTGCCAAAAAGCTGATACAAGCTCCCAAAATAACACCCAGAGAATTTGCTTTTTGAATATAAATTCCCAATAAAAAAACTCCCAATATCGGTCCAGATATTATACTTACAAATTACAAATTAAGAAGTTTTTTTTTACTCAAAAAAAAAAAAAAACTTAGTAAATTTTCCTACATCTTGAACAAAAAATATTGTTTTTTTTCCCAAAAAAAAAATAATTGAAAATAAATAAATTTTTGAAATAACTTGGATCGAATTTTTTTTTATTATTTTGTGTAACAACTTTTTTTCCATTATGTTACATAGTTAAATTTGGCTAAATCACTTACAAAAATTAAATTTTGATGATTATAAAAAGAGTTGATATTAAATCATCAATCAATTGTATTTATCGTTAATTAAAATAAAAGCCAATTTAATGTATTATTCGTAAATTAAAAGTATTAGTTATCAAAAAATATAGTTAAATGTTATTAAATGTATCCAACAAAGTCAAGTTAAAAAAATATCACCAATTAATAAATTTAACCAGTAAAAAAATTAATAAATCAATTATTCTTTATAAATTCATTACTTTATGACTATTCAACTATTGAAACGAGAGTGATTCTTATGATCGGATGAGGATTAAAAACAAATGAAGAGAGATTAAAATACTTATAAAAAATTTACTTATTTCTATATAAATTAAGTTGGGGAAAAATTAGTCCCACCTAATAAATAATAACTTACCTGTAAATAAAAAAACACTGTATTGTATAAAATAATTTCTTTATTGAATAAAATAATTAGTTACAAAAAAGCATGTATATTTTACTTTGATAACTGTAAAAAATATTTAAGTCATTGTCAAAAATAATTAATTTCTCGTATAAAAAGTAAATATAAAAAACTTCTTATCGCCTTAATAAGACTTTTTCTGCATTAGCCTTACGACCGCGTTTTGCTTCTAATTCTACATTTGTTTTTAATAAAAAATAAACTTTTCTACTACTGCTAAGACTAGCAAATGATAACAAAAATAATTTTTTAAATAGTAACTACAAGTACAAGTCCATGTTGTCCAGTCGTCTCTATTAACTTAACAATTCTAATTTCTCTAATATGAGCAGACAACTCATCGAAATCTTCTTGTAATTTATGATATAAGCCTTTGGCATAGTCCATATTTAGTATATAACTTACTTCCTTAACAGATAATTTTTACATTCGGCTATTAGATCCACTGATTTCCATGATGAGTCATAAGTAGGCATTTGTTAGGAAAAGTAATAATTTTTAGAAATTTTGTTTTTTACAATGAAGTAATTATTAAAATAAGTAAAAAAAATTGCATTAATTTGATTACTTATTTTTTGTACAATAAAGTAAGTAAAATTAACACGTGACTGATCATTTTTTATATAAAGGTAATCACCGTCCAAATAAATTTTAGCGTTTAAAACGATTTTGTTAAGAAAAAAATACTTTTAGAAATCTAAAAGACTTTATCAATATTTTTTTAGTCTGAAAAAAAATTAAATATATCAAAATGACTACTTTACACCAAAATACTCGACGCCTTTTACTCTCTTTTAGGTATTTATCTTATCTAATTATTACTTGAGTGTTTTGAGTGTTCATTCTTTCATCAAAACTACTATCGGATTTAATTCTCAAATCAAGCATTTCAAAATTTGGTGAAAAACTTATATCATAATTTTTGAAATAATTCTCATGCCAAAAAAGGTTTTTTATATGAAAAGAAATTTTATTAAATCAAAAAGTTACTTATTTAAAAAAATTTTTTTAAATGCATGCAGCATTTTTTTATAGTAATTTTATTTTAGCGATACAAAAAGTAATTAAAAAAACAATCTCGAGCCTAAAATTAATCAAAATTTATCCCTGTTAATTATTTTTAATGAAAATTAATAGTTAAAATTTCTATTTAATTTAAAAGAATATCCTTTGATACTTTTTGGTTCCATGTTATATTAATAATTGTCATTTAATCTTTTAAATGACAACAAATATTTTTAGATAACGATTAATCCATTTACATTGGCATTTTTTTTTCACTTTTAATCAAAATAAATGACGCTTTTAAAATACCTTTCTTCTAATAAAATTATTTAATCATTTAGTTGTTTTAAAAATACAGATTTATAACAAAAGTGGTTAAAACAATAATTTTTTACCTGAACAAAGAAAGAACAGTTTGCAATGAATTATTCATCAAATGAGCCACATAACTCAAACTCATAATCAATAAACCAAATATTAAACACAGAATTTTAGATATTTTAGCCAAACTTCTTTCTTCAATTTTTGTTTGTCCTTTTAAAAAATCTTCAATTATTGTGGCAGATAAGCCATTTAGACCACTGCTGATCGAACTTAGCACGGCTGCAAATAAAACTGATAGAAAAATACCAGGTATTCCAGGTGTACTTTGCATTGCGTCCATTATATAAATTGGGAATAATTGTTCTACTGGTTTGTCTTTTAGGATATTGCATCCATTATAATAAGCAAATATAGTCATTCCGAGTATAACATTTAGAATAACCAATATAGAATAAGCAATAAAGTTTATATTTGTGGCTCTTTTTGCTGATTTTAGAGAAGAAGCGCATAAGTAGCGTTGTACTTGCACTTGATTACTTCCGAAAACACTCAACCATTGCATCGAGCAACCAAGTGTTAAATTCCAAATGGTATGTTTTTCAGCTGGCATTAGACTAAAACTGGACAAGAATATTTTTTTTATTAAATTTCCTCCGTTAATATACAAAATTTATTGTTATTTTGAATAATACCTTAGAATTTACTTTATTTCATATGAATATAAAATAGTTTGTTATTTGTTAGAAAAATTAGAAAAAATTTAATAAAGGAATTCGGAGTTATTATTTAAATGTGAAAAATGGGTGAAAAATTTTAAAATGGATATTTTTTTACTTTTAAAAAATTTAAAAAAAGTAATCTTGTCTCCAAAATTTTAAAATTTTAAATCATTTATTTTTATCTTTTCTAAAAATAAACTTCTTTGCATTTCCTGGTCATAATAAAAATAAATAAATTATGATTAAAAAACAGACTTGTGCAAAAGTCAAAAAAAATCATTTAACTTTTTGAAATTAAAAGAATTTAAAAAAAAAGGGTGAAAAAAATTCAAGTTTAAAGGTGTAGATCATCATAAATTCAAAATTTAATTTAATTTATTTGAAAAATTAAAGTATTAGGACTTTCTATCAAAGAATAAAATCATTTTAAACTTCAAATATACAAGTCAAAATTTTAAAGTCAAGTTATTAAACTTTGACTTTATAACTTATGAACAACTGTGTAAAAAAACCAAAATAAGTATGGAGGGTACAATTTTTTTATTTTATATTATTTGTTCAACATATTAAATGATTTATTAATGACTGCTGTATTTAATGCAACCTTTTTTTTTTTAATTTTTTTTTTAATTTCTTGTCTTTTTCAAAGATAGTGTAAATTTTCATCATGAATTTTTGCGTAGATTTTAGATATCCAAAGACGGGCTCTTTTAATCGAAGGATTTTTAGCACTTTTTTTAAATTAATTTATTAGTTCATTAATATTTTACTTAAATATTAATTTTTAAATCTATTTTTTGCCAAAAATTTATTTTTAAATTATTACTGAATAAAACTATCGAATGATATCCGAGACCCTTTGACTAAATTATATTTTATTATAGCTCTAAAATTTTTAATTTAATACTTTGAATTTTTTTTTTCATTTAAACTAAATACTTTCTTTGTCAATTGGTTTCATCGCAGATTTTTGAATTTTTGTAATATTTCAAAATTTTATTTTTAAATTTTTGAAAAAAGATTTTGCATTGAAATTTAAAATAATTTAAAATGCATTGAAATTTAATTTTACATTTAAAATGTTTTGATCAACTTTGAAAAATGAAATTTGATCAAAAATTTTACTTTTCCTAAAAAACTTAAAATTAATTTTAGTGCATTATTTGAGACATTTTTATATATTTTCGAATAAATAATAAAAACCATGTTAAATACTAACTTAAATAGATTTAGTTTGCCATATTTCCAGTTTATTTCGATAACTTTTTTCATACCTTGCACTTGAGTCAAACCAACTGTGACTATCATGATTAGACCAAAAAAAATTACACAAACTTGAAAAACATCTGTCCACATGACTGTCACCATACCTCCCTTTTCACAAAATTATATTCTGATTTTGTATCATTTTTTAAGAAGATACTATAGTTGTATAAAATGTTGAAACTGTTCCGATAGTAAATACTAAAACCCAAATATTCATTTTTGTAGCTTGTTCCACAGCCAGTGCTGGTCCATACAGGACAAACGCCAGATACAATAACTTAATAAATCATAAATTGAATTGAATTTAAAAATTTTCTTCTTACTGTATTAAAAATAAACGCAAACGTAGCCATAAGTTTTACTTTTCGACTGAAACGTTTTTCTAAATACTTTTTTTTTTAATTTTTAAGTACAAAGTTAAGAGAAATTTTTAATTTAAAATACCTGATAGGCAGATGTGTAACCTTGCTCGATAAAAAGTGGCAAAAAAACTTTATTTGTAATTATTGAACATATGCAAACACCTGCAATACTCCAACAAAACATGATGTCATTGTAATATGTATCAAATGGACCACCCAAAATTGAAGCTCCGGACATAAAGCTGGCAAAAAGACTCATAGAAACTGGAAAACTGCCCATATTTCGATCAGCCACTAATAAATATCTAGTTGTATTGGGCTTTTTACTAAAACAGCCAAAAAATACACCGATGCCGACCGAAATTGTAAGCATCAAGGCAAAAATTATAAAATCAAGACTATCAAATGATTGCTTAGCCATGTTTAAAGTCAAATTCAATTAATTAATATAATAAAAAATTCTCAATGATTTAAATTTCAGAAACTAGTTGACTTTGGAATCAATTATTTTTTTAAATTTATAAAATTCATTTTAAGATAATTTTTAGCGGAGGTTTTTTTCATTAAACTTGTTATAAATCAACTTTTTGTAACATTTTTATATAATATTGTCTCAATTTAATTAATTCTGATAAAAATAAAATTTATTGAAACAAACTTTCATCTAAAGTTAAAAAAATTCAGATTACATTTGGAAGCTACAAATTATATTTTACTTCCAAAATGAAGTATATTAAAAATATAAAAATATCTGAAATAAAATTTCTTCTAAAATTACTTAACTAAAACTAAAATTTAAAATTTATGATTCAACTTAACACCTGTCTCTTCGATCTCGGTTTAATTTCGAATTAAGTTTGTTATAAATGATATCGAATATACTAAAAGAAAATGCAATTTAATATTTAAAATTAAATAAAAAAAATAATAAAATATTCTAAAGTATGTGAAAAAAAAAAATTTTTTTAATACGAAAATAATTTAATAAAATGATTAAAGCCACGATAATTTTAATGATAATTTTTTCAAGTATTGCTGTTGTTATTTTATTTGCACTTTTTTAGGTAAATTAAGAAAAATAATTTTTCAATTAAAAAAAAAATATATGTTTTAGGTGTCAAATCCTCTATTTCAATAACTAAAAACATCAGTGAAAGTTTAGCAAAAGATTGCTTTCCATTAACAATTACAATAGATTTGACATCCAAATTAACCATGAATATGAAGCAGTCCGGAAATGTGTCCATACAAGGAAATTCAACTGATTATTATGTCTACATGGGAAACTTAAGTGAAATTCAGTTCAGTTCTTTAAAGCCTTTTACTTATCAAACTAAAATCACCATTTCAAAATATCATTTTAATGGCTTCAAAAAAAGAAATTTCAATCTTTATCCAAAAATTGGAACAACAATTTCAGTAATAAAAAAAGCGTTTTTTAAAAGCGAAATAACCTCGTTAAATACTGCCAGCAGTACCATTTTTCTAAATCCAATATTTGAATTTTCGATTAGTTCAATGAGCTCAACTCAGTTTAATGACGGAAGAAAGTTCAGTCCATGCTTTGCCAAAAGAGCATCAACATCTAAAGTATTGGTCATGGTAACTGCAACCATTAAATTCACCATTCTATCCCACGATTGTGTTGATTTTGAATTTAAATATGAAGCTTTTGCTGACAAATATCATAGCCATACTTTTTTAGGAAGTTTTTACTTTCCGGAATTTTCCTCAAAATGTGAAAAATTCATCGACTTAACAAAATTTAAAAAAATCAATTGGTCATGAGATTTAAAATTTTAAAATTTAACACCAAAAAATTTAATTTAATTTTATTTTCAACAAAATAAAGAAAATATGCATTTTTATTACAACCGGGTTATGTTTTCACCAGAAGAACGGTGCGTTTCTTTTTTGTCCATTCTTTCTATCGATGATTCATTGGCAACATGGTTAAGAACACCGGCTGATTTGCTCAGGTGCAAAGAATATAAACTATTAATAGCGGCATCTGGATCTAGTGCACTATTGAATAAATACTTTTTGTCCAAATCCAATTTTTTCTGATTTAATTTATCTATAAGCTCATTTTTATGCAACAATAATTGCTTTTTGAAAAAATTAAAATTATTTCTCTTAAAAAAATTGTAATTACCTTTTCTTTATATTCTTTTAGACTTTTCATTGATGTCTCAGTGATCTGTTTAATCAACTTTTGTTTTACTTTCATCAACTCATCAAGTTTAGAGCTCTCATTAACCGCATAGGACACCGATTCTTTTTCAATTTTTCTTGCCAATCTAATCAATATTTATTGGTTTTAAATTTGAAAAAAAAATTTACCAAAATTAAAAAATACCTGGCAAATTCTTCTTTATCCTGGACCGTTTCACTCAGGAGTTTTTTTTTCGATTTTATTAATTGATGAGTTTGCTTATTAACTAGAGAGTTTTCTTTTTCCGAGCGAATTTTCAACTGTTGCATCCGGCTTTCCTGAATTTCTGCCAAAGTCTTTTCCAATCTAATGTAAAGCTAAAAAAATTAAATTAAATTTTTTTAATTTTAATTCTTGATAGTTACTGTTTGTAAACAAACAAGGCGCAAATTACGGATTTTAACGTAGGTTTCCTCATAAATAGCTTTCATTCGGTTGACGTATTTTTCAGTAGTTGTCAAATTCATATTTTTTAAAGAGACATCAAAATCAATAGATGATCTGGACGTTTTAAGAGCGAAAAGCTTTCGTTTTTTATCCGGTTTCAGCTTTTGTTTGCTGTGATCCGTTCTCTGGCGGTCAAGCTCAAGCATTAAATTTTCATTCAGCTCTTTGATTTTCTTAGAAAAATATTAATAAAAAAATTAAATTAATTTTTTTTTCAATTTTTTAAAAAACTTTTTCAGCTTCTTTTTCCAAACGCTGGCATTTTTTCTCACAATTTTTAAGTATGTTTTGATTATTCTTCATTTTTATGAGGTCTTCCAAATCGATCTCGGCAAACAGAGTCGGATCATTCAGCAACGAAAAGCTTCTTTTGGTCTTTTCGAGACTTTCATAGTCGTTGAAAAAAAGCGACTGAGATCTCGGTATATTGAACATGCTGCTACTTAACAGCTTGGTATTTAACAAATCTGATTTTTTAATTTGGTTGTATTTTTCACATGAAATGGAGTAGCGGTTCTCCCGCGGGTTCAAATTGGTCATGCTTTCAATGTTCAGAAATTTAAGATCATTGTCTATCAAGCTGATCAAATTAGAAACACTTTTGGATATTTTATTATGTTGAACTTCCGGTTCATCTTCCAAATCATACAAAACATTCTCTTTTGATGAACTCTTTGTAAAAATGGATTAAGGGATTTTTTTTAATTTAACAAAAAATTTTATATTAATAAAATAATAAAAAAAGTTAGTATATTGGTTAAATTTATTCTAATTTATTTGATTAAAAAAGTGATTTTATTAAAGCTTTTAATTAAAATTCAAAAATGACTTAT
This sequence comes from Brachionus paranguensis, assembly GCA_016802215.1. Lineage (NCBI taxonomy): Eukaryota > Metazoa > Rotifera > Eurotatoria > Ploima > Brachionidae > Brachionus > Brachionus paranguensis. The sequence goes on along the minus strand of JAESIX010000015.1, from coordinate 1,455,668 downwards.
AATCGAGTAGTTTGGAATAAATCCTGAAAAATTTAATTTTTAGATAAATTAAATTCAAAATTTTGGCATTGGTCATCAAAATTTGCCTTTTAATAATTGTTTGTAATTAAATTTATAATTAGAATTTTATTTTTATATTCAATTTACAATTTTTTTATTTTATTTATTTTTTTTTTTTTTTACTTTATTTTATTTTATTTTTCATTTTTCTTACTTTAATTTCATCGCCAATATTGGCGTTTATTTTTGAAATAAATAATAATAATAATAATTGTTTGCTCAAAGAAACATTTCTAATTTCCTTGTCTTTTCTATTTCTTGTTTAATTTAGCCTGTTTATTAAAATTTATAAAAAAATTACTTCCTGTAAATAATTTGAATTGAGTCTAGCTAATTTTAGACTAAATTAAATTTTTTTTCTTATAAAAATTTCAATTAATTTTTCTAAATTTTGAATGACTCAGTGAACCAAAATTTTTGCTGCAAAAAAATTTTTTTCTTACAAAAATTTCTTTACAGCTCAAAATTAAAAATTAAATCTACTAACCTCGTTTGTGTCATCAGTAAGATTTTTAACAATTTCATCTTTTGTCAATTTTGATACAAAACTAATTGGGTTGACGAGCGCAGAGGCAAATTCTTAATAAAAAATAAAATTCAATCAAATAAAAACAAATATAAATTGCTTTACCTTCATATTCTTCTGGGATATAGTCGCCTAGTTGGATATTAACAAACAAACTGCTCATCAACAACTGCTGACTACTCTCATTTCTAAGACAAATAAATCTAAAGCCTGGCTTCAGACCAACAACTGGAAGAATTCTATGACCAATTTGTTTAGCTTGATCGTCAAAGGCTGTTATTTTTAAAAGTGCCAGTTCAGGCATTATAATCTAAAATTAATAAAAATAAATTAAAATTTTATTATTTAATTATTTTAATTACTTTTTTAAAACGATACCCGCAAGGATCTGAATAAATAACACTAAAATATTTTGAAGACACAGCCTTGACTCGGTGTGCTTTTTGGCCCCTAACCGAGTCGGCCGGTAAGCCGTACATTTCCACACTTACCGAATAACCTGTTCTCTTTTCTTCACTACGAACATGGTTTAAAAATATTCCGCTAATTATCTAAATAAAAGTAAAATACTAAAATTCAATCAAGCATCAAAGTACCCTAATGCTGAGGGTGGAAGCTACAATTCCATCTATGGGATTTTCAGTCAGAGGATCAAAATTTCTGCTAACATCCATGCGACGCATTATTTCCGGCTTTAGCAAGTATCCACAACGATTGTTATATTCAAATTTGCCCAGGTTTAATTGCATCCCGAGGTCTGAAATTAAAAAATTATTTTTTTTAATCAATTATTTATTTTTAATCATTAATAAAATAATTGCCTAAAGTTTGAAAATTCAACGAAACCATTTGACATCCCACATTCCAGAATATCTAAATTTTTTAATTTTAAATTTCTTTTTAAATAAAAAATTTCTTTTTATTTGCTACTTGAGGGATAAAATTATCGGATGATATCCGAGTCCCTTTAGGATATATTCGACTAAATTGTCTTTTATTATAACTTTAAAATTTTAATTTTAATATTTTGAATTCTTTCTTTCATTTTATTGGAAATACTTGACAAATTCACATGATTTATCTTTATGTAAATTAAAAGCGCTTGTTTCAACAAAAGAAAACATTTCATAGCTTCGATTTTTTCCTATTTTAAAAAATCTAAAAAAATCATCAATTTTGAAAATTTTAAAATACTTTGCGCAATTTCAAAAGATCGAAAGGTGGCTGGTTGTAGATAGTTAACCAGCTGAGCCATTTCTATAGTTGATACTTCCTGATTACCTGACGAGTCCTTTATTTTAAAGAGAATTTTAAAAGACCAAAATATTCAATAAGGTATTACTGAAATGCTAGATAGATGTGTACCTACAGGCTTTTTGTATAAAGCTTCATCTTTTTCGCTATCAGAACTATCACTGTTGGTTGCGACACTTTCCATGCGAGGCAAAATCGCTTCTTGATTTGACTCGCTTGAAATTGAACATGACTTTTCATTTTGGTCAGAAATCGAGCGAGAGAAATTGTGACCATTACCATTGCGATTGACATTTGTTTGCAGTACTTCAAAAATATTAATTTATTTTTATAAAACAAGCTATGAAATAAAAATTGTATAAAAAATTGGAAAAAAAAATTTATGTTTATATCTTTTTTGACTATCGCTGATGAAAAATTGCATGTTAATTGGGAGTTTTAGAAAATTTTGTATTTTTAAAAAAATTTTAAACTTGGAAAATATTTCCTTTATTGAAAAATAAAGCTTTAATCTTTAACTTTAAAATTAATGATTTGCTTTTTTAAAAAATAATTAATTTTTTTTTTAAAACAATTTATGAAATAAAGATTGTTAAAAATTTTAAAAGAAATGTTAATGAGAATATCTTTTTTGACTATTGATGATGAAAATCTATTTTTATTGGGAAGTTGAAAAAATTTTTGATCGATGGATAAATGAATTTTTAAAATTACTTTTTAACTTAGTTCGTAAAAAAATTAATATAAGAAAATTTAATAATAGATCATAGCTCTGCTAAGTGTTGATAAAATTCAAAAGGATTTTGTTACATTTATGTTTTATCTAAAAAAAGCTTAAAAAGTTAAATTTTATTTTAATAGTATTCTTTTGACTTAAAGTTAAAATTTTTTATAATTTTTTCACAATCAAACCCTAAATAAACTTAATTTTATATATTTGTTTAAAAATATTCTTACAATTAAAAATAAACATTTTAAAAAACTACTAAATATTCCATTTAGAATTAAATATAATCAAAGAACTATTTACCTTTTGAGGATTTTTTTCTAAATTTAATCAAAATTTTGTACTTTAGATCTTCCGGAGAAGGAAGAGAAACTCCGGGCTTGAGCTAACAAAAATTAAGATTTTCTTGGAAAATAATTGAGCAAATTACTGGATGTTCCGACAGCGGTTCGATTAAAAGTTTGTCACCTAAAATTTCCTTTAAATATTTGACCATTTTTTCTTGCATTCGTTTGCCACAGTAATTTTCAAACGAAAGCAATACTGGATACGGAGAAGTCTTAAATGCGGACTCGTTAATGGCATGTATGGCCTCGTAGAAAAAAATTTTTGTGCACCAAGTTCTGCCATGAGTAATAATGGGTTCATCTGAACTATCGTCTTCGTGGCAATCAAGCTCTATGCAGCGGCAACCACTAAGAAGCACTTGCCGGTACATTTCTGGATCACTTTTTCCTGTCAGCTGATGTCCTGTCAAATAGGTGTTGTGACTCGAGTTAATGAAGTAATGACTCAATGAGTGGTTCATGTCGTGATCCTGCAGCTCATATTTTTTCGGATCAACAACTTCGTTTTCAAAGTCCATCAAATACCGCAATAGACCCTCGCTTGACAACTTTTCTAATAAATTTTTCAATTAATTTTCTAATTTTTTTATAGAAATTTTTATAAAATTACTTTTTTTTCTAAAGGAATCGTCTATTTCATATTTTTGAATCAATTCGGTAGCTTTTTGCAGGGAGTAAAATGGGTACAAGAGCTCATTTAGACTCGGATCTCTTTGTTCTTTGTTAAGAAATTGCTCAAATTTTTCCGCATTCAAATATTGCTTTGATTTTGTAGCGCTAAAATTAAATTTTTTTAATTAGAAATTCAAAAAATTTTTAAATTTTTTATTTTTTTCCTGCAAAAATTAAAGAAAAAAACAATCACGACATGCTTAACTCGGACAACACTCAAATTAAACTTACTCTTTCCAGCTGGTTAAATCAAGATTAAACAAGATAAAATGTGAAATTTGAACATATTTTAATTTCAAAAATTTCAGCTTACTAATTCAAAAAGATAGGATCTATATCACGAGTTGATGTTAGGGTCACTATTAGCTTAAAAAATCTTTCTGTACTAAAATTTTTTTCATCCATTAAATCATTCTTTAAAAAAACAATTGATATTTTGATGAAAATTTTTGCTCATTTTTCTCAATTGAATTATTACTTTTCCGTATGGAAGACCAACGGAATGTAGTGCAGCATAGACATTGTTTCTTTCAGCTTCACTCGACTTACCACTTGACACAAGAGAATCGACAAGACTTAATTATTTTTTTATTGAAAATTGTAAATTATTTTCAAAATAATTTACGTTTTGACAGGAAGCTTGAATTCGTGACTTTTGCTGTCCATTACGGCTCGGCCGTATAAAAGACAGCTTCTTAGCTTGACTAGATTTTCCCAAGGTGATAAATTTAGCATTCTTTGATTGGTAATGCATTTGAACAAATAATTAGCCCAAGACTTTGAAAAAATGTTAGATTTTGACATAAAATTTTTACATCTTATTTTACTTGGATTATATCAACAGCATTTTCAGCCACAGATACAAAATTGATTATTTGTATACTGCAAAAATCAGGACCGTAGTAAATCGACAGTGTTCGGTCTTGTAATGATCCTGTCGATTTTCCAGCAAATAAAACTTCTTTGGAATTGTCATCCTAAAATTGACATAATTGAATTTTATTTTTAAAAAAATTCTTTTTACTTTAGGAACAGAAGCATATTTTCCGGTTTTTACGTCACGTATACATGATATTTCCAAAAAATCAGATATCTTTTAATAATATTTTAATTAATTTTTTTATTCAAAATTTAAACTTGGCAAATATTTTCTTTATTAAAAAATTAAAATTAAAGATTGAAAATTTCCGTCGTTTTTTTGCTCAAAAATATTTTTTTTCATGATTCAAAAAAAATAAATAATCAATAAGACCTAATTTGATTGATATTAAAAAAATTAAAGATTTCATTTTAGGTAAAAAGGTGAATTAGAGAATGCAAAACTATTTAGAATTTTTTTTTAATTTTTTGTATCTTTAATTTAAATTTGTAAAGAAAGTAATATTTTGTACTTAATTTCACAGCGCAAGTGAAAAAATATAAATGAGGTTTTAATTTTTAACTTTAAATTATTAATTTTAAAAGATAATTAATTAATTTTTTTAAAACAATTTATAAAATAAAAATTGTTGAAAAATTTAAAAAAAATATTTATATGAATACCTTTTTTGACAATCGCTGATGAAAAATTATATATATATTGGGAATTTAAAAAAATTTTTAATCAAAAAATAAATATTTTGATCAATAAATAAATAATTTTTTTAAATTGCTTCTATAGTTATTTTATAAAAAAATTGACAAAAAAAATAATTTTAAAAAAATTAAATAATAGATCATAGCTCTGCTAAGTGTAGATAAAATTCAAAATGATTATTTTTTTATGTTTTGAAAAAAAATCTAAAAGAAGCTTAAAAAGTTAAATTTATTAAAGTAAAAAGTATTTTTATTGCAACAGTATTCTTCTGACAAATTTTAAGTTTTTGTATGTAAAATTTTTTATGATCCTTTTAAAAATCAAACCTTAAAAAAACTTGTATTTGATAATTTATTTCATATTTATTAAAAAATATTTCACAAAGTGTTATTCACAAATATATGTTTCATATAAAAAAATAATAAAAATTGAGCTCTAATTTATAATTTTAACATTATTGCTTTGCTTTTATTGATCTTGAATGAATTGATTGCTAATCTAACTTAAAAACTAGGTTTAATCAATTTTTGTGATAAGAACTCTTATTTTTATTTAAAAAAATATTATTCAATCTATTAAAACATTTTGCTATAATTTTTATTTTATTTAGCAGTCAAAGACTTAAATCAAATTAATTTAGCAAAACTTTTTTGTTTATTAATTGAACAACTCTCAAAGATATTGATTTAATTTTTGTCATTTTTAATTATTTATGTTTTTTGTTCAAATTAAGCTGTCAAATGCAGTCTATTAACCCTAGTCAAATTAAAATAATAAAATAAATTAGAATACTTTGTTCCAATCTCGCCAGTAGATGATAAAACCCTTCGGGTCAGTTCTGAGAGTAACAAAAACTGGAGAACTCTTTTCACTAGAATTGCTAGGCTTAAAAAAATAAACTAGATTAAATTTTCTTATTAAAAAAAATCCAAACTACTTCAGTCCATTTGAGAAAATTGTTATTTGCGAGCATAAGTGGCAAGGGGCTCTCAAGCTTGAGTCTGGTAGAAAACATCGCAGTTTGAGCTAATGCCATTGTGCCAATAAGCGTAATTAAATTGATAAATTATTAATGATTTTCGTTGGATAAATTTCTGATTAGTTTGAAAAATCGCTTCTACTTTTTTTCTACAACTATTTAATTATATCTCATAATAATTATATTTACATAACATTTTCGAATAAAACTTCTTTTTTTCTAAATTCTAAAATAATAAAAGGAGAATTTTTTAGCAATAATATTTTTCTACCAGAAAAAAAATATATCAGAAACCATAATGGAATTTAATTGCCATAAATTAAATATTTATCTGCTCTTCATGGACACCATCAAAAATAATTGCTTCAGACTTGATTAAGCTCAATTTTTGTTACCAGTTGCTCAAAAGTTTGGAATAAATCATCGATTTGAATAAATGAGAATATAAACAAGAAAAAAACTTCCTATTCAGATCCGAAATAGCTTCTGGATCCACGAAAGGACGTCCGTTTGCTCCATATTCATAAACTTGTTAATTTAAGCTTACCAGGCGCACTCTAATTAAAAATTTTTGAGAAAAAAGCTACTTTTTATATCGAAATAAATTGATGATTCATTTATTCTTTTATTTCCACAAATCTTTTGTTGAATTGTTCGCTCGAAAAAATACTGCATTTATCTTTTTTTATTTTAATGATGCATTTTTATTTGAATTGAAAATCAAAAAAATAAAACTATTTCTAAGTTTTGATTGAAATTTTAAAATTATAATTTAAAGGTATGATATTATGTAGAAATTTGGATCATTTGCATACTTTAATTAAAAAACTTGTAAAAAATTTTAATTTTTTTTTGAGATAAGCAACAACAACGTTTCAAAAGGAAAGGAAAAAAGACTTCTTAATTAATAAAGAAAAATCTAAAGCTGACAGTCGAATGGCATCAATTGATAAATGTTTTTTTCAATTAATAAAATTGAGCCTCATTAGCTTTGTTTGATGATTTTAATAAATCATTCTCAAGCAAAAAATCAAATAAAAAAATTAATTTTGTTGCAAAATTTAATAACTTAAATAGGCAAATTGAGATAAAGACTGTGGGATGAATTATTGACAATATTGAAAATAAAAACTGAGCCAATTTGCATGAATAAACTAAGATAAAAAGCGAATTAGAAATGCGAATATGGAAATTATCTTCTAGATGTTTATTATGCTAATAAACATTTAAAAAGAATAATCCTTCAGCACTTTTCAAATCCGACAGGTCTTCTCTTTAAGACTTTGTAATCCATCGACTTAATTACTTGGCAAAATGCAATCAATCAAATTTCCACAGCCTAATTATTTTAATCTCTACTAAAAATATTTAAAAACTTCTTGAAATTTTCTTTTAAATGTCAAAATATTTTTACTATAAGATCACTTACTCCCTTATCGATATTTTTTTTTATTAAATATCAATTCTTCTATCAATTTTTAATATTTTCTCCCAATATTAATTTTTTTTGATAGGGAGAATTTGAGGAAAATTAAAAATTTTAGCAAAAAAAAATAATTTTATTATTTTATATGATGAAAATTTTAAAAATTTTCTGGAACAAAAGCTCCAGATTAATCTGAAATTTGAGAAATTCTTTTGTTTAATATCATTAAACAATTAAGTTCGAGTAGTTCTAATTAATAACTTTTGAGAAAAAAATTTGAATCCATTTTTTTATTAATTAAACTAAACTGAAAATTAAAATTTTAACAAAAATTAAAATAAAACAAAATGAGGCTTTTCCCAAGATAGATTTATAATTAGAGTTTAAAAAAAATGAGCAATTAGAGCAATTAGCTTAATTTTAGAAATATCAGTAAAATAAACACCGGAATTACGATTTTGATATCAAAATTTGCCTCGGTATAAAATTTTTCTAATTGTCATAGAAACTGATAAAATAATTGATTATCTCATTCGGTCGTATTTTACTACTGCTGTTCCAAAAGTCGAACACGCATAAATCAAGTTTACATGATAAATTCTACCTTTCATTCAGCTAATCAAATTTATTAAATAAAAAAAAGTATACATTTAAAATCATAAAATAAATCACTGATAATATGAATCAATAAATGTCATTCAAAGCTCGGCTAATCTTTTTCTTATAAATATATTCAACTTATTTAAAAATAGTTTGAGAATTAAAAAAAACTTTTTTTTAATTTTGAGTAAAATGAAAAATTCCAGTGATTCATCACATCACTTGCAGGGTCTTGATTACATAATTTTTATTCTGATGTTGTGTATATCAACTGGAATTGGAATATTTTTCGGCTGTTTTGGCAAAAAATTGGAGGCAAATAGTGTTTTTGTAGTTGATAGATCGATGGGTTCGATTCCCGTATCTATGAGTCTTTTTGCCAGTTTCATTTCGAGTGCTACCATTCTCGGTATACCTTTGGAAGTTTATAACACTGGAATTATGTTTATGTGGTCCATAGTCGGCTTTGCGATCAGCTGTGTCATTACTTGCCGAGTGTTTGTCCCTCTTTTCATCAAACTTGGCTACACATCTGCCTACGAGGTTTAAATTAATCAAAAATTCTAAAATTTCAACTTATTCTAGGTTTCGATTTAAAAGTATTTGGAAAAACGTTTTGATAAAAAAGTAAAATATCTGGCAACAGCTATTTTTATTACTCAAACAGTAAGTTTTTTATTCCAGGACTTAAAAATAAAATTCCTAACCAAATTCCACCATCTAGTTGTTGTATTTGGCATTTGTGCTCTATGGACCAGCTGTGGCCATTCATACAGCCACAAAAATGAACTTATGGGTTTTGGTCATTACAATAGGAGTTATATCTACATTTTATACCACAGTGGTATTCATATATTTGTTTTAATTGATAAACTTAGATACCAGGAATTCATGTTCTATCAATTTGTGTTTTTGTAAGGCAAATTTTATCAAACTTTAGAATATTCTGGCATTTAAAATAAAATTTGCTTTTGAGCCCAAAGTCAAATTTTCTAATAGGAATGATTCAAAAAATTTTCAAAGATTTTGTGACTCAAAAACTAAGAGGCTAAGAGATTTTTTAATTAATCAAGGGCGGAATGGTGACGGTGATGTGGACAGATGTTTTTCAGGTCTTGGTTATATGCTTCGGAATAGTTTTAATTTTAATAGTTTGTCTAAATAAATCCGTAGGACTAAGCCGAGTTATAGAAACAAATTGGTCATACAACCGCATTCATTTATTCAAGTTGGAATTAAAATTCTTTTAAAACTTAATAAATAAATTTAATAAGCTTGGACATAAATCCAAATAGTAGACATACTATTTTGAGTTTGACACTTGGCTATGGTTTCCAATGGCTAGGAATATTTGGTGCCAATCAGTCCCAAATTCAAAGATACATGTGTGCCTCATCTTTAAAAGTTGCCAAAAGGTTTAGTTTTTTTTTTAAAGATTTTTAATAAAATTTTCTAAAGAGCTGTTTATATTAATTTGGCTATTTACTCTTTTGTGGTTATGATTCTTCTTCTTATTGGAATGAACATATTCGCCATGAATGATGGATGTGATATTTTAGGCAACAGGGACGGAGAAATCGTGATTAAATAAAAAAAAATAAAAAATTTTTTCTTTACTTTAATTTAAGCTTTTTCCGGAATTTGTGATGAACGAATTATATGACCTAAACGGACTTCCGGGTGTTTTTTTGGCCTTGCTTTTTGCTGCTTCATTAAGGTAGTTTTTTATGGTACAATAATTATAAAATAAAAAATGTTTGCAGTTCAATTAGTAGCGGGCTTAACAGTTTGACAGCAGTGACTTTAGAGAGTATTCTCAAGGGTTTATTAAAAATGGAATTTAATGAAAAAAAATGTGTACAAATGTCGATGATCTTGAGTATTTTGTACGGAATATTAGTCCTATCATTGACTTATATACCACATTTACTGAAAAATACTTTACAGGTAGCTTTTAATTCTATTTTAAAAAAATAATTTTTTTTTTTTGTTTATAAAGGCTGTTCTATCATTGTTTAGGTAAAAAAATTTAAATAATTTCAATGATGTATTTATAAAACATAAATACTGAGTTAAGATACAATTTTATTTAATGTTATCTAAATTAATTGATAATGTCAAAAACTTATTTTGTTTTTTTTTATAATTATTATATGCTGAAGTATGCAAGTAAATTTATTTATGCCATTTTAAAACAATTGTATTCATTAATTTTTTTATATCAATGATTTACCTGTAGGGCTTTAAGTAAATAAATATTAATTTTTTAGGATGAAACGAAATTTCGAATTTATTTACTCGAGAAAAAATAAAAAATAATATTTAAAATTTTTGTAATTTTGTTCCTAACTTCAGTATTTTCGTTGTTTTTTAAATAAGTAAATTGTCACATAAAATCTAATTAAATAATTTGTTATTCAATAATTTTTCAAGTATAACATGTGGACCAATTCTAGGCATGTTCATCATCGGATTTTTCTTTCCGTTCACAAATAGCAATGGAGCTTTCTTCGGAGGTCTACTTAGCTTTATTTTTTCTGTTTTTATCTACATAAATTTTTATGTTTTCGAGTCAAACTTGACCAAAAATATATTCAATCAAAATTGTAGCTTTACTCTTAAAAACACAACTTCTAATGACTACACAATTTTAAATATTACTTACGAATGGTATGGTCTTATAGCTGTGTTGATAGTTATAATTTTTGGTTCTGTCATTAGCTGTTTTACAAGTAAAAAATAATTAATTGAAAATTCATTTTCATTTTTTATTTTTTTAAAGAGCCGATTAAATTACATCTAATCCAAAAAGATTATGTTCATCCAAAATCGTTTGATTTGTACTCAAAATTGTGCAACAAAATTAGACTTGGAATTCTTGGCTTCAATCAATGCCAAACTATTGATGAAAATTAATTTTTTTTAAAATTTTTATCAAAAAATAATAAAAACAATTATTCAAATTTGTTGTTTTAAAAGCTTTTATAAATGATCGATGCTTTCAGCACATATTTACAAATAAAATGTTGATAATTGATTTCCCTAGCTCAAAGTTATTCTAGAAAAAAAAGAAATTTATTGAAAATTTTGTGCTTATTCATCAAATGTAGGCATAAAATTATCTAAAACTCAACATTATTTAATAGATTATCTGAATTTGAAAGCAAAATAATTCTCTTAGATAGTTTTGACAGATGTTTAGTTTATTTTCTATTAAAATAGCTATGATTTAAATCGAGCTAAAAATTTTATAATTTTTTTTTATTTTTCTTTTAGTGCTGTAAAACATAAACTGCATTATTAAAAATATTTTTGAATATTTTTGAAATTCAAACTCATTTAATAAAATTTTTTTTTTTAATTTTTTAAAAAAAATGTTTTCCAAAAATTATAAATAAATTTACCAGCTTTAATCAAAAAACATCAATTAAGTTTGAAGGAGGTTATTACACTCAAAACTAAATATAGAAAAAATTAGTGTTGTAAATCAAATTGACGATTTGAACAAATTATTCCATTTATTTCGATTTAAATTTAAAATAAAATTTGAATTTAAATTTAAACTCAAAAAATAATTAAATTCCAATATTAACTTAAATAATTCTAAATTTTATTTAGTAGTAGTAGTTTCGAAACTAAATAACTAAATTAATGATCTGACTAATCACCATTTCTCTCGATAACAACCTCAATTGCCTTTTAATTAAGTTTTAAATGTTACCGAAAAATGAGGTGAATGAAAAATGGAAGTACTTTTTTAAATGATCGATATACCTTTTACATTTAAGTGGGGTTAAAGTTTTGTGAAAATCCTGTATAGTTTTAAATAGATCCGAGTCACTTAAAATATCCTTTTGTCTAACAAAAACTTTTAGTTCACTTCATAAAAGTTCAATCGGATTTAGGTTTGGAGATTTTGCTGGTGATTTTATCTAAAAATGAAGTGTTGCCTTTTGATTAAAAAAAAATCTTGTTAGTTCCTAGTATATTTTACCCATGTTACCCCATTCAATTGCAAAAAACTGCTACAGATTGTAAACTTATGTTTAGGATCATTGTCTTGATGTAGTTTAAACATAAAATCATACATTCTTGCACCAAATGGAATCAAATAATTAGCAATAATTTCTCGGTATAGCTCTGAGTCCATGTTTTCCTTAAAAACCTATGACTGGTTAGAAAGAATTTTGAAAAAGAATTGTTTACCGCAGATTCTGTTAGTCCTTTGCTAGATATTCCTCCCCAAATAAAATTTATCAATAAATTTTTTTGAACATTTTGTGTTTTACCAAATTTTATTACATTTTACGTAAAATAAATTTAATTTTCTATATTTTAGGTTAAATGACGTTTTCTAGAAACTGGTATTTCATGCAATTTATCGTGAAATTTGGTGCATTCATCGGATCGTAGCAGCACTGTATAATATTTGATAATATTTAATATATTTATATAAATAATTGATTTTAACAGAATTTTTTTTAAAAAAAAATCGAAACTAGATTTATATAAATTATTTTATAATTAAAATTACTTAAACAATTTGACTAATTGAAATTTTCAGATATAACTAGAACCTCCTAAAATATTATGCTGATATGCCAATTCCAAAGCATGCTCTTTTTTCAAATGACCAAGCATATTGCTTGTCGAATTTGTATATTCATATTCGAAAGTGCAATATCAGCATTTTAATTTACTATGCTTACCTTCACTAACTTTAATTGAATGATTGTGGACAAAAGATCTTTTTTTGTATTGTTTTTTGTTTATCGATCGAGTAGGAAAGGGTGTTTGTTAAAAATCTTGAGTTTGACTCATTTTTAGAAATATAAATTAGTTTTTAATAAAATAAAAAATAATATTTTTATGTTATTTTAGAAAGATCTTGAACTAATTGGAAAAAGAAAAAATTGAAAAAAACTTGATTTTTAGAATTTATTTGTTAAATACATTTTAAAATTAATACACTTATTTTAAAAACCATCAAAAAAAAAATTTTTCGTTTTGATTTTCAAATAAGCGCTTAATTATTTTCTTTTTTAAATTCAAAATTGAACTGAATTATGATTCAAATTTACATTTAAATTCATTTATTTTTTTTGGTTTAAATTTGAACTCAAATAAAATTTTTTTTTAAATTTAAACTCAAATTTAAAAATTGATTTAATTATTCAAAAGTAAATTCAAATGCTATTTATTTACAACACTAGAAAAAATAAATTTAACTTAAATCATAGCGAAAATTCTTTATTGAACTAACTTTTAAATTACCTTAAATATGTTAGATTATATATTCTATTGTGAATATTTGATGAAAATTATCAAAAAAATTCAAACTTTAATTTCATTGTCCCAAATAAGAACTCTTTTCTCGATCTGTTCTTCCTCAATATTTCTGACATTGATATCATAATTCATCTGCTTTCCATCTTTGATCAATGGTTATAATTTGTGATGATCACATTCACTTTTTTCACTGCAATGAATTATTTGTAAAATTAAAAAAAAGTTTACTTATGATAAATCTCAAATTAATGTTGAGTAAATTAGAAATCTAGCGTGTGAAGATGTTAAATCATTATTTTATAGTAAAGTAATATAAAAATAAAAATTTTTATATAATTAATTAAATTTTTTTGATTGAATTTTAAAATCAAGAAAAAATTACTTTTTTTATTTTAATTTTTTTAAATTTTTTTATTTATTCAATTGGCGATGATGGAAGAAAATCATTTGAAATCAAATTTTAATAATGATTAAAAATTTGGCATGTAAATTTTTTTTTTTAAATTCAAGTTTATTAATTATCAAATCCAACAATTTTAAACCCACTTTAAAATAAATATTTTGTGCATCAAAATAAGAAATTCAATTTATTCAAATAAAATTAAGTAAATTTCGATTTGATCACTTTGATTCGAAATCAATTAACTAAAGCTTGTTTGAAATCCGATTCAAACTATTCACATAATATGTCAAAACCATAAATTACTCATCACTATTTAGATCAATAGCTTTATAACCACAAATTTGTTTCTGACTGATATTTAATTACCAACCATAAAATAATAAACACTCAGGATTTAGGCGACACTGCTGCCTTTTGTTTGCATGTGTCATAAACATTCCATTTTTATCTATTAAGCTTTGCTCATCTGCTCAAGAATCAGACTTCGTTTATAAATATTTGCCCAAATTAAATTAAAATTACCAAAAAATCCATAACTATTTATCCAAATAAATATATCGGAATTTAAGTGCATTAATCTTAAGTTTTTTGAAATGTGATGCCACAAAAGACCCCAAACAAAGCCAACAAACTTTTTTCTTATTAGCTTATCTTACTCTTCGAACACGTATTTCAATAATTGCGTCACCTATTTTTTTCCTTTAAGGCACCATTCATTCATTACTTACTTTTTTAGGAAAAAAAAAGAAATGGATTCAGACGAATTCCGAATTAAAGGCAAAGAGCTGATCGACTACATAGCCGATTACATGGAAAATATTAAGTAAAAAAAAATAAAATTTTTAAAAATATTTTTTCAAAAATTTACAAAAGAGATGAACGAGTCACGCCCGACGTCGAGCCAGGCTATTTAAAATCACTTTTACCTAGGGAAGCACCAGTAAAAGCCGAGCAATGGGACTCAATTTTTAAAGATTTTGAATCCAAAATTTTGCCAGGTATAACCCATTGGCAACATCCAAGATTTCATGCCTATTTTCCCGCTGGTAATTCATATCCGTCCATTCTGGGTGAAATATTATCAGCTGGTCTAGGAATAGTCGGATTTTCTTGGGCATCCAGTCCGTCATGTACTGAATTGGAGACTATTGTATTGGACTGGTTGGGCAGATTGCTGAATCTGCCAAAATTTTTACTTCCATTTTCGGATGAGACCGAGAATGGTCATCTGAGCGAGAAAGATGAGTCCAAGGGGGAAAATGATGAGTTGGAAAAAGAGAGTGATGATGTAATTTTAGATCCAAAACCGGTGGGTGGTGGAGTTGTCCTTGGATCGGCAAGTGAATGCGTCTTGGTTGCCCTTTTGTCCGCAAGGGGGAATATTCTCAGAAAACTGAAGTCCCAGCACCCATTCGTTGAAGATGGTGTTCTTTTGTCCAAACTGGTCATGTACACATCCAAATTGGTATCTAACAAATAAAGAAAAATTTTCAAAATTTTATTTTTTTAAAATTAATCAAAGGCACATTCGTGTGTAGAAAAGGCCGGAATGATAGCAATGGTAAAAATTCGACTCTTGGACCATGATGAAAATTATTCACTGCGAGGCGCCACTGTGGAAAAAGCAATTAAAGACGACAAGAGCAATGGATTAATACCTTTTTTTGTAAAAAAAAATTCTTTTAAATTTTTGATGAATCTAAAAAAAACTAAATAATTTTTTATTTGATTTGATTTTAATTTAAAAAAAAAATTTCCATAGGTTTCTTGTACTTTGGGGACTACATCGTGTTGTTCTTTTGATAACTTGGTCGAGGTTGGCAATGTGTGCAAAAGAGAAGAAGTCTATTTACATGTAGACGGAGCTTATGCGGGCAGTGCTTTGATATGCGAGGAATTTCGCTACTTTTCAGTCGGCCTTGAGGTAAAATTAAAAAAAAAGAAGAGAATAAAAAAAAATTATTTATTTAAAATCTTTTAAAGCTTGTTAATTCCTTCAATTTTAATCCAAATAAATGGATGCTGATGAATTTCGACTGTTCTTGCTTATGATAAGTTTTGAGAAAACAATTTTTTTCAAATATTTTAATTAGGTAATTTTTTAAGGTGAAAGACAAATACATGTTGACCAAAGCATTATCAGTCGATCCGATTTACTTGCGCTACAAAGAAATGGACAAAGCAATTGATTATAGACACTGGGGTATTGCATTGAGTAGAAGGTTTCGTTCACTCAAAATGTGGTTCACTATTAGATCCTATGGACTCGAGGGTCTGCAGCGGTACATCCGTGGACATGTCCGTTTGGCAAAATATTTAGAGAAATTGATTCTTGGTGATTCCAGATTCGAGATTTTGGGAAAAGTAGTACTTGGTCTGTTGTGTTTTAGGCTCAAGGGTCCTAATTCATTAAGTCAAAATCTTCTCTTTGTTCTGAATGACAGTGGCAAAATTCACATGGTACCATCAATGCTAGACGAAAAGTATGTGATACGCTTTTGTGTCAATGCAGAAAATTCGACCGAGCAGGACATGGATGCAGCATGGGACTTGATCAAATCTTACGCGGACCAAATTATTAGACAGTTTGAAGTAGACAGTCCACCGATGGCCGAGTCGACTCAGTTTCCCGAAATAACTTCGAAATTGAGGCGAATCAGGTTCGGTATTAGCAAAATGGTGTCGGATCCAAGAATAAATGGTCAAAAAAAGTACAGACGTACAGCCACTACTCTAAGATTATTCAGTGATTCAAGCAAGTATTTGGCTCGTAAGTGCAGCATTGTTGAAAAAAGCGATGAAGATTTAGAATAAGGAGTCATAAAAACAGCTTATAAATTTATTTTTTTAATCAAATTGTATTAATAAAATCTTAGCAACCCAGCATTAATTTTCACAATTTAGATGATCATTTATCATTACAGAATATTTTAAATTTTTTTAAATTTTGAATTTTAATTTTGTTTGATTTTACTTTATATGAGAAAAACAGCTATAAATTTGTCAGTAAATTTCATTAAATGTGTCTGTAAAAAAATAAATCTAAATTTGTTAGTCATTTTTATTATTTAAACCTTTATTTAATTGATGTAAAAAAAAATGAATTAAATATTATTTTCTTTAATTGTTGTACGACTAAACTTGCTCGAGTTTCAGATGACAATGATGCTTGACAAAAAAATTTAATTTATAAACTAATCAGGTATTGTGAAATTCAAATACAAATTGAACAAAAATTTTTGATAAATCAAAATTAAAGTTAATAAAAATATTTAAAAAAATACTGCAACATACTTTTTTGCACATTTTTTATCTAAATTAATTTTTCTAGTGTAAAAAAAAAACCAAAAATAAAACATAAATAAATTTTAAATTGATTATTGATTTGCCAAAAAAAAATTAAATTTTATTTTAGGTAAAAAAGATACTTAAGTATTTTGTGCTATGTTGCAGTATTTTTTTTAATATTTTTTTTAATTTAAATTTTAACTTATCAAAAAAAGGAAATTTTTGCTCAATTAATATTTGAATTTCACAACGGCAACTAATCAAATATAAAATCTTATTTTTTTAACATTCTTTAAAAGTAATAAACAGGAGTTTAAGAAATAATATCTATTAATTGCCCTTTTTGGCAAATTTTTTTGGCAAAAATTAAATCAGCAAATAATCTCTCTGCACTGATGTTAGAAATAAGCTCTGAGTTTTGTTTGTTTATTTGAACTCTGTAAGAAGCAACTAAAACAAAACAAGCAACAGTCTAGATTTAAGCCATATAAAAATACATTGAATGGAAAAGTCCCAACTAGGCAGCAAAAGATTAGCTGGGTTTGTCCTTTCGAAAGAATGCATAACATGGAGGTGTCACTGTCAATTAATAAAATGTGCCATTTTGTAAAATGACTTGGCGAATGATAAAATTCCAGAGAAAATTTATTTAATTGTAAACCCGAGTGATTTCTTTTTGGCATATATGCTGTCGACTTGGTGAACACTGTGAGATACTATTTTCGAAAAGCTGAGTACAAGTTTGGCTCGAAATGTCATTAAAAAAGAATTTTCAAATTATTTGAAAAAATTTCAATAAAAAAATTAAAAAAATTAAATTATTAATGAATTTTTTTGATTAATTTTTGTAAAATTTAAATTTTAACAATTTTTTTTATAAATGAAAATAAATTTTTTGCAAAAAAAATTAAACTTTGCTAATTAAATTTTAAAAACATTAAAAATTAGTTATTTTGATTTTGTTTTTGGATTTTTAAAATGACTAATCAAAGAAAAAAGGAAAATTTTATTATTTTACAAAATGACACATTTTACAAATTGATAGAGACATAGGCATCAATCAGCTCGACTTTTTTAGTGTTTCAACATGATATTTATAGAAAAATTTGCTCAATAACAAATCATCTTTTGATCGTTCCATCTTGAATATTTTTTGTTAATTTAACATATAAAATTAAAAATAAAATTAAACAATTTTCATCTTTTCATCTTAATTTTGTTTTATTTTAATAATATAATAAATATAAATTTGTTTTAAATTTTTAAGTAAAATTCATTAAATGTTTCTGTAAAAAAAATTATGTAAATTTGCTTGTCATTTTTATTTATACCTTTATTTAATAGATGTAAAAAAATAAAAAAATTCAATTAAATATTATTTTCTCTTCGAAATAGAAGTTATTGATGTGCGACTATTTACTGGACTTCCAGATGACAATGATGCTTGAAAAAGAAATTTAATTTAAAAATTAAAAAAAATATTTAAAAAATACAATTGTAAATTTCTGAATTGATTGAGTTTCTTCGTTGCTGTAATGGTTTTACTTTAGGCCTTAAGCAAATATAAAGTAGAGAATATTTTGTTGTCACTTAAAATTACTTTTCTGTCAAAGTAAGACTTAGATTTTGAGTTCTTTTTTCAGTATGATTGGGCTTTTGATGCATGTCTACTAAACTGTGCGGTCTATCGTGTAAATTCGGCTCAATCTTCAAACTAGTTCTTAAATTTTGATGCCCAGTGTTTTTTGTTAATCGGCTCGGATTTCTAGATAGAGAAGCCTTGCCAACACTGGTCACTGAAGCTGAGTCAATTTTATTAAAACTGCTGCTCAATCGGGGGTCGTTTTTATTCTTTTTTGGTTCCTTTGGAAAAACATAATTTTTTTTTAGACACAGACATTTTTGTTTAAAAACTCACCAATTCGAACCAGTAGTTCTCCTCTTCTTCCTTGACTCTATTTAATCTTTCTTCACTTTCATTCTAGATAAAAAATGCATTAAATCTTTAAAATTTATCAAAAATATTTAAAATTTTTTTAATATTACATTTACATAGGATTTTATAAAATCCATTTGTACAATAGCCCTTTGAGCTAGTTCGAAAACATCTTTGTCTTTGTCGTGTAGTAGAGTTTTGGCAATTGATTCCAAATTTTCGAGTTTGTCTCGATCGACTTGAAAGCGCCATATTCGCTTCAAATCCACCAAAATTTTCACAAAACTTATCCTTACATTGACGACTTTGTCATAGGCTAAGCGAATACAAGGCTGGTAGAAGTAGCTTTTGAAGAAGTTTTTGGAATACAACTGCAGAACCATGCTGCAAATATCAATAAAAAAAATTCTTTTATAGCAGCTTTTGTGAGAACTTAATTGGAGCAATTTATCCAAAAAGTTGTTGCGTACAACTACCCGTGGTATTTTACGTAAAATAATCAAAATTGTTCTGACAGCTGCTTGACGCACTGGAAGTGCTCGCTAAGTTAAAAAAATAAGTTTTTTATTTAAAAATATAAAAAAATCTCTGTTTAAACTTAATCAAAAACAAGATTTATAAAATATTTATTTATATTATGCAACTGTTAGATGAAAAAATCGTATTTCTCGATTTTTTTAAATTTTTTATATCGAAATTAGTTGCCAGGAAAAATTCACAAGTTTAGTTTTTAAACCTAAAAATTTCTCTAATTCTAATATATAAAATAAAAATTTTTGAGTAGAAGTAGGGTCAAATCGGTTCATTTTTTTAAACAAAAATAAACTCGAAAAAAGGAAAAGCACTTAAAAAATTATTAAGATTATAAAATTAGATGATTGTTTCAAATTTTTTAAAAATTAATATTAAAAAATTTTGACAAATTTTCAATGATATTAATTTTAAGAGAAGAAAAATTCTGTGAAAATTTTAAAATTTTTTATTCAGGCCTCGTCTTCAATATGCAACAGTTGTCTGCTCTATATTAAAGGTCTCCAGAAGGCCCAGAGAAGAACCGCCAAACTGCTCTTAGGCATCTTCATAAAACTGGTTGCCGTGGCTTATTTTTATTTCGTTAATTCAAACTTTTTTACGAAAGATGGTTAAAAAAGATAAAAAGAAAGTAAAAAAAAATTTAATTACCAAGATAATGGTTTATAGCACAAAGTTTCCATTACCTTAGACAATTTAAATACTTATAAAACTTTACTGAGTTACTAAAAATTTTATTTTTTTGACAAATTTTTTCGTGAAAAAAAGTTTGAATTTACGAAAATTTACGTAAATTTATTTGAAAAGAAAAAATATTAAAATAACAATAAAATTTACAAAATTTAAAGAAAAACGCTTAAAAGAGACTATTTCTGGCGCTTTTACAAATAACTAAAAAATAAAAATTTTTTTGTAATTTTACAAAAATCTACCATCATGTAAAATAAATACTGTGCATCAATGTCAAATCGCAAATTTAAAGATATTAAATTAATTTGTATTTTCTTAGTATATTGAATTAATAAGCTGATAAATAAAAATCATTTTTATATTTTAAATATTTTGTAAAATTATCAGAAATATAAGTAAAAAACTTTTTTCTTTTTTCGATATTCTAAAAAAATTTTTAATAAATAATAAATTTTTTTTGTTCAATAATTTTAAATTTGCACTGGTGAAAATAATTTTTTGAGTTATATTTACAAATAGATAAATAGAAATCAAGAAAAAATATTTTTTCTTCTAAATTCGATTTTACCTAAAAAAATACTTACTGCATCAATTCTTGTTTCTAGAAGTGGCAAGATTCTGTCAACAAGAACATCAGTAGAGACTAGCCATGGCATCAATGCTAAAGAATTCAAAATCAATACATGTAGTGAATATTTATACGACTGACTAATTGAATTTTCGAGTTCGAATAATCTTTTTAAAATCAACTGATACCCGGGCATTTGCTAAATAGATAATTAAAAAATATATGAACTTATTTTTTTTATTACTTGAGAGTCGGACAAAAATCCATTCGATTCATTCTTTAAAAATAGTTTTAGAAATTTTTCCAAATTACTGACAACAACTGTTTGAACAATGGTAGAGTTATCGGACATTGTGGTGCAAAAATCATTTATAATTAAATGTTGTTGCTGTTTGCCAAGCTTATCAGCTATCTAAAATTTAAAAAAATATATTTATTCATAGATTTTTTTTTATGAAAATTAATTTATACTGGCATCATTTGCAGGGCGATAGCCTCTCGGACTTTTTCATTTCTATCCTTCACCAGACTTGTCAAACATTGACTTAGCTTATTCTCAAAGTTAACTGAATTCGTAATCAAAATCACACTCTAATATAAAATTCTTCAATACTTTATCATATCAAAAATAAACTAAAATTTACTGGAAAAGCACTGGCAAGGCTTATTTTACTCATGTTCCAATTGTATTTTGTCTCATTCACAGACTTTAATTGTTAAATTAATTAATATTTTAGTTTTTTAAAGATTTTTCAATGTACTCTTTTGGAAAAAAGGCTTTCATTTTTACACAACTGATAGAAAACATCAACAAAAAAGAGCTTTATTTGAGAACTCATAATTTCTTGAGAAAATTTTGTTTAATTTTGGAATAAAAGAATTGTACAAATTTACCATAGAATGACTCAACAATAATTCCTAAATTTTTTGACACTGTAAGCAAGTAGTTTTCATCCCGGGTTGACATGCCATACTCAATAAATGACTGAATTTTTTTCAAAAGATAATTTTTGGCATCATCTAAAGAAGAAAATAAATGTTTTGTCACTTTATCTTTTTTTCCAACTCACAATCTTGGAACATATCTAACATGTCAATCAAAGACTGAAAGCAACTGGTTCGAACAAGCATTGATTCATCGCACAAAAACTTGAACATTTCTGGCACAACAAGATCCATACAAATTTCGGAGCCGAGGCTTTTGGATACAGTTGACAAGCACCGGCAGGCCGTCGCTCGGATTTCGTACTGAGTGTCATTGCACAAATCGAGCATCACAGGAAATATCAAGTTTAAATTTGTTTGAGGCAGTACTTTCGGTGCACTACGGGACAACAAAAAACACAAATACTCGCGGCACTTTCTCGAAGAATATTGGGTTTTTATTTTTGTTATAGAATCCGAAATCTATTAGAAAAAAATTTGTTTATTACAATAAAAAAATATTTTTTTTAAATGCCTACAAATGTTTTTATTAAATTTTCTGGTAATAAATCAACTATTTCAAATATGACTTCGGTCCAATTTTTGAATATTTCCGTATTTTCTAAAATAAAATTTTTAATTATTTGAAACAAGAAACCCACTACAAAAGAACAGAACAAAATGGCTTGTTTATTGTTAATAATTCAATTTCTGATTTTACTTGATGATTTTATTTTTACAAAAAAGATTTAATTTTTAATCTATTTAGTTATATTGAAAAATTAAAAAATTAAGATTTAGCTCAATTCTCTTTCGTTAAAAAATAACCAAAAAAAAGAGCTAATAATATTTTTCCTAAATTACTTAAAAGTGAAATTTTAGTTTTATTTATTTAAAAAAAAAATAGATATAACGTATTTGCTGGACATTTACTGGACTTGCATCTAAAGTAAACTTTTATGTCGCTTTGTTTAAATCCTGTACGTGGTCCTTTTTGGATCAATTTTAAAAAACAAAAAAATTTTTTTAAATTTCTTTCGAAATGTCCACACAATTGTTCTACTTTTTGGTTCAGAACCATTTGATACAATAACGGGTGACAACATAAAATCGAGACGAACTTTAAGTTTGATTTGCAATGCTATTTGGATTTTTTTTTAGATCTTTTTTCATATTCTTGTAGTAAGTTTAATTTTAAATACGATTAAAAAAAATTATACAATTTGAACTAAAAATGACCAAAATAAATTCATCTAAAGAAGAGGCCCAAAGAATTCGCGCATACGCGTTTTTTACAAATGATTTCGGCGCAAAAGTGGACTTGCAGTCAACCAAACTGTCTATTAAGACTTTATAAAGCATGGAGTCATTCCGTTTATTAAAAAGCATCATTCAGACGGCAACTATAAGTTCTGGCCCGACTTGGCGAGCTCTCATTATGCCAATACAGTGGTCAACTACTTGATTGACCAAAATATCAAATTTGTGCAAAAATGCGAAAACTCTGCAAATGTGCCAGAAGTACGATCAATTGAAGATTTTTGGTCCATTTTAAAGGGGCAAGTGTGAGAATGGCTGGAGAACAAAAAACTTAGATAAACTAAGGAATAAAATACGACTTTTTACAAGAAATATGGACCAAAATCTCGTATAGGACCTTTTGGCCTCTACATCCAAACGACTCAATAATATTCGAAGATATGGACTTATTGAAAAAAGATAAAAGCATAAATAAAAACCAGAATAAAAATGCTATATTCTCTCAAAATTTCGTTTTATTTAGATAAATATTAAAGGAGTTATGACCTTTTAAAGTTTGTCTCGATTTTATGTTGTCACCCGTTAGTTTGATTTTTAGAAAGGAAATTTTCAAATTCAATCATTTTTGTTCTAACTCAAGGAAAAAAATATATTTGAGAATTTATCATGTAACAGAAAATCAAACTTAAATAAAACTTGTAAAAAAATTACGAAAATCACTTTTTTTCCCTGTATTTTGAGTGATGCAATTAGAAATTCAGACTAAAATAAATAAATTGCTGAATAAAATGATTAAAAATCTAATTAATTTTTTTCTATTAAAAATTATGCCTCACTTTCCATTAAGAACTTCGGCTACTCTGGACATTCAAGACGCATTAAGTGAATCTAATCCTGATACAATTGAGCGAAGACTAGCTAAGTTAACAGATGGTAAATAGATGAGAGCTGATGAGGTTCATTCCTTGATACTTAAGAACTTTGCAATGAGATGTTTGCTGATGACTCAAAAATCCTAGCCATTGTTAACAGAGTTTCGGATCGAATGCCATTTCGATCGATCCGATCGATTGATTTTCGAAAAATGAAATGTTTGTGAAATTTTAGTACAAATTCTAGTACCAAAATTACAGTACCAAAAGTAAAAACGTTATAATTTTCTTTCTAATTGTGCAAAAATGGGTCTGTAAAGATTACAATATTGTACAAATTTGTACAAACGAATTCTTAGCTGTGCAAAAACTCTGCAATTTTGTGTAAAATTCACACCATCAAACAATATTTGATTAAAATATGCAATTTTAGAATATGAAGTCAATTTTTAATCTATATCTAAATTTATATCTAAATTTAAATTTATTCTATTTATTCTATAATATTTTATATCTAAATTTTTTCTAGTTTCTGGGCATTGTGAAATTTCATACAAAACTTCCAATACAAAAATAAAAAAAATTTATAACTTTTGTTCTAAATGTCAAAAACTT
Organism: Brachionus paranguensis; assembly: GCA_016802215.1. Classification (NCBI taxonomy): domain Eukaryota; kingdom Metazoa; phylum Rotifera; class Eurotatoria; order Ploima; family Brachionidae; genus Brachionus; species Brachionus paranguensis. Next base: position 1,431,125 of record JAESIX010000015.1, on the reverse strand, counting down.
GTTCTGCAAATGTAACAAAGTGAAACAACTGTTGTTTCACCTTCTGTGGAAGTCTGCAAAATTGCACCCTATTTAAAAGTATCAAAAATAAAACGCAATTAATTTGCAGAGATTTTGCAGACTTTTACAAAAGGTGATACAACAGTTGTTTCACTTTGTTTCATTTACAGAACAAGTTTTTGACATTTAGAACAAAAGTTATAAATTTTTTTTATTCTTGTATTGGAAGTTTTGTATGAAATTTCACAATACCTAGTTTCTGGGTGTAAAGTATCCTTTAGCAGAGATTATATTCAAGCGTAGTGCAAAAAGATGATGCAACAATGTTTGTTGCACAGAACTTATTTTAAAACTTTAGTAGATTTTTTGTCATTTTGCTCTGTAGCTTTGCCAAACCTCTTTTATTTTCAAAAAAATTAGCTTTACCATAATCATTGGACTTTTCACTGTATGCATAAACCTTGTTAGCTATCGAGTCGATGAAATAATTGGCAAAATCTTTGCTAGAAATTAGCCCGGAAGAAAGAATTTGTGCCATTGTGGAGCCAATTGTCTGGTAGAACTCTAAACTTCTGTTTGTTTCGTCTATTAGACATGTTTCCTTGGAAAGAAATTAAGAACAAGCTTTGTCGAGGAACAAAGTTTACTTTAAATTTGGGAAAAATTCTGTGAATGCACTGAGATTTGTCCATATTTAGCAGAATGGGTATCTTTTGAATTCCGACAACTATCTGGGCCTCATAGCTGCTGTTGAGCAGAAAAATTGTCTTGCCGAACTCATTCAAACTCTCATCTATCATGTGACTTCTCAGCTCTTCGGCACTCTTAAAAAAACAAATATTTTTTTTTTTAATAAATAATAAAAAATTTTAAACAAAAGTTTACTTTGACTCTATTGATCGGTTTTTCGATCAAGTCATCCAAGTCGTCTTCGTATAGCCCAGTATCCATTTTGGGTTCTAGTTTTCTACGGATACTACCAATTTGTACTTGATTGATTCACATAAATTATTTCATAAAAACACAAACAAAACGCTACTATGGTAAAATTTTAATTAGATTGTCTCGTTTTTATCTAAAGACCTTTTTCATTTATTATATCTAGGTAGTTTATTATTCCAATAAAATTAAAAGTATTTCTTAAACTAGTGTTCATGATCAAGAAAAGAATTTGAGAAAAATTTTTGTTGGTTCTGATTTTTAATTAAAAGTAAATAATAATAAAAAAAAAGAATTTAAATTCAAATTTTTTATTTTAATTTTTATCTAAATAAATAGTTGTGTGTGTGGGAAAAATTATATTTTTTACATGCCAGTTTTTAAAGTTCAATTTTTCTGCATATCGAGCTGGTGTTACCAGAAGTTTAACTTTTTTTGTGTAAGAACAAAAACGTAGCAAATTAGAATAAGAAAAAAAGGTAAATGATTGCTTATTTACACCTTCTGCATGATTTTATTGAGGCTTCGAAGCCTTTAATGAAATAATTGAATCCATAGTAATTGTATCCCAGAGGCCTCGACTCGGAACAAGTGACAATTTTAGTCTGCCAAAATTAGCTTTTTTAATTTTTCTTTTAACTAATTTCACAAGGCAAAAATCGCTAATTTCTTCCTAAGCAACAATATGCCCCGCGTGGATGGATAATGAAAAAATTTCGTAAATAATGCTCGAAAGAACTTGAAAGGTAAAAATAGGAAAATGAATGTTTGGCTCTGAGAAATCTCAGCACAGGAATAAGCAGGTTCTATTAGCAAAAAATTGCTTGTCATTCAACTAAAAAAGTCGTCAAAATTAAAAATTAAAATTGGAAAATTAAATGACCTCTTGTTAGGCCTACTTTTGGCCCTCGACAAACTTCAATGTTGACTTTAAATAGCTAATTTGGAATTAATATTTAGTCATTTTTAGTTTGACATAAATAGGTAGATAAAAAAAAATTATGCTCATACTATTGAGTTTATCTGTAAATTTTAGGACAATAAATCATATGCCATACAAGAAACAAAAAAAAAAGAAACTAATTTTCTATGACACACTTATTCTGATATTTGTTCTATGGATGAAATTTTTTGGTTGCCATGGCAACTGGCAATTCATTAAACCAGTTAATTAGCCGAGTTTAAAAATAACCTTAGCTTGGAAAAAATTCATCTATTTTTAAGTAAATTAGAAATTTTCCAGATAAGAAATGCTCAATGAATAACTATTTTGTTCTAATTGAATTACGTTCAACAAACTGAGTAGTTTAATTGCGAATTTTAAACTAATAATTTTGAAAATTACGATTTTAGAAATTGGATTTGAAAATTTTTCTAATTAGCCTTGGGGTCTTAATCTAGAAATTTGGTTTTTTTATAATTAAGTTTTGCCTAAGATAATTTAATCTTAAAAAAAACATTTATTTTAAATGTTTTATTTTTAAATAAATAAATGAAAGAAAATTAAAATTTTTGTTTTAAAGCGATTTTAATTAATAATTATTTAATATGGGTGCGTCACTTTGATTCATTTCATCTAAGTGCTAAACTGCGTGTGGATGCTAATAAATTGTAAAAATTTATTTTTTCCTCAATGCTATCGAAACTAATATAAAATTCGCCGTATTTTTGAGCTTTTACCATAATCACATGAGAATACCCTAAAATAAGAGAAGTCAATTTTTCTTTTATTTTTAAATTAACAAAATTTTACTTTTAGTATCAGCCATGTCATTTATTTCCAAGTTATAAAAGCTATCAATAAGTTCCATGTGAATAACAACTTCCTCGCTATGCCTGAAAACAATTTAATTATTTTTAATTTAAATTTTTTTTTCAAGTAATTTAATTACTTTATAAAAGGAAAATTTTGTTTAATTCTTATTCCGATCAAAATTCCGTCATTAAATAGAAAGCAAACGATTTCGTTAGCAAATTTCATTGTTACTCGATTGAGCATCACTGCCTTCTGTTCCTTGACTAAATATCTTCCAGGCTTTAGCAAATCCTTAATTTTGTCAAAAATTAATTTGAAAAACTTTGTATTTTTTTTGGCAAACCGGTGCGCCAAGAACCAATTTTTGAATCTGTAACATGCGGTATTTTTTCTCGACCCTCTGTTGAAGCTTTTGAAAAATTTTGAACAAAAATAAAATTTTTTTTCCAACAGTACCTGTTTAACGTAAAGATAAATTTCTTTTAATTTATTCAATACTTTGGTAATATGGGCTTGATCTTGGTGCTCTTTGGGCGTATGAAGCTGTAAAGATCCTAAAATGCTAATGTACTCTTTAATCCTTGTCCATGGTGATGCCATCAAGTCTTGGATTCTTTGATTTAAACAAATTTTTTTTAGTGATAATTTTTGTTTATAGAGCGGGCAAAGAATTAAAATTGTTTTTTTTTTTTCGATAAATATTCTCTGACATTAAATAAAAATAAATTTAATAGAATTATTTATTAAATTATTTCAAAACTTTGACATCACATAACCTTGTGATAAAACAGATCAGATCCAACAAACTCAAACAAAAAGAATACAGACAAGCTTATATGAATAGAATGTTCAATTTTATTTTTAATTAATTTAAACTAATTGTGAAAGATAATTTAATGAAAAAATTCAATCAGATTTGTATTTACACAAACTTTTTTTTTCAAAATAAATCAATTTAATGTTTTGAAAATTTTTAGAATTAATGTCAGAGTCAAGTTTTTAATATTCAAATTTTTAATTTTGTTTTTTGATTGATTTAGAAATAAATACTAATAAACAGAAACCGTTTTAATTAAATTCCTAAATTCTTTTTGTTTATTTTTTGATTAGTTTTTTTTTCGTAGTTAAAAATTCATTTTAAATTAAGTCAATTTTTTTACTTAGCAAAAAAAAAACTAATAAACATACCTCATCATATTGGTTAAGTTTGTATTATCGATTGGCACTAAAAATTCCCTAAATTGAGGGTTAGTGGAAATCAATTTGTCAAGTGTAGTAATTATGGAATCATTGTTATTGGCGTAATTAATTACAATGTCTGATTTCCTGGTAAATTTATACATTACGTCAGCAATACAAGAACTAAAATTCCAATTTTGAACTCTATTATTGAATTCCCGGACCATTTCTCTAAAAATATACAAAAATCATTTTTTATGTAATGCAAATTTTTTTTAGAAAAAATTTAAATTCTTGGCGTTGAGAATTTTATTAAATTTTTTCATGTTGATAAAAAATAAAACATCAATCAGATCGGACTGATCGATCATTGATTGATAATTTGATTTAATTACAAAAAATAAAGATTCTTTTTTTTTAATCTTTTTTTGTTCTTTAAAAAAGGAAATATTTCACTATAAAAAATTTATTTAGAAACTTACTTAGATATGTGATAAAGACTGTTCATTTCATTAAATAGCATATTTAAAACAGATTGAGAAATAACGACCCTTGTAAAAAAATTATTTTAAAATCTTCAAAAATTTTGACAAAAAAACTTGTTTCCAGAATCAAGGCAAGCTTTCAATGGTTTGACATAATATTTTTGTATTATTTCAAGAGATTTGAAGAAGTCTATTTCAGTTTTTACCAAATCTAAAACAATTTGAGTGCGCATGTTCTGTTCTATAGACTCGGCATCACTTTTCTTTTAAATTTTTAAATTTCATGATTTAAATTTTAAAAAAAACCTACTAATTTTAGAAAAGTAACTAAAGCTTGATCGGCTTTAGGTGAATCATCATTTTGTTCACATGGTTCATTGTGATACGAGTTTATTTTTTTAGCAATCTCATCTGATACTCGAGTGTAAAATTCTTTTTTATCTCTAGCATCTTCAGAGGCACACAAAAGAATTTCCTTTAGCTCTGACTGAAATTTTGTGTCCATTAAAAATTGGTTATTGTTCAAACAGGTGTAAATGACAGCGCCAACAAGTCTATTTGAAGTGAGTTTATCGGTTTCGGATATGTATCCACTCATGACCAAGTCACGGACCCGATCGTGGGCATCGTCAATAATGTCAGAGTATTTTATCCACAAATTTAATTTACTCTCAATAAAATAGTCCATTAATGGACTAATCTCAATATCTGGTGAATTCAGCCATTTTCCCTTTACTTTTTAAATAAATTATTTTTTTTATTTTTTATTTTTTATTTTCAATAATTTTACAAAATTTATAGTTATATTTAAAACCGGTCGGAGCTCTGATAATCAGACTTGTAAGTTCATAAAGATTGTCTAAAAGCTCAAGTCCATCAACTAAAAAAAAAGAATAATTTTATCAATAAATAAATATTAATAGAAGATTTAAGCTCATGAATTTAGGATGCAACTTTCAAAATTCCTTCATGTTCAAAAATGAAATTCTTGACAAAAGAAAAAAAAACTTTAAATTATTATTGACAAAAATAAAAAATAAAAACTATCAATACATTATATTTTTCTGAATTTTAGACTTTTGAGCTAATTATTTCTAATCTAATAACTCATGTAACTCCATCAATCTTATAATTTTCTTTAAATTAAAGCTTCATTCAATTTTTTTGAAACCATTTTGTAATTAAAATCTTCTTATCTGCATTTAAATTTTAAAAATATTTTAAGTTACTACGATTTATTTTATGGGGAACTATATAAATGTTAAATAAATAACCCTTTTTATGTAATATAATGGCGTTATTTGGCTGTATTTTTATGGAAATTGGGTACATAAAGTGAACAAGAATTTCGGAGCAATTTTAAACTTTTTTAATTTTTTCATGCCAAATTCTAACCCATAAAATTCAAAATTTTTTGTTATTTATTAAGGTTTTATAACTCGAAATTAAAGGATAAATAAAATAATTTATATTGTGATCTCATTTTATAAGTTAAATAATCTTTGAATAAATTTTTATCTTTGCGACTGATAGTGATTTCATAAGAAAAAATAAGAAATTAATATTTTTTTAATTTAAAAATAAGTTTTTTAACATTAAACCCCAAACCTTCTGAAATAAAGTTTTTAAAAAGATTATTTTGATAATTTAGGTTAAAAAATTTAAAACAAATCAAAAACCATCGAAGTTCTCAAAAAAGAAGTAAAATTTTTTAAACTATCTATTAAAAAGGAAGATTAAATATTAAATTTTTCTTCCTTTCAACTTCTGTAAAAGATACACCTTTATTTTGCTTTATTTTATTAATTTCTGAACTCTATTGTTTTTTTAAAAAAAGAAGCAAAAAATAAAATTAATCAAAAAAAGTTGACAAAAGTTGGCTGGTGACTGTTTCTAACTTTAAAATAAAAATTTAAAATTGATAATTTTTTGTTTTTAATTATATTAATTTTTTTAATCCAAAATAGAAATTAGTTTTTTTCTATTGAGCAAAAAAAATTTTAGTATTAAGTAAAGTTTAGTGTTATTTAGATTTTTGTTTGTGGTTAACAATTTTTTAATTTTTGGGTACTAATTTTTGAACACGAAAAATTATTATTTTTTAATATAGTTATTTCAAATTTTATGCGCTATTAATTTTTTTTATCTTTTTAATTTTAAAAAGCTTTTTTTAAACAATTTTAATTTTTATTAATTTTTTAATAAATGAAGTGTAAAAAACTTAGAATATTTGATGAAAGAATGTTCGCAACACTTGCAATTACAGAGCTTATTTTTTTATTGTTGTCTTCTTTTACTGTTTTTTTATATTGAAAAAACCAAAATCAATTTTTGATTGTCATAAGATAAAAAAATATGTTGAACTTAATTCAAAAATAAAAAAAAAGCTATTCTATTTATACTTATCAAAATTTTAGGATTTAGCAAAAAAAATTTTCTAATGATTGGGCACCATGATTTAAAAAATCTACCTGAACTTCCAAGAGGAGCAAAAAAGTCAAATGTACAATCTTCCAAATTAATAAGTTTATCTCTTATTTTCATAAAAAATCCGCTTATTTCTTCACTATTAACATTGAATTTGTACACTATACTATCTTTAGTTAAACAAATTTGTCCTGGCTTTTCAAAATGAGTCATAAATGCAACAGATCTTGGAATAAAAAAATTACTAAGGAAAATTTTTTTTCCAATTTTACTTGACTGATTTTCCTCTGAGAGTTTTTTCAACGTTGAAAAGCAAACTTTGCAAATTTTCCGAATCAAAATCGTAATAAATCGGAACTATATCATTCTTCAGTGCATCCAATAAAAGCTTAATTTATTTTTATATTATTTAATAAAAAATTAATAGCAATTTAAAAATTAAGCTTACACATGAGCAAGGAATTTTTGAACTTAGAAAAACTAGCCTTGATTGATCTATCTTTTTACCGATTGATAAACTTTTTGATAGAGACTGTGTATTTTGGGATTCTCTGTAAGTCAAGTAAGCGTTAAAACTTGATTCTGTAAGACTCCTGTTCCATTTAATAAAAATTTAAAAATTTATAAAATTTAAAAATTTTTAAATTTTTAATTTACGTTGCAAATAAGTCCGACTCGGACTTTCTCATGGTTTTGTAGTGAGCTTTAGCTTCGGAAAAATGTGCGGGTAGGCTTTTTCTGAATTCCTGAAGCAAATTTTCATTAATTGATCTCGAGTGTCCCAGTGATTTTAGACTTGAATGGTGAGATTCTTTGGGAAAACCAAATGCTGTAGCGTACAAAGCGTTTATTTCATTGTCTAATCTTGGCTTGTTCGGATTAGTTGATATTGAGTAAAAGTATTTGTCTAATTTTTTCAAGTCTGTTGGAACTTTGCTTGCTGGTGACCATGGCTTACGTGATGCCATTATGTGACCTTAAATTAAAAAATTTTTTTTTTAGAAATAATGTTATTTAGAAAAAAAAATTTTCTACTTTTTTCTTCTGGATCAAAAACTCGCTTTACTGTCTGGTACAAATACTTGTTCTTTTCGTCATCAGTCAATTCACGATGGTACAGACTTTTTCGGTACTCAAAAGCAGCATCCTAAGCATTTAGATAATTTTTTTTATTCTTAAAATTTGCGCGGAATTCAAATTCTTACCTTATTCAATGGATGAGCTTGGATTCTCTGTATTGACTGAACATAGTGGGCTTTCCAGCATCCAAATTCACGCTCAGTAGGCTTGTAAGGTAAATACCAACCAAAATTTAGACACTTAGGCATCCAGACCTCTTCCTAGAAAAAAAATTCAATACTCATTTCCATAAAGCAAGTCTTTTTTACTTGTTCAGACAAGAACTTCCAATGTGATGAAACTTGGGCACATCTGGCCAAGTCTTTGGGAGACAGAAAGGAAAAAATGTATGCAGATAAATATTTAGGAAGAACTGTGGTAAAATCTTTGCGTTCACAAACCCCAATGTCATTTAAAGTGTCTTCTAGAAAGCATATTTGAGTTGGTTTACACCGCGATAAAATATTCAGCAAAAACCATTTTCGCTGTTTATCTGTCCATAAATCAAACTTTTTTTAGCAAATAAATAGCTAAATATTTCCCAAATTTTTTTAAGATTTACCCAATTACATGCTAATTCAACTCTTTCCTCAAAAATCTTAATTAAGTAGTTTAGTGGAAATTTTTTGAATATAATATTTGAGTATTACTATTCTATTTGATTCCCGATCCTTGAGTGGAGTCCAGCTGCTATTTACAGTTTTGTATTTATTAGTTTCCAAAGCGAATTTTTCGCGCACTCTTTTTATCTTAGGAGCTATTTTTCCCAGCACTTTGGAATCATCATTAGTCAAATTAGCTATAGTTTTTTGAGTAATAAACATTTTTAATGCAGAAAATTTTTAATTTTTTCTCTTTTTTTAATTTATTTTGTTACGCAACTTAGTAGAATGAATGTCAAATGGTTGCCTGGTAACATTATTCAACACCTAATTGAGGCAAATTTTGAAAAATTAGATATAGAATTGTAATGCGCATTTAGCAATCAAAGTAAATTTACTAAATTAAAAAAATAAAATAATAAAAAAAATTTATTTTTTTTTAAATTTTTTAATTTTTGAAAAAAACTAAAAAATTCGTCCCTAGGTGGATTCGAACCACCAACCTTTCGGTTAACAGCCGAACGCGCTAGCCGATTGCGCCATAGAGACCCGTTGACATTAAAAAAAATAAACTTCTATTTAACTTGTTTACCTAGTTTAGACAATGATTTTTACAATTTCCTGTTATAAATTTAAATTAATTTTGCAAAAGTAAATCAATACTATACACAAAAATTATTTTTTAATTATTTTTTTCTTTAGTTGATTACATTTATCGGGAAAAAAAATAAAATTTTAAAATTGACGAATATTTCACCTAAAAATTAGTTCATTTAATTTTTTTTAAATATGCCAACATATTAAAATTTGTTATGAGCGACAGAAAAATTGTTTTTGTTGTTTATTATTCAATTTACGGTCATGTGTATGAAATGGCGAAAGCAGTATGCACTGGTCTGGAAAAATCAGGTGTTAAATCACAAATTTTTCAATTTGAGGAAACTTTGAGCGAAAATGTTTTGCAAAAAATGAAAGCAAAAACTAGAGACAACTCAGTGCCGGTCATAACCGCGGATAAATTAGTTGAGGCCGATGGTATTTTGTTCGGTTTTCCTACTCACTTCGGAACAGTGCCCACACAGGTAAAAACATTTTTCGACTCTTGCGAAGATTTGTGGCTTAAATCGGCACTTAGCAACAAATTTGTCGGCACATTTTTTAGCTCAAGCTCAATAGGCCAGGGTCAGGAGTCTACCACATTTACTTGTATCCCATTTTTTGTCCACATGGGAATGATGTATGTCTCTATTGGAAGCAAGCATAGACTTTTGCAAGACAATTCAGCAGTCCATGGCGGAAGTGCATATGGAGCTGGGTGCATAGCTTTATCAAGCAAACCAAGTTTTCTGGAGCTTGAATTGGCTGAATTTCAAGGTTTGCTTAACTAAGACAATTATTAATTTTTATCTTTTATTTTTTCTTGTTTATAGGCCTAGACTTTGGCAGAATAGTTCTGAGTTACGGTAAAAAAATGCCTGAAAAAAAATCCAAAATTTGCAATGTTATATAATAATTTAAGTTTAAATAATTTGAATCCCATTTTTTTACCAAAATAAATCATCAAAAAATAGTTTTTAAATAATTCAGTTGATTTTTGAAGAAATTTAAATCAAAAGGATAAAATTTATAATTTTATTTAATATAATAGGTTCGGAATAGTAGAAATCTAATAGAACTAATTTAAAAATTGCTTGAATACCTTTTGAATATTACTTGAAAATTTCTTCATTCAGGCTTTTAATTTTCAACAATGAAAAATAATTTATAGGAAATTATAAAATAAACTAAGAGTTAAGGTTTCTATTTCTACATTTTGATTTCTAAAAAATATTTAAGCTTAATATTTAAGCTTTTTTTTTTAAAAAGAAAAAATTGTAATAACCTAATCTTAATAAGGATATATTTTTTGCTAATTTAATTTAATAATAAAGAAAGAAAATTATTACGAAATAACAATTTGATTATGGACGTCAGTAAACCTCACCACAAATTAAAAAAAAAATATCACAAATTCAGTAAAAAAATCACTTAAACAATAACTAAATCGTTTTTTTTTCACAAAATTGTTAAAAAATATCTAATACAGCGAAAATATCAATAATTCATTTATAATTTCTCTAATTAGATAAAAACATAACAAAAACTGTACTCAATTAACTAATTAATTACTTTTCGATTATTTTCAAAAAATTAAAAATATCAAATAAAGCCAAAATGTTAAAAATTAATTTATAACTTATGCAATATAATATGCGATATAAGAATAAATTTTCTTCTTTTTTTTACAAATAATTTAATTTCTTAAATATAATTGTAAATAAATTTTGAATAAAATCTGAATGTCTTCTGAGGCAAAATCAAAAGAGAGTTATTGCTTGATCCAGTTGACGATACACTAAACGAAGAGGTAGAAAATTTGTGAGAAGTGTAACGCGGAAATGTTAAAATAGGGGTTTTATTGTCCAAATGGGTGTACAAAAAAAAAAGTTAATTTGTGTATTTTTTTTATGTAATAAGATTTTACTTAATTAGTGAACAAAATTAAAATATAGTTATGATTTAATTGAATTAGTGCTATTTCTTCCTTTTTGATATATATTTTTACTTTTTGTCATATTTTTCTGAAATAAATAATAAAAACTGAATTAGTTAATTGTTTATTGATTTTGTTATTTTTTTTTACTGAATTAGTAGAGATTTTTACTGGTTTTGTGGTAAAATATTATTTGTGCTCTTTGATTATCTTTTGTAAATAGATAACCTTTTCTCTTGTTTATGTCGATATATTAAAGCTGTTGTTCTCATGAGTGTGTTCAACATTTTGAATGCTTAATGTTACTTTAAAGTCATCCCTATGTTTTAATAAAGAAATTCTTTTCGTACATTTGGAACATTTAAAAAACATTCTTTCGCCTTTTTTGGTTTTTCTTTCCTCTTTTTTACCCCATGTTGTCCCTTCAATTTTACCAATTCAAGCAAGAATTTTATGTTTAAGGTCATAAAGTTTTTCATTTGTATATTAGGGATCTTTAAAGATTAAATTAATTAAGTAATTAATTAGCTTTCAATAATCAGTTATCATCAAAGTAATCATTACTTTGATTTAAAAATTTATTTAGAATAAATGAATGAGTCAGCTACCAGAGAGAAGTATATTCTACTTTGACTCAATATTTTATAATAATTTAAATTTGACAAATTTATACCTTATAGCTTTTTTTTAATTTTTTTCTTAAAAAAGCTTTAAATGCTTTAAAAAATGTCTCCTTTTACACATTAAAGCAATTAAAAAATTTTTAATAATTTTAGTCAAATTCATTTGATTTAAAAGTTAATCTAAAAATAAAAAAAAAATTGGATTAAAAATTTTTATTTAATTTTCAAAATTTTTTCTCTTTTTCTGTGAAGAATTTGTGAAAAATTTTTGCTTGAGATCCATGTGACACAGTTTAATAGGTTCGCAGCGATTGCTCTCGAAACTATTTGACTCGAATGTTAAATCGGACAAGTCGAAAATTGCTTCGTCAAAGTCGCTGTTAGTTTCTTTAAAAGTCGAATTTAAATTGAATATTTTAAATTCTGTTTCCAAATCATTTTTTTTTGACTTGGACTTTTTTTTGTCGGAATTTTTCACTTTGATAAAATTTTTTCTAAAATGTTTCCTATACTCTTGATGAATGTCCAAATCTTTAAATTTATTAAGGCCACATTCGGTGTCATACTCGCAACGCCGCTCAAAGTCGGACAATGTTTCATAGGCATTTGTGATTTGTTTGAATTTTTCTTCAGCATAAACTTGTTTATTCTTGTCCGGATGGAACTTTTTTGCCAAGCTGTAATAGGCTTTTTTTATCTCATTTAAATTACTTGTACTTTTTATGCCCAAAACGGTGTACAAGTTTTTATTTTCCATTCTTTGTAGAAAATTCCGAATTCGGCCTAAATACAACAAAAAATGAATAAAACTTCAATATTTAGCTTGATTATTTAACTTGAATTGAATGATTAATGGTCAGTCACTTGGCAACTGACTGTTTATAAATTTAATTTTTAATTTTTAAAAATAAATAATAATGCTCCGGCTGGTTGATAGCATTTGGTTTATTGTTCTGACTTTCTCATTAAAAGGGTTTCAAGTGTTTGCTCGTTTTTTAATTCTATTTTTTTTTCTTTTTAAAATTGACTTTAAGATACAGATAAAAATCTAAAAAAATTTTAATTTAAAAATTTGCTAAGACTGTCGATTCTTGTCTGAGAATAAATATTTTCTCGAATTTTCAACAAATGCTTCGTTTATTTAATTAGGGCTTATTAGATTAAAATAGAAAAATCTTATTGACTGTTCTTTGAGATTTAAAACATAAAAATTAGTTCTAAATAAAAGAGACTTGAGGTCAAATTTTATTTTTAGTCTAGAGGATTTAAAATAATAATTCAAAGCATTTAATTGTAGTTGTAAATAGCTTAGGTTCAAGCAAAATATTAATTGTAATCTAATAGCTTTTATATAAAAGTAATAAAGCCCTATAGCGCAAATTTAGTTTTAGTCCAGAAGATAAAATGAGTTTTTAATTAGTTTGGGAATTAAGGTTAATTTTTTTATGCTCATATACTTTAATTGAATAAATTTAAAATTTTTTAAATTTTGATTTAATTAATTTTCAATAAATAATATATAATAAAAAAATTTTTTAAAAATTCTTCTATATTTAAAATATATTTTTTAATATCACTGCACATTTGATTCCTTCAATCAATTAAACAAAATAATTTTTTTTGAAAAGATCTATCTAATAATTAGAGCAAAAAAATTTGTTCAACACATTATTTAAAAGAATAAAAAAACAGAAATGAATATATATTTTTTCCAAAGTATGCCATACTTTGGACAGTCTAAATTATGCTTTTGATTTCAATCTTAATAATTTAATCAGTTTTGGGGCTTTTATTTTTATTAATTTTCTCATAGACTTTGAATAAATATAATTTTTTTTAAATTTAAATTTTAATAATATCAACTAAATCATATTTTCTAAATTTTATAAAAAGTTCATTCTATCTATTAAATTTGACCTTATAAAAAACAAGTTATTTGATTTATTTTTAATTTTTATTAATTAAACTCAATTAAAAATAAATGTTTTAAATTAAATATTTTTTTTTCTTTAATCCAAAGAAGTAAATTTCACTAAATTAGATAAAATGTCGCATTTAAGATTTTGGAAATCATTTTAACTTGGCAAGATAAAAATTCTAAATTTATCACTAGACAATTTAAAAAAGAATGTCTTTTTTATTATTTTTTTAAACCGATCTTTTAATAAGGTCTCTTAATTTAATGGGAATAATTTTTGGAAAAAAATATGTAATTAATCCTTTCTAATACTTTGCTTGGGAAAAACAAACTTCATTTTGATTCCACGTTACACATAATTTATTTATATTTTTAGTTATTTTAATTTTTAAAATTTTTAAGTTAATAATTTCTATGAGATTATCAACTTTTAAGAAATCAATAGCTTGTCGGCATAGAAATTTGGCAGGTATATTATCTTTTCTTAAAAAAGCTAATGAATATTGGGAATTTAATTGAACTATTATCAAAAAATGTAAATGGAAAAAAAACATTCGATTTTTTTAATTTTAAATTAATAATTAACTTTAGGGTCAAGGGATTAATATTGAGGTTTGCAAACATAAAGTGATTATTTAATACATCGATTTAAAAATGAAAAATCAAAAATTAACCAAATTTTTTAAATTAATTTTACATTAATTTTTCAGAAAAAAAAACTAACAAAATTAATTAAATTTAATAGATTAGTAGTAGTAGTATTTAAACCGTAAATGTATTTAAGTAGTAAAAAACCAATTCGAATTTTTTCTTGATAATTTTTATTAAAATAAAATGGATTTTTGCATTATAAAAAATTGACTTTATTAATTAAAATTTTATTATTAACACTTAATAAATTAAACAATGAACCAAAATAAAAAAATAATAACAAACGCTTAAAAATGAGCCAATATTTAGTCTATCAACTATTTCTATAGAGATCAAATGAGCCAAATTTAATTACTAAAGGTAAATTTAATTTTGATTATTTCTCCAAGGACATTTACATCAACTTTACTATTTACACACTAAGAATTTCACATTAAAAGAGAAAATCACTGTTTTATTTGGGTGTCGACTGTGCCATTTGCTTCCTTCTGGCAAGCTTTGAGCTAATTGGAATAAAAATTATTAATTTTTTTGAAAATTTTATTTTTATTTACCGAATTTCGCCGGCAAGAAGAGGATTTAGCGCGTACAACCACTCAAAAATTTCTTTGTCAGTCAAAGTCTGCATCAAGAAACCACGATGCTTGCTGGTCACACTAAGGGTATTTTGGTTCTGAAGCATTTCGATTTGTTCCTCGTTGTATACGATTTGAGAAGAGGACAAATTGATTAGACCGCGCTCTAATGGGTCCCTCTCATTGTTATAGATAAACACATGTGGTCGTCTGATGGTAACAAATCTTTTCGACCAACCTATAGACTTTTCTTCCAAAAAATTCAAATAGCCTTTTTTGGACACAATCGGATTTATTCGAACTTCCTCAATTTCAGCTATGTACTTAGCCCGACTGCGCGATGGTGACAGTCTTCGGCTCGGGTTTTGACACACTGTTCCGTGTTCAAATTCCGCCTCTTCTACATGCGTCAAACTCATCAAGCTTTCCATAGAACGTGATTTAGATATGGTCGGCTCAAAGTTTAAGAAGCTTTACAAAAAAATTTAGTTAAAAAAGGAGGAATAGATATGATTAAACATGCAGGATTCGGTATATCCCGAACGGAACAATTTAGAATGAATTAAATTTTTTACAATTTTAAAAAAATTTATTATTAAATTTTTTTTTTAAATTGTACCCTTTTTATCCGGCTCTTTAAGGACTTGATAAATAAAATATAAATTTTTCTTAAAAAATGAATTTTTTGAAAATGAAGATTTTAAAATTTGTTTTTTGAAAATCAATTAGATAAAATATTTGGGTTTGAATTTTTTGGTTAGAACTAAATTTAAATGCATTTGCTCTTCCAAAATAACATTGAAATGGTTTAAATTTAATTCTTTGTAAAAAAAAACACAATTTTTAATTTTAACATCTTTAATGCAACTAATTATCAATTGAGACCAAGGGTTCGAATAAAATGCCAGTTGAAAAAATGGCAAAAATTTCATTAAGTATGTTCATCATAATTTTATTGTAATTTTTTTTTAATAGAAAGATGTTTAATTATCAATTTTTATTTGAATAATGAATGTTTTTTTACCATATAAGTTAATTTCAAAAATTTATGAAAAAAATTAATTGCAAGATGAGAAAAAGTTAAAAAATGCTCTTAAAAAAATCATTAATTACTTAGCTTTTTTTTCTTTTGATTTCTTTTATACTTTTAAATCAACATAATATAATTTTAATTTATTTTTAATTTTTTGAATCAGCTTCATAGCAAGATTTAGATCGTTGTTGGAAACTTTATGTTTAGATATGGTAGAAAGATTGTATTTTAATCATGAGTTATTTTTTATAAAAAAAATTTAAAATAAATAAATAATAAAATCAAAAATTAATATTTTTTTGTTGATTTTTTTCAAATTTAAATCCTTCTTAGTTGTCCCATATAACATCAAAAATAGAATTTTTCAAGCAAAGGAAAAAACAAAAAACAAACAATTCAATTATTAAAAAAAAATTATTGTGTAAAGAAAAAATCAGAATAACCGCAATTATGTTTGACAAAATAATATTAAGTCTATACAAAACATATCTAAGAAACAACTACCAAAGAAAATACTTTATAAAATTAAAGGTAAAAAATCAAAAAATTTTAGCCGACTTTTCTTGATTAAAAGCTTTACCAAAAAACAAAAAAATTTAAAGTTATTAAAAATTATTTAGGCTTCGTCAAAATCTTTTTGAAAAAATTTAGTATCAAATGAGTGCATTGTAAATTTTGGAACAAAGAACAAAACAAAAATTTTAAAATGAAATAATTTTTTTTGTGAGTCTAAAAATTATTCTGCAAAATGTATCAGCTGATACAAATTGTGTACCACACAAATTAAGTCTCTGTAATGACTCTGCAATTTAATTTTAATGATTTTCTAATAAATTTAGTGCTTTGCAGACTTGCAGAGTTTTTGCAGAGACTGAATTTGGATGGTTCAAAGTTGTATTAGCTGATACATTTTGCAGAACAATTTTTAGACTCATAAAAAAAAATTATTTCATTTTAAAATTTTTGTTTTGTTCTTTGTTCCAAAATTTAAAATGCCTCATATGAGTTTGTCGACTACTTTAATTGAGATTGTACAAATTTTTAATTAAATTTTCTATTTGAATTTTTTGATTTTTGTTCTGAAATTTACAATGCCAAAAAAAATTATTTACACGTTTACTGAATAAAATTTTACATTAGATAGTTACAGATTCCAATGTATTATTTTATTTATTTTTGAATATTTTATTTTATGATTATTACTATACCGAAGATAATATCTACCATTTTTTATTTTTAAAAAAATCCCAGTCCGAAAAAACATGGAGCATCTTTCATTGCTAACATTTTTTTTCACTGTTCTATTTTATTTTTACATTTTTGATTTATTTAATCTGAAGGAACATTAGCTCAGGTTAAGAAATAAATAAAACAAAACAGTCTAACATTCAAATTCAAATTTTTTTAAATAAATGACTTAATTTTTCCCTTTTTTTAATATTAAGATTAAATCTTAAAATTCTTTTAGTAATACTGTGTTGCTATGCCACAAGGATTTTAGGAGAATTTACGTAATTTTACGTTAATTTACGTAAAATTTTTGAAAAATTTAAATTTAAATTTGAAGGTGACCAAATTTATTAAGGAAACAAATCAGGAATATAAAACAACTGTTGGAAATTCATTAAAATTAATTTCGGAACAATTAAATCACTTAAATACAAATTTGAGACAATAGAAAAAATAGCATTTTAAGAGATTAAGGAATTCTCTAAATTTAATTTTTTTCTTTTAAAAAGTCTTAGAAAGCTACATTTTTTTCACACTGGAACTATTTTAAATAATTGCAGAAAAAAGCAGACAAATACTCTCATAAAAATCTATCAAAATTTTATTATGTAAATAAATTCAAATTTTTTTTCCGGGTAAAAATATAACCAAGTAGGCCGGATAAAAGGCTAGTTCCGTTTAGGATTATTGATGTTTTACCAATTTAGTTAGTAAAGTTAAATTGTTAGTCTAATTTTAAAGCTTACTCAAAATTTAAGTCACGTCTAACTGTTTTACAATTACAATTTGTATTAAAGCATAAATGTTGATTGCGTAGAATTTTTTTTCTACGAATGTTATTTTTATGAAGTAAAAAAGCTATGTAATTTTTGTAGCTTACATTAAACAATTACACAAAGACTACATTTAGCATTGAATACAAACTTACCGACAGATGTCCATTGAACTTGAGCTTGTTTTAATTGAGCTGTATGGGGTCAAACGATTGAGATTTATGGGCGAAGGGTAGTCATTTCGGTCAGGGGTAAACAAATTTTCAACATTTGATTCATTGCGCTTTGAAATGTGATCAGATCCATCATTACTTACCTAAAAAATAAAAATTAAAAAATCTTATAATTTTAATTGAATTTTATTTTTGAATCAGATTTTTTTTAATTATCTTTTAAAATATAAATAAGTAGTTGTTTTTTTAAGTATTTTTATATAAATTTTTCAAAGGCATTTAAAAAATTTTAAATTATCTTTTCTTTGATAATGAAAAACAAGCCAAGTTGAGAATCCTATTTTTGGCAATAATATGTGGAGTGACACGTAGCACATTATGATGATATAATGATTCCAAAATATTCTTTAATGTTTTTAATTAGTTGCTTTTCTTAGTGTTTTAAACATTTGTTATTAATTTATTAAATTGTTTTTGTATTTAGAATTTTAATTAGACTTCGAAATATAAATACAAGCTTGCTTTTTAATAAAAGACAGAATAAAATATCTAAAACCAACTAATATCTATAGATCCACCAAGTAGCCCCAAAAATATCTCATTTTCTGATTTCAAAGATTTTGTAATTCATTTAATTTGGCATTGTGAAATTTCATTCAAAAATTCCAATACAGAAATAAAAAAATTTATTACTTTTGATCTAAATGTAAAAACTTGTTCTGAAAATGTAACAAAGTGAAACAACTTTTGTTTCACCTAAAGCGTAAGTCTGCAAAATCTGTGCGAATTCTGCAATATTGCACCCAATTTAAAAGTATAAAAAATAAAACGCAATTAATTTCACAGATTTTGCAGACTTACGCAGTAGGTGAAACAAAAGTTGTTTCACTTTGTTTCATTTTCAGAACAAGTTTTTGACATTTAGAACAAAAGTAATAAAATTATTTTATTTTTGTAGTGGAAGTTTTGAATGAAATTTCACAATGTTATTTAATTTATTGAATCTTTAAATTGTAATAAATGTTCTTTTTATTTAAAAAAAGAAGTAACTCATTTTACAAAATCATTCTGACAGAATAAAGCAGCTTATACACGTTGAACTTTTGGCAACTTATACTTTGACAAAAAGATTTAATCAAATTCGATTCAGAAGTTAAACAAAAAACTTCTTTATCTAATCTTCAAAATACCATAAAATTAACAAAAAATTACCTTTTTTACATTTCATGGCATTATTTGGTATAAAAACATGCAATAAAATGTAAAAAAATGTAAAACCTAAAGTAGTGAAAAAATGCTAAGAAACTAAAAAAATTTAATAAAACCAAATTTTTGACCGAAAAATTGGACTTTTTTGCTCTTCAGGATTTTTGTTATGTTTGACTTTAAATAACATAATTTTACGTAATTAGCCTTGAAATTGAAACGTAGAATATTTAGTTTTTTTATTTTAAAACAAAAATTGCTTACTTTTAATTTTTTTTACTAGAAAAAAATAACAGTAAAAAAAGATTCGAATTTTAATATATTTATCTTTTTCTTAATTTACTTTTTTTTTTAATACACTAATCTATAAGAAAAAATTTTAATAATAATTAAAATAATCTTTAATTTTTTATAATCAAGAAATTCAAATTTGAAAATTCTTTTAAAAAAGATTTAATTCTATTGTGAAAAAGTTAAAATTAGTTCAAAAGACTAAAGTGTTTAAAAGTAAAAAATAAAATATGTTAAAAAACATACTTCCCTTTCATAATTTGATTAACAACAAAATTTTCAAGTTTTTTTTTATTTTCCTATCCTCTAATTATTCTTTTTTAAAGTTTAAGAAACTGTAATCTTTTTAATTTTAATGTAATAAGATCGAAAACGTAACTCCAAATTATCTTAAAAAAAAATAAAAATTCATCGCACTTTTTTCATTCTTTTTCAAAATTGTGTGCAAATAGAAATAAATTTTTAATAGATAAAACAAATGTTGATATTCAATTTAAAAATTTAGGGGTCTACCTATTCAACACAATAAAAAAACTTTTCAACACAAATTTAAACTGATCGTCACAAATTTAAATCTTCCCATCACAAATTTTTCAAAAAAAGAAAAAAACTTTTTAACACAAAATTTTATCTTCTCAGCACAAATTTTAAAAAAAAAGTGAAAAAATTTTAAACACAAAAATTTTTTATCACAAAAATTAAAGACAAAAAAAGCTTTACAACTCAAATTTTTTTTTGTTTCAATTGTTTAAATTTCTTAAGAAATGCTTTCAAATTTTTTTAAAATTATTAAAATTAGTTTTGAAAATTTTTAAATTTCTACTTGAAAATATACCAACGTACTTACTTATACAAAGATTGTTATAAAACTAATTATTTAAGAAAAAAGTGTTCGTGTAAATACTACTTAATTATTATTAATTCTAATTAATTATTGTGGCTATTTTAATTATTTTCTAAAAAACTGTGTTAAAAATCGAATCATTCGAAAGTAAGACCTGACAAAAAAATTAAGCCTGCCTTTTAATAATTATTTTTTTAATCAAATCTTGGAATTAGATAAATTTTGAAATAAAAAAAATTTTAAAACCACAAAAAAATAAAAAATTTGTTTACATTTATATTGGGCACATTGGATGAAATAGACGAAGGCGTCTGAAGTTCACTGGAACTACTCGGTGACAATTTATCATCTTTGCTCGCATTATATCTTCCTTTATTGATCAATTTTATGCAATTGAGTAAAAGTTGTTTTTGGTTATCAGTGTAAGAACAAGTCTGGTACTCGTCATATAAAATGGTTCTGTTTGATTTGCATCTTTCGGGCTTCAAGCTCTCGTTGTCTTCATCCTCCTCGGATTTCATGGAATCCAAAGTGCCCTTAAGCAACAGAAAGTGTTTTGTTTTTTCGACCTGTTGCAGTCTGGTCAATTTTTCCAATTCCCATTGATGTTCAAAAATGAGAGAATCGCTCCTGGGTCGCCATCCTTGCAGCATTTCTTCGCCCCGCACATAATGGCTCGCTGTTTCCAGCACACGACCAAGTCTGCGATGGGCACCTAATTTTGTATCAATTGAAATCATATTTTTCACTCTATAATCTTTAAATTTTTTTAGTTTTAAAGCAACAGATCAACTAAATCAAGCTAGGTGTCATTCCGCATTCAACAGGGTCACTCATTGCTTTAATACTAAAAAAAGGTGATCACATTGACTTACCTGGACTGGCTGAGTCAGCCGCCTGCTTCACTGTTAACCGATAGACACCAGATACTTTATTTCCGTCAGATGACTTGTACATTCCTCCGATTAGAAGACTTTTAAGTGAGCGCAAATTAACTCGGGCATCGCGAGAGTAGAAAACTAAACTCAAATCTTTGGTTATGCAGGCTGGTTGTATGAAATTGTCTATTTCCAAGTAGCAGGTGATTGTGAGATAGATCCAGTCTTTTGGCGGAGTAACTCGGTTCAGAAGATGTGAGTTGTGCAACGAGCTGTCCCAGGCCACTTCAAACCGGTAAAAAGTTCGCTCGTCATCTGGCTTTTGGATGTAATGAGCTGAAACTACATTGAGAGATAGAACATTTTGGTCGTGATAGTTCTGGTGGCCTCTACTTCCGCGCACTCGACCTTAATTAATTTTTTTTTGATTTAGATAGAAAAAAGTTTTTTTGTCAGCTGAGTTAAGTGTTAGATTTAAAACTAAATTTCAATTACTTGAACGAGATTGAATTTTACCTTTAAGTTAAATAAATAATTAATTTTTTTCTATTTTTAATTTATTTCGTTAAATTTTATTTTATTAAATAATTTGAATTAAAATGGTTATCGTACAGTGATGTATTTTTAAACCAAAATTTTACACCAGAGTTGTGCCAAAGTCAAAGTAAAAGTCAAGTCGCCTGACTTTAAATAAAAAAATAATTGTCAAGTTGAAGTCATTTTAACCAAAATATTTTATTCCCATAATAATAAAAATTTAAATATTTAAACCAAATAACTTTCATTTTTTGTAATCCAATATCATTTTGAATTTTTCACATTTCAAACCAAAGTTTTTCTTTATGTAAATAAAGGTTTTCTGAATTCAACGTTTGTTCTTTTTTTTTCTTTTATTATATATATTTCTAACGGGCAAATCCTCCCCCGTTACACTTCTAAGTTCTGAGCACTCATTTTTGGCAAATTTTAACTCTTTTTAATCTAGTATTATTAAAGTTTTTAAAAAATAATTCCTCATTGATATAAAAAAGTAATTATCAAAAAATAATATTTTTAATGTTATATTTTAAATTTGAAACGGATTTTTCCAAGTCAAATCATATGACTTTAAAAGACTTTGAAATGACTTTTTTTTTTGACTTTTGCACAATTCTGTTTTACATAAAATATAGTAAATTTTGTTAAATTTTCAATAATAAAAAATTATAAATTTACTTTATTTTCGTTAAAAAAAAAATAAATTAAAAAAAAATTATAAAAAAATTGAATAATTTAGGCAATATGAACTTTATAATCAAAATGATCAAATCAAGCTAAAACTATTGAATAAATTGTAGCTATTCAATAGAAATAGATTTTACTTTTAAATTTAAAAAGGTATGTTAAAACCAAAAATGCACTAATTCTATTAAAAACTACAATCTATTTAATAGCTTTAGCTTGATTTGATCATTTGAGCATCAAAAATTGATCACAAACTTCAAGTTGCCAGAAAATTGGCATTTTTTTTTGAATGAAGATTTTTTTATAATTTGAAAGCTTTTCACACCAAAAATTTACCAAAATTTACGTAAATTTTAATAAAATACAATTTAGTCAGAGTAAATAATGGTAAAAATCGTAAAATCAAAAAAATTAAAATTTGTGTAAATGTAAAATATTTAAATAAATGGTTTATGTTTTTTTGTTTGACATTCAAGTGGTGTTAACAAATTTTGAAATTCTTTAATGGTGTCTTCTTGATTAAGAATTATCTGTTTTCTAAAATCTATTGCATCGAAAGGAAATAAGCTTAAAAGAAACAGTTTGGTGAAGTGGTTTGAATTAAAGAACTTAAGTCCTTTGAGCACAGTACAAGTTGGACAAAATTTTTTCCTTAAAAAAATTCAAAGCATATAATGCCAAGCGGAATTAAAAAAGAAATTATCATTATTGTAATTATTATTATTATTTGTTTATATTAACGCAAATTCTGGCGATGTCAAAGAAAGTAAAAATAAAAATAAAAAGTAAAAATAAGATTTAAGACAGTGTTTCATTGTATCATATTGTTTTATTCAAATATTTAGTTTTTTCAGTGTTTAATTTTCCATAATTTAGAGAATAAATTACAAACACCAAAAAATAAAGATAAAATTATATCAATAATTCTTGTTAAATCAGGTTTTCAAGCTCTTGGCGCTGCGTTAAAAAATAAATGTTTATAGTAAATTATAATCTATTATTTCTTCTTATTCGTAAATCTAAAATACAGTGATGCTATAATCTGACTTTTCTTGGTAATTTTACGCAAAAATGTGTAAATAGAAAGATGCCAACAAAAGACGATTTTTGGTAGAAATTAGTCTTTTTTTGAAAAAAATTATTTTCTATATTTACAAAAAAGATTTAATTGTATTTTAAAAAGTAAAAAATATAAAGATCATGTAAAAGTGTTAATGAGTTAAAATAATCATTTTTTAAACTAATCCACTTTTAAGATCATTTTCCTGGTGTAATTTGAATCATAAAAACAAAAACATGTTACCTTCTTAAATCAGTTATTCATCAGCTTATTAACTGATGCACAAAGATAAGTAATAATTATACTTGTCACGTATCTCAGAAGTTAGAAGCTTCGAAATGCTGACAGATACATTTAACATCTTGACTTAATTATAAGCTTGAGTTCTGTACACGAGCATATAGGTATAAATAAGGATTCCATTCTTAGAACTTCAGAACGTTCAATTATCTTAATAAAGCTTTAAAGACTAAATATTATATCTACTATTAACCGGTTACAAACATTCTTACATTAAATATCTTTACAGGGAGAGTGAAGTTGGGAGCAATTTTTTGGAGCAGAGCAATTTTATTCTAATAAACCATTAATAACTTTTTCAAAACTTATATTGATGTAAAATTTTTTTTTAACAATAATTAACAAATTTTGTTAAAATTTAAAATATTCTAAAATTTCTTTAAGTTTCAATATTAAAATCGAATTTTAAACAATTTTAAATAAATTGCTCTGCTCCAGATACAAATTGCTCCCAACTTCACTTTCCCATCTTTACATTCTAATAAATAAAAGCTCTTTCAGATGAAAAAAAATAACATATAATTAATTTTAAAAATAACAAGTAATAGAAAAAGAATATTAAAAAAAAATTAAAAAAATTAATATAAGGATAGAAATAAACTATTATTATTATTTGGTAGTTAATAACCAGCATTCACTGACTCAAGCGCTCTTCTTTCGACAAATTCGTAAAAAAAATTTATAGAAATTTATAAAAATTGACTTTCTGTTTTTGTTCGTATAAAAATTAAAGTTTTTGAATTACACTAGATATAAAAAAAAAATTGTATAAAAATCAAATTAAAAGAGGCAGGTACATCAACACATATACCAATACTGTTACAAAAGATTATATTTTTTTCCTCTTTCTTTCAAAATTCATTTAATTTTGATAACAGCGACAAGAGAAATAAACTAAATGTTTAATATTGAGCGCCAAGAGAAAGAAAGTAGATGGTAAAATTGTGGAAGGAGTAAGCACGTTGTGATGTAGCAAATCTTTTAGATTTTAATATTACTTAATCATCTGATTCTCAAAAAAAATCAATATCATATCTCTTGTTGTAGTACTTTTTATCTATTTAATTCAATTTGATTAAATTTTTTTTAAACCTAAAGAAGTTGTGCCGGATACAGATACAGAAATAAATTAATAATACTACAGAATTAGTTTATTCACAGAAAAAAAAAATATATTCACATGAAAAAAATAATGCTGTGAAAATTTTAATAACTTTATCTTTTTTTGTATAGAAAAAATAATTTTTTTTTAAATCTGTTCCGAGCATTTGATCTTTCAGAGTAAAACAAACTTAAAAAATTAAAACAAAATTCACAAATAATTTAAGATAAGTACATGATAGTCTGTGCAAAATAGGAGACTCATTTTTGAAAGGCAATTTTTCCCAAATAAAAAAATCTATTCTTACCTATAAACACTTCTTTCACATCCTTCCAAATTAAATCCGAGCCAGACTCGTGACAAATAGTAATGGCAATTCTGCGTTGAACTCCCTGATGCAGCAAAAATTTTCCAGTACAAGGCATATCTTCACTGTGATCCACTGCCACCGGAATATATTCACCACTAGCCTCCAGTTCACATATTTCGTACCAAACCAGCAAGTCATGCTCGGATCTGACATGTGACGTGCTCAAGTTCTTCCAACTTTGAATATTTTTCGAAGGTATTGGCTTGGACATGAGCGGCGAGTTTATGTACTTGAGAGGCGTTTTTTGCTTTTTATTCAAACTAAAATTTAAAATAAATTATTTTTTTCTCTCTTAAAAAAAAAATTTACTAGTCAAAGCTAAGCGCTTGGCCGTGCAATGGATGATGATGATAGTGGCCGAGTATTTCGAACAAAATCGGCTGATGACTGATATAATCAATGAATGACCTGGTCACAGTTACACTAAACTAAAAAAATAATTTTAAAGAATAAAATTTTTAAAACTTTTTTTATTAAAAAAAAAAAATTACATTTTGAATATGAAAAAATCCGAGTGGCGGTGCCTTGCTGTTGTTCTCTATGGGCTCTGTTGAAAAAGCCTCATTGTTTCGATGTAAAAAATTGAATTGACAAAAAATGTCCGAATATTCGGAACTAATTCCGGCAATGTCCACAATTATAATTCTAAATTTAAACTGAGATCCAATCTTGAGATGAGATTCCAATGTTGCCAAGTCAATTCTTTCCAATCTTTTGTTCAAGTCGTCCCTGGTCATCGGCACCGCTTCCCTAAGAGACAAACTAGCCGACGAGCTCGTAGACTCGGCGCTGAATACAGCCTTTGGTTGAAGGTCCAAATTTTTAAAGTTGTCCAAAGTGACTGACTGAGACTGGTAGAATGAAGAGTTTGCCGAGCACAAATTTTTGTCATACTCAGCCAACTTATGCTCAAAATAGGTGTCATCATCAAAGGCTAATTTGGCCCAGCCAGATTGTCTTAGGGGCGCACACTTGACCTCGTCGCACACCGACTGCTCATCCTCGGTGAGAATGGCCTGCAGTGCCACGCTCAGCCAGCCCTTCACAACGCCCTTCTCATTTACAATGGCCACTCTGTGAATCAAAGGTATGTTGTACAGCAAGCTGCTCAGGTACACAAATGACCTTCCGATCAGTCTGAACCATGGAAATCGGTCATAAAACGGGTCGCCGCCGATCATGGTCTCCATGTTCTGCGGGTCAGGCGAAGTGGGCGATGTGTCCGCCGAGTTAAAGTACATGGTCCGCATCAGCTCCAGCCTGTGTCTGCAAAAATAAAAAGAAGTTAATTGGGAGAATATTTTTTTTAAATGTGGATATGGATACGAATAGTCAAGGCACATAAGAATACAAAGCACAAATACAAAGAGATGGTCAGACCAGATAGAATACCTTTCGATTTGGGACGAGTGCAAGATATTGCTCAAGCCACACTGGCCCATTTCGTTGGGGTCGCGGTGCGAAAAAGAAGAGGGACTAAACATTTTAGTGTTTTGAATGTTACTAAGACTGTTAAGGCTTAGGCTACTGCCACTTTTACTGCTAGCAGGTGACTCGCGCATGCTATTCACTAGCAAATAGTTATAAGCCTTTACAGTAGATCTGCTAACTGATGAAAGACTAAACTGGAGGTTTTTAAAGAAAGCTGATGTCGGATTATTAGTTAGAGTGCTATTGGGTTCGTTTTGGAGCTCTGGTTCGCTGTTTTGACTATCCGTATCGATTGAGTCCGGGGCATAGATTATATGGGTCTGGTAAGTATTTGACTGGTAGTTTGATGGCACTGGCAAATCAACATTGTACAGTTTTCTCATAAGTTCCAATCGGAGCCTTCAAATTGGTTCAGGGTTTTAAATCATTTAACACAAATTTAACAATTTGGTTTTAAATTGACAACATTAAGCTGGGTGATGGACAAAAATGGTTTTGTGGAAATTTTTTTTTTTTTTTTTTGTTACCTGAATTTTTCCATTGACCAGTAGTGTATTGCACCGTTTTTGAAGTCCTGCACTTCGATGGCAACAATGGTGCGCAGTTTTTTGTTTGTGTCAATTGAGTTGTCGATCAAGTCCTTGGTCGGATAGAAGTCATTTTTGCGCACTTGGTCCTGATGTGACATGGTGTTTTTTAGCTCCGAGGGCAATGGTGAATACAATGTGTCCGATAATAGAACAAATTGAAATTGCACCTTTTAATGCAAAATTTTGGCTTTAATTAAATTGAAGATTTTGTGTAAAACCGCGCAAAATTGCGGCAATTAAGTTTAAAATGATTATTTGTTTTATTAAAAAAAATATGCACAGTAAGATAAAAAATTTAAATTTTTTTTCATTCACTTTCATTCACATCTATTTTTTTGAATTTTTTATATTTTTATTAAATAATTTTTTTTGATGAAATTAATTTTCCAAAAAAATAAGGGTCTAAAAATTATCTTTAGTAATAAAATAATCAATCAAGATGGTATATTGTAGTTTATTATCCAAATTGTTTTGATCTCAAATTTTAAAATTTAAAAAAAATAGATGAATAAGAAAAAAAATTTTAAATTTTTTATTTATCAATTCTGATATGAAAATATGTTTCTGGATCAAATTTTCAATTTTTAAATACTTAAAACAATCTAATACCAATCGTGTCAAGTAATTTCTTGAAAAAAAGTTGGTCGACCAAAGTTCACTGATAAACAAAAGCCGAAAATAAAAATTTGGAAATATCTGGAAGCCTTTTTTAATTGAAATAATTTCTTTAAAGGCTTTGGAATGATTTTGCCAGGTCTTTGAATCAAATGTTCAGATTTGTTTGTGACCATTTTTAGTTCAGCTATCTAGCTATTATGTTTTTCAGAAAAAATTAAGAATTACTTAAATATTGGAACCCTTTTGATTTGTAAAATTTGTAAATTTCAAGATTAATTTTTTTTTAATTTTTCAAAAAAAATTAAACAATCTCACTTAGTGTGAATTATTATTTAAAGATATTTTGACGGTTGTATTGATTCAAAAAATTGAGTAACCTTTCAGATATATATTTTAATTTTTTAAGTGGTGAAATACAAATTTTATAATTTGATTCAAAAGTCTGGCTTAATCATCCCAAAGCCTTTATAAAAAATGCTACTAACTACAAAATTAAATTTTTGATTAAAAATGTGTTCTTAATTAAAATGAAGTTAATTTTTTCAAATATAACATTTTAACTTAGTGATGAAATCAAATATTAGATATTCTAAAATTTGATATATTTTAAAATTTGGATGAATATTTATTTGAATTTAATTCTCATTAAAAAAAAATATTTGAATTTCCGATTTGAATAAAAAATTTATTTGAATAAGAATTTGAATTTAAAAAAAATTCAAATTAATAATTAATTTAAAATAATATTCGAATACAATATTTGAATTTAAAAATTAATCGCGACGCAAATTATTTCAATATATTTTAAGCAAAAAATATTATGCCAAATACAAAATTTTTATTTTAAATCGATCTACCATCTAAGTAAAAAAAGCACAAGAAAGTTGCTTACTATTTTTAACTTAAAATATTATTTTAAAAAAATTAATTTTTGATCAGATCTTACTAAATTAAAAATGCTAGATGTGTAATTTTAAATTTTAATTCATGAAAAATTTTCAAAATAATACAAAATTTTGTCTTTGTATTATTCAATATATTTGAATTACTTTTGAATGCATACAAGATTTTTTAAAAATTCAAATATGAATTACGAACGATAAAAAATTTGATTTCATAATTTGAATAATTTTTTTATTCAAAGATTCAAATATCATTCAAAAATTAAATTCGATTTCATTACTATTTTAACATGATAATTTTAAAGAAGCAATTCTTTTCAAAATTCATCTTGGTTAAATTTAAAATTAAAAAAAGACTTTTTTATAATTTAAATACTTTAATTATCTATAAATAAAATAGATTAAAAAAAAATATTAATTACCTTTTTTTTTAGTTCAACACTTATAGCATTAGCTTCTTTGAGCAAAGCAGCTTTTCCCCAGAGCTCATCCTGAAAATTAAATAAAACAATTAAAAAATTGTAAAAATATTTTTAAATAAAAAGAATTCAGCCAAATTTCTACACCCAAACGAAACAACATTTATAATAAATACGTAACAAATATGAGCCTAGTACCTTAATTTTCCAAGCAGGCTGTAACTGTATCGAATAATCCTAATAAAGGAAAATTTATGATAAACCACCCAGTTGCATTTTGTTTTAAAAAATAGGAAAAAAAATTAAAATTACCCTAATTGAAGTCATTTGATGGTAACGCCATCTTTTGGCCGCCCATAAAGCAAGCTGGTACTCTCTCTCCGAAAGAATCTGATTGTATTCATCTTCACCAGAAATGTTCGATTCATTGTCCAAACTTCCGTTCAGAGTGCTGTTCATTCCGCCGCCTGGCAATGAGGCAATGCAACTACTTGACATCATTGACTTGGTCATTATATCCACTTTTTTCTCCAAATCACTTATTTTAGATGTATACTCAATTATTTGCTCTTTGTACATTTTATTTGTTTCAACTTCTTTTTTGTACTGTTGGTCCAGGGCAAGAAGTCTTTCCATTTCTTGCTTGATATCGATGCCTTGCTTTTCCTTGAGCTCCTGAATAGCACTAACCCAATCGACTGAACTGCTGTCGGTCATCTGAGACGATGGCGATGATATTTTCTTTTCCTTTCGGGCTTGTTCCGGGTTATTAAACCGAAACACATGAGACTTGCCAAATATGACACGGTCACCACTCTTCAAACCAATTATTTCCTCTATTTTTTTTCCATTCACGTAGCACAATGCGTCATTCAAAGGCTTCAGCTCTACCACTTCATTACCTTTGTTCTCCAACAAACAATGCTCGCTTAATATATGAGTTCCGATCAATAAAATGTCTTGTGGTGTGAGAGCATCCGGACGACCAAGTCTAAATAAAATTTTTTTTTTTAAATTTTTTCTTTCACTTTTGGTGACAATTAAAATTAACTATTCAAAAATTTTATATTATAATTTTTCTTATTTTTGTAAATAGATTTTTATTATTAAAAATAATTAATTATTATACAATTTTTTCAAAAATTAAAATTGAACATCCTTATATTTCATTTTTTTAACTGGGAGAAATTTAGTTTCTAATTTTTTTTCTGTTTGATATTTTTCAATAAACTTTAAAATAAAAAAATTCCAAAAAAGAATTGGTTTTATTTACAAAAATTGAACAAGATAAAATTCAAAAAATATAATTTAATAAATTTTAATCACTTGATAGTTTTTCTGATTATCTTTTTTTCAAATCGAAATATCGTTGATTAGTTTTTTTATTTGTTGTTGAAATTTTAGGAACAAATTTTCGCAAATTTATAGAACAGATTTTCTTGAATTTTTAACCAAATAAGGTTTAATATTTTTATGATTTTTTTTTATTTTTAAATAAGGAAAAATAAAGTATTAATCAATGAATTTAATCACTTGTTTCAAATCAAAGATTTTTCAAAAAATTAAAATGGTTTCATAAAAATAATCTTTAGACCTTAAGGCTTTTGGCGATAAAATATCCTGATCTGAATTTGTTTATTCGCTTGGCATTTTAAGCTCTAAATTTGGTTCAATTGGGACTAATACCGCGCTCAAAGAAATAAAAATCTTCAATTTAAGCCACTTCAGCAAAGTATTTCTTTTAAATTTTAAACTAAAACTGAAATAAATATTTTTTTGTAAAAAAAAGAAAAAATGTATGAAATAAGTAATTGTATTTATTGATTAAAATAAAAATATATTAAAGAAAATAGTGAAAAAGTGTATTTAAGATATTTTTATTTGTAAAAAAAGATAACCAGAAAACTTTCAAGTAATTAAAATTTATAAAAAGAGATTTTTTGAATTTTATCCTGTATGATTTTTTTGTTAATAAAACCAATTCTTTTTTTGAACTTTTTTTGCTTTATGATTTATCTTATTTATTTAAATGTTTTTTTTCTTAAAGAAGTTATTTATCCATTGAGATAAAAATCAAAGTTTTCTGAATATTCGTTTAAAAAAAAAAGTCGAAGTTTAGTAACTGTAGAAACTATTATTATTATTATTATTAATTAAATAATTAATTCCTGATTTTTTCTTTAATTCTAAAATTAAATTTTCTTAATTAAAAAAAATTCAAAAAATCTTAAAGTAAAAAATATACAAAAGCCTAATGCCAAGATCCAGTGAAGTCAATTAAAATAATCTAATTATTAAAAAATGTGTGTCTTAAGCTGGGAAAAACTTAAATTTATTTTCTAAATTTTTATGAATTTAAAATTCATATCTAACTAATTAAATAATTAATTCTTGGATTAAAAACAAAAATCAATTTACCTTAATTTGGAAAATTGAAATAATTTTTAGTTAAATAAAAAAAAAAGAAAAATCAAAATTACTTGGTAACACCTTCTTTGATATAGTAGAGCAAACATTCGGACATGAACGGGTCCTCATTCAAATTGACCAAATGCGGCGTTTTTTTTGGTGAAAAAATGCCCAGCGCATTTCCATCATTCTTGGTCATAATACCGAGCTCCATGAGAGCAGCCTCTCTTTCAGCCATTATATGCTCAGTCCTCTTCAGCTTCATCTCATAGGTCTCGGTCAACTGTCCGATAATCTTCTGGTTTTCCTTCAGCCTCTCTAGCGCATCCTCGCTCTCCTCGGACACACTTTCCTTTCTGCTCTGAACAAAATTCAAGTTCATGGTACTTCCAGCCAAATTGTAGCAGGACGACGATTTGCTCAGACCATCATCCGGCACTTCATCAAAGCCCTCGCGCTTCAGTATCTCCCTCAAGCGGAATATCTCCTCTTTAAGCTCGCGAATCAGCTTTCCATTCGAGTCCTCATTCACCACAGCCTTGCACACAATCTGCTTGGCTCTGTCCGCATACCTCAATGTGCCCAGAGTTTCATCATAGTTGATGTCAGCAGGCGAAATGGCCGCCAGCATGGCAGTCTTCGAATTGCCGCCCAAATTCTCCTTGAGCAGCCAAGTGAGCACCGAGTCCCGGTACGGTATGAACTCGGCCTTTTTTTTCATGGCCACATTGGCTCCTTTTTTGAGGTTGTGGGAAGAGAGGGCGGATGGCGTGATGCCGGTCTCGGCCAGAGCCGATATCACCTTGCCCAAAGTGGTCAAAGACTTGTTGATGTTGGCGCCCTCTTTGAGCCGGGTGCCCTGAGCGCCCGTGGAGTTGGCGCGCTCACTGCCCGCCAGATCCACCAGGCTGATCTTGCTGACCCTCTCTGTGTTCAGGTCGGTCTGGGTGTCGTGTCTCTTCTGTGTGAATATGAGCGTGAATACGGCATGTGAGCGAGAGCTGGTCTCGTTCATGTTGGTGGCCGCCACTGTCCTGGCCTTGTTGCCCTCGTCAATCAGCCTGTCTATGTCCATGTACTCCTTGACCACCAGCTTGGACAGGTCCTCCACATACGGCCCCATGATCGGGTGCTCGCGCACTCTCAGATTGTTGTTTTTGTTCTTGGGGTTGAGCAGGTCGCGCACTCTCTCGCAGTAGATCTCCATGTAGGACACCTCCACTGTGGCCTGGAATGGCTGGCTGCTTTTGAGGGAGTTGATGCGGCCGAACAAGTCCTCGCACATCTGAGGAATGATGCCCTTTTGCTCGGGCTCCAGCCGGCCCATCATGGTGTAGCTTTTGCCCGCGCCTGTCTGCCCGTAGGCGAAAATGCACACGTTGTAGCCCTCGACGGCGTGGTCCAGCATTTCGATGCCCAGGTCCTCGTACACTTGCCGCTGCGAGACAAAGGCCGGGTCGGCTTTGCTCGTGTGCGACCAGTACGAGTAGTCGTAGTTGAAGCTTTTGACGGCGTCTTCGCCCATTTGCGCCCTCGGGTTGCTTATGAATGTGGTCGGACCTTCCATCCGTATTATGCATCGAGTCTGCCGCTGCACTTCGCGCTGGTTGAATGGCCGCACTCGCACAGCCACCTTTACCGAGGACATTCTTTCTATTCAAGTCTACTTTGCTTTGTTTTGTCTCTTCTTTTTTTTCTTTAAATTTGTTTAGAATTTTTTTCTCATTTGTTTGTGGAAAAAATGAATAAAATTACAAAAAATTACATATTTTTTTATTCTAGAAAAAACTTTTTTTTATTAACTTTGGAATAAATTAACCAGAAAAAATTTTTTTTTTGGCTGATGCAAAATTGGACATCGCCAGCGAGTATGGCACCAGATTTGGTCGCGAATTTTTAAAAATCTTCACACAAAATCAAAATGGAGAAAAAATTGTTTGTTGAGCATTTTTATTAATTAGAAAAGATTGCCTAAATCGGAAATTAAAGAAAGCCTTAAAAATCCAGTTTTTAGATAAGATACCAGAGCTAGCACATTTTGGTTAAGTTAAAAAAAAATAAATTTATTTTGGAATAAAAAAGTTTATCTTTTTCTTAAAATGTTTTAGATATTTTGGGTGAAAATTCCTGTTGCTGTGGGCTTGATGTTGACAATGGTGATGACGATGATGGCAGAATGATCAATGATGATGTAAAAGATTGCCTAAATCGGAATTTAAAGAAAAGCTTTAAATAGCAGCAAAGAAAAATCTAGTTTTTAGATAAGATACCAAAGTTGCCAATTTTTGGTTAAATTAAAAAAAAATTTTTTTTTGGCTGATGCAAAATTGGACATCGCCAGCGAGTATGGCACCAGATTTGGTCGCGAATTTTTAAAAATCTTCACATAAAATTAATATGGAGAAAAAATTGCTTGTTGAGCATTTTTATTAATTAGAAAAGATTGCCTAAATCGGAAATTAAAGAAAGCCTTAAAACACCAGCAAAAAAAATCTAGTTTTTAGATAAGATACCAGAGTTGCCAATTTTTGGTTAAATTTAAAAAAAATTTAATTTATTTTGGAATAAAAAATTTAAAGTTTTTTTGGGTGAAAATTACTGTTGTTGTGGGCTTGATGTTGACAATGGTGATGAAGATGATGGCAGAATGATGAATGATGATGTAAAAGATTGCCTAAATCGGAAATTAAAGAAAGCCTTAAAAATCCAGTTTTTAGATAAGATACCAGAGCTAGCACATTTTGGTTAAGTTAAAAAAAAATAAATTTATTTTGGAATAAAAAAGTTTATCTTTTTCTTAAAATGTTTTAGATATTTTGGGTGAAAATTCCTGTTGCTGTGGGCTTGATGTTGACAATGGTGATGACGATGATGGCAGAATGATGAATGATGATGAAAAAGATTGCCTAAATCGGAAATTAAAGAAAGCCTTAAACACCAGCAAAAAAAATCTAGTTTTTAGATAAGATACCAAAGTTGCCAATTTTTGGTTAAATTAAAAAAAAATTTTTTTTTGGCTGATGCAAAATTGGACAGCGCCAGCGAGTATGGCACCAGATTTGGTCGCGAATTTTTAAAAATCTTCACACAAAATCAAAATGGAGACAAATTTGTTTGTTGAGCATTTTTATTAATTAGAAAAGATTGCCTAAATCGGAAATTAAAGAAAGCCTTAAAACACCAGCAAAAAAAATCTAGTTTTTAGATAAGATACCAGAGTTGCCATTTTTTGGTTAAATTTAAAAAAAAATTTAATTTATTTTGGAATAAAAAATTTTAAGTTTTTTTGGGTGAAAATTACTGTTGTTGTGGGCTTGATGTTGACAATGGTGATGACGATGATGGCAGAATGATGAATGATGACGGAAAAAAATCAATAAAATTTGATGAAAATTGTTCAATTTTTATTTTTTTGCTCGCTAATAAAATATTTTGGCTGATTATTACTGCACGAAAATGAGCTCAATGCAACAAAGTAAAATACACAGAATTTAAAAAAGAAAAAGACCAAAATTATAATTATAATTATGATTATTATTTAAATATTTCAAAAATAGTTTGAAAATTTTATCATAATTAAAGAAGAAATTTGGCTTGTCATTTATTATAATTTTGTCTTTGAGGCTCCAGTATTGATTCCGGTTTTAGCAAGCGAATTATGCAAGAGCCTCAAATGCTCAGGCAATTAGGCCCATTTATTATTAATAAATTTCGATTTACTTAAATTTAAAAAAAATTGTTTGATTTTGGCAAATAAAGCTAATTTTATGTCCGAATTTATTATTTGCTTTAATTCTAAAATCAATAACTTGAATGAAGTTAGATAAATTTATTTAAAAAAAAGCAACTCTTGATTATTTTTACCTCATTTCTTACAACCAAGACAAGTCACATAGAAAAAGAAGTTATATTTTATAGTTTTTGATTTTTTTAATTCTTACCGTGCACCTTTAATAGCAAAAACCAGAAAAAAATCTCTTTTCTATAAACAATTTAATTTGTACTTGTGGAATCTAAATAGTTCAATTTATTTTTGTTTGATCAAGGAGGGCAAATATTTACTCTTTGTGTTAAAGTGAAAAATTGCAATCATTTACATTTTTAATTGAATTTTATCGAAGTATGAATTTAAATAAAATTTATAAATATCAACAAATAAACAAAATTAAAAATATTTTTTATTAGCATTGAATTAAAGAAAATCAGTTTTACATAAAGAAAAATGTTAGAATAATTCATCGGATTAAATGTCTAAAACACTTATTTTAAAATCAAAAATTATTTTAATGACATTCACTTTTTTGGGCAGATTTTTTGAAAATTCAGTAAAAAGCCTGAAATGTTAGCCCTGACATTGACTAAAAAAATTGAATTTTATTTCAAAATTAAATTAAAAAAACACTCCTACATTAGCTTATTCATGGACAAAAAAATGCTGTTGCTGTTCAAAAAAGCATCCCTCAAATTGAATCTCCAGAAATTTTTAAATCAAGCTTACCGAAGGACATTGTATCACTTATAAAGAAACGTAGGAAAGCTAGAAGGCTGTTTCAGAAAACAAAATGTCCTTCTTTAAAAAAAGCCTTTAGTAAGCTAACATCTGAGTTATGTTTAAATTTAAAGGAGTTCTGGAACCAAAACTGGCTTGAATTTATAAATAAATAGGAAAAAACCCACTCTCGAGTAGGCCTTTTTGGAGAAAAATAAATAAATTTAGATCAAAAAAATGTTCTAGGCAAATTCGGATGCTAATCACAGATGGTAAAGAATTAACTACAAATAAAGATAAAGGAGAATGCTTTGGGAATTTCTTAGCAACAACTTTTAGTCCACATCAAGATATCTGAGAATGACTCTGAAATAGCAGATACAATTTTAAATTTCTCAATAACCCCTTCAGAAATCAAGGTTTCTCTAAAAAAGTTAAAAGAGGTTGCAGGGCCTGGTCTTGATCGTATTCACAACCTAATGTTAAGAAGTCTTCCCTATGAGGTTTTAGTTGAAATAAGTCAGCTTTTTAACATGAGTTTGGAACAGGGTCAAGTCACAAAATTTTGGAAAATAGCAAGTATAACTATGACACCAGAGAAATCTTCTTCAACCGAGGACCCTTCCAACTATTGTCCTATTAGTATGACAAGTTGTCTCGGAAATTACTTGAACGTTACTCTAATTTTCTTGAGAGAAATATTTTACTAATTGATGAGCAGTCAGGATTTAGAAAACATAGGCGAACGGCAGACAATCTATACTTTCTTACTTACTTGTATTGAATTTGTTATATTTATTTGTTTACTGCACCGAGCTAATGCTCCTTCAGATTAAAAAATAAAAATAATTTTTTAAAAAAAATTAGGAGAGTATTAAAAATGAGCATAATGAAATACACAGTTATAGAGTACATTACATATGTTTAATAATCTGATGGCTCAGGGAAAAAAGAAGAAATAGTAAGGTAGCAATTACACAATGGAGTAGGATATTCAATATATCTTGATTCGAAACCTTCCTTATATTCTTCCATTAGTCTGACGACCAATGGAATAGAATGACTCAATCCAAAATAGATCGGACTGCTGAATTTTGAATTACTTGTACTTTTTTAATGTTGGTTTCTGAAAATGAGTTTAAACAGGGAAAAGAATAATCTAATATTGATCCTATCAAGGATTTGTAAAGGTTTCCTAATGTTTAGGATTTCAGACCCCATTTTTATTTGATAGATATTTTATTATGTTAAGTTTTGAATTACAGCGTTTTTTTAAAACATCTAACATTGGGCTAAATGTAAATTTTGAGTCAAGCGTAATGCCTAAGACTTTTTCCTCGCGATTTAAATTGTTACCGTAAATTTTGAGGTCTAAGATTGATTTTGAATTTAGTTCCTTTTCCAAAGATCATGTAACATGACTTTTCTACAAAAATTTTCATTTTCCATTTGGAAAGCCATTGCTCAACTTCTTTGAGGTATTTATTAATTATGTCTTCGAGATTTCCTTCCTTATTAAAAATAAAAAACTTGCCAAATCGTCCGCAAAAAGAAGAGAGTATTGGCAATTTGTTTTATCTCTTTTTGGTATGTCATTAATGAAAATGCTAAAAAGAAGTGGGCTAATTACTGATCCTTGTGGGACCCCTGCTTTTATTGGATATTGATCACTTAAGTGACCATTTACATTTACTTTAAAATATCTGGAATGAAGAAATGATTTTATCCAGAAATTGAGATAAGGAGGAAGTTTATCTTAATTAATTTATAAATAGGTCCCTCATGCCAAACTTTGTCAAAAGCTTTAGAAATGTCGAAATAAAGACAACAGACCTTTTTCTTTCTGTCAAAAGACTCTACTGCCTTTTGAATAAGAAAGTATAGATAATATCTTTTTTATTTTTAGACTAAATATAAATTTAATTGTTTGAACTTTTAAAAAAGATAAATCATTATTGTTTGTTTTGTGATAATTAAATAAAAGTGGAAATTTTTGAAAAAAAATAAACTCTTATCTTAAATAGTTGACTTAAAATTAATTTATTAAAAAGTAGTAATTGTAATATCAATAAATCAATTCGATCTGACAATTATTTTTCTGAATACTCAAATTGATATTGTTAATTTTTCAAAATTAGTAATTATACTAAACAAGTTAAGTTTTTTTTAGAACAAAAACAAAATATTATAAATGCCAAGTTGAGTTCTTCAAAACACATTCTGTAAATTGAAGCAATTGATACATTCTATGTACCACCAGTATACTGATTCTGCAAAAGTCTGCAATAAATCTGCAAAATTCAGAAAATTGTGAATTTGGGAAATGGCAAGATTTTTTTCTTTTTAACAGTTCTGCATAACGGGTGATGCATAAGTAAATGGACAAAAGTTAAGTTAACTTGCCCGATCATGCAAATGATCAGGGGATCATATATATATTTATTTATAAACTACTAAAAATTAGCTATAATAATGGAAAAAAAAATTTTTAAAATGGGACTTTCTGTGTCTGAACGAGAGGCTTTTCGAAAAACAGTCAAAAATATGATTTCACAAATGGCAAAATCCGACATTGTGGCATCATCATCGACAAATCCGACATCATCTAAAAAGGATTTTATTAGTGATGGGAGTTTTTTCTTTAGCTTTATTAACTAAAATTTAGTTGACTAATTTTTAGTTAACTAAGCTAATAGGCTAATGGCTATAGGCTTGACTAAGCTAGAAGATAGACAAAATAGAGGAGATATGATACAATTATACAAATGTAAGTCCAATGCAAACAGAGTCAATTGGTATCATCCTGTTAAAAGCTCTAATCAGATTAATGAAACAGGTCCAGCAAGCTTAACAAGAGGTTCGAAAGAAAAACTATACAGGCAATTGGTTAAAAACTGTACTCCAAGGCACAATTTCTTTTCAAATAGAACAGTCCCGCTCTGGAACAACTTGCCAGAAGAAGTCACAAATGCACAAACTACAAACAGCTTTAAAAACAAATACGACAAATACAATAAACAATTTACTACTAACGGGTAGCTTTCATCTGCCATAGCGAAGCACTACAGTGCCGAGCTCCGCCAGTTTACTAGTTGAAGATTACTCATAATAATAATAATAATAATAATTTTTTATTTGTAAATTTGGATTAGTATTTGAAATGATAATTGAAAACTTAAAAGTTTTGAAATGAAATTCTTTATAAAAAAAAAATTGGTCATTAAATTTCCTTAAATTCATTAAAATTTATTTAATTTTCAAAATTTTCAAAATAAAAATTAATTTGCTTATTTGAAATGTATTTTGCTTAATTTTTCTACTCTAATGGCCATATTAATAAAAAATTGCATTTGTCTTTAAATTTTTGTAAATTTAATTGTAAAAATGAGAAAATAAATAGTGAAATTTTTTAAGATTTTATTAACAAGTTAAAAGTTTAAATTTACTTTTAGGTAACTAATGAGAAAAAAAACGGAAAACAAATTATCGATTAAGAAAATAAATTTTAAAATAAAATTTTTAAAATCGAGTTAAAGTTAAATGAAATTCTTTAAACGAATTTACATATTCAATAAATTTTCGTCATCGGATACATGGTCATTAATGTTTTCATAAGTGTGAATTTCAGTTCTTCGATTGCCGCATCGACATATCATGTTGCACAGGTCCTTTGAAGTTTATTTTTTAGACATATTTTTTTATTTTTTTTTAATCTTACTGCTGAGCCTTCACCAATGGCGTTCCAAAATCCAAAGTTGGGAATTTGCTCCCAGCCAGTAGCTTGATTAACAAATCTCATGTACAAAGTTCCCATTATGAAATACACAGCCAAAAGAGCTACCAAACTAAAAATAAAATTTTATTTAATTTATTAATTTTTTTTTAATTAAAAATAATTACGCAATTAAAATAATTGACAAAACTCCTAATTTAGATTTTTTTTCGGACGGCAAAGTCGAGGTGGAGTTAGAATTTGTACCAGAGGTTGAAGTTGAATCCGGAGCTTTTGTAGAGCTTGTGGTTGAAGTTGAATCCGGAGCTTTTGTAGAGCTTGTGATTGAAGTTGCTGGTTTTGTTGTTGGTGCAGTTGTGGTTGTTTGGTTCGATTTTAGGCAAATATCTTTGGTTTTAAGCTGGAAAACGTAAGCACATTCATCTAAACGATTGTTGTTTTCTTCTATCATTGAAAACTCTGGATTTATCTTGCTAGAATCACAGACTAGATAAATAACTGCATTCCTTTCTGTCTTTCTACATGCATTTGCATAATTGTCACCATTTTTGTACATCAACCTGACGAATCCATCAGTTCCTTCAAGATCAACATCATCCAATCTGCCAATAACCCATTGATTTTTCCCATTACTTTTCTTGTCCATTTGAATAAATGCTTCATTTGGCAAAGAGGCATTTTCGGCTTTGGAACAAACGCTGAAAAAGTATTTGTGTTCATCATCTTCCCAAGTGAATTTCTTGCCTTTCAGTTGATTTAAGCGTTCCAGAAGTTTTTTTTCATGCTTGCTGGAATCAGAAAGCTCACACTCGGTGGCATGGGGCTTTGTTGTTGTTGAAGTGGTGGAAGTTGTCGATGTGGATGAAGTGGTCTGTGGCACCGGGTCACTTATTGCACGCTGGACAAAAACCAAAAATGCCAAGTATGCCAGGTATTTCATTTTAATTTAGTCAAACTAATTTTTAATAATACAAGGGAAAATGACTGACTTTACTAATCAAATCAAGTTTTTAATGCGAAATTTTAAAAATAATTACAGAATGCAAGTATTTATTTATTTTTGTATGAACAAGAAAATTTTATGATGAAAATAATGCAAAATTTAGTCATAATTAGTGAAAGCTGGCATCCTAATTTCCCTCCGAATTTAAAAATTTATGAACATGATTTAAGATTTTAAACTATGATCAAAAATGTTTGTCTTTTGTTATCAAAATTTTAAAAGTTGATAAACATTTATTCCCTAATAAAATAATAAGTTTTTATCTCAAAAAAAAAATGTTTATCTTTAAATAAAATGATTTATTAACTGTTTTAATTTTTGATAAAAACAACTTATTTTGAATTGTTTGAATTAGAAAAAGAGAAATAAAATTTATGGTTACTTTTTTAAAAAATATGCTTTAAAATTAACATTTGAATATTTTTAGGGCTGTAATAAAATTTCAATTTAATTTTTTATATTTTTATAATTAATCAGAAGGGTGAGGCTGAATTAAAATTTAAAAAAAAACAGAAAAAAGGGAACTAAATAAATTCTAAGAGCTAAAAAAGATAAACTAGTTTAAAAAAGTGAATTAAGTACAATTATAAGAGAAATTTTCAAGATAAAAAAAAAACGAAATAAATTTCAAGAATCCAAAATTCTTTTAAAATAATTTTTTTGAAATTTTTTATCTGACAAAACAGAGATGTCTCAAGTCAAGTCCAAGTCCGGAACATTAGGCCGCCACAATAACACCTTGAACGACAAAATATTCATGTTGTTCGGACTTGGACTTTATTATGGAACTTTTAAACAACTTTGGACAAAAATAAAAAATGTCATCACATTAATATGTACAATGAAAAAATAAATGAATTAGATAAGCAAATTTTTAATCACTAAAAACACTCACCTAAAATTTTGGAAATTTTCTGATCAACACTTTTTTTAACAAAGAAAAGAAATGATTTTCATGCTGGTCTTAGCCAAGACACCTTTTGCTTTAGCTAGTCTAATCTCAGTGTCTTTATCACATTGAAGCTCTCAGATTGTCCTTTTTCAAGAATTACTCTACACTCCATTTCTCGTAGAAGAATTTTGTCAACCTCATTATTTTCTGTGGCATCTTAATATGCCTAACAAGGTTAGGTCAAGAAAATGAATTAAGAAAATTGACTAATTGACAAATTTTGAATTATTTCTTTTTAAAAATTGAATTTTTTTAAAATAATTTTTGAAAAATAAATTCTGCTAGGTGAAATTTGAGATTAAATTTTTGTTATTCAATATATTTTTGTGATAGAACTTAGACAAAATTTGTTAGTTCATAGAATGATTTAAAATTAGTTGTGACGGTCCATCAAGAAACTAATTTTGGTATAGCTCTAAAAGCATTTACCAATTCCGCTTTACTAAATTTGACTAGATTAAATTAAATTAGTTTATTTTTTGTCATTTTTATTTTAAAGCAAAAAGTTCATTTTTAACTTTCTTAAAAACTAATATTTTTGACTTCATCTAAATTTATTAATTATTAACTTACTAATATTTCTTGCTTTAAAAAAATTATATTTTTAAATGAAAGTAGTACCATGAATACACATATTCACTCAAAAAAGGTTCTTATTGAAAATGCAAAAAATATTTAAAAATAATTAATTTTTTTTTAATTTACCAAAAAAAGCAAAAAAAGTTGGTTAAGCACTTGATTAAATTTAAATTTAAACTTTTTTTTTAGAAAAAAATTATGTTTTTTTAGCAATGTTCTCATGTTGGAATTAAAAAAACAACTAAATTAATTAATAAAAAATTATTGTTATAAAATTTTGTTAAAAATAACCATTTAAAGCATTAAAATATCGTATTAATCAGAGCTACACGTACTCATACTATAAAAGATGAGTGAAATAGTCTGATCATGACTTAAACGTTACAATAATTTTTGATGCAAAATTTTTCAAAGTCAAAAAATTTTAAAATGAACTTTGAATTTTGAATTTTTTCAAAAATACAATTTAATCTTTAATTTAATTTTAAATCAGATAGATTGGTACATTAATGAGTATTTTTTGGAATAATTAAAGTTTAATTTTCAAACAATTTTCAAATTAAAACAATAAAAGCTAAAATTTCAATCATCAAATTTAGACTTTTAGTAAAGTAAAAAGAAAATTTGTTTTTTTTTAATTTATCTTAATCAATTTGAATTAAAATTTTAAATAAATAAAATAAATTAATTTTATTCTTTGCTTATAGCCAAAATCGTAATGAAACATTTGCAAGTAAATTTTTTAAATTTTGTTTAGCATCCTTGACTTGAAGTAGCTTTTACTTAACAAGTATAGTCATATTCAAATGAGACTGAAAAATTGAAAAATTTTACTTTAGTAAAAAAATAATTTTACTCATAAAATTATTAAATATCTAGCCATCTTATGTCACCAAACATTATTTAATAAATTATATTTTTCTAAAAAAAATAATTTAGACTATACAATTCAAAAATGCTGTCTTTAGTTCAAAGAAATGAGGATGAAGTCTTAAAGGAAACAAGATCTATAATAGAAAGATCATGTATTCCACCTGGTATCAGCAGCATTGAGCTACCACCATTCAGAGATGTAAGCTTTAA
Source organism: Brachionus paranguensis (assembly GCA_016802215.1). NCBI lineage: Eukaryota > Metazoa > Rotifera > Eurotatoria > Ploima > Brachionidae > Brachionus > Brachionus paranguensis. The sequence continues at coordinate 1,387,626 of JAESIX010000015.1, read as the reverse complement.
CAAAAATTATCACCAAGTCATATTTAAATTTTTCAAAAGCCTAAAACTTTTTTGGCCCAATACAGCAAACCGGATTCTGCTGTAAAAATAAAATTTAACCGCGGCACCACAACTCTGGCCTTCAAATATGCAGGGGGTGTTATTGTCGCAGTTGATTCAAGGGCCACAGGCGGTTCTTACATCGCTTCTCAGACTGTCAAGAAAGTTATTGAAATAAATCCCTATTTGTTGGGTACCATGGCTGGTGGTGCAGCTGATTGCCAATTTTGGGAACGAGTTTTGTCCAAACACTGCCGAATTTATGAGCTTAGAAATAAGGAGAGAATTTCTGTTGCTGGTGCATCGAAAATTTTGGCAAACATGGTCTACTCATACAAAGACATGGGACTTTCAATGGGAACTATGATTGCCGGATGGGACAAAAGAGTATTCAGGACAAATTTTTTTTATTTTCAAGTAAATTTTTTATCAAAAGGGACCTGGTCTTTATTATGTCGGAGATGACGGCACTCGCGTCACCAACAATATTTTTTCTGTAGGCAGTGGCTCCACTTATGCTTATGGCATTTTGGACAGTGAGTACAAATGGGAGCTGAGCGACACCGAAGCTTATGAGCTAGGTCGCAGAGCTATTTATCACGCTACGCATAGAGATGCCATGTCCGGTGGTATGGTCAGAATTTATCACATGAAGAGCACTGGATGGGTCAAAATATCCGAAGAAGATGTCACCGATCTGCACTACAAGTACAAAGAAGCCGAAGCAAGACAATGAAATAATTTTTATTTTATTTTTGTATCTATTCAATCAAATTGATATTTTTAAGTTCTTTTATTTATTACTTGAACACTTGATTTAAATTTTCGGTCTTCGACATATTTCAATAAATATTTAAACTTGGCTTTTTTTTTTTTTTTTTGCAAAAATTTTTTTTTCAGTTTTTGGAAAGAAATTTCTACTCGATTGAGAATTTTTTTATTTTTTTAATAAATTTTGAAAATATTTCAAAGTATTCCAATTTTTGTTAATTTAACCAAAAATAATGAAGTTTTTGGAAAGAAATTTCTACTCTATTGAGAATTTTTTTATTTTTTTAATAAATTTTGAAAATATTTCAAAGTATTCCAATTTTTGTTAATTTAACCAAAAATAATGAAACAAGCCGAGGCAAGTGAGTCATCAAGTGAACCTGTGGAAAACGAGATTGAACTGGTCAATCTTAAAAATGAAGATCAACAATGTGAATAAAATATTAAAAAAAAAATTTTTTTTTAATAATTTTTTATTTTTAAAGTAAATCAATTGTTGATCATAAATACAATTTATTATATTGTGGTCTTTGTTCTCATCGGTTTGCCAATATGGATTTTTACCACTTCGACCTATCGGGCTTCCTTGCCCTTTGACTCAATTGACCAGCTTGCCAAATCTTTGAACAGAATTGAGTACAAAATAAACATTGAGATTATAAATTTTAATGATGAGTTGAGTGCGGACATTTTGAGTAAGTCAATTTCTGATTTAAATATTCGTCTTGACAAAGATGGCAAGAATGGTATAGAACTTCAATTTGAGATCAAAAACCGTGCAGCAACTGGTGAAGAAAAAAAGCTTGCTCTGTCACATAAAATTGAATTATTAGACCAAGTTGTGTGCTCAGACGGCCTGAATAAGCTTCACATGATCATCCTTGATGATGACTCGGCTAAAAAAATTATTTCCGAAGATCAACATTTGTTTCTTAATTGTTTGTATTTAAATAAATATTTAGCTAAAGGTAAACTATTTCTAGATTAAGGATATTTGATGATGACTTTGTTTTTAGATACAGAAAGATTGTCCAAGATAGTGCTGAGTGAATTTCTGCACATTGAAAAAATAAATGAAGAGTACAGACTTAAGATGGACGTGGAACGACGTTTACCGTCAAAAAAGGACATTAGTGTGGTCAATTTTGACAATGAATATGAAGTGACATTTTCGTTGCTAAATGAAAGACCTGAAATGTATTCCAAATGGAATGTTGATGAATGTGTAGAAAAATATTTTTCAAAAATTTCTGATAAATTGTCAGATTTTATCAAAATTTCAATCAAGGCTCAGACCCTTCTTTATAGCGACTTTGGATCTTATACCCTTTCTTATTCTAAATTAGAAAATGAGTCATTTTATTATCTTAGACAGAGTGATCTGTCGATAATGACCAATTTTATTGAGAGTAGATTGGGAGCTAAAATCTCAGACAGCTCAGCTTTGGAGTTTGTCACCTATTTGCCAAATAAGGAACCCCTTTATATTGCCAAAAATTTGCAAAATCGTAAATTATATTTTATTTTATTTAAAAAAAAATTAAATAATAATTTTCCCAAGTCAAAGATTCCAGATCGGTTTCTTTTATGGTTCCAAGATGGGGTGGTATTTATGTTTATAATCCAAAAGATGAAAATCAGTCGGATGATCTGATTAGAGTCGAGAAGGCAATGAAAACTTTTTTAACCCAGTTTATAAATTTAATTGGAATCGATTTGCATAAAGTAGAATTTTTTATCAATAATTTTTTTAAATTAAATAAATAAATTTAAATAAAATAAAATTTATTTAAAGAGCTCAAAAGTTGTGCCAAGATCAGGAATTTACTCTTCAGTAATTTCTTTTTTCTATTTTTTTAAAGATTAAAATTGATTTTTTAAGGAAATTTTTGGTTATCTATTGACCAAGACATTAGAAAATCAGCTGAATTCGATTAATACGCTGAATTCGTTGTCCCTGTTGTTGACAAGGATTAAAAGCATGGTAATTGAAGATGATATAGCTGAACAGGTGATGTCTTATTTGCAAAAAAAATTAAATGAAATATTTTTTTTTAATAGATAAAGACATCGGTTGAAGCAATAGAACAAAGTTTAAGTTTAGCCAAAGATGGTGAGATAAAAGAAGCTTTTTTTAAAAGTAAAATTGGATTTTTATCGTCAGGTATGCTGCTTTATAAATATTTTTTCAAACAATGAAATTTTTTTATTAAAAGAAAAAGCGTTTTTCGACAAGTCCTTATTGGAAAAACTCTATTTTCCGGAAGATCAACGTTTTGCGATTTATATCCCTCTATTCATTCCAGTTGGCATACCTTTACTTTTGAGCATGAAATCCGTCATTGGATGGTACAAAAAACAAAAAATTAAGACCGACTGAACACATGAGTTAAGCATTTATTTTTATTTGAGAGCAAAGTTTATAATGATTTTTAAAAAATTTATTTAAATTTAAAAATAACAAATTAATTTTAAGATTAAATATTTTTGAATAAATTAATCAAACAAAAATAAAAATTTATCCAGAATTAAAGAAATATAGGGAAAAATATCAAATATTCTTAAATTTTAAAAGGCGGTAAGAAAAAATCTAAACAATCAAAGAATAATTAAATAAAATTAAAAAACTAAACATAAGTTAAAAATAATGAAAATTATCAAGCTCATTTAAATCTCAAATTTTGAAATTAAATCCATAAGATTAAAGTATTAAATTGAGTCTTCTAAAAACGATGAAGTGTGTTGGCAAAAAATTTCTTTACATTTTTTTGATCGAAAGCCGAGTTGTTTAAAAAGTCACAAGTCTCAAATCAAGTACAAGTCATGACTTTGAAACTTAAAAGTAATTATTAATTTATTTAAATAAATTAATTATATTTTAATTTAAAAAAAAATATATTTTAAATAATTACTTAATTATTATAAAATTTATTGGTTTTAACTTTGCAAGTTTTCACTAAATTACCTAAAATAATTCATTTTGTCTTTGATTCAATTTATTTAACTTATGTAAGAAGTGAATAGTCCATGTTGGCCAGAAATGAACTTACACAATGATTCAAGACTCTTTTAAGAAAATTTAATAACGATTTTATTTTGACTTAATATCTTTATTTAATAAATAATTTTAAAAGTACTTTATTTTTTTATTTAAATTAAAAAATATTTCTTATGCATTATGAATATTCTTTAGAAATCATAAACTTTCTCCAACAAGTCAAAGTCATGACTTGAAAATTTAAAAATTTTAAAGTCAAAGGCTTTAATTTTTTAATGACTTGTTGAGAATTTTTTTCCTGACTTTTGTACAAGTCTGATCGAAAGTAAAAAATAATTTAAAAAAAAAAAAGACACTTAGTCAACAGCAAAACATTTTTATTGAAAATTTTAGAATATGTCCGTATTGCTTTCAAAAATGAGGGTTGGACATTTTTTTTTAATTTCTAAATTCTCTATTAAATCATTATTTTAATTTAAGACCGAGAGCGACCAATGGCAGGAGTATTGTAGAAGGCCAAAACTGTATTCTTTTTCTACTTTATTTTTTTACAAATGATTTGGAATACAAATTAAAAAAAAATAAAATTAAAAAATTTTGTTCAAAAAATTTGCATTTACAGCTAATCTAATGAAAATGCAATGCTTAATAATTAAAATTTTTAATTAGAAGATCCATGATGAGTTATTTAGAAAATAGATTGAAAAAAATAATCATGAATGAGAAATTTTTTTTTCAAAAGTTTTTTTTCGGGTATAAATTATAAATATTCACAGACCCAGTAAAAATCTCTACTAATTCAAAAAAACAAAAACTATTAAAAATTAACAAATTCAGTTTTTATTATTTATTTCAGTGAAATATCACAAAAAATAAAAAAATTTCAAAAATAAGAAAAAAATAACACTAATTTAATTAAATCGTAACTTTATTTTAATTATCTTCAATTATTTAAAAAAAAATAATTCAGTGCATCGTCAACTGGGTGATGCAATACTCTCTCTTTCGATTTTGCTACACAATACATGTTATTCTTTTTTTATCAATTTTAAATTAAAGATGCATTAAAATTTATTTTTTTGGTAAAATAAATTATTTGTAAATTATATATTACTTTTCTGTTAAGATAATTGGAATATATAGTTAATTGAGAGCTGATTTTTTTAATGAAAAAGCCATTCAATTACTGAATTTGTAATGAGGTTTGCTGACATTCTTTTTTTGCCAGCTAAACTAAACTGAGGATTTTTTTTCTAAATTTAAAAAATAAAAAAAATTTTTTTCAAATATTTTTTTTGTTTCGAGTGTATTAAACTGGTAGTTACCATACAAGACACGTTTGGTCTCACTCCACAGTTCTCTGATATGGTTTATTACTATTATTATTATAAAAATTGCATTGTTTCGTTTCGTTTAGAAAACTTTTATTTTTTGGTTAAAAAAAAATTTATTTTTCTGAAATCATTTAAATAAAATATTAAATCCAAAAAAAATCTCTTTTTTTTTTTAATTTTTGACATCTTTTCTGAACCATGTAAATATATACATCTTAAAAAAAAAAACATATTTTTTTTTCAATTGAAAATACTATATTATTTATTTAAATTAATTTTTAGAGAAAAATAAAAATTTTTATGTTTATATTCTTAATTTACCTCCTTTTTTATTCAATTAACTTTGAATGAATGTTAATTTTGACCAAATTGGGCTTATTTTAAACGGAGCAGCGTTAACCATTCAGTGCGCATGGCGAGCTTATAAATTTCGCAACGATCTGGCACTGACCATCAAATTAAACCAACTTAAAAACGATTTTTCTCACATTTTAAATCCAAATACAGACATATTCCACAATTATTTGACAAACAAATGTATAAAAAACAATTTTGTTTATGATGTAAAAATTTTTACCAACAACGTGACTTTTTATTGCCACAGTTTAGTCCTTTGGCACAAGAGTGTTTACTTTAGAAATTTATTGACAAAATGGAACAAAAATGAAAATTACCAGTTTCAACTTAACATATCAAAGGATGCCTGGGAAATTATTCAAAGATTCATGTATGGATATGACATAGAGATTCCGAACCGGCTAGTGGATGAATTGGGTAGGATTTGCCAAGATTTGAAAATAGATGGTTTATTGAATGAATTGAATGAGCAAGTGGCTGAAAATTTTATTGGTAACCTGAACAAAAATCAGAATAATAATTCCAGTTCGAATCCTTCTCTATCTTTGGCCCTATCGCTCAATTCAATCAATGACCAAGCATGCAATTTGACTCTGGACAGACCATTTCAATTGATCAGCAATAATTACAAGTTTTTCAAATGTATTATCAATTTGTACCGCAAAAAAAAGTTCACCTATTCACAAACTTTACACTATTTGTCCACTAGCTTTGTCGACTATTCCCAAATGAATGATGAACAGCTTAATAAATGCATCCTGATGCTTAAAACTTATTTAAAACTTAGAAATTCTGATCTCATTTTGAATATAATTGAAATTTATTTAAATAAAAAAATTTGATTTCAAATTTTATTTTTTATTTTTTTTAAAGTAAAAAATATCAAATGGATTAAAAAAAAAGCTAAAATAAATATTTGAAATAATTGTATAGAATAACTAATTTTTAATTCTTTTTGTTTAAATTAAAATTTCCGGTCTATGATCATCAAATTTTGGCTAAATAGATTTTTAAATAAATAGTTTAAAATTAAATTTTTTTAATTACCATTTTTGAATTAACTTAGTCTGTCCCATTCAAATTTATCTCGGAGCAACGCGAATAGATTTAGCCTTGATTTCGCTTTTCTCTCAGATTAATGCACAGTGCTACCAATAGTTGACCAAAGATAAATTAATTTAAAAAAAAAAATGTTTGTTTGAAAATATTTATTTTTTGTGAATATGTGAACTGGTTAGAAGATAAAATGAATTAGGGGCTTTTTTTATAAACTAAGGTTAATAGTTTTTGATTTTTATTTGAGTGACCAAAAATCATTCATGGATGACAAAAAAAACCAAGGTTGTCTAGATAAAACCTAAATTAATATTGACATTTAATTTGTTCTCGTACGCTAAATTTAAATTTTAAATTTCATTCAATTTAAATTTTTTTGTAAATGTGTTAAGATTGGTCCTATCTAAATAAGAAAAGATTATTTAAAATTTGAATGGAAATTTTAATTAAATTTTTGTTTACTCAAAATCGAATAAACCATCCACTAGACTATTAATTAGTTTGAACAAAAAAAACTAAAGGAAAACAACTAATCTTTTAGGGGGAATAATAGACAAGATTTAAGAAAAATATCTTTATAATTTTTGTTTTTTTTTGTTCAATGTTTAGAGATAATTAAGCAAAAGCTATTTTTGAATGAGAAAATTTAAATATATCAATATAAACCTGGATTATTTTGTTCAACTTGAATGTCGATTGATATTATTAAAATAAATCACGTGTATCCTATTCAACTTTTAAATTTACCAAAATAAAAAATTATTAAATCTCTATCTAAAATAATCAATTTATAAATTTAAAATTTTTTTTGAAAATTTTTAAATAAAAAACTTTAATGCTACAAAATAAAATTTATTTTAGATTAAAAAAAAATCATGTCAGATGATACGAATGTTTATTATTACCGTGATGGCTTAAGTCCAAGCCAAAGCCTTAATCCATCTCAGTACATCACCCCTAATGAGTATCTTACTCGTCTGACCATAATGCAGTCTTTCAGCACATTCATCATATTTCTGGCATCGTTGATCCAAGCCATAGCTATTGGAATGAGCGAATGGTTCGTTCTAAATGTGAATGAGTTCATACCAACATCCAAAGGTGGCCTATGGGAATACTGCTTCATATCCAATGTGGGCGTTATTGGAAACTACAGATGTTCTCGATATGAAGAGCTGCCCAATTTTGCCGTGTTTGTGAACCGTCGCCTTTACGATTCACGAATACTATTGCTATGCAGTACAGGCTTTTGTTTTCTTATCCTCCTGATAGAAGTATTCGGAATCTTGTGCTTGACTTTGGCCGAGTCCAGAGGAGACATTATAGACACAATAGTGGCACAAAATTCAAATCTTTTCCGCTACAAGGAAAGACCAATCATCCCTGAATCGCCCAATATGAAAATCAAGTCACACCAGAGCAGCAAAATTTTGGGAAATGAGGACACCAACTCGGCAAGATTTACTACTAGTATTGTGGTAAATGCCAATTTAAACCAATCTGGTATGTACAGAACAGTAAAGCCTACTGGATATTTTGCGTTTTTGAGCATTGCTTTGGTAAGTTTGATCGGAAGTATAATGGAATTTGTTCTCAAAGTGTCTGGTTTTGCCTTATTTGACGCCTATGTTAATCAGCTTTTGTCACTGAACACAGTTTTTATATCCTACAGATCTTTTAGTTATTGGATGGTAATTATATCTATGGGTCTAGTGGTCATGTTTTGGCTGTTCAAAGTGGTCTCTACAAGGTACATAATTAGTCTAACTAGAAATTTAATTGAGCCTAGGCCAGTTATTATTCCCTCAATCTACAATAACTCAGCTAATATGGACACGCAATACAACCAATATTTGCCAAGTATTTTGCCAAGTTTTTCAGTTTTAATTTTTAAATTTTTTTATTTAAATGCTTAGATTATACAACAGTGAGTAGAATTTTGAGTGAAAGTGAAAATTTTGAGAATACTGGATCAAACGATTATGAAAATTGTGAAAATTTTCCGGCTCAGTCTTGCTATGACAATCAGACAAATGTTGGGCAAGATTATTTGAGCAATGGAAGCTACATGAGTAGGCAGTCGAACACTAATTCAAATTTTTATCATGAATATCTGCAAATAGATGGCACTAAATCGGAAAAGAATCAATGTCAAAGTCCGAGTCTAAATCATGATATAAAATCAATTACATCAGTTGTTAGATTTTAGTTGTTTTTGTTTTAATTTAGAATAGTTTTTTGATTAATTTTTGGTATAAGTGTATCCTGTTTGCCTAAAATTCAGCATCCATGCGAATGTAGATATTTTCTTTGTTTTTAATTTAAAAAATAGTTCAATTTTAAAAATATCAAGTGCAAATAAAGATAAATATAGATAAAATTTTATTTAGAATCAGTGTGCTAGCGAAATTGAGGGAATTTCGAAAAAAAAATCATTTTTTAAATATCTTAGTAAGATATTTAAAAACCAAAATTGTGAAATATAGTGAGAATATCAATGAATTATCAGGGATACCTAGATTAAATAATATAAGCCGAAAAGAATCAAAAATAATTTATTTGATTGTTGTTACTGTCTAAGATCTTATAAATAAAAAAAGATTAATTTTATTTTTTATATATTTGGTTTAAATTTTTGTAAATTTTGGTTTTTAAATATATTGTGAAATTAATATTTTATATTTAAATTTTCAATAAAATAAAGGCGAAAATATATCTCATCTATGCACGAATACATGTTGATGTATGCTTAAAAATTTTTTTCATTTTATATATATCTTTGTTTGCCTTGATATATTTAAAATCTAACAATTTTTTGAATTAAAAACTAAGAAAATATGTATATTCTCATAAGTAATGTATATTCGAATAAATTTTGATCAATATTCGCATCGATATTTATATGTGTTCGCATAGATACTTGATTTTAGGTAAACTGGATAAATTCATGCCTAATTTTTTATTTAAAATAATGTGAATAAGGTTAATTTGTTTTAAGATTGTTTTTTTTTTATAAAATATTTTAATTAATAAATTCTAATAAACCATTGAACCATACAAACATTTTGAATGCTTTAAAAAATTTTTTTAAGTTTTATTCTAAAGATTATTATTTTCAAATTGTTGATGGTTTATTTCTTTACTTTTTTAATGGATTTGTCAAGAAAAAGTCATGTACAACTTGTCTTCTGGAAACTCTAGATTTCATCTCAATTAGTCTAGATAAAAGTATTAGTTTTCAAGTGGACCCAAGATTGGCTTCTTCTATTCAAGACATCAAAACGTGTGGTCATGCATTATGGTCATTAAAACAAAGATTTTCCTTATTTTACCAATGGTAAGCAGCTATCAACGTCAGAAACCAAAAGAGATATTGGAGTTATTTTCAATACAAATCTGAAATGGAAAAATCAAGTGAATCAATGTCACTAAAAACCAAGAAGGAGGTCATTGCTTTAAATATCACAAAGAAATTTCGAGGCTCCAACAAAGAGATAACTTTTTTTTCAACAGAACCGCTAGCATATAAAACTCGCTGCCAAATCAATTAGTTGAAGCCCCCAATGTTAACATCTTTTAAGTAGACATTGATTGCTGGATGAGCAGCAATTAGTTCAATAAATTATTCAATAAATTAAAAGTAATTAAAAAATAGAAATTAAAAGTTTTAATTTCTATGTGCAAAACGATTTGGTTCGTTTAGTCAAAATGGTTTTAAAAATAATATTAAATGGTTTATAAGGCGTTCATTGAACTAATTAATAATAAAACCAATTAATAATATTAATTTTAATAAAATATTTATTTCTAAATGAAAAAAAATATAACCAACAAAAAAATTGTCAAATATAAATAGATAAAGATTGATAATTGTCTTTAAACACTTATATTTATATTTGATAATGAAATCAATAAATTTCGCACATTAATAATAAATAAATAATACATTTCGAGAAAACTTTTAATTTTTTTGTGATAACTAATTAACAAATAGATTAACTACACCTTAATGATGACACAACTTTGTAGTTGACTATTTATTAACTTTAAATTTGCTACCTTACTATTTCCTCTTTTTTTCATGAAGCTTCAACTATGTAAACTTCTGTCACATGTAACAACCTATTTCAATATATGTCTTTTAAACTTTCTTTAAATTTTTTTTTAGCTGATTTACTTTATTTTTATTTTATTTTATTAACTATTTTTTTATTCTTATTTTTTTTTATTTTTTTTTTTAATTTTTATTCTGAAGGAGCAGAAAACAAATAAATAAATAAATAAATTTTATCTAAAAAATGGAAAACGATCCAAAAGTAGTTTCAAATGAGAGTGCTTTGATGAACCCTGACGACGAAATCTTGGTCGATGCGGAAAATGTGGTCGTGTTAAAGCAAAGTGATTCGAAAAAAAGAGGAGCAAACATCGAATACAAATTCTTTAGCAGCTACGACAATTATAATGAATTCGTTGAGAAAATTGTTAGGGGTGAAGCAAAAGGAAAATGTCTGCAATTTGAACATCAAAATGGTGAAAAATATCGTTTTTATTGTAGATATCTTTCTAAGTGATGTAGGAAATCTCTTTATTTGCAATCAACTGAAGGTTCGTCTGGTCATTGTTTGGTTTCGATTGATGACCATTCAAATCATCCAGAGCGAGAAAGAGAAAAAATTGAAGAAAGATAGGGTAATGTCAAGGATTAAAGAGCTAGAAAAACTTGGTGTCAAAGCTGAAGGTATTATCAAGCCATTGATAAGAGATAGCGAGAATGCCAATTTTAATTGCATAAAATGCAACGAGCCGATGAAAAACGTAGCTACTATTATTGCTCAAACAAATGTACTCAAGATTAATTTTTTTCTTTTTTTTAAATAATTATTAATTTTGTGCTAATTAATAAAAATTATTAATTTTTTTATTTTTATTTATTTTCTTATATTTGTTATGAAATAAATAAAATAATTAAAATTCAATAACTTATATCTTTTTTTATTGTTTTTATTCATTCTATATTTGTGGTAGTTTTTGTTAAATTTGTGGATAAAAATTATCGCATAAATTCTTTTCGTTCCTCTAAATAATTAAAAAGTTCGTCTATTTTTTTAATTTTTACCTCTAAATTTATAAAAATACATCTAAATTATTTATTAAAATAATACACTAAAAATGAAAAAAATAGAAAATAATTGAATTTAGCAGCTAATTATTAAAAAAATTAGCTAATAAATTAAAAATCAATCTATTTGTGAATTGAAGCGCTAATTTCTTAGAACAAGAGGTAAAGCATCATAATTTAGAGGTAAGCAAAAAACATATGCATATGATCAAATGAAAAAACATATGATCAGAAAACGCTACTTTTATTGCCCCAACAAATGCAAAAATTAATCTTTTTCTTTTCTTAATTTGGCTTTTTTTATTAAATATCTGTCAATTTGACAATTAAGATACTTTTTTTGAATAATAGATACTTTTTTTTAAATATAGATTTTATTTTAATAAAATAGATTCTATTAACAAATTTAGCTGTTTTTTTTTAATAAATTAGAGGTAAAGTTTCATAATTTAGAGGTAAGCAAAAAACATATGCCAAAAATTATTCAACGTCCAAAATTAAGCTCTACAAGGGTCTTTAATTTGATTGCTAAATTTTCATTTTTTACCGCTCTTTCATCAAAAAAATTCTTCTAATTATTTTATAATTTTAAGTATTATTTAATACAATTTTATCATAATATTTATAAAACACTATAAGTTAATGTTTGTCTTCTAGCCACAGAAAGGAGAAAAACTTTGGAGTCAAAATTCCATATTAGTTTATTAGACTGCAGCTTGCAAAATTTCAAGTCAAAAGCACAAAATTAAAATAGCGTTGAAGTTTTGAATTCAGTTCTATTAAAAAAAGTTGAATATGCTAAAAATATATGCCAAAAATTTAAGCTAGAGTAAAAAGAATAAAAATAAATTTTTGAATCAAATCACATTTTTAGTTTAAAATTACTTTATTAAAATCAAAATTAAGCTTATAAAAAAAATAATTTTATTGCTATTTTTTTCAAATTTTTACTCATCAAATTCAATTATCCTATAGCATACAATTATATTTAAAAAAAAGGCTACTATACTGATTAATTAGAAATGAAAAAAAAATAAATTAAAGAAAAAAAATTTGAAAAACATCACCAAGTAAGTCGACAAGTAAAAGTACATCTTAAGATTTTGACTTAACTTAAAAAAAAAGCCTCAATAAAAATAATTAACCCGAAACTATGAGAAAAAATGAAATACGACAATTGGAAATTTCAATCTACAATTAAAGAAAGTAATTAAAAATAAAGGCTTAATTTGAGCCATTTTGCTTTCGAAGCATCCTTGGCGGAATGAATTTACAGTAAGGCTTTGGGTCAGGTCGATTCTTGATATTTGAACATTGGCATTTTCGCCAAAGCTTAAGACATCCAGGACATGATTTATGCAGGTTAATTTCAATCGGTCTCTTAGAGCCCCTGTTTTTGCTGATATAGCCTGATTTGGTTCTTCTTATTGAGCTGTTTAGCGAGTTTTGCACTGAGTCGTAAGAGGCAGTCCGGCTAGTGAATGGTCTGTTCTGGTTGCATATGGCTCTGGTGGATACTGCGTCACTGGAAATATCGGTCGTTTCATTTGGCGACAATTTAGATGTCAAAACACCGCTGGCACTGCTTTGCATTTGAACATACTGGCTGGGTATGGATGGAGGCAAGGACAACGATGTGACAGAGAATGCAACAGGCTGATTGATAAACGCTGGACTGGGTGAATACGTGGCTGGATTGGATATGGCGTAAAAGTAATTGCCATTTTCAATCGAAGGCATTAAAACTTAGGCAAAAATAAAGCTAGAGTTTAGAAAACTGGTTTAGACGGAACTTACCGTAGCTTTGGTTTCCGATAAAAAACATTTTTTTATTTGTAAAAAAATAAACGTAAACACTTAACAAATTTTTTTCTCGAACGAGTAGTGATTTGTAATAAAAAACAAAAATTTCTTAAAATCAAAACTATTTCATTGAATTTTGGAAATTTTTTTTGCTTAAAGATCCTTATTTCTCATTTTTGAGATATACATGCTTTTTTTAGATGTTCATGTTAGAAGTTTAGAAACAAAGCTTTAGCTTGACGGAAAACAAGAGAGAGTTTTCTTTCCTTTCAATATATTGAAGATTTTTGCTCGTCGACGACTTTCTAAGTGACTTGAGCACATTTTTGCCACTCACACAAATGATTGGCATTCACAATAGGCCTTGGCAAAACCTCTTGAAATACTTAACTTGACACAGTTATCATCAGGGACTTTTTGCTGCGTTTTTTAATAAAATTATTTTCAAAAAATTTTTTTTTCTCTTTGGCCAGTAAAATTTTTCGAGCATTATGGCAACGGACAATTTAAAAGTCTCTGCAATTTATTTGTCCAGGCATTAAAAAAATTGAAAATAAAAAAATTTTTTATAAATTTTATTAAGAAAAAATATTCAAAATTAGCACAGTGTTACCTTTCGCCGAGTGCTCACTTGGCGAAGCAGCTCTATGCTAACAAAAAGTGTTCTCATCTCTAGCAATACATTCATGGTGTTTGTACAAAAACACGAGATGCTTAACTAGAGAATAAAGTTGAAGAACATTAGCCGTACTGATGCGAACCAGTTTGAAATTTCAATCACCATTTTTGTTCACACAATTACACAACTCCGCTTAGACTTTCTTTTCAAAGCCTTTAATTTCTAATTCTAAATTTTAGCTTAATATTTGGCAATTTTAGTCAAACACTTGCATGCAATGGACAACTACCGGAGCTCGGCAATGCACTATCAAAACCAGGGCACCAACACCAACGCCAATGGGGGCAAAAATCGCAACAGAAAAAAAAAGAACAAACAGAACAAGAACCAAAATCTTGCCATGCCTCCGTCCAACAACATAATCAACCATTATGATGACTACACTGGCTCGATGAGCTTAGGTAAGTGATCAACAATAACAACAACAAAAACTCTAATTCTTTTCAAAGATCACCAGTCGTTTGGCCGGCCATTTAGCCAGTTTCCAAGCAATCAAAACTATGTCTACAACAATAGAGCTAAATACAACAATGGCAAGTTTAACAAAAGACGAAATGGCAGTCAGAGCAATTACTACTCGAGCGGAACGTACGAAAATGATCGCCTAAACAAGAGTGTAAGTATTTAAATGAACAACTTTTTTTGTTGACTTTTAATTAAATTGTGTGTTTCAGTTGACTCCGAACAGCTCGTTTGGAGAAAACCAAAGGATTCAGACATCCATTTCGCTGGACAATTTTGACCTGGTCTCCAGCTTGAACGCCAAGCGCTCTCCGTCCAGCTCCTACCCGCTAATGTCGTCTAACGTGGTCATTGGTCAGAAGCCGAACTCGCCGTTCAAGAACGGCACTTACCAGCAGCATCAGCAGATCATAGAGGAACAAGCCAATTTGGAAGAGATGTCGGAGAAAACAACCAGCTTGAGCATGCACGAAGTAGAAGCCAAGAGCAACGATGTTCTCTCTTCAATAACCTCCACTGAAAGCTTGAATACAAGTGGTGACTTCATGGTCGACCATCATACACCATTGTCCAACTACTCGACGCCCATGAATCACTCGGACTCAAGTCGAGTGTTCGACCCGGACTTGTCTCCCAAAAAGCACCGAGAACATGAGGAAAGTCTCAATCAGAATGACAAAACTCCCATTAGGTATGACGAGTCGGAGCACACCGTCAAACACAGTGAGGTCAAGAGCGACGACTCGTCCGCTCTGTCGACCAATTCATCGCCTGATTCAAAAAATTCAGATCAAAATTTGGTCACAGCCAGCGAGGGTGAGAGTTCTTTCACAAATGAACAAATGATACCTAATCACCAAGAGCACAATTTGGCTAGAGAATTGGAAAAAATAGCCGCTAATTTTGAACTAAATGTGCACAAAAATCAGGACACTGAGAGCAACAAATCGGTGAATGGATCTGCTGACTCTTCTGCAACCGAGTCTTATGCCACCACTTCGAACGAAAGAGATGATGAAGTGAAAGAGAGTGAACACCACTCAAATTGTGACATGGACAATGAGCACGCCAAAATGGAACAGCTTGTAATACAAGAGGTTAGGCTGGAGCATGACGAGGATAAAAGAGAAGAAACTGTCATAGAGGAAAGAATAGATGAACCACTTGTTGTTGATGACGACCATAGAGTGGAATATACAAATGAAAAAGTGCAATGTATGGACGAACGATCTTCAGATCGTGCGATCGAAGACCTCTCTTTGGAGGAGAAAAAAGAGCAGACTGTTGTTGAAGTCGATGAAGCAATGACTGAACAGAAACAACAGGCAGTTGAAATGAGATTTATAGAAGAAGCAAAAATAGAGGATGTCACACAAAAGAGCACAGAGATGATTAAAGAAGCAGGGCCTGAAGTAAATAACAAAGAGGAGAGCACAAAAGAGAACACAGAGATAATGAAAGAAGCAGGGCCTGTAGAAAATTGCAAAGAGGAGAGCACAGAAATGAAGAAAGAAGCGGGGCCTGTAGAAAATTGCAAAGATGAGAGCACAGAAATGAAGAAAGAAGCGGGGCCTGTAGAAAATTGCAAAGAGGAGAGCACAGAAATGAAGAAAGAAGCAGGGCCTATAGAAAATTGCAAAGAGGAGAGCACAGAAATGAAGAAAGAAGCAGGGCCTGTAGAAAATTGCAAAGAGGAGAGCACAGAAATGAAGAAAGAAGCAGGGCCTATAGAAAATTGCAAAGAGGAAAGCACAGAAATGAAGAAAGAAGCAGGGCCTGTAGAAAATTGCAAAGATGAGAGCACAGAAATGATGAATAAAGATCAGGAAAGAAATGAAATAGAGAAAAGCACAGAAACAATTAAAGAAGAAGGTCTTGTAGAAGATAGCAATCAAAAGAACACAGAACAGAACACAGAGGTTAAGAAAGAAAAAGATATTGAAGAGAAAGTGATTGATTTATGCGAAGTAAAAGTTGAAAGCGAGCAATTGACTGTGGACGCTCAATCAGTTGATACAAAAGTTGAACTAAATAGAGAGATTATAATTGGAACTGGTGCTTATGAAATAAAAATCAGACCACATGTTGAAGAGATTAATTTGACTGATGGAGAACAAATGACTAAACAAGGATCCGACTTGAAAATCGCTTCTGTTGAGACTGATAGCCATGAACAAGGATGTGACGAGGACAATCAAGAGTTCGAGATTCTAGAACAGTCAAATGATTCGATTGTTTCAGAGCCGAACGATAGAACAAACACTAGCATAAATCAAAAAGAACCTGCTGTAGACTGTTTTTCTTGCACAATTGTTTAATAAAGTAGCACACTTGGTTTTTATCTCATGTAAATGATTATAATTTAGAGAAATTTTTGTTAAAAAGTAAACTTTTCTATCTAAGCATTTAAACATTTTTGATGCCTTGTTTGACATTTTTTTGGCACTTTTGGATTTAACTTATTTTTTATTAGTCTTTTCCTTTCTTGTTTTACTTTATTTTTGTTGCACTATTTTATGGTTGAAATTTAAAAACAAGTATATATTTAGACTTTGACATAATTAGCAAATATTTTCAGATTTATTTAATTTTAAAATAAATTTTTTTATCTTACGATTTTAATAATTTTTATTCTAACCTCTTGAATCTTTCCTTAACTATTTAGGCTTTGCCAACTATTTTTTAAATTATCATTAAGAATTATCAAATTAATTTGAAAAACTCCTTGAAAAAAACATAATAACAATAATCTCCTTATCTGGAAGAATGCCATCATTTGAATATAGAGAAATTTACATATCTCTCTTAAGAAAATGATCATAGTTTGCCTGCTTTAGGTTCAAAAAATTCTGGAATCAAAATTGGTTTGATTTTATCGAGAAGATAGGTAAAAAACCACTGACAAGTAGACCATTTTGGAAAAAAATAAATAAATTTAGATCAAAAAAAGGAACAAATTTAATCCCAAATTTGATTTTAAATGACAAGGAATTCAAAACTAATGAAGAAAAGGGAACATGCTTCGGAGAACTCTTATCTTCAATTTTTAGTCCTAATTCTGATTTAATAGATCTTGAAAAAGATTTCGAAATACTCAATTCTAACTCTGAATTTTTTAGAAATTATGATCAGTGTAATTTTAATGAACCAATTTGCTTAAATGAATTAATTATAGCTTTAAAAAGATTGAAAAATGAAGCGGTATTAAAACCTGACCAAATTCATAATTTAATGTTAAAAAACTTACCTAGAAACTCTTTAATAGAAATCGTAGAACTTTTTAATTTATCTCTTAGAGAAGGTTAAGTCCCGAAAGCGTGGAAAACTTCGAACATTACTATGATTCAAAAAAAGGCCTCTACTTTACAAGATCCTTTAAATTATAGACCAATTAGTATAACGAGTTGTTTAGGAAAGTTACTGGAACGAATAGTATATTCAAGATTATACAATTTTTTGGAACAAAATTCACTCCTTATCCAGGAGCAGTCTGGATTTAGGAAACACCGGCGAACATCAGATAATCTTTTCTTTTTAATTCAAAAAATTGTAGAATCATTTAATAGAAAAAAAAGAGTTTGCGGCCTGTTTTTTGATTTACTAAAGCCTTTGATAGAGTTTGGCATGAAGGTTTACTTTTTAAATTGATTAAAATGAATCCACCTCATTACTTGACTAACTGGATTAGATCTTTTTTAGACTCTAGGACATTTAAGGTAAATGTGAATGATCATCTGAGCGAAGAATATCAAATAACTGCAGGTGTTCCTCAAGGCTCAGTAATTAGTCCTCTTTTATTTAGTATATATATTAATGACATCCCCAAAAGAAACAAAACAAATAATGAATACTCTCTGCTTTTCGCAGATGATCTAGTTACATTCTTCATTTATAACAAAAAGGGGAACCTTGAAAATAAGATAAACAAATACACCAACGAACTAGAACAATGGCTTATTAAATGGAAAATGAAAATATCAGTTGAAAAGTCGTGTTCTGTAATCTTTTCTAGGTACAAAAAAGAGATTGAAAATCTAAACTTAAAAATTTATGGAAACAGAATAGTGAGCCAAAAAGAAATCAAGTTTCTTGGCATTAAATTTGATTCCAAGTTAAACTTTAATAAACTGGTAGACGAAATTAAAGAACGCTGCAATAAAAGGTTAAATATTATTAAGATATTGTCAAATAAAAAATGGGGTCTTACTCAAAACACACTAGGAAATTTATATAAAACTTTTGTCGGATCAATTTTAGACTATTCTTTTCCTTGCTTAAATTCATTTTCTGAAAATAATATCAAAAAACTACAAGCAATTCAGAATACAGCAGTCAGATCTATCCCTAAGTTAAAATATGATACTCCCTCCAACATGTTGCATCATGAGGCTTTTAATAAACTTAAATTACTAACAGTCTCGAATCGGCTTTTTGAGTTGAGTGAGAGATATTTTGAGACAGGACTGAGTCATTCTACTCCATTGGTGGTCAGACTAGTGGATGAATACAAACAAGGCTTCGAATCAAGATACATTGAATACCCTACTCCATTGTGTAATTGCTACCTTACTATTTCCTCTTTTTTTCATGAAGCTTCAGCTATGAAAACTTCTGTCACATGTAACAATTTATTTCAATATATGTCTTTTAAACTTTCTTTAAATTTTTTTTTTTTTTAGCTGATTTACTTTATTTTTATTTTATTTTATTAACTATTTTTTTATTATTATTTTTTTTTTTTTTTAAACTTTATTCTGAAGGAGCTCTAGCTCGGTACAGAAAACAAATAAATAAAAAAATAAATAATTGATGCCTTGTTTGACATTTTTTTGGCACTTTTGGATTTAACTTATTTTTTATTAGTCTTTTCCTTTCTTGTTTTACTTTATTTTTGTTGCACTATTTTATGGTTGAAATTTAAAAACAAGTATATATTTAGACTTTGACATAATTAGCAAATATTTTCAGATTTATTTAATTTTAAAATAAATTTTTTTATCTTACGATTTTAATAATTTTTATTCTAACCTCTTGAATCTTTCCTTAACTATTTAGGCTTTGCCAACTATTTTTTAAATTATCATAAAGAATTATCAAATTAATTTGAAAAAACTCCTTGAAAAAAACATAATAACAATAATCTCCTTATCTGGAAGAATGCCATCATTTGAATATAGAGAAATTTACATATCTCTCTTAAGAAAATGATGATAATTTGCCTGCTTTAGGTTCAAAAGGATTATTGTCCCTTAGTGTACAAATGACCTTGTCACTTTTAAAATATCAATCGTCTTCATCAATTTCACTTGAAGTTAAATAAAGCATCATTTGTGATTTGCTCCATTGAAGTATTAGTAAAAAGGATTAAAAATGAAAATTTTCATCCGAAGCTCTGCATACCAATGTTACAAACCGGTGGAGGCTTAGCCGGTATCTGGGGATGCATTTATTACAAAGGCACTGGTATATGCAACATTTATACTGGTTTACATTTTATACAGGACGAATCAATCAATTTGTCTCCATCAACTCTTTTGTTGAACTCCTGTTTGAGCCAAATGACCCTTGGATTTTTTTAAAAGATGACGCCTCGCTACATACCGCTCACTAAGTAAGCGACTGGCTCAAAGAACAGAATGAGGTTCTGCCATGGTATGCCCGTTAACCAGATTTCAACCCAATCGAGAACTTATGGTCATACATAGATACCAAAATGGTAAACATTTGAACCGTTTTTATTTTTAATTAATTGTATCCATTTTTTTTATTTGAATTATTTTTAAACTTAGGGTTTTATATTTTTGGATTGATGAAAAAATGAATATAAAAAAAGCCGCTTTTATTATTTTCCCGCCTATTATAAACGTCGCAATCGCAATTTTTATTATTATTAGTAGTAGTAGTAAATTGATTTGCAACTCGGAAAATACCCGAGCAGAGCTCTAAGAGCTATATCAGTCGCTTCTTTTTCCACAATCCATGCATCCAGTTTCGACTTAAAAATATTCAACGTTTTTGCGCTAATCACCTCTTCCGGTAATCCATTCAATAAACTTACAACTCTGTTTGTGAAATATGGAAACGCGAGGAACAATTTTTTATCAGTTCACGACGAAAAGTCTTTGGGTGCCTTCTTAAATCATAAACTTGACCGCTTTGACCATATATTAACCCTTTTTTAAACTCGACTTACTCAATTTTATTCATGATCTTGAACATCTGGATCAGATCTCCTCACAATCTTCTCGAAGTTAAGTCCGTCAGGCTAGGATACTTACCAAATGAATGGAAAAAGTCGAAAACCAAAATGATTCATAAAAAAGACCAACCACCTCAAATGGCTTCTCAAATCTTATTGACCAGTCTCACTAAATTCATGTGTTGCAAAATGGATGGAAAAATAATTAACAACAAACTTCTTAGTTGGATAGAAGAAAAAAACCACCTACCACCATGCCAGTCCGGTTTTAGAAAAAATATGAGCACTCATGATCACTTTCTTAGACTTTACAACTCAATAATTCAAGGTTTCAATCATAATTCCAAAACAGGGGTCATATTTTTCGATTTCGAAAAAGTATTTGACAAAACAAATCATAAAGCAATCTTACTGAAACTAAAATCAACTACTTATTCATTGGAATGAATACATCAATCCAAAAAAACTTGAGAGAATGTCAAAAAATTCAAAACAGGATTTTAAAACAAATAAATGTTTACCCACTGAAAACTCATATAACATACATCCATTCAAATCTAAAAATCGAACTACTCGAATCAAGATTCAGGAGACTTTTTGAAAAATTCTTATCTACAAGATCTAACCATAAACAAATCAATAGAGACCTTAACGACTATGTACCGGATATATTCCAAAAGAAATTCTTTACACTTTTCGATATCGTATTAAAACTTATAGAAAAGAAAAATGAATAATAAATAAGTTAAATTAAAAAAAAGAAAAAAAATTAGCATTTCAATTCTGATTGTATATATTTTTTTTTTATTTTTTTGCACTGACTAAGTCCTTCAGGCCGATTTAGGTAAGCGTGTCGAGTAAGTCAGATGCCTTATTAGTTTCATTTCTAATATAATTTTTCACACATATTTATCTTTTTCTAGCTTAATTATTCTATTTTATCTTTCTCAAGATAATTTAATTTTCAGATAATTATCTTTCACAAGGCATTAGATAGAAATTTTATCTTTATTTAGCATCTTCCTAATTTTTTTTTAATTTCAAAAGAGAAAATTTTGACATAAAATTATACTTTTTACTTGGAAATGAGGAAAAAACATTAATTATTTTTTTGATTTTAATAGTTAGGAAAAAAAAAACTAGCTTTTATAGCTAGAATTAAGAAGAAAAAATTTATAAAAAATAGTGCGCAAATGGTGATGGTCTGATAATTAAAATACTTTTCGAATAAAAAATATGTCAAATTCTTTTAATATAAAAAATAACTTTTTAGCAAATTTAAATTATTGATGAATTAAACACATAAATTCAGACTTAAATTTTTAAAGATTATTTAATATTGCTATTTTTATTTAAGCCTTATTTTAATTGCATTTTTCTTAATTTTTTACAAGAAAAAATTAACTGGCCAAAATATTAACCTGGTGACCAAAATAAGTTTCCAAAGACCAATTTTTTAATATAATAAAATTATTAAGACCGATTTTTTTTCACTGTTTCAACCATTTAACAAATCAAACTGGTCACTTGATGTCTACCAACACAAATAATAAAAAAACAAAGCTAACAAACAAAAAATGTTGAGAAATATTTTCTGGACAAAGAAAAAACGCTATTTTTTACTCAAAATTTTCTATACTACTTTTTAATTCAATTTATTGTGCTCTAAAAAGATTAAAATTGCTTCAATTTTAATTTAAAAAAATAAATAAAATAATTTTATAATAATAATAATAATCCTTTGAATAAGTCAAATTTCTAAAAATAATGCTTAATTTAAAAAAAAGATTGTTTGTGTCATTTTTTATTAAAATAAAAAATCATGCTAAAAATATTTATGCTCAAACGCTTAAAAAAAACATTTACTCAAACATTGTGGTATGAAGTGGCAGAGATTGGCTCTTCGTCTTGTGAACTAAGTTATTCATTAATACTTATTGATGCCGAAAATGCGAACACCGTGCAGTTGTGGCAATTTGGCAATAAGAACAACGATCAGGGTTGAAACATTGATGAAAAAATGCATTGGATCATACTTGGTATAAAAACTAGCCATGAGGAATCTAAAAAAATTGATAAATTATTTTTTTTCAATTTAGAAAATTCGTACAAAACAATAGGAACTGTTGTCAGAAACTTTCTAGTGGCTGTGAATTGAACACCGTCATCTATTTGTTCCCAATAAGTGTATGATCTCGCTTTGCCTTGATCAGATGTTTCCCATGGAGCCCCTTTGACTATGTGTAGCAGGTAAAACGCAGCCTTGGCTCAAGTTAAAAGCTAATTTGAAAAAAAAACTAAGAATTTTTACCACATTATGCAGCACGTTTGTCAGAGTCCAAGCTACGGCTGTGCTCAAAAATGGCAAGCTCAACAGGATCAGGTGCATTGTGAACACAAAAATGACATATGTGAACCAAATTCCTTTGCTATTTAACCATGATACATTTGGGTTTTGCTCACTGTGTGCAACACCGACGTTCATTCTAAAACAATGCGACCGATCTTCTATGTTTTCTAGAGAAAAAAATGAGAAATCGCCTAGAATCAAGTTTTATTCAGGTAGGCAACACAACAAAAAAATAAAGCAAATTAGAAATAAATAAATTTTCGTTTATGTTCGAGAATTTATGTATAATTTTAGAAATAAATTTTTGTTTGAAAATTGCAGCTAGTCGTCGTCATCAAGAAAAAGTATGCAAAATTTCAACTAAATTTGCTCTTGATTTTTTGTTGTAAATTTTTGATAAGAAATGGATTTAAAAATTTATCCTTTTATTTAATAATTTTATTTATTTATTTAATTTTTTTAACTTTCACTTTAGCTAAATAGAAAATTACACTCGAAGCTTGATGCATGCTTCAAATAGAAATTTTTGACATAAATTTAGATAATTTTATAATTTTTTAAGAAATAAAATTTTGAAAATGCCTAAATGCTCTTGGTCTTCATATATGCTTTAATTTTCAACATCTCTTATTGAAGAACTGTTTTGAAAAAATTTTATTTATTTTGAGAATTTATAAAATTTAAAAAAAATAAAATTGACGGCTTGATTATTGAAAAACTTTAATCCCTATACAAATTATATTAATCATATTTTCTAATTAAAATTCAAATAAAATTCTAATAGATTTTGAATCATTTTTTATTTAATTTATTCTAGTGAGATATGAAAATTAAGAATAAAAATGCGAATACTGACAATACCGAAATCACTAAGACCATTTATTGCCTAAAAGTTGTTTTGATCACAAATTAGAATTATTAACAAACTCTTATTTTTTTAGTTTATACTAATTAACAAAGATCGTATAAAAAATGTTTTATCAAAAATTTTATGTCAGAATGAATGAGCAATTATTTTTCTAATTCAAGAATTTAAAAAATGTATTTAGCTATAGTGCTAATTAAATGTAAAAATTAGATAACAATTGAATATTTTTTTTTAATAATTCAATAAATTTTAATTTTAAATTTGTTTAATCTCTCAATAAAAAAGAATTATTTAAAATTGTATTTAAATTGAAAAGAAACCTTTAATTTGGGTCTTAAATGTTATTTGGGTTAGAATTAATTAGTGTTAAAAATTTATTCTAGATCGACGATATTGAGCTAAGTTAGATTTTTTTTTAAATAATTAATCTGAAAAAATTTTTTTTTACTAAAGTACAACTCGATTTTACTGACATGTCACAAACTTCGGATACCCAAATAAAGTGAAAAGTCGCAAAAGATTACTCAAGGCTCTCTTCACCGCCAATACTGTATCTTTTGATGCAGCGGACACTTCACGGGCATTTTGCGAAATAAGAGAAAGTTTTTCTTTTACAGTATTAATTTGGATGCCATCAAATTCAGAACAAACATTGTTAATATTATCTTGATCATTTTCAGAATCTAATTCTCTCGAATTAATATCTTTTAACACTAGAAAGACCAGTTTTTTTATACCATTAAGGCCCAGTAGGGTCAATTGACAATGTTTTTTATCAATTATTCAGGCAAAAATAATCAGATTTAATTAATTTCTTTTTTGCTTTTAGTAAAATTGTTTCAAAAATTGTAAAAATTAATAAATATTTAAAATTTTTTAAAAATTATTATTAATTTTTTAGTCCAATTCGATATTTTAAATTAAAAATTGCAAAAAAGACAAAAAATTAGAATATTAATGATAAAAATGATAAAAAATATGTAATTTTTGAAATTTAGTTTTCATTTTTTGATAGCTAATTCAAGTTTATTTAATAAATTTTATAAACCAATGTTGCCTAGTAGAAACAATACTAAAAAAAATCAAAATTTTATTTTTTAATCTATTTAAAGGATAAAAAACAAATAAAAAAATATAATTTTAAAAATGAACTTTAAATGAATAAACGTATTCATTTATTTAATTTAAATTTTTTTTTTTTATTAAACGTGTTGTTTTTTTTATTTTATATAGAATTGTTTCAAAATTTTCAACGTCACCAAATCTGGCGTAATCTTTGAAAACATCAAATAAAAAATAAATAAAAAAAAAAAGTTTTGCAACACAACTCATCATAGCTGTTTTTAGTCACAATTTTAGACTAGTCATAAAATATGTTGGATTCATATTTAAAAAAAAAAAACGTCTGTAGATAACTAAATAACTTGATAAATAATTTCAAGATAACTAGATCTAATCAAAGTATTTTCAAATTAAAAAAAACACTTTTTAAAACAAAAAGGTCAATTAGTCTAAACCAACATTTTTTTCTCTGGTTTAATTCTCATAATTTTGAAATGGAAGAAAAAAAATAAAAATCTTTTTTATTTTATTTATAATATGAAATAAAATTTTTTTTTAAATTTTTAACAAATTTAACTCAAATAAGGCAAAATTAAATAAATTGATGCTAAAAAGAAACATAAATTTTATTTCATTATGAATGTGTAACTTTTTTTTAGTTGAAAAATTTTAAAAATGAATTCAGTCATAATGCTAATTAAATGTAAAAATTAGATAAAAAATGAGTATTTTTTTTGATAATTCAATAAATTCTAATTAAAAATTTGTTAAAGCTATTAATAAAAAAGATTTTAGATTTTAAAACATTAAATACAAATCCTTTAATTTGGGTCTAAAGTGATATTTGGATTACAAGTCTAGATCAAAAAAAAATTCTTTTATTTATTTTATTTAAAAAACATTAAAAATTTAAAATATGGGCACAATTATAAACAGCATTAAAAATTCATACCGGTCTAGACCAACGACATTGAGCTCATTTAAATTGACCCGACAGTTGTCATAATTGTAAATTACCAGTCTGTGGAACCTGTATTGAAACCTGAAATATGTTTGCAAAAATTGCTCTGGGAATAGTGAAAATATAATTTCAAAAATTACATATTTTCTATCATTTTTATCATTGATATTCTAATTTTCTGACTTTTTTTGCAATTTTTAATTTAAAATATTGAATTGGACTAAAAAATTAATACCAATATTTTTACAATTTTTGAAACAATTTTACTAAAAGCGGAAAAAAAATTATTATTGATATTCGAGTGAATAAGATTCTGAAAATGATCAAGATAATATTAACAATGTTTGTTCTGAATTCGATGGCATCCAAATTAATACTGTAAAAGAAAAACTTTCTTTAATTTCGCGAAATGCCCGTGAAGTGTCCGCTGCATCAAAAGATACAGTATTTGCGGTGAAGAGAGCCTTGAATAAGCATACAAATCCAATGGAATGCGATTTATGTGGCAAATTTTTTAAAAATTTTAGGGGTGTTAATTTACATAAGTCAAGAATGCACTGATTAATGTAATTTAGGATTATTCCTCTTTGTTTTTAAACTAAATTAAACTACTTAGATACTTAAATAAACATTAATTCTGTAATTTTTTTAATTTTGAAGCAAATAATAAAATGGGTCACCAAATATTTTGGTGGGTCACAAAAATATTTTGGTTAAAAAAAAAATAAGAAAGAAAATTATGGTCATATAATGTGTGACGCACTTATGCGACCGGAAAAAAAATATCCGGTCAGCAAACTGAGTCATCAGGTCACATATTACATGAGCCCCTTGGTTACATAAGAGGCATTTTTTATAAATATATTTTTAGTTAAAAATAGTAAGCAACTTTTTTGGCCTTTTTTTACTTAGATGGTAGATCGATTTAAAAAAATATTTAGCATTTGGCATAATATTTTATGCTTAAAATATATTGATCTTCAATGATAATTTTTGTAAATGTTAAAATTATTTAAAATGAAGATCATTTGGTGATTAATTTTTAAATTCAAATATTGTATTCGAACATTATTTTAAATAAATTATTTATTTGAATTTTTTTTTTATTCAAATTCTTATTCAAATAAATTTTTTATTCAAATCGGAAATTCAAATATTTTTTTTATTGAGAATTAAATTCAAATAAATATTCTTTCAAATTCTAAAATATTTGGATATTCTTTGAATATCTAATATTTGATTTTATCACTAAATCAGATTGTTTAAAACTTTTATTCTTCTTTATTTTAATTTTTTCTTGGAATCTATTCAATTTAGACTATTAAATTCTAGATCTAGTCTAGATCGACAAAAAACTAAAAACAAAAAAATAAAAATCTTCTTTTTTTTATTTTATTAAAACATGAAATGAATTTTTTCCAAACAAATTTTGATGAAACAAATTGAACTCAAATGAAGCAAAATTAAATAAATTGATGTTAAAAAGAAACAAAAAAAATAAAGAATCAAATAATGCACACAAATAATCAAATGGTGAAAACGGAAGACCAAAAACAAAAACAAACAACAACCAGCAAAAAAAATGTTAAAAGTTAAATTAAAACTTAGAATTTTCAATAAAATTAAAAGCTTTTGTTTTTGTTTTGTTTAGATAAATGGATTAACTCTATGTACACTATAATACATCATTAGGACTGACTCACAGATCACTGCGATCCACCACTTGTTTTTCTTTTGCGTTCTTTGAACAAATCTTCCATAAAAAAAAAAAAGAAAAATTTAATTTTTTTAAAACTTTAAAATTTATTAATCAAAAATAAAAAAATTCAAAAAAAAAAATTACCAAGCAAACTTTGCTGTTTTAAATTGTCCTTTTTGTCGGCTTTGTTGACCTTGTTGAGCGCGCTGATATTTTGCGCACTGCGCAAAGTGTCCCTTCTGTTTTCACTAAAAGTAATGATCAAACTTTGGGTGAGCTTTTTGCCTTCGTTGAGGCGAGTTCTATGGCGCCGAGTGCTCTTAGCCAGCGGCTTTTTCACCTTAGCTTCCTTGCACTTCTTGTTCTCCTTGTCCTCGGAGCAATCTTGGTTGAAATTGGTGATCAACTTGAGCCTGCGCTGGTACTTGTAGAACTGAGGCACTGCCAGCGCCTCGTCCTCCTCTTCGGTCTCTGTCTCGTCCTCGCACAAAGACGACCTGGTCTTGTACACATGGTCGATTTCTCGCTGGTCAAAGGCCGATATGACAAAGTCTGGGCTGAGCGAAGTGTCCAGTAAGTGGTCGGGCAGCGACAGGGACTGGAAGGCGGATGGCGCGAAGTAAGTGTTCACTCTGATCCAGTCGTAGCGCTTGGAGTCGCTGAGCGACAAGTCGTTTAGACTTTTGGACGCGCGGCTCATGTTCACGGGCCTTAGTCTCTCGAAGTCAAAGTTCCACTGTTGCTTTTGCTTTTCCATTTGTTCCTTCCACATTTGGGTGAGGTCCCGGTTGAGCTGGTCGTGGTTGAGGCGGATGCCGAACAGGTTTCGTTTGATTATGGAGCGGTCGTGTTTGGGAGATGGTGGAGCCGGCGAGCTCGATGGCTCCGGTGTGGAGCTCGCCTTGGGACTCTTCAGACCTGATGCCTTGGTGTGCTTTATCGGCTTGAACATTTCTTTCACTGATTTCATGGGCGTCTGCTTCGCCTGGCTCCTCAGCACTTTGCTTCTCATTTTTGTTTTTTCTAGACTGAGAAAAATTTAAATTTTTTTTTTTTTTAAACCGGAGCGGTGTACGCTTTTAAAAAAGATCAAGACACTCACTCAATCACTCACTCGATCACACAAACACACAGAGAGAGAGAGAGAGAGAAAAGTGGGAAAAAAGAGTGAGCTGATCAGATGGGAGCTTTGCATTGTCTTTTGAAATAAATTATTTTGAATAAATTTTAAATTCAACCTTAATTTTTAAATAGTTTTTTTCTTGTTTAGTGGACATAACTGCAGATGATTGTGAACTATTTACAAGATACTCGTGCAAGTATTTAAGTTGAATGTCGATTGAACATTAAATGAGAAAAAAAAAATTTTCTATTTTTTTCTTTAGTTTTTTTTGTTTTTGATTAATTGCGCAGTGAATTTTTTAAAAAAAAATTTTTTTAAAAAAACCTTTTTATAAATGATTAATTAAAATCAGTCATAAAATTCCTTTATTTTTTATCTGAATTAATTATTTGACAATTAGATGCTTGATCTAGAGGAGAGAAAATTAGTCAAAAACTTCCTTGATTTTATTATAAAATTTTCATGATGGAAAAATGTGTTCAGTGACAATTTGATTCTAAAATATTAAGTTCAGAATAGACACATATTGAGACAGCTTGAGTTTCTTTTGGACATTCTTAATTATATTTATAAAAAAAATTGATAAAAATGATGATAAATATAATTTAAAAAAAATTAAAAAACCTTAGTTATTGATTGATGAAAATTAGTCAAAAACTTCCTTGATTTTATTGAAAATTTTCATGAATGAAAAATAGATTCTTGAAGTCGGTGATAGAAAAATATTTACAAAGCTTGAGGGGTATTGTGAATTTCATATACAAATTGAACAAAAATTCTTCCTTTTTTGATAAATTAAAATTAAAGTTAATAAATAATATTAGAAAAAATATTGCAACAAAGTGCAACATACTTTGTTGCACCTTTTTAACCTAAAATAAATCTTTATTTTCTTTATTTTTTAGTAAATCAAATCAAAAATCAATTAAAATCTTATTAATTTTTTATTTATTGTCCTATTTTAACCTTAGAAAAATTATATTAGGTAAAAAAGGTGCAAAAAAGTATTTTGCACTTTGTTGCAGTATTTTTTCCAATAATTTTTATTAACTTTGATTTTAATTAACCAAAAAAGGAAGAATTTTTGTTCAATTTGTATATGAAATTCACAATGCCGCTTGAGGTTCTTCTGGTTAATTTTTAAATATTATTTTTCAATTTAAAAACCTTAAATAATAATTAATAAAAATTAATCAAATAATCTTTTGGCAATTAGTTTCTGAAAATTTTAATTCCTGATAGACACATATTAAAAAAGCTTGAGTTTCCTTCGGTTCAATTAGTATTTTATTTTTAAAAAAATTAAAATAAATCCTTAAAAATTAAAAATTTTCTTTATTTTTAATTTAAATTAATTTTTTGACAATCAAATGCTTGATCTCGAAGAGAGAAAAATATTAAAACAGCTTAAAATTCTTTTTAATAAATTCTAATTTAAAATAAAAAAAAATAAAAAACCTTCAATAATCATTAATAAAAATTTTTAAGAAACTTCCTTAATTTTTTTTCTAATTTTCATCATTGAAAATAAGATTGTTAAACTCGATGATAGAAAAATATTAATACAAATTGAAGTTCTTCTGGTCATGGTCAATTTTTAAATACATTTTTTTTAATTAAAAAACCTCAAATAATGATTACCAAAAATATTTCCTTGATCAATGATTAAAAAGAATTAGACAAAAATTCTCTTTATTTTGATATCTTAATTAATTCTTTTACAATAAGATATCTAAACTTTTAAGTTCTGGATAAGGGAAATATTGAAAAGAGTTTCTTTTGATTTAATCTAAATCTATTAGAAAAAAATTTAAAAAATGATTGATAAAATAAAAATTTAATTTCTATCAATTAGATGCTCGAACTTGAGAATAGACAAATATTGAAATAGCTTAAGTTTCTTTTTGTTCAATTTTTATTTAATTTTAAAAATTTTAAAAAATCCTTAAATAATGATTAATAAAAATTAGTCTAAAACTTCCTTTATTTTTTTTCTATTTTTTATGATTGACAATTAGATTCTTGAACTCGATGATAAAAAAATATTTACATAGCTTTAGGTTCTTCTGGTTGATTTTTAATATAATTTTTTAAATATGAATTTAAACCTTAAATAATGATTGATAAAAATTAGCCAAAAGATTTATTTTTTTCTAAAATTGATTTTTAATAATTAGATGCTAGACTTTATAGTCACATATAGACAAATATTGACACAGCTTGAGTTTCTTTTGGTCAATTTTAATTCAATTTTAAACAACAAAAAAGAGCTCGTTGTGGCCGTAACGACATTTTTATCATAAGATAAAAATCATGAGAAAATATAATTATATAAAGT
Source organism: Brachionus paranguensis (assembly GCA_016802215.1). NCBI lineage: Eukaryota > Metazoa > Rotifera > Eurotatoria > Ploima > Brachionidae > Brachionus > Brachionus paranguensis. The sequence continues at coordinate 1,356,408 of JAESIX010000015.1, read as the reverse complement.
TAGTTGAAAAAAAAGTGTCTATTTATTTGAGAAAAATGCAAAATGAACTTAAATAGTTTGATTTAAAAATAACAAGAACAGTTTTGTTTAAATAAAAATTATCTTTTTTTATTTTGCACCGTATTAAAGTAATGCAAAAATTGAGAGATGAAAAAGATTTGTGTTTTTAGAACTAGAAAAGTTCAAAATTCAATCTTTTGTTTATTAGAGTGAATTATTTGAATCGGCGCAGACAAAAATTAGCTTTGATATAATTTTTAATCTTATCTCGTTTTGGGACTCATTAATTATTTTTTATTTATTTTTTTAACACTAAAAATAAACACCAAACTGTCCGAATATAAATAAAATATAAGTGCAAAATATACAAAATATTTGCAAGATAAAGTTTTTTATCATTTCCGATTGAAATTGAATTTTGCCTTTTTAATTTTTTCTATTGAAAACGATATTATATTTCTTAAAATATAAAAGTTTAAAATTTTTCGAGTAGAATATTAACTATTATTATTATTATTATTATTATTATTATTATTATTATTATTATTATTATTATTATTATTATTATTATTATTATTATTATTATTATAACTATTATTATTATATAAATTATTTTTTTTTCTTCATAAAAATATTTACATATTTTAACAGGGTTAAATTTTCAAATTAATTTTTTAAATTAAATAAAATTAAATAATTTTAATTGAGTGCAATAATTAATTTTATAGAATTCTTTAAAAAAATTTTGCCGACCTTTTTTAATTAATTTAAATGTCAGTAAACAAAGTATAAATTATTCAACTGATGAAAAACGCTTAAAGAGTATTAAAATTTAAAAATGTTAAAATTTTAAATTTACTGTTAAACCATTGTGAATGTAAAAAAAAAGAGATCTAAATTATTAAACTTAAGGAAAAATTTTGATCTCTATTTGTTTCCATATTAAATTTTTCATTCTTTTGTCTTAACTAATTCTCAAAAACTAATATTTAAAGAAAAAGAATAATTTCGAAATTAATTTTTCAAACCGTAAAGAGGTGACTCTCAAAAGATAGAAATATTTGAATATCAAAATCAAACTAGAAAAAAAATGTAAAATCGTATTTGATTTTAACTTTTAAAAAAATTTTTATATTTAATTAAAAATTTTAATTTAAACATAAAATTTCATTCCGAAAATTTTTTTAGTCTTCTAATCTATTTTATTCAATCAACAAAAATTAGCTGACAAAAAATTGATTTGCTGATGAAAAGAAATTCTTTCCCAAAAGAAAAAGTTAATAATCTAGAGGTTCCAGGAAGAAATGAAGTTAAAATCGAACAAGAAGAAGAATTCAATCATATTGGATATAAAAAACATTAAAAAACATTAGAGCAAGTTAAATAAAAACTAAAAAAATTTTGGTGCCATTTCAAAATTCTGCGAAAAAACGAGGAAGAATGCCTTATAAAAAATAAACTAAAATATTCCTAAAAGACTTATATTTACTAATAGTATCATTTTTTTTGTTATCAAATTATTTTCTTGAGTCTCCAAAAAAAATGAAATTTAGAGTTTCAAAGGACGTAATTTACGAATTAAAAGTCCAAAATTAGAAATTTAGATACTCAAATTTTAATTTCTTGAACTTTATTAATTTTTTTATATTGGTGATTAAAAAAAATATATATGGAATCTGGTTTTCACTTTAACTAACTAAATTGTTTTAATTAGGTGTTAAATTTAATTGAAAATTGGTATCAAACTAACAAGAAAAATTAAAATCTTGAATTAAATCATGAAAATTATTTTATAGTTCATCCACATGTCCTTGGTTGCGAAAAAGCAATGTTTGCAAACATATCACAGATTACCATGTCGTGATAAAGTTCTGAAATGGCATCCAAAAGCTAAAGATATGTCTTTAGAAGAAAACAGAAAAAAGGCATTATTACCTCAACCAAAAAAAAGGATATCGCTAAAATGCGGATGCGGAAAAAATAATTTTAAAATTTTATTTATTGAAAAAAACTTTTGAATTTTTTTAATTGAGTTAGAATTAAAAAAATTAATAGCTTGTCTAATCAGTATTGGTCAAAGCTATTAGACCAAAAAAAGAAATACTATGACTTTTAATAAATTAAGAGCAAAAACTAAAGGTAATACTAAATCGGATAAACAAAATAGAGAAAATTTTGAAACTGATATTACTGCTTAATTTTTAAATAAGTTGTTAAGTTTAAAATCTAATAAAAGCTCGAACTTTGAAATTGTTTCACAGATTTAATGCGCTAAGCTAATTGTAAAAAAAAATTATCAACTTGGTTTATTGTTGTTCGGACTTGTGCATAAAATTGTTTTTTTTTAAATTAAAATTTTACCATCAATTAAATTTACTTGTATAAATTAATTAATAAATTATTTTTTTTAATAAATAAAATGAAATTAAATTAAAAATTTCCGCTTCCGCATTTTAGGCCCGAATTCCGTTCCCGATTTTCCGCATTTTCGGGATAACCTAAAAGAAACTGTTATAGAAGATTTCAAAAAATAAAAAAAAACAATTATTTCCTAAACGAAAATTTTTCTCTCTTATTTTTAATTAAACATAATTGTTTAACAATATTTTCTTAAATCAAAAAAATTCAAAAACTTAATTATCTTTTCAATTTTCGATACCTATATCTGATACAAATTAAAAAAAAATGATACCAAAAAATAGATATATTGATTTGATACCTAAATACTTTGATATCCAAAAATATATTCTCCATTCTTATGAGTTTTTTTTCATTTTTCATACATTATGGTTATTATTTAACTTTTATTTATTTAAATTTTATTTATTTATTTTATTTAAAATATAATTTAGGCAAGGCCTTGGCCGGTTGGAATGGAGACTTTGTACTTACTTTCAGCCACATGAAAATATTTTTGAATAACAAAACTTGTTTTGAGTAAGTTAAAACTTAAATTTTTTTGTGGATTTGTAAAAAAAAAAGAAAAATGATTTAAATAAACTATAATTATTTAACTTAAATGAATATAATTTTATGTGTGAAAATCGATCAATTTTTTTTAAAGTAATTAGTTTGTTTTTGCTTTTTTTTAATTAAGTTTTTAATGATTGATCAATTTTTTTTTTGAAGAAATCATTTTCTTATTTAATTCTGAGTTAACTAAAACAATACAATTTAGCTTAATATAAAATTAGAATTGATTATTTTGCTTATACAAAAAATTTATAAAAATAAAATAATAATTTTGCATTATTTTTTATTTATTTACTTGTACCGAGCTAAAGCTCCTTCAGATTAAAATTTAAAAAGGTAAAAATCAAGAAAAAATTAAATAAAAAAAATAAAAAAAAAATAAAATATAATATATGGTTTAAGAAAACCTAAAAAGACAAATTGAATAAGTAACGACAGACAAGGAATGCAAAGTGTGGCACTGAGGAAATATAATGAGTACTGATTCAAAAATGTATAATTACATTAGTTAATCTGAATTTTCCTAAATTCCTTTCGAAGACTCTTTAAGCAAAAAAGACAAAAGTTCTTAAAATTTATTAAAAAAAAAAATTTTTTACATAAAAGGATTTATAGACAAAAAAATTTTCAATCAGCTTAGTTTAAATCGTTTTTCATTAGTCTCCCGTATTTCCCTATCAGTTCCAAACTCGTAATAATTTGGCACTAACTCATGCAACCATTTGCAATCAACCACACTCAAATCCCTGATCAAATAAGTTGTTTTGGACTGAACAATGTCATTGTAAATGACATACTTAGGTGCCGGTTGGTCAACATTGGCCAAGAATAGATTAATCACCGAGCTGGGGTGCACTTTTAGCGAAACATTTGACTTTAGGTGTCTGTAGTCTCCAGAATAGTGAGCCCGAGCTGCATTGGCAAAAAAAGCCGTGCAGAGACATCGCAGAATCGGCTCGGTTCTATCACCACACGAAGATGACATGTCTATTTTAAATTTTCTTAAAATCATTCTCAATTGTTCCCTGATTTGGCTGGCTCGTACCAAAGACTTGAAGTTCAGAAAATTTGACTGGCACCAATTGGGCACAGATTTTTTATTTTTGGACAATTTGTCAGTGAAACTTTTGTACACATTTAATAAAGTTATATGATCACCTTCAGTGCAGGTGAATTTGAGCTTTGATTTATCAGCTTGTATCTTCCTGCCCGATGGAGTAATGAACACATGTTGGACTTGGAGCATGGCTATTATGCTGAGCATTTCTTGGGCGCAGCCAAATTTTTCGGCGTTTATCAACGCTTTGGAATAAGTTGGGTGCAGAGGAAATTCGGCCATTTGAAAGCCGAGTGGATTGGTGAGCTTGGAGTTGTGGTCCAGAGCTTCCAAAGCGTGCAGCAACTCAAGAGTGTTTACCAGGTTTTTGGAAGGTGGTGCGGACAAAAAGTCAAATCTGCATATGTTGTCAATTCCGAGGGCTTTTAGCTGAATGACAACTGAGGCCAGGTCGCAGCGCTGCATCTCTGGTGGAGTGTGCTGTTTCAAGTTCTGGAATTCGGTCTCGGGATAGAGGCGAAAAGCTTTGCCAGAGCGATATCGTCCCGCTCTGCCCGCTCTCTGGTTGGCACTTGACTTTGAGCATGGCACAGTTATCAAGCTCTCACTGCCCAAGCGAGCGTCATATGCTTTTAGCTTCATGAAGCCAGAGTCTATGACATAAACTATTCCGTTTATGGTCAAACTTGTCTCGGCTATGTTTGTAGAAACAATAATTTTGCGACAAGATTTTGGTGTCCTTTCGAATACTTTTAGTTGTTCGGAAACTGGCAGTGAGCCGTACAGTGCCAGTATCCATAGTTTTTTGAAATTTTTCTTCTTTAGAGATTTAAGTTCAGTGGCTTTTTCAATTAGCTTTGACACTGCTTCGTCAACTTCGTCCTGTCCTAAACAATATTTAATTAAGTCTTTTAATTTACCAAGAAATTAATAAATTTAATAAGAAATTTTAGTTGATCACGACTAGCAAAATTAATTGAAGATAAATTTATTTGACTTTGTGTATTTAAGAATTTGTTGATTTATTAAAAAAATTTTTGACACTTTTATTTAATTTGTATTTTCAAAAAAATTTTCATCTCCTTTTTAATATTATTATTTTTTTTTTAACAAAAAAAAATAAATAATGATAATTGTCTAATTTCTACTTTATTGATCATTTTTTTTTGAATTGTTAATAATAAAAAATCAAATTCTTAATCAATTTCTGGAGCTTTTTATGTCAAATAGTAAACAAGATAATATTTTTGATAAAAAGGACATTTTATAAAGTATTTAGGAAGTGTTTAATTTAACATTTTTTTATAATTTTATAAAAATTTTAATCTTTTTCTAAATTTGAAAATATTAAACAATTCTCATGATATTTTTAAATGTCAAAAAAAGAATATTTTTTTAAAACAATTCAAAATTTAAAATTTTCTTCAGTGCTTTAAAAAAATGCTTGATTTTAAATAACAAAATCTCTAAATTGATTGTTAATTTGATGTTTTAATTTAATCGAAAAAATAATAAAAAATTTAATTAGGCGGATGATTATCATTGATAAAACTTATTAATTTTATATTAACTTTTGATAAAAAAATTATTTTTTTTCTTAATTTATTCGATTCTCAAATTATTTTTGTAAAAAGCTTCGTAATTTATTTTTCAGTTTACTTTGTTCAGAAACCTGATTAATTTATCCAAAAAATTTGCATCCAATTTCATTCCTCTACCAAAATATTTGATACTAATTGAAAATTTTACCCAGTTTTCAAATTTTCAGATCAATTTTAGCTGAATAAGAAAAGAAAGTAGACACTCGACTAAAAAATCCATGTCAAAATGAACTTAGCCAAATTATTTTTTAAAATTATCAAGGAATTAAATGTTATTTGTTAATTAAGGAAATTCTTAAATTAAGAAAAATTAATTCTTAAATTTAGAAAAATATATTATAAGAAATAAATTATATTTTATAACATATGTCACATGCTACTCTCTATTTCAATAAAACTTTCCTTTTCTTTTTTTTATTTTTATTTTATTTTTTATTCCAAAGGTGATTTAGCTCGGTACAGAAAACAAATTAATATCAATAAAAAATAAAAAAATTTAAATTGATAGTTCAGTCTCAACTTATGTAATAAAAAAGCAACACAATTGCTTCCTTGTGGAACAAAAAGGTTAAAAAAAGCACTAAATTTTTTTGAAATCGAAAATCTTTTGATGGCCATAAATATATTAAGGCTGATAATTTTCCTCAGCACTAATCTTAATAAAATTTTGGCTAATTTTAATAAGAGCATTTTTTAATAATATTTAATTTTCTAAATTTAATTTAGAAGTAAGTGCTATTTATTTAGATGAGTTTTTATTAAAATAGTGGAATTTATCCAGCGGTATCCAAAAATTATTTGCCATATATTTATCCCATAAATATCGATGAATATTATGGTTTACTCAAAACTTGAATAAATTTTATTTTACAAGGAGAAAGTTGAATTTCAATTAGCAGCAGAAATTTTGTGAAAATACTTCGGCGACCGGATTAATTAATTTTTTTTCTTTATTATGCATTATGTTTTAACTATTTAAATAAAAAATATAAGATTATCTTACTTTTTAAAATTGTTTTTTAACATTTAATATTTAATTATTTTGACAACAATTTACTGTATACTGAAAAAAAGATTCTATATTTTATTTATTCGAATTGATAAAAGAAATAAGAAAAAAAATTCAAAACGAATTCAAAGCCTTTCTTGCCAAAGTCACCAAGCGTTTTATAAATTTATTTGTTTATGCACTGATTTGATTAAAATAAATTAAAAATATAAAAAACTTAAATTAAATAAAAAAATGAGAAATTAATTTCTTAACTTCGGTCTTCTAACGATATCAATTTAAAGCACTAAATATCAAAAAAAATTTTTGCCTTCTATTTAAATACTTTAATAACTCAATCATAATTAGTCAAATAACTAATTTTTTTTTCAAATTTTTACTTTCTTTTAATTATTATTATTTTTAGGCTATTTTATCTGTAGACGATTTTATTGGCATATGATTAACTCAACTAGCTAAAGAGATGAATTTTACTAGATAAAAAAAAATTAGCTAATAAAGATGAAATCGACTAGATAATTTTATTAATTAATAGACAAAAGTTTAAGAAACTATATTTTTTAAGAAACAAATATATAAAAATTTGGTGGTCATATAATACCGTTTTTGGTGGTCTACCGCGGCCCCTTTTTGTTGGTGCTTCAGTAGCAACTATTTGATCACTATCTTCTAGCTCTAACTCAACCTGAATTTCAGTGGTACTATTAATTTGAGTTTCAATTTGCTTGTTGACAGGAGTATCTTCGTCACTAGATTCACTTACGACCTCAGATGGTTGCAAATTTAAACAGGTAGTATTCCGAACATAATACTTATACAACCAAAATAAACATTGCATTTAATTTTGGTAAAAAAATTTGAAGTAGTCAAAAAAAATAACTTTTCGAATATTTAAGAGATTGAGTAGTCATTTATCTACCTTTTAATTTAATTATCTACTATTTAATTTTTTTCTGGTAATTAATAAAATCATATATTCATTAATATTATTATTTTGTTTTTAATTAATTTATCTAGTAAAATTAATCTTTTTATCTAGAAAATTCATCTTTTTATATACTATCAATTATTAATTTCCGGATTTTATTCAATCGCTAGGCTGAAAAAAGAACTTTGATCCATTTTTTCCCTAATCTATTTAAATAAATAAAAAAAATTGAATTAAAGAAATAAGAAAAAAATCAAAAATAATTTCAAAGCCCTTCTTACCTAAGTCACCGAGCAATTTTTTATTTCTTTTTTCTTTATACTGATTTGATTAAAGAATAAAAAAACCTATTGTAAAATTTCAAAAACTCAAATTAAATAAAATAAAAGCTTCCAAGGTATTTAGGCAAAATAAAAAAATCTAAATTTACCTGTTAGAAAAATAAGTATGTCTCCATCATTATCTTGCTGATCAAAATGCACAGCCATGGCTGTGGTCACACTAGCTTTGACATAATTATCACATGGTTCGGTCAAATAGGATATCTCAATGGGATAATAGCGTCCCTCGACCGAAACAATGCAAGTGGATAAGTTGGTCGAATTTTTGTTCTTTTCGCCTTCATCAAAATAGAGCTTGATTTCCTCGGCATCCACTGTTGCCGAGCACACAATTAACTTAAGGTCTTGGCGCTTTTTCATAATTTTCTTTAGCAACCCAATGACTATATCTGTGTTGGTATTTCTCTCATGAACCTCATCCAGAATGACCACACTGTACTGAGGCAATAGAGGATTTTGCATTAGCTCGCGAATTAAAAGGCCATCTGTGACAAACTTGACTTTGGTGCGACCAGGCGTGAAGCAGTCCTCGAACCTGATGGCATAGCCGACCTCGTCGCCCAGAATGCATGACTTCTCGTCACAAATTCTCTTGGCCAGGTTGATTGTGGCAATGCGTCTGGGCTCGGTCACACAAATAGAGTGCTTCGAGTCCGTCCAGCCACTTTCCCACAAGTACTGCGGCAATTGAGTTGACTTGCCCGAGCCAGTCTCGCCCACCACCACCACCACTCTGTGCGTCTCCAGCGCGTACAGCATTTGACTGCGGTGCTTGAATATGGGCAGTTGTTGGCGCTGCACGTCCAGCGACAATTCGCTGTGCCCATTGAACTTGGCCATCTCTTGCTCGCTCTCCAGCTCGTTCAGACGCTCTGTGTCTATTGAACTGTCCACATTGGGACGAATAAATTTGGGACGATAAAAAGACATTTCAAAATTTTTATTAAATATTCAAGTTTTTATTAAATTTTGAAAGAGTTTGTTTAAAATAGGACAATTTTTTAGTCATTTGGGCCTCGTACTCATCAATGTAGGCAGCCAAACTAGTTAAATCGTCAAGAAATTTTTGTTCAGCCTGTTCGGACTGGGTGTAGATTTCGAGGAAGCGCTTGTGCAGAAGCATGGTCTCGTTCTCGAACTCGCAAAATACTTGGTTCAAGCTGACTGGCTCCGAATCACTCTGGGAAGTCATGCTAAAATGGATTTTTTGTATGTCTCTAAAAAACTTAAACAAAAAACTCTTAAGAGTTTTTAAGAGTTTTTTCTATCTGATTGGGACCGCTAACACGTGTCCTTGACTGTGTTGGCGCCAAATTCATCTAATAATCCAAGTTTAAACATGGCAATTTATTTTAATATCTTCTTAATTAATTAAACTATATTCTAAAATAATAAAATACACTTTTTTTTAATATATTTATTTATTTACTCTTTTTAATTGATGACTATCTAATATAATAGAAACTTTCTATTTTTGCCTTTAAGGCGTTAAATTAAATAATTAAAAATAATAATATAACTTAATTTTAATCAATAGAAAATCAACAATTGTATAAGATCAACACTTATTTTAATAATTCTTTTTTGATTGATAATTGTCTAATTTGATAATTTAAAATCATTTATTTTTAATATTTTTTTTAAATCAAATAAGACTCAACATAAAGCTAAATAAGATGTAAAAAAAGGATTCAATTCTTTCTTTTTCAACAAACAGTATTGCTTTGACACGAGGAACAACAGTAATTTTACGTAAAATCACGTAATTTAACGAAGTATTACGGTAAATTAAAGAAATTACTTTTTTTTTCACTTTTTTACCATTTTTTTATCGTTTTTTACGGTAAAAAAATGAAAAAAAGAATTTTTTTACGTAAAATTACGTAAAAAAAAAGAGTTAAATTTTCATTCAAAAAATCAAAAATCAAATTATTTTAAAAATTGTAGCTATTTTTTCAAAAAATTGGACATTTTTTAAAACGATAAAAAAATGGTAAAAAAGTGAAAAAAAAATAATATCTTTAATTTTCATTGCTATTTAGTAATTTTATATATTTAAAGACACCCAAAAATATTTTACAAACGAACTACGTAAAAAAATCGCCCAAAATTTCCCAGAAGACCAGAACGAAACTATAAAATTTTATCAAAATAATAACTTGAAACTAATTATGGAAATTAAAGGTTTTTTTAACCAAATTAAGTTAATTTTTTAAAACTAATTCGTAATTTAATTTAGCTCACCCGAAAAAAATTCCTTCCGTATAAAACTGAATTTTAAAATGCTTGGACAAATGCAACAAAAAGTTTAAAAACTGACAGAGCAAATGCCAACAAAATTAAAGAAAACACAAAAATTATAAAAAAAATTAAGTAGAAACTAAGTAGACGTAAAATTAAGTAGAAAAAAAAAATCAAATTATTTTAAAAAATTTTAGCTATTTTTTCAAAAAATTGGACATTTTTTGTCCTTTTTGCTTTTTATGTAAAATTACGTAAAATTCAAAGTCCTCGTGTCAAAGCAATGCTGTATTTTTTTAAACTTTCTTTTTATTTCATTTTTTTAATTTTAATTTTGATTGTTCTTTTTTTTATATAGCTTAATCTGAAGGAGCTTTATTTCGGTACAGACAAACAAATTAATTAATAAAAAAAGAATGTTCTCATAATAAATACTTAAAATTATATATAGGTATTGCAAAATCACTATTTTTATAATAAATAATTATTTTTTAATGATTTTGTTTATGTTTTATTAGAATATAAATTTTGTATTTAATTAAAATAAAAATAAAATAATAAATAATTAGTTCAATAAAAAAGATGCTGTTTTTATTAAAATAGATGCTTTCTTATTAAAAAAAAAGTGGGGTATTATTAACGTTCGTTTAAATATTTAAGAGATGTGAATGAATATTGCTAAATTAATTTAATTTAAGATATGTCAATAATGTGGTCAAATGGCCATAAAGAACAATTTGTCATTATTTTGGATCAGCATTATTTTTTTTAAATTCACAAAAGAATTCAAAGTTTTAAGATATTTTTTTAACTAAGAAATTAAATTAAAATTTTAAAGAATACTTGTTTTTTTAATTTTTAAATTTCAAGGTAAATCAACAGGCTAGTGCCCAAACCTAAGACACTGATTTACACTTTGTTTATTTAAATTCATTAAACATTTTACTAAATTGGTCAAAAATCAACTTTTTTTGGTTTAAAGATCTTATTTTTTGTTAAATTAAAAAGCTTTAAGTTAAAATTTTTCAATTTTTAATTCATTTTTATTTCTTTTTCAAGCTTAATCTCGCTTCAAATGAACAAATAAATAAATTAAAAAAAAATAAATTTTTGTTCTCCACCTCATTTTAATAAAATAATTTGAATTCATTGTTTATGATGGTTGTGACCACCAACAAATGTCCTTGACAGCGTGGGCGCCAACTTCAACTCACCATGCAAGAATAAAAACTCAAAAAGCATTTTTTATTTAAATTTTTCCTTTAGAAAAAATTTACGTTAAATCACGTTGTTTTCTTTTCATTTTTATCATTATGAAGTTTTAAAAAAAATAAAAAATTTGCAAAAATTTTACTAAATTGATCAAAAATCAACTTTTTTTGGTTTAAAGATCTTATTTTTTGTTAAATTAGAGACCTCTAAGTTAAAATATTTTAATTTTTAATTCATTTTTATTTCTTTTTCAAGCTTAATCTCGCTTCAAATGAACAAATAAATAAATACAAAAAAAATAAATTTTTTTTCTCCACCTCATTTTAATAAAATTGTTTATGATGGTTGTGACCACCAACAAATGTCCTTGACAGCGTGGGCGCCAACTTCAACTCGCCATGCAAGTATAAATACACACATAAGCGAACAAACAAATAAAGCATCAAGCCTAGCTGAGATTCTTGTCGTCATTGGCAACTAGATTTGGAAAAAAAATATTCCAAATGTAATTTTTAACATATCTAATTAGAAAATTGAAATGAAAAGAAAATAGCTAAAAAGTGATATTACGAACCCGAAAGCCGTATACAAACTAATTTAATCAATCAAACACCATGTCGCTCTGTAGACCCAAATTAAATGAGAAAAAAAATTTTTAAATTTATTTTTCTTTCCAACTCCCTTGATGGGCTTTTCGCTCATTATTCACCTTAAAGAAAACAACTCAAACACTTGGAAAGAAAAAACAAGGATTCTCTAGTTCGACTAAAAACATAAAATTTTCTTTTCTTTTTTTTTTTAAATAATAAAAAAAATTTCTTCTATTTTGTGGCTGGCACCTGTAGATGAACGAATAAGCGGAGCCATTTGCGGAGATGGATGCAGAAAATTTGCAGCAGTGGAAAGAACACTTTCAGACCGAGAGGAAAAAGCAGGTGTCGCGAGTGCGCGGCCTGCAGAAAGAAACAGTAATGAGACGCAAGTAGGTAGCAGGCAGCCACCCTGGCTCCAGTCGTGACTAAGCTTATAATTGTCTAGGGCCATGGAGATGAAGGCGCAGGTGGAGGCGGCCAAGGAGGAGAAGCGGCGCAAGGAGGCGCTGGCGGAGCGCAAGGCCCAGCACATGGAGGCCACCATGCGCTTCCAAAAGGGCATCAAAAATTTCAAGATAAAAAAAGGTTTTTTCCCCTTACCTCTTTGCAGAAGAATAAATCTTTTAGGCTTTGCAGAAAAAATATCGCTGGACGACGTGCTAAAGCAGATGAGCCCGGCGCGCAGTCGCCTCAACTCGGCCGACTCGGAGCGCACTCGCCTCCAGCACGGCGAGCTCGCCGGCTACCACTGCGTGAACAAGCGGCCTGGCGGCGGCGCCGTCAAGCGCAGCTCCTCATTTGACTCACTTAAGCCGGCCACCCACCGATTCAGCAAATTCAGCCTGGACCAGTTCAGCAGCACGGCGCCCAGCCACTTGGCGCCCCATTTTCGCCAGGCCATCACCGACAATCAGCAGCAAATACACGAAATGAACAGAGAGGCGCTGAGGGAATTTCAGCATGTGGTCCAGAGCGAGCTGGCCAACCACTCTGGTTCGTATGCGAGCAATTTTGTGTACCCGATGCACCAGAAATTCAGCAGTGTGCTGGCTGAGAGTGAGCTGGCGAAAAAGGAGAGCGAGACCTATTCAGAAGTGGGCACAATATTGACTGTGGATGATGAGGACGAGAGGGACTCGCTGGACACCGACTCGCTGCTGAACGCCCGGGTCGACTCGCCGGACTTCGGCAAGGCGACCAGCGACAAGCAGAGCGGCCAAGAGGATGTGGAGATTGCGCTCAAGGCTGAGACTAAATTCAACAATTATTTCAATCTGCTGGCTAAGCCGGAGAGTCCGCCAGTGGGCCGCCAGGCCGTGTCCTCTCAGTCGAGTGGCAATTTGGCCAGGAAAACAGGAAAAGAAATAAAGGGCATTTTGAAGCGCTCGTCGTCTCTGGACAACGCCAGTTTGGTCATTAGTGGCGTGACCAAGACGGCGAGTTGCTTCAAATCGGACAAAATAATCAAGGACAGCATTGAGTTGGCTAACTCTAGGCTCAATGGGCCCAGTGGAGAGTCCGAAAGCAGTAGGAAAAAGTCGGTGAGATTTGCGCATGATCAAGAGAGTGGTCAAGTGGTCACAAACCAGCAAAATACATCTCAAACAACTGCTGCGTCAAATGTTAATTGTAAGTACTTTTTTGAGATTTTGAATTTTTTTTTTCTCAATTGCTTCAAGACATTTTTTAATTTAATTAAGGAAAAATTTAATTAATTAATAATAATAATAATGTCATACCCATTAGGTATGATATCTAATTAAAATTAAATTAAAAAAAACAAATTTATTTGAAATTGAAATTATATCATATACTAATGTTGAAATAATATTTGCCTTCATTGCAGTCAGAAAGATGTCACTTAGATTTTTGGTGGTGACTTAGACTTGAAACTGTGACTTATAAACAAGTCTGACAAAAAATCGTCATCATAATACACCCAAATTTAGATTAATTACGTTGAAAATGATCATCAAAAATTTTTGTTATCATTAAATAAAAAAATTATTAATTATTTATTAAATGTAAAAAAAAGTATCTCAATAAAGCTTTTTTGACTAATTTTGGTCTGCCACGAGTTCTTTTTTTGCCATCATCAAGTGTCTTAGCACTATCAAGAATTGAGAGAGTGAAGTTGGGAGCAATTTTTGCGAGCAGAGCAATCTTGTTCAAATAAAACATTAATAACTTTTTCCAAATGAAGATTGGTATAAACCTTCCTGAATTTGTACCCTTTTTAGTTTTAGAAAACTGTCGATGTTTTTCTAATAAAGTATTTTGAACATATCAGTTTGAAGATAAGATTTCAGCTTTCAATAAACATTAGTGTCATTTTTCTTAATTTAATTTTAAAAATTTTGATTGCTGTTTTTTCAACTGCTTTAAGACATTTTTTAATTTAATTTAGAAAAAATTTAATTTAAATTCGCAGTTTTTTCTTTGGTGCTAAAATGTTTTACTCTGATTTTCTTTATTTGTTTTGGAATAAAGACTGGATTTTAACGGCGTGTGCTAATTCATTTGCAAAAATTACTGATTTTTCACCAAATTTACTTGATGAATATAAAATTACCTTTTTTTGTCATAAAATTTCTTAATTGATAAAAAAATAAAGATTTATTATAAAAATCAAGTTTACAACTAGTTTTTCTAAATTTTAACTAAATTAATAAAAAATAATAATTTATTGCCTAACATTCCAAGGCATTGCTTTTTTCTTTCTTCCTGGTCTTGGTTTACAACCAATTACCGAATCTGAATATACTTTTCTGGAACTTGAATTGACTTTTTTGACAACAACACCACAATAATATGTTGACACATGTAGTCTTTGAGGTAATTCATGTTCTCAGATCCTTGATTTTCTTCTGTTTGTAATACCGAAACAGCCTTATTTGGCTCCAAAAATTGCTGAAAATCAATTTCAACGTCAATCATTTTTTGAAAATCAAACAGATTTTGATAGTATTTGTTTAGTTTTTTTAAGTAAAATAATGCTTGATTTATAATTTTAATACTGCTAAGAAAAATTGTGATGAATAATACAAGTTATACAAAATAAGCATTTTTTTTTTCAAGTAATTTTAGTTAAAAAATAATAAATCGCCGATTTTAACACTTTATATGGCACTATTTACCCAACAAAAAAATTTAAAATCAAATCATAACTTTGACTTAAATTTTGGTGACTTAGACTTAAAACTGTGACTTATAAACGGGTTTGACAACAAAATCATCATTAAAATACACCAAAATTTAGATTAATTATGTAGAAAATATTCATCAAAAATTTTTGTTATCATTAAATAAAAAAATTATTAATTATTTATTAAATGTAAAAAAACTTCTTAGCACTATCAGGAATTGAGAGAGTGAAGTTGGGAGCAATTTTTCGGAGCAGAGCAATCTTTTTCAAATAAAACATTAATAACTTATTCCAAATGAAGATTGGTATAAAACTTTTTTTTGACAATAATTTACAAATTTTTTAATAGCTTGAGCATGCTTGCTTATTATTCATCTTAATTAATCATCAAATATTTGAACGATATTTAATTATTTGTCCCTTTATCTTAAATGTAATTAGTTTAGACTTCAAAATTTTATTGGAGTTTTTATCAATTTTATCAAATTTTTAAATTTAATTTAAAAATTTAGATAAAATTATTAGGGAAGACTAATAATTTAATAAATTTCTTCAATGATAAATTCGAAAAAAATAATATAATAAAATATTTCTGGAACTTTAATAAACTTTATTTTGTTTATTCAATTTTAACAAAAAATAAAGTGTATTGAGATAATCAGTTAATCAATTTTTGGCTTACCAGATATTGGTTAACCAAGCAGTCAATAACCAACGTCATTTGCAGTACCATTTATTGGTTTGATTGCCTTTAATTTAGGCTTACGTCTACGCTTATCAAGCGAACGTCTTTTCGTTCGGGTAATTTAAGTTGATTTTAACATTTACAATATATTTTTGAAGAATTTTGTTTTTTAAATTGAAGTCATGATAATTATCATCAATTTCAGAACAATTCAGTTTGGAGAATAAATATTTTCATCATCAAATAAATCAGAATTTGGCATCAAACTTTTACTCAAGTTTATCATCAAAATAAAAAATTTTCCACCAAAATTAAATTTTTACCATTAAAAAAATTATTTTATTAAAAAAATGATATTTTATTATAGAAGTTGAGTTGTTTTAATTTTTATTAAATTTTTAAGCTAAGACTAGTTTAGTTTATTTTCATGAAGAATGAAGGCAATCTGGTTTTTATTCACAATATTTAGCTAAACAATAAAATAAAACCTAAAAATAAATAAATTAAATAATAAAATTGATAAAAACTCCAATAAAATTTTGAAATCTAAACTAATTACATTTAAGATAAAGGGACAAATAATTAAATGTCGTTCAAATATTTGATGATTAATTTAGATTAATAATAGGCAAGCATGATCGAGCTATTAAAAAAAATTTTTTAGGATTTAATTTTGGTGAAAATTGATTTTTTTTGGGTAACAATAAAATTTTCAAGATTAATTTTTGTCCAATTTGCAGTTTTTTTTTTAAACCGTAATCAGGCAAAATAAATAAAAATATTCAAAAAAGTGTCCGGTTTATTTGCTTTAATTTTAGCTGGTGCTAATCTTTGGTAATTCATTAATTTTACTCAAAAACAAGCTCTAAATCTCGATTAGAAAGCTTTCAAAGAAATGCTTGTTTTGAGGAAAACATATGACTTAATCGTTTAGGTTTTGAGAGTTGAATTAATTTAAAAAATTTTTATTACATATATTTATTTAAATAGAGTCACTCGATATAATCTAAATATGGCTTTTTAGAGTTTAAAAATTAAAAATTAAAATTAAAGTTTTTTTAAATTTGTTTCTTCAATTAGAGGCAAACCGTATGAAAGCAGATTGAAGGCTTTGAACATTCCAAATCTGGTGGAAAGAAGAAAAAGAGGTGATCTAATTCAATTGTACAAGTTCATGCATGGAATAGAATGTTCAAAGCCTTCAATAATCAAAAAATTATTTGAAGTTTAGAATAAAAAAATTTTAATGTTTTAGAACTTAAGAATTATAAACATTTAAAATATCTTCGAATTTTTTACAATTTAAAAATTATATATTTTTTAGTTTAAAAAATAAAACAATTAGATTTTTTGGAGAAAAATAGAAAATAATTAAATTTTGGAATTCAAAAATTGTACACATTTAAAAATCTTTTAAATTTTAGAATAAAAAAAAATAAATAAATTTTTTAAAATTTAAAAATTTAAAAACTTTATCTTTATTTAAAGTAAATGAAACAAGCACTCGTATATCTAGCACCAATTCGATACGCAGACCGATAATCAAACCCCGCAATACATCTCAGATAAAACAGCAACCAGTCGACTCCACAATAGACCAAAAAAATTTAATCAATGAAAATTCCAAACCTCCTTTGCCAAATGGTCAAAGTGGCTATTCAACTTTAAATCAAAAAAGACGCGAATTTTTCCAACGAAATCGTCTACTGAGCGATAAACAAGCGATTAAAAGCCCCAAATCTGCTCCATCACCGGTACCAAATCAAGACCAGAACTCAAATTTTATTTTCAACAAACCCGAAGAGTCCAAGGACAACTCGCTAAATGACCGCATATTCCGCCAGGTGGTGTACAACTTTCAAGATGGCCGAACAAAGCAAACCCCATCGTCAACCAATGCATCAAATAATCCAAGTAAAGAATTGCATATAAATGTGGCCAAAAATGAGCCAGAAAAGGACTTAAACTACAATGATTTACGGCATGGAAATTTTACAATACCCAAAAGTGTAAATCAGAGCATGGCTCATCAATTTGTTCAAAAAAATCAAGAAAAAGTGCTCATGTTAAATGTCAATGACCAATATGGTTACAAAAAGCATTTTGGCTACAGCCCCAATAGTCGACCAGTTCAAGACAACTCGGCAATGCGACTAGCCTATTTGAACAATTCTGTTCAACAGCAAAGACAATCACAGTACATTACAGCACCAAGGGTCCTATCAGCCGACAGTCAAAGCAAAAATCAAAAGTATCATTTGAAATAAATTTTTTAAAAATTTTTTAATTATTTTTAGCCAAGCAATTCAACTCGATTTTAAATATCCTTTATACTCTAATTTTCAGAATCAAAATAACCAGTATAATGCTAGACCGGTCAGGCCTAATTTTAATCAAGAACAACCTAATTCGGCTAAAGAAGGTAAATAGTACCAATGAATCCCATTAGCCTTTTTTTAGACATATTTTTATTCTAAAATACACTTTTATGTATTTTTTTGAAGAATACTTTTTTATAAATAACGATTAACAAATTTTAAAAAATTATTTTTTTATTAAGTTCAAAAAATTTTGATTATATTTTTTAAACTACTTGAAAAATTTTTAAATTTAATTTGAAAAAAAATTAGTTCCGTAATTTTTATTTTTTTAAACGAAAATTTCTCCCCAATTTACATTTATAAAATAAAATTTAATAATTTTAATATTGTCAAATATTTTTTAAATTTTTTTAAAAAATTTTTGTAGGGGTTTCAAATAAAATATTTTCTAGTTCTCAGTGTTGAATTAAAAAAAAAGTAAAAAAGTGAGTTCAACGATTTCTTCAGAATTTTGTCTGGTATTAGAAAATGCAGGGTTAGGGCTTAATCAAAGAAATTTAAGATTGTGTTTTAAACCTTCCTGAATTTTTAGAAAACTGTCAAAGTTTTTTTAATAAAATATTTTGAATATATCAGTTTGAAGATAAGACTTCAGCTTTCAATAAATAGTTTTTTTTTAATTTAATTTTAAAAATTTTAATTTTCAACTGCTTTAAGAAATTTTTAAATTTTATTTCGTTGTTTTTTTTTGAAAAAATTCGAAAAATAAAAAACTTATTGATTTTCAAAATATGACCGAGTTTAAAGTTAATATTCAGCAATTTTTAGAGCCTAATAAGACTTCTTTGGTAGCAAAATCAGAGATAATTTATTGGATTTAGAGCAATATTTTGTTAATAATTTAGGATTAAGGCAAAAAAACAGCCTTCCTGAATTTATGCCCTTTCTGAGGTTACAAAAAAGTATTCTTTATAAAAAACATGTTTAGAGGTTTTTTTTTGTATCCGAGGATACGGGACCCATCCATTTCGCGGTGTTCATAATTTCATAGTGTGCTTTTTTATATCGTTAAGTGCAAAATCTTATCTTGCGGTGTATGTTCATAAATAAATCATTTCATCGCTTTTCTTTACTAATGTTACAATACATGTGCATTATAATACGACATCGAACTAATTTAATTTTTTTTTAGAAAAAATTTAACCTTTTTTTTTTTTTTTTTGCCTATGAGGCTTGAACTTAATAAATAATAATAATAATAATAAATAATAATACATGTGCGTTATCAAACAAACACTTAAAAAACAAAAAACTATATTCAAATTTTCATATTAGCTCATTAAGTTGATTTTTTTACTTATGCAATTTCTTAATATAATTTACTTTAAAAAAAATCTATCTTTTAGATGGACTCTAAAGTTCTAACAATTAAAACAATTAAAAAATCAGATCCCATCAAATCCATTGAATTAATTATTTAATATATTTTTTTTTCAAATCTTAATTTATTCTAAAATCTTTCATATATTCAATATTCTATTCAATAATCAATAAAATATTTTTTTGAAATCGAAATAAGCTTTTTGATTATTTATATTTGAAAAAAAAATTTACACGACAAGATAAGAATTTACATTATATGATGAATTGGTATACACTATGAACCGAGAATACTTTTCAAAAAAAAATGGTTTTCATCTATGTCCAAAATTCCATCCGCGTTTTTTTAAATTCTTTACAATGTTTTTTTTATTTTAGTGCTTGATAGCATGGCCCTGTTTTTAAAAGCCGAAGACATGTCTAATAAGAATTACAGTGAATCGCAGATAATTAACACTGTTCAGGCACCCATGCCCAAAAATGGCACAAGTAATTTGGTGCCATTGACTGACAATTGTTAATTAAAAATAATTTTAAAAGATTATTTAGAGCAAAATATGACAAGTTTGTCTCTTGAAGAGCAACGAATAAAAAGTTCACTGATGCGACTGGACGAAAGATATAACTGTAAGAATTGGAATTAAATGAAATTAATTTTATTTTTATAAAAAAATACATTTTTTTCAAGTCCTAAAAACACACAATCAAACGCGATACAATAATGAAGAAATGGTAAGCTTTTTGAGCCAGTTTTTAGTCATTTAAATTTTAGTTTAAAAAAAACAAAACGAGTTCAGATCATAGCAGGATGAATTAAGACATTTTATTTTAAGAATGGTAGACGCTTTAATGTAATGAACAAGTATCAACGACCCATGTCTACAAATGTCATTCGTTACAGAAAATGAGGCCATTATTCTAAAACAAAACCATTTTACACACAATTTTTATAAATATTTTAAATTTTATTTGTAATTTAATTTGAAAATTATTTTTTGAATTTTTCTTCTCTTTTTTTCAAATGATATGCTTTATGGAATTTTTAACAATAAAATTTTAGTTTGATTTAAAAAAAAATTTTTTTTTCAGATTCAATTTTTCTAAATGTCTAGGAATGATCTTATTAACATTGATTTGAAAAGAGAAGCTAATCGACATTTGAAGCTAGTAATTATTTTCATTTAGATAAGAGCAAAATAATCCATTCCAGGACCATTCGCAAATGAATTTGATTTTTTGATAAATTTTTTCAAAAAAAGAATAAAATAGATTTTAGTAAAAATTCTAAAACAATTAAAAAATTAGACAATTTTTCGTTTTAATTAGAGACATGATACTGAAAAAGAATTGACTGCAACAGACCAAAAACAATCATTAAAATTTGATAAGATCAAAATATGCAATTAGCTTTACTCAGTTAAAGATATTTGAAAATGCATTTGATTAAATTTAAAAAAAATTGTATCATTCAAAAAATTAATTAATTTTAAAAATTTTAGCTCAAATTTAATAAAATTTAAATTGCTTTCAATAAACGGGTTTTATGTTTTTAATTTTATTTCTTCTATCAAAATTATGATCAGCTATCACATCCAACAGTATTTTGAATTTAACCATAAAATTTTTTTTTTGAAATCAATTTTTACAATTAAATTAGACAAATTTCATATTCACCTTGAAATTTTAAGGAATATAATTAATCTTCATTTACGCAGTAGACATTTATATCAAATTTTGCAATGATAATAATCTGAGAGACTAATTCGATATTGATTTAATCAAAAAAAAGTCTAACCAGAAAAAAATAATAATTGAGTTTTTTTGATATGATCAACTCATTTTTATAACGTTAAATAAAATCATAATTTTTTATTTATATTTTTTTGTGTGCCAGACAAATTATTCAAAAAGTATTTAAATTCAAAATCAACAATTATGATCTTTTTGGGTAAAAAAAGACACAAATTAAAACAAACAATAACAAATAGAATAATAATAAATAATAAACTCGATAAATTTAATTTTTAACATTTAATTTTTGATTTAAAAAGTCTATACTTTATTTCTTCTCTCTCACATTTACCGCCAAATTCTCATTTGAAATTTTTATCAATTCTAAAAAATTTTAGCCCTACACATTAAAAATATATAAAAAATAAAACTTCAAATTAATTAAAAATCTTTATTGCTTTAATTGATTAGAAAAAATTATTTTAAAACTGATTTTAAAACCGAACTGGGATAGAATAGAGTGATAAGCGGAATAAGTGAAGTGGTGAAAATATTTACTATTCGAAATATTTGTATCCAATGGTACCAACCAGCATTGAAAGCAGAGAGCAAATTTCTCACACTCGCCAGCGATAAAGCAACAAAACCAATAATTAAAAAAAAATTGATGACCAAAAATTGGTTGGCAAATTTGGTCTGGGTTCGTTTACAAGTCCTAAATGTGGTTCTGGAGCTATTTGTTTGTGTGTCCGACCTGGTCAGCGGCTCAAAATTTTTCAAAATGGTGCAATTCGAGCTCGGAAAGTCCCTGTTCGTGACAACACTTTCACTTTCCTCCACATTTTTCTTCCTGCTAGATCGAGTTTTTTTCCTTAAAAATTTAGATGACATATAACGAAGTCTCTTGTAAATAAGGATATAAATGACAATTACACTGAATGTTGGTGCAGCCATGCCCAGTATGACAGTCACCATGTAATAGTACAGCGATTTGGAGAAGGTTTCCGAGTAGCCATCGAAACAATTGTTTGTGCCGTAGCTGGTCTGGAATACAAAGCGGCTGAAAAAGGCAATTACCGCGGATATCAGCCAAACAAGTGCTATTGAATAGACCATAAAAAAGTTGGACTTGTTTATTCGTTTGAACAGGCTGATGTGATAAACAGCAATAAATCGGTGTATTGACACCAACAAAATGGAATAGTAGCGCAAAAATTTGAACACAGCCCAGCAAAAAGAGGCGCTCAGACAAACAAAATGGTTTATTCTGGTGGTGGAAAAGCCCGGCATTTCGCTTTTAATATAAAATAGGTAAATAGCACAGTACAAAAAATTGGCAAACATAAAATGGTTTATGAAAATGTAGGACTTGTAGCGAAGCTTTTTGTAGCGTATGACCAGGATAAAATACATCAGATGGGTGATTAGAGAGAAAACACGCTGACTGGCGTCCAGATAGTTCAAGAAATTTGTCAAATGTTCTGGTATTCGGACAGACCGATTGCTAATTGATTCATACATCTAAAATTTAAAATAAAAAAATTGGGTTTAATGATTTATTTTATATTATTTTTTTTTAAAAAAAATATCAATTGCGTAAAAGCTCAGATTTCGTGCTGAAATTGGATATATTTTTTTTTTAAATTGACAATCTTTTTGTAATTTGTGAGGAAATTTTAAAGTAGAAAAAAAATTAACAAAATAAAAGTTTATAAATCTAAAACTATATTTATTTTAAATTAAAAAGCTAATCGATTTTTTAATTTTTTAATCAAACAAAAGCCAAATTTAAAATTTTTCTAGGCTAGAAAAACTATATTTTTTTTTCACTCTCGCTAATTTGCATTCGTATTTACCTATTTGACATAAATTACGCAGATAGACTTTATCAGATTATACGACTGAAACACGAGGTGACTTAACTAAAATTAATTATTTCTAAAGAATTAAATATTTTTTTTTAATTTAAGAGATAATGGAAATTATTTATGGTTCGGTTCGGGAATAACTAGTTCCGTTCTTTAAAGAAAGGAAGTTGTTCTGCAAATATGCCTTTCTAATCAAGGCAATAACTTTACTCATGAAATTTTTTGAATAAATAATTTTATCTTAATTTAATAAAAAATTATTTAAATTCTATTAGTTGTTTTAGAGTTTATTGATTTATTTTCTTCGAAGATAAACAGGAAAAGCTGGAATATTAATCTCAAGAATAAAAAAAAGGTAAAATTTAAATTATCAAAAATGATTGACACTTTTGTTTTAGCCTTGAATTGATTGAGTTGATTAAAATTGAAAAGAATATTAATCAGAATTGATTTTGCAACCGCTTTGCAGAGGCTTTAAGACGTAAAACAATTTAAAAAAATAAAATTTAAAACCTGAATACTCAAAGCTCATAAATTTTAATGCCATTTCTAATAAGATCTAATATTCTGTTCGTTGTTCAATATATGCCTTATTAAAATTCACAATTTAAAAGAAAAAAATCTACAATAAAACAACCAATATTTCACATTATCGGCTGCTGCTGTAGAAAATCCAATGCTTATTACCAAAAAATTTAATTTAAGACCAATTAGTTTAAATCAAGTTTTGAACTTTTTAAAAAAATTAATCTAATTATTAATAATTAGGTGTGTACTTAATTCGATTTAGTTTGAAAATTATTTAGCAAAAATAAATTCAATAATTTATTTTTTAGTCTTTCTTCTCTAAAATTTTTTATTAAATAATTTTCTGTACTAAATAACTTTTTCAGCAATTCTGCTTAGTCGTTCAAAAATCGAAAAAAATACCAATTTTAACCAAAATCAATATTTAATAATTATCTGCGATAAATATTTGTAGTGACTGAAAAATTCAATTATTTTTACATAACTAGTCTTTCTAAGAAATAAAATTACCGAAATAATGAGATAGAAAAAGAAATGTAAGCAAAAAAATATAATTTTATTGAAACTAATAATTACTTAAAAGATTAAATTGATGAAAAAGTTAAATCATTAGCTTGCTTCTTTTAAGAGAAAGTGATGCTTTGTATTTTTAGAATTAATTTTAGTAAAATTTCTCAATGATTATGGTATTATTAAAATGATACTTTAAATTATATGCAATTTGAAAAACGAATCAAATCAAAATAGAGGAAAACTTCATAAATGACAATTAACTAAATAATAAAGGGGAAATTATTATTTTGCAATGATGTTTAATAGATGTTTTTTAAGATGGACATGATATAATTATTTTTTTGATATTCTCAAATTTAAGGTTAAATTTTTATTTTTATTTTTTATTCCCGGAAAATTCTTAAAGTGAATATGGCCAAAGTAAAAATAAAAAATAAATATTTTTAATTTAAATATTAAATAAGTTTAAACTATAAATTTTGAAAATAATTAGTTATTAGTTAAATTATTTATTTTCCAAAGCAATTTTTCCGAATTACAAATAAATATTGAAATTAATTATTTTATTTAATAAAAGATTTACTAAAATAACTAACCCTATTGCCCCGTAAACTTTTAAATTGCTTTTTTCAAATTTGATTTTTTTAAACACTGATAAAAATTTAGTTTTATCAAAAAATTTATTAAGTTAATTATGAATACTCGAATCAAACTATTTTTACTAATTACGAAAACAAAAATTTACTTTTATAGAAACCTGATCCCACTTCTGACCCCAAACTAACCACCAATATTCTTGCAGAGAATTTCACGAATTTTCCAAAACTATGTCTAGTTTGTGTCCAGGAAGAAAAGTTCTTCTATGAAAGAACGTAGATGAAAATAAAAAGGCAAAAAAGTGTGTTTTAGTAGTGTATTGTTAATTAAATAATTCAATTTAAAAAAATTTTGCAAAAAATTAAGTTAAACAAATTCAAAACTTAAATGCTATATAAATTTCTAATTTTTGACATGAAATTCGAAAGCTACGTCCTTTGAAACCTAAAATTTCATTTTATTTGTGAGTCTAAAAAAAAATTTTTTACCTAGTGGTCTAAAAATAACTAACCCTTTAAAAAGTTGTAGTTCTTTCAGACCCAGGTTATCAATGATAAAATTGAAACATTTTTTAAAATTTTTTATATTCTGAAAGAGTATAAAATTTTCTACACTCTGGTGTATATTTTTATTTATAAAAGACGAGTGTCAATTTTTTTTTGAAAAAAAAACAAAAACAAAAACCAAAAAAGTCCGACCCAAAATTTAAAAAAAAGAAGCAATTGGTCCAATCAATAGACTCTGGTATTATTTTATGCATATCTCTTTTAAATTTTATATAATAAAAAAGAAAAAACATGAATACCCTTAAAACAAAAATATTATTAAATTAAAAAATTCTTTAATATTATTCAAAAAAATATATTAAAAAAATCCAAAAATTAAAATATTGGCCTTGTGAATTTCAATTACAAACTGAACAAAAATTCTTCATGCTTTAATAAATTTAAATTAGAGTCACTAAAAAATAACAAAAAAATACTTCAACTTAGTGCAACATAATTTGTTGCACCTTCTTTACCTAAAACAAAATTTTTATTTTCTTCTTTTTTTAGTAAATCAAATCAATAATCAATTTAAATCTTGTTGATTTTTTATTTTATTGTCTTTTTTACATTAGAAAAATTATTTTAGGTAAGTCGCAGTATGTTTTAAAATTTTTATTAACTTTAACTTTAATTAATCAAAAAATGAAGAATTTTTGTCCAATTTGTATTCGAATATCACGGTACCTAAAATCTTAACATTTCGTTCTTTTGGAGCTTAAATTCTAAATATTCTCGTTAAAATTTATTTTATTGTAACTAAAAAGTAAACTAACTGAATGTATGGTACCAAATTTTTATTTTAGTATATCTATAAAAAAAGACTACAAAAATAGGAATTCATTTTTTTGTCTGATTATTCCTCTTTCCCTCTTAGGAATTTCAGTCCGAGCTGTATTTACATTCTCTTTATTTAATTCAACTTCATTTTTAAATTGTTCTTGATTTTCAATTTCATCAAAATCATCAGCTTGACTTAAAATTGAATTAAAAACAGCTTCTGGTAACTTTTTTGATCGCGCACATAATTACTTATTTGCAGCTCGGTTAGTTGTATCAATTAAGTCTTTTTTGTTTATGCTGGCTAACCACGTTTTCTGTTTTCACCCAACAGATCATCTTTAGCATTTTTACTCCATTTCAATCTACGACACCAGATAAGTTAAATTAATTGTAAATAAATGTTTTCACGAGGTGAATTTATGAGAATTTAAAATTTTTATGTGTCAAATAGATACAAAAAAAATGTACTACATAAAATAAAAAACAAACAGCTTTTAATTAATATTCTTTTTGATACAACAATATAACATATTAGATACTAAGATTAGATATGAAAAATAAAAATTGATAGCTTCAAAAATAGGAGCCTATTGAAAATGCTTTGCCAATTTTTTACCAGAGAAACTCATCCAAAAATTGTCTTTGTGAAATAAATTGTCCCTTAATATCATCATTTTCATATTTGATATTTCAATTCATTCGAAGAGACAAAAGTCAATTTATTTGATTAAATAGAAAATAAATTAAAAATAGAGAAAATAAAGAATACAAATATCTTTTACAAAATTAAGATTATTTTTATTTTCAATCTTTCCAGAAAAATGATTTATTTCTATCATGTAATTGGAAATATATTCATAAGTGCATTTCATATGATAATTTAAAGTATCCATTTAATGAAATATAAAAAAAGTTGTTATTTCTTAGTTCAGAGTAATTCTTTATTTTACTTTTTTAGTTATAATAATTAAAATTATTTTTTTTTTAATTAATATTTTAACTACTAAATTAATTTTTTGTTAGCGATATCAGCTAAACTGTTTTAAACCAGCTGTGGTTTGAATTAAATCATTGAGCTATCTCTTTAAATGGCATAACAAAATTAAGTCTTTTATCTTTGACAATATAATTTAATTTTATCACAAGAATATGTATTAGTTGAAAATTAAAAGGAGGTTCAAAATGTCCCAGAGATACTGATTATTCCAAAAAAAGAATATGCTTTTTTATTTAAAATATTTTTTTTTTTATATCAACATTTAAAAAAAATCTATCGGGTTAACATTTAAAAATAAATTTCTTATAAAAATTCCTAATTATATCAAATAAGTTATTAAACTCGACACTGAAATTTATTTTAAAATGCATTAGTTTATACTGACTTAAAACATTGAGAATTTTTCAATTGAAGTCATAGCGGAAATCAAAAACTTACGACAAATTAGTTAAAATTTAAGTAACTTTAAAGAACCTATAAAAGATTTGATCAAATTAAAGAATACATTTTTAAATTATTAAATAAATCGTACACATATCTTGTTAAAAAATAAAATTTGTAATATTAAATTGAGATTTTTTATATCATCATGTAGAGATAAAATAAGTTTAAATAAAAGCCAGAATTTTATTATTTTAAATTTGAAAGAATCTAAGGAAATAACCACCGGAATTATTGTTTTTTTTAAGAAAATACTTTTTATCAAATTCAAATATTTAAGGTAAATAGCTTTTATTCCAAAATTTTCATTACTTTTCTCATTAACATATTTTTTCAATCGTTTTTTCCCAAGCTTTTTTTAATCGACTTTAATTTTACTTGATTTAAATTTTATGTGATTCGAAGTAAGCTAAGAAATCTTCTAAGGATAAAAATTACCCTATTTTAAAAGACATTTAGTTTTTTACGTTATATTTTATAAAATAACTTTCATTGTTAAGTTCAATTGAAAATTTCAATAGATCAATTTTTTTTCCAAATTTCTTAATAATAGCCAGAATTCAGTATTTTTTTCATTTTTTTTAATAATATAAATTTACATAAAATAACTTTATTTGATTCCAGTTTATTTTTATTATTGTATTTCACAAAAAATTCTTATAAACAATATGAAATTTAAGTATAGAATTGTTTAGAATCTTTTGTTGATTTTTTTTAAAAGGATGGTAAAGTCATTTTCAAAACTTAATTTAATAGCAGATAAATTTGATAAAAATAAAGGACTTTTAGTTGACTTTCAATCTTTGTAATAATATACAAAATTACTATTTAAAAAGCTGAATCTAAATCCTAAGTAAATATTAGCTAAAAGTGATAAAAATCAAATAAGATAAAACCACAAAGAAAAATATCTAATTTAAAAAATGCTTTCGCATTTAATTAAGAAAAAAATTCAAATAATTTATTTTTTTTTCAATTAGATAAATAAAGATAATTAATTATTTATTCTTATAATTATTGTTATTTATTCACCCGAGCAAATAAAGAGAGAAATTCCTTAAAAAAACATAATCTTGTTCTTTACTTTTTATTTTATTTTTAAGAAGCATAATTTTTTATTCTATATATTTTTTCTAAAAAAAAGGGCGCTCTATTAAAAATTTTGACAATTTGTTTCACAGAATTTTGACATAATTGTCTAATATAATATTCATTCATCAGCCACAATATTTAAGAGTTTATTTTTATTTTCTTTTTCAGCAAAATACGGAACACGGCATCTGATTATAATAATTTCGTCTACGATAAACTCTTCTCATCTTCAAAACTTAAACTTAATAAAATTTTCAATTAATAAATTTTCTTAGTAGAATTTTAAATTTTCTACAATGGATTTAGTCTAAAAAAATGTATCAGAAAAAATTTTTATTTTACCGAAACTTTGGTCTTAAGCGACATCGCCTCACCACTTGTTCCTTTTTAATTGTAGTTTTTCTCGCATTTATGGCATTAAACCGCTTCATATTCACCAGACCCTACTACCAAATAGATTATCCAAAGTACACATTTATACTGGAAGCTGACAGACCCACTCTGAACATGTGCAGTCCATTTAATGAAAACTACACTGAGTTTAAAGTTGTTATAGATGGTGAGCCCTATCCGCAAATAGTTCCACTTTTTTTCAACCAAAGCATTAATTTTAGTTGTCTGAACTCGAACCCCAAGCGGAAAACAATTTTGCTATGGAACAAATTTGTAGGCCTGCCTAATATTCCTGTCAACAGTAAAGACCTGCATAATTTGCTGCTCAAATCCAATTGTCCAGTGACCAACTGTGATTTGACCACGGACAAAAACAGACTTAACTCGAGTGACATGGTTTTGTTTCACATGAGAAGCCGGATTGAAAAATTTCCCAAGTTCAGATTCTCGAACCAAAAATGGGTCTACGCTGTCTACGAATCCCAGCAACACTGTCCAATGTGTACCAAATTGGATAACTTGTTTAATCTTTCTTCAACATTTAGCTCCACATCGGACATAACAAGTATCTATTACTCTGAGTCTCGGCTAAGATGGACTACCTCAAACCCCAACTACAACGAATCAAACTTTTTGCTCAGCTCAAAGCCGGGCTTCGCTGTCATCCTCATCAGTGACTGCAATGAACATTTGAACAGACTTAAGATAGTGAAAATTTTGCGTAGATACATACCGGTGGATATTTACGGAAAATGCTCGGATCATGGCCTAAAATGTCCAGACACGGGAGATTGTAGACAATACCTAGCCAAGAGATATAAATTTTTTTTTACTTTTGAAAACTCTTTTTGCAAAGAGTATGTGACAGAGAAATTTTTTAACACCCTAAATTATGATACAGTGCCAGTTGTGCTAGGCGCAGGAGAATACACAAAATTCGCGCCCAAGTCAGCATTCATCAATCTAATGAATTATGCAAGTCTAAATGAACTGGCCGAGTATTTGAAGTATTTAAGCCAAAATCAGACCGCTTACCTGCAGTATTTTAAATGGAAGCAGTTTATTCAAGTTGATGGAAAAGAGCGAGCTTTTACGCACTATTGTGAAATGTGTATTGGTCTTCAGATGGAAGAATTTACTGGCATTAGACGCAGTGTGTTTGGTAATCATTCTAGATTGTTTACGATGCGCGACAATTGCCGCGACATTAAAATAGAAAGTGTTTTTGGAACCATGTTTCTGAAATTGGATGATAATGATGTTAAAATGAAATATTTGGAGAGTTATTAATAAAATTTTTTGATTGTTTTATTCATGGAATTTTAGGTTATGGAGTAAAATAAGTTTTGAAAATAAATATTTATTAAAATAAAGTTTAATCACGGATAATATTTATTTCAAGGTCTTGTTGTTGTTAATTAGAAAATTATTTAATTATTTTTTTCTTCTTTTCTTGTTTTTTGGAAATTAAATTTTTTAAGTCCTGATTATTTTTGGCTTGTGAATTGATGACATGTGATAGAACAAGGTTTTTCTTATATCCTGATCTATAACTTGTTATTTGATTTTAAATAATTTTTTAAATTTACAATGTTGTACAAAACATGGTAAATGCATATTCTTTTGGAACAAATTTCTAGTAAAACATTAGAAAAACTTTGGTAAAAAATCCTCAAGTTTAAATTAAGTAAAAATTTATTTAATTAGGTATTAAATCGACTAATTTGACAATATTCTGAAAACAAAAAAATATACAAGATGTTTATTTTCTTAGCGATAATATTTATTATAGGTCTTGTTGTTGTTAATTAGAAAATTATTAAATTACTTTCGCTTCTATTCTTGTGAGCATTTTTAACCTAAAAATATTGAGATTTATTGTTTAAAATTAATCAATTTTTTTTCATCTTTTGGAAATACATTGTTTAAGTCCCGATAAATTTTTATCCAAATTGGAGTTTGAATTATCTCAAATCTACTAATTTGAGAATATTGTGAAAATAAAAAAAGACTAAAAATATTTATTTTATTTACGCCTATTCTGAGATTTGAATAAATACTTAATTTAAAATGGAAAATTAAATTTAAGAAATAAATTCTAATTCTCTAATAACTAAAGTCTACAAAGAGTTTTTAGCAAAATTGACAACACTCGAAATGAGAAAACTTAGAGATGATTTAATTCAAATTTTTAAAATAGTTAAGGGCTCTGATGAGATCATCTGGTTTAATAAAATTGTGTTTAAAAATGAACAGTCGTTTCAATCGACTCATCAACTTAGATTACACGACCCTTTTCCCTGTTTTGAGCATAACCAAATATATTTTTTGTATATAAAAAAAAATTTATTTAAGTATACTTAATGAATAGAGTTTTTATAAATTTTAAATTGAACAATTATTCATTTAAAAATTTTGAAAATAAGATTCTAATTTAAATTAAAAAATTCTTCTTCTATCTTTTTGTTGACCAAATTAAAATATCCCCAAAATTTTTGTATTTCATTAAGTGGTCTCCTCCAATTTATTAACTATTTTTTTATTTACTTATTTTACTTAACTTACTTTCCAATTTATTAACAGTTTTACTTACTTACAAATACGATTTTTTGAAATTTCTAACTTTTTGCAAAATTTACTCTCCAATTTTATAACTATTATGACAAAGTAAAATTGAACTCTAGTATTTATATGTTCAAAATTTTTGTTCTAAATTTTATTAAAAAAATGGATGATAAAACTGATTTTTTCTATGCGGTATGTGTGCTCCAAAGAGAAGAAAAAAAGATATTGAAAAAGACAAACGTTTGAAAGAAGCAGTTTCTAGTTTTGTTATGAAGGAATTTTCACTTGAGAGATTTTTGACCATATTAATTAATATAGATTCTAATTAAAAGTTAAATTTTTTTTGGTAAATTTTTTAAAAAGTAAACAAGAAGAAAGTAAGTTAATATTAGAAGTAAATAAATTGGAATGTAAATTTTTTGGAATTTTTTTATTTGTAATAAATCGAATGCTAGTAAATAAAAAAATAGTTAGAAAATTGCACTAAATCCATTAAGTATGATTTATTTGTCACACATTGTACCATCCTCAACTGCTGATTAATTTTAAGCTTTTCCTAAATTTTGCATTTAGAGTTCAAGTCTTATTAAAAATTTCAAAAAAAATTACAAAATTTTTGTTTGACACATGATAGACTTACAGCTTGAATAGAAAAGTCGAGGATATCTTTTAAAAAATAATGGAAAAAAATTATTGAGTAAAGAAAAAATTAGAATGAATCTGAAAGGTTTTAATTAGTTTAAGGAGAAAAAATGAAGAATTTTTGAAAAGCCAAGCAATTTATTTAAGTTATCTGAAGACCACAATTTTTTAAAAAAAATCTTTTCAATATCTACTGAAATGCTTCGAATCTTTTGATGAACTTAATCGCATTACCTTTTTGGTTAAATTATTTTTTTTTAATTTTAATATTTGAATTTGTATCCGCCTTATCTTTAAAATAAAAAATTAAAATTTATAATTTATTTAAA
Source organism: Brachionus paranguensis (assembly GCA_016802215.1). Taxonomy (NCBI): domain Eukaryota; kingdom Metazoa; phylum Rotifera; class Eurotatoria; order Ploima; family Brachionidae; genus Brachionus; species Brachionus paranguensis. The sequence goes on along the minus strand of JAESIX010000015.1, from coordinate 1,323,898 downwards.
ATAATAAATAATCAATAAAACAAATCAACTAATTCTAATCTTAGTTGAGCATTACAATACATTCCCAAAAAAGCCACTACAAAATTCAAAATCAAATCTAGATAAAGAAAAATCAAGTTAATTTTTTTATTAAATTATATTAAAAGTACTCTTGTTTCTTAAGAAAATAATTTTATACATCTCTAGAGTTTCGTTCAAATTGCCCAAAAAAAAGGACGAATTAAGGTACATTATCATTTGACTTATTACTAATAAGACTGCTATTAAAATTCGTTTAATTCGCAGGTCCAGTCTATTAAGCTAAAAAAAATTAAAAAAAAAAAACTGATAAAATTTACCTACAATTTTGTATTTTTTTTTAGTTTTTAACACAAAATTAAAATAGACATTCTCAGTAATGATCATCAAACAGTTGATCATGCTCCAAAGGCTTACATTGGTTCCGAATCCATGCCAGAATGAAATAAAAACAAACGAAAATACAATTGACACAAGCTGAGTTGTTTTTTTACCCCTACTACCTCCTAGAGGTATATACAAATAACTAATAAAAATTTATTTTTATTTTTTAATCTCTTGTCTAAATTGCTTTACTTTTTTATAAATTCATAAATTCCAGTGTCAAAATAGCGCCACATTTCGCTATTCAAATGAATCAATGCAAAGCACCTGGGCAATTCAGTGGTCTTCATGCCGACCATTTTGTTAAATAATGTAGGAACGCCATAATAGACAATGTATTTTGAGGTGAACAATGATCCACGGATCAAAATTGACATCACAAAAGAAGTGACAGAGAAAAACTTCCAAACATAATTTGTGTAAATCAAAATTGTGTACGAGCTGGTAATACGTAGAAGAAACTCAATCAGCAGAATGGAAAAGCCTATTCGAATACAAAGTTTTACAATTTCTTTAAAGCTTGTTTTTTCTCTTCTTTCCAAGAGCTTTTGACCAAAAATAAAGAATAAAAAAATTCAAAAATTTAACAATACTCACACAATAATGGAAATATTTGTACGGAATGAACGGTGAGGTGAATAGAAAAGACGGAAAATAAATATAAGCTAAAAAATGTGAAAAACTGTACATATCATCTATTTTTTGATCAAGTTCTTTATTTGTATTAATGTCCTTCTTTTTTAAATGATCAATGTAGTCCATACAATAGCCACATAGTCTTAGAATCATAAAATAAAAAGTACTAATGAATTCATTGTATGCGTCATGTCTAACTCTTGACAATTTGGATGACTACCCAACAAAAAAATTAATTTTTATCTGATTTTTCTCCTATCCAACTTACCATAAAATTATTTACTGAATTTTGATGAATAATAAACATTGTTATTATGGTGCTCAACCACAGCAAGACTTTCAATTTAAAAATTCTGCACAAGCCATAAATTACAAAATTGACGACCACCGTGACCATAAAACCCCAAATAGTGAACATTTTTAGCATTAAAAAGCTTGAATATAGTGACAGAATGGTGCACGTATGCTAGAATAAATCAAAATTAGTCAAAGGTATTTTTTGATTAGTCTGGTACTTTAGGTAAATAGAGATCACTAATTTTTTTGATTAGTGGTACCAAAACTAGATAAATAATGTTCAATTCTGCGAACATTCTTGCTATATAATTGTTCCATTCAAAGTCCAAACTTTCCTTCAGTGATTAGATTTTAAAAAATTATTTTTTTTTTCTAATATTCACATACTCGCTGAAAGTTTAATTCTTTCACATTTTTTGCTAGTAAAGTTCGATTTTTATAGACTTAATTAAAAAAATTAATTTTGAAAAATTTGAACACTAGGAGGTAATTTTACCTGATGATTCGATAATGATGACATAGAAAGCGTAAATCAATAGACCGATTAGATAGGTTGTATACAAGAAAATTTCGGTACTGACTAATTTAGCTAGATTTACTCTCTGTTTAGACATTGTAGTAAATTATAAATTTAAATTTTTTCAAAATTTTAATTTCTACTAATTCAAATTTAAGACAAAATATCTTGAAAATTAGAGGCTGCCATTTCAAAATAAACACGTCATTAGCTTTTTATGAAAAATTTAGTCTAGTTCCTAAGGTTTTTTTTTTAATTTTTAATTTATGATAAAAAAAATGTCACATATTAGCGAATAAATTGCGAATTAAAATCTCTAAGATTTTGTAAAGATGCATTGTGTTTCTTATAAAGTCACTTTTGTCTTAAATTATTTACCTTTGTCCTCTTTAGGACTTGAAAATAAAAGAAATCTAGCGATAAATTTAATTTTTACTTTATTTAAAAAATAAAAAAATTCCATGATCAAAAATATTTATAAAAATTTTAAACAGATAAAACGAATTTAAAAAAATTGGAATGATTTTTTGATCCACAAACATAAATAGCATTTAATTTTAGAATAAACAGTTTACTTATTAAAAATAAAAATTTAAAGGTTTTTTAAATGGTCAGATAAAAAATTTCAGTCATGTGGAACACTTTTTTACTAACAGAGTCGTAAATTAGTGGAACAAGCTTCTTGAGTAAGTGATTAGTTCCAAGACTGTACCCATAGATTTTACCAAGAAATTTCAATGAGAAATTTAAATTAATATGGTTTTGGATTTTTCACTACTAATTCATGGTGCTGTGTTCCTTTGAAATGGTTGTGAGTTGGAATTTGAGATATTGAAAAAGGAACAAAGGATGCCAAAATAGAAAAGGAAAAAATTAAAAAATAATTTAAATCGAAACAATGTGGCCTGATCTATATGAAGGATATGGACTGGCATAATTCATTAATTTAAATTTTTGATTAATTAGGACTTATTTTAATTTTAATTAATGTTGAATAAAGAAGTCTGATGCTTGTTTGTGCAATTGTAAAAATGTAATAGAGTTTTTTCTGATATTTAACGCGGTACCAAATTCTGAAATTCTATGTTATCACAGCATAAAAAAACAACTAGTGCTGCTTTAGAAATAAAAATTAAATTAAAATAATTTGAAAATATTTTTTATTAAAAAATTTAAAAATTTAAATTTTTGATATTTAAGCTTCCAAATAAAAAGGTTTCGGTCTTGTCCAAACTTTGATTAAGTGATCACATAAAATGGAATCGATGGTCACTAATGCAAGCATCAATTTTTATGAGCTAAGCATTTATAAAATATTTATCAATTAAGAACTGGGATGAATTGGCATTCTTGTTTGTCTTCAAACATCGAACAGGTGTACGCGTTTTTAGCCTGTGTATGCTGGGATTATTAAAAGATCAAATCTTTTCTTAAATATTTTTAAAAATAAAATAATTAATGATGAGCTGATAATGAATAGTATCCATTATGGTTTTAGAATAAATTGTAATAAAGATTTTTTTCATTATTTTTTTTTTGAATTATCTTCCTCCCAAAAAATCATTAAACATATAAAGTTAAAAGAAATTTCTCAAAACATATTTCCAGATTTTTAATTATAAGACCACTTTGGAAAATTCAAATTGTACTAAATGAAGTAAATAATCAAATGTTTCCAAACTTTTTTCCAGATAATTAATAAAGTTTTTTAAAAATTACACAGTGGAAATTTTTGGTGTCTAAATATTAAGATTTGGGGTATTCGATTAAGAATTTTTGGGTATGTTATTCATAGAGCCATAGTTTAAGGTAAGAACTTAAGATAGAAATTTTCAAAACTTTTAATTAAATAAAAATATGGGGAATTCTTATAGTTTTTTTGGCCAACACTTAAATCGTCTTACAATATTTATCTCCACAGAAAATTTGGAAAATTAAAATTTGATATCATCAATCTCTATGAAATGTATCTTTGTTTATTCGTAAAATATAATGAGTTATAGCTTCTTCAGATTATATTAAAAATAAGAAAATTTTCTAAGAATATTACTTGATGAGATATGTCTGTCTGTGACGGATTAAAGTCGTGAAGATTCTCAAAATATAGATTTTTTATTAAATTTTTATTCACTTTTCATTTTTTGTTTAAAATCGAAAAAATATTGACTTATTGTTGTAATTTTGTAAATAAATTTTTAAAACCCAGGGACATTAAATATCAAAATGTATTTATAAAAATCCTTAGGAAAAAATGAATTTTTTAATTAGGGTATAATTTTAAAACCATATTTTTTTTAAGGCTTACAGGTTAATTTACCACAATTATATTTCACGTAATACCATTATGTTATTAAACTCTTTAATGAAATTTTTATAAATGATAATAGATGTGCAATTTAAAAGAATTTTTTTAAAGTTAAGAATTATATTGAATTTTATTGAATTATTAGGTTGATAAAATTTGGGCATAAAGACAAAGAGTAAGTGAGTTTTTTACTTTTTGTTCCAAAATTTACTAACTATAAAACAAGAAACAAAATTTCCAAAGATTATTATTGAATCCATATTTAAATGTTTTAAATATTAAATGGTGGTTTATGGATAGAAGAAAGAGCTAGATAAAAACAAAATACAAAAAAAAAAAAAAATAACTTAACTTTTGATTTTCGAAAATCAATCCGCCCATTTTTCACTTATTAAAAAAAACAGAACAAGTGTACATATTTATTTTTGATATTTAAATCGAAAAAAATCAAAGTCTTTTTCTCGTTTTAAAATAAAAATAAATAATTTTATTTTAAATAATGTGAAAATCAAAAAATTCATACAGTGGTTCTTGTTAAAATGAAACGTACCGTCCCAAAAGGGTACCGTACCGTTCTTAAAGGGTTCCAGTTCCGTTCCAAAAGGGTACCGTACCGTTCTTAAAGGGTTCCAGTTCCGTTCTTAAAGGGTTCCAGTTCCGTTCCAAAAGGGTACCGTTACAAACATGCAAAATTTCAAATTAAATTTGACAAAATAAATTACTAAACAAAAATCATAAAATTAAATATTTCTGAATTTTTAAAAAACTTTTTAGATTTAAATTAAACAATCTTAAAGAAAACAACGTAGGAGTCTTGTTTGTGAATAAATCGATCAAAATAAATCTAAAACAAGTAAATATTTTTGTTTAATTTTAAAATGGGACTTTTCGATACAGCACGGTAGCCTTTTGGAACGGTACGTTTCATTTTAACAAGAACCACTGTATTTTTTTAGGATAATTGGAGAAGAAGAAAAAATAAATTCATTTTTAATTAATTTTTTATTCAAGAAAATATTTTAAATATTAATAAAAAACTGATTTAAAAGACCTTTTTGTTCTAAATTAAAAGTTAATATTTTGATTTGAAATTTAAATTTGATCATGAACTTCAATTTGGCGGCCACTAGAGCCATCTTCCCATTTTAAAAATTGCATTGAGATACACATAATTGTAGAAGATAAAAAACACAAAATATCTATTAAACACGATTTATTAGAATAATAAAAAAATTAATATTTTATTCGAAAAAAATTATTTAAATAATAAAAAATCATTCGAAAAAAAAAAAGGTCATTTATCTAACACACACACACAATAATGAAAAAAAATCTTGTTTTCGCTCGATTTACTTTTTACGTAAACTAAATTTTTAAAAAATAAAAACTTAAAAAAATGCCTCTTTAAACTTCAATTAAACAAAAAAGATAAAAAAAAATCAACGATTTAATCAAAACTGCCCGGTCGGTTTTCCCAGCAGCAAGTGCAGGCTCACTACACAAATACAACAAATATTCACATATTGACCAAGTCAAGAAGCCACTACCAACTAACCACTTAAGCATATGAGTGTTCGGCATCAAAATTTTCCCTATTGAAAGGATACTCTTTTACCTCGTCATCGCTCAGATCATTGTTCATGTCGATGGAGTGGGGCAGACAAGGAGGCTCAGTGGAAGGCGGCGTAGGCGCCCTCAAGTCCATGTCCGCCTCATTCTCGAGTCCACGAGGCCCTATTTTGTTCACAAAGCAACTAAATTTGGCATCATCAAGTTCCCTCTCATTCTCAGGTGTCCTGTAAACATCTTCCTCATTTATTTCCTCGGCCTTGTAGCCGCCCGGTCCCAGCTCATTCTCTTCATTTTGATTGTGACCAAAATTTTCTATCCTAATCTTGTGCAGTTTTACACACTCGGTTATCACCGAATTGTTGGGCATTATGACCAATGTTGCGTCTGAGCCAGTGGATTGACTGCGCACATTCATTTCATCCAAGTTGTCCAAGTCGTCATAGTAGTTGATTTGCTCGTCTTCGGACAAGTCGGCATTTGTCGACGACGAGGAAATCACACTACTGGACACCAGCTCTGAATCCACACTCAGCGTCTGTCCCCTGATAGGCCGGATTGGCGAGCTCTTCAGACTTCTGGACTCGTTCAAAGACAATCTCAAATTGGGCAGGCACTTTTCCGCGTCCCTCTTCAGCTTGTTCTGCTGGTCGCTGAAGCAGGCGCGCAACACTTCCAAACAGCGCTCCAGCTTGATCAAATTGGACTGCATGGATTCGCTTTGGAGCTTGTTGTCTTCATTTTTTACAATTTTCATCTCCAACGAGTTAAGTTCTAGGCACGCTTGGTTGAGAATGGTCTGAGTGTGGTCGAGGAACGCGTCCATGTCGGACAGCTTGAGCTCTTGGCTCGCGGGCTCCGCTGGTTCTGAATTTGTGTGGTTTAGCTTGGCGAATAGTTGGTGTCTTTCGCCAAGCAGCTTGAGAATGCTCTTGGAATTTTGGCTGAGTTGTTCTTCTAGTTGTGCTTGGTCAGCTTGTTTGGCGGGGTGGCATTGAGAGGATTGGGGCTCATCGGGTGGCACTCTTAGTGTGTTGCTCAGCGCCGATGTCGAAATAGATGTGGACATGGATGGCGCTGATTGCTGGGAAATGTTCGAGTTGGATGGCGAGTGGGCGAGCGAGCTGACCGAGGACTGGTGTCGGTTCAGGCTCGTGTGTTCGTCATGCTTGCCCGTCAAGTTTTCCAAGTAATTGCACCATTTGCCGCGCTCATCGCCCGATTTGGTGACCAAAGTGAGCAGCTTTTGGCTGTCGATGGCATTTTTATCCTTCTGGCCATCTTGTTCCACGACCAAATAGAATTGACGCTTGTCGCTCAGCAGACCGAATCGGGTGATCCAATTGATTGGTATTACTGGGGTGAAAATTTTTTTGAATCGGTTTTCTAGGTAATTGAGTGGTTTGAGGATGTAGCGACGCTTTTCGTCAGTGGACTTTTCCAAAAGCACCAGGATGTCTTCGTAGAGAAGAGCGTGCAGGATTTTGGAGCCGTTTTTTGAGTGTTTCCATTCCAGTTCACTTTCATACAGCAGCTTTCGGTCTTTTAAGTTCAAGAACTTAAAAATAATTTTTTTTTTTTAATTTTTTTTTATTAATTTTTAAAAGATTCTACACAGATGGTACGACACGAAGATTCTACCAATTATTGGGATTTTTTAAGCGTAATTAAACGCTACATTTCGTTTTTTTTGGAAAAAAAAGTTGTTTTTTTTGGGTAATTTTTACCAAAATTTTTTGAGAAAAAAACTTGGTAAAAATTAAATTACCTTGGTTTTAAAAATTAAGTAAAATTCAACCCTAAAAAAATTTCACATATCTCCAGCATCTTTTTAGAGAAAAAAATTAAAAGAATATTGTCAATTTTTATTATTGCTAAAATTAACCAAAAATAAGGCCAATTTTCGAAAATTTACATTTATTTCTGATTTTTATTTTTTAAAATTTTGAATTATTTTCCGTAATTTAAGTTAAAATATATTTTTTAGAAAAATTTTAATTTAAATCAGATTATCTTGGATTTAAAGACAAGTTTAACTTAAAAATGAATTTTGCTTTAAAATTTTTTAACTTTTGCGTCATCATTTAAAAAAAATATTAAAAAATTAAGAGAAAAAATTAAAAAAATTTTGTCAATTTTTTTTTTTCTAAAATTAGCGAAAAATTTAACTTATTTTCGAAAATACTTGTAAATTTCTGATTTTTCATTCTCACGATTTGACAGTATTTTCGTTAATTTCAAACAATATAAAAAATGTCAAAATTTTTTGAAGAAATAAAAGGTAAAAATTAAATAAAATTGTTTTTCAAAAATTTAATTGTAAGCATTTTTATTTGTAATAAAAAACTTTTTTTTATTAAATTTTACCTTAAAAAATTTTCACATTTTTCCAGCATTATTTTTAAAGAGAAAAAATTTAAAAATTTTTATTCAATTTTTATTTCTTCTAAAATTAGCGAAAAATTAAGTTAATTTTCGAAAATTTTTGTAAATTCTGGTTTTTTACTTTTAGGAATTTACGCTTTTTTACTTGAATTATCCTAAAATTTTATTACCTCGTGTCAAATCACCAATGTGAAAGTATGAGCGTCAATTTTTAGTCCCTTTTTTGGTCAATATTTATTAATATGAGTAAAAAGCAAAAATATGACGCTCATGTGGGACTTGATTATGGTGCTTACCCGATATGGTACCAATCGTACATATTTGGCTGCATATTGGTCGAACTCTTTGGTATCGATTCGACTTGCTATTTCGTCATTCCGAATTTTGTTTTCACATACTGTTACTGCATTATTTACATAGTGGGATATTTTACTACTAGCATCGACACACTCTTGGAGACGGTTTGCGTCTTCTTGGTCTTGAATTTAAAAAAATTAAATTTTATTTTAATCAATACAATTATAAAAAAAAATTAAACAAAAAAAGCTGCTCAATTTTGTAATCAATCGATCACAATAAAGATAAAATACATTGAAAATTTCCAAATAAAAGAAAGATCAAAGATGGTTTTGTCAATTTGTAAAATAAATAACTTATTCATTTTTTTAATTATCTTTTTTATATTTTATTAATTTATTGGGACCAAAAATAAAACAATCTTTGCCACCATTTTGGGTGCAGTAAATTTTTTTAACTAATTTTTTAATTATTGGAATATTTAGTTTTAATTATTAAGTTAAAGAGTTTTTGTTTTGAAAAAAATATTTTATCTCGATAAATGTATTCTGTACATGAAAAGAATTTTTAAAAATTTTAATTAATTTTTTTGAAAATAAGGCAAACTTGTGAAAACAAGAAATTATTCCTATTTTAATACAGTCATTTTGCAAACTATTTATTAACTATAGTCGAATATGAACAAAAAAATGTTTATTTTTTTTTCACGATGTAACATTAGAAGATAACATTTTTTTTTCATTATCCTAATAAATAAAACATGAATGATATTTTTTTAAAAATAAATTTTTTGCTTTCATCGTGGTTTAATATAAACAATGATTTACAGATTTTTTTTCAAAAATAAAACGCAAAGTTTTTGTGAAATTCAATGTTGTTGAAATGAATGATGAACCATGTTGTATTCACACAACTAATTTTGAACTTATAATAAAAAAAAAATATTTTATATCATTTTGTTGTGATCTTTTTTGGTTAATTTCACAAAACCCACACTTGGTGCGTTAATTACTATATTAAATGATAATTTTTTTTTAAATCAAAGGAATTTTCCTTTTTTATTCTTTAAATTTTAATTTGTTTTTGATTAAATAAATTGAATTCAAGTTTTCAAAAGCTTGAAAAAATTCAAAAACTTCCTCTACCTGAGGCCTTTACTGCAACCAACTGAAAGTGACGTGAAAAAGGAAAAGCAGATTTATTGACAAAACAAACAAAATTCAAAAAGTAACCATAATTTGAATGGTGGATGAGCTCGACAAGGGTCTTTAAAATTTCTTCTTATGTTCATGAAATTTTGACAAGGATGTAAGAAATTTAATTTTTTAAAAATCAAAAAAACATTATATTTACATCAAAAGGCCAAATATTAATTTAAAATGTTTTAAAATGGATAAAAAGAACATTCTTTTTGGACAGAGATTTTCTAGGGAAAATGAGGTAAAATATCAAATTATTTTGGTTTTAGAAATAAGTTTTAAAAGTTTCATAAAATTTAACTTAATAAATCTATTTCCAGCATTAAGATAAAAAATCTTGTAAATATTTATTTTTTTTTAAATTAGCGAAAAATTAAGTTTTTTTTCGAAAATTTTCTGGTTTTTCACTTCAGGATTTTAAGGTATTTTTCGATAATTTCAGCCAAAAAAAAGTCAAAATTTTTTGAAAAAAAAATAAGGTAAAAAATCCTATATCCTAAAGTTAAGAAAGTTCGTCCATTGTTTAAAAGATTATGAAAATAATTTTTTAAAAACTCATAAATTCTCAAAAAAGACAGCAAGTTTGCTTTTTTAAATATAAATTGAAATTAATATAAAAGTATTTGGTAGAAATAATTCTTCTAAATCTCGATTAAAATGGACTTTGACTTGTTATTTATTTTTGACATTATTAATGGATGGAACCTCAGCATGATAAGGAGTTTAGAAGAATGAATGTCATTTAAAAAAAATCTCAGCTTCAGAAGCTGTTTTAGTATGAATAATTAAAATAAATTAAATAATTTGCGTCATGATTCTCAATAATCTAATCCAGCTGATAAAACAATCTTTTATTTAGCTCAAATTTTGGCAATAAATGAATAAGTGGTTTAAATGTCATGCTGAAAAGTTAATCATGGTGCTTTTAATAAAATTCTTTATCCAAGTTACTAAGCAATTTCGTATTTAGATTTAATTTTTTTAACTTGTAGAATTAACAAAAATTTTGGCTCACCTGAGGCCGCTTTTGACAATTCGTTGAATAAAAGCTTGTACTTGACCAAGCGTTGTACTTCAGTGGGCAAAAAGTCCTTCAAATGCAGCTTACGGCAAATCCAGTGGTTCTCAGCTCCCTATAAAAAAATAAAATAAATTTTTTTTTGTCAATTTTTATTAATTAATCTACAGTTATAAATTGATTGAATTTGTCGCTATTTTTTAACTTTGTCTGTAGCAACTTGATGGCTTGGCTTTGATTTTCACAAAATTTGGCACATGCTGACTGAAACTTGGCGCCCTCTTCACCCTTAAACTGCTCCAAAATGATATCAATCAACTGCTTGATCGGCACTATGGGGTTTTCGCGTCGAAGTTGCTTTAATTTTTCATTAAAATTAGCTTTTGATTTAAAATTAAAGTTATTCTAGCCAAATGAAAAAAAAATTCAAAAAAATTACAATGTATTGCGAGAACTTGGTCCAAATTTGGAAAAACAATTTCTTGTTCTTCTACACTAAGGTACACATTTACATGAATGGGAATAAAAAAGTGGTTTTTCATGATTTTTAGATTGCGCACATGCTTTTGCTCAGTGTGAATGAGCTCGTTGATGACTTCTTGGGTTTTTATTTCTTTCCGGGTCAATTTTTCCAAAGCTTCTTTGGAAATGGCGGCACTAATGCTGGGCAGTTCTTCGTCCACTTCAATGTCCGACTCTTGCATCCAATAGCGATCATTTGCCGAATTGTGGTGCCCGCCAGTTGATGAACGGAAGCTGTTCGCATTCAGCTCATGTTCGTTCATAATACTTGATGGATCAACATAAATTCTGTTAAAATTTTAACAAAAAGCGGCATGGTTAGAGATAAGCATTTAAGGTTAACAATTTTTTACCGATCATTAAGCCGGGAATTCAGAGGGTTTGATGAGGAAATAGCGTTTTTTATTTCAACTGGCTCGGGGTCACTTTAAAAAAAGCGTAAAATAGAGAAAAAATTTATAAGCAGATAAGTTTAAGCAAAACATAAAAAATTTAAAAAATCTAAAAAATAAAACCTTGTTGAATTAAAGTCTCGGAATAAAGGTAAAACACTTGGCCTGTTTTTTTGCCTCTTAAGAGACATTGGGCTTTTAAAAAAACTCTTGGAATTGTTTTAAAAAAAGAAGCTTATATCAGACACAGACAAATATTTTATACTTGAAAATTTGCTTTGTTTAAGGATACTTGAGTAAATTTTTGACACAACTTTCAATGATAAAATTTACAACATTGGAAGTTTGTGACAAAAGCGGAAATTTTTTGAAAATTTTTTTTGTAACTTGTCAAAAGAAATAAAAGTTATTTTTGTTCTATTTCATTTATCACGAAAATTTTAAAATCCAATCAATTATTTTTACTTTTAAGACCCGGGAAGCTATAGAAGCTTGTTTGGTTAAAAGCAGACTTGTTTTTAAGTCACAGTTTTAAGTCTAAGTCACAAAAATTTAAGTCAAAGTTATGACTTGACTTAAAATTTTTTTTTTAAAGTCTAAGAATAAAAGCCAATTTTTCAGCAAAAAAAGTTAAATTTAATTAAATAATTAAAATTTTTACTTTTTGACCAGGGCCCCCAAAGTCCAAATATCTCTTGTTCAAATCAGACTTGTTTATAAGGGCATAGGATTAACTCAACTAGCTAAAGAGATGAATTTTACTAGATAAAAAAAAATTAGCTAATAAAGATGAAATCGACTAGATAATTTTATTAATTAATAGACAAAAGTTTAAGAAACTATATTTTTTAAGAAACAAATATATAAAAATTTGGTGGTCATATAATACCGTTTTTGGTGGTCTACCGCGGCCCCTTTTTGTTGGTGCTTCAGTAGCAACTATTTGATCACTATCTTCTAGCTCTAGCTCAACCTGAATTTCAGTGGTAATATTAATTTGAGTTTCAATTTGCTTGTTGACAGGAATATCCAAATAGAACTCATGAGTATCTTCGTCACTAGATTCACTTACGACCTCAGATGGTTGCAAATGGTTGCGAACATAATACTTATACAACCAAAATAAACATTGCATTTAATTTTGGTAAAAAAATTTGAAGTAGTCAAAAAAAATATCTTTTCGAATATTTAAGAGATTGAGTAGTCATTTATCTACTTTTTAATTTAATTATCTACTATTAAATTTTTTTTCTAGTGGTTAATAAAATCATATATTCATTAATATTATTATCTTGCTTTTAATTAATTTATCTAGTAAAATTAATCTTTTTATATACTATCAATTAATATTTTCCGGTTTATAAGTCACAGTTTTAAGTCTAAGTCACAAAAATATAAGTCATAACTTTGACTTAAAAAAAAATTTTTAAGTCATTGACTTGACTTGACTAAAGACTTGTGACTTATATACAAGTCTGGTTAAAAGTTAATTTTTCAATTTTGTGAACTGATACAATTCATTTTTTTGTTAATTTTATTTTCATTATTACTTACCCTATTCACTATTATTTTCTTAATTACTAAAAGCCATGTTTTTTTTTCATGCCACTGAAAGGAAGGACTAAGATCCATTCCAAACTGCCGAGGTTTAAACCCAAACTATATTTAATAAAAAAAAACAATTCATTTTTGAGGCAAAATTTTAATTATTTTTTTTCGAAATTCTGTTTGTTTTACTTTATAAACGGCGTTGTGAAATTTCTTACAAAAATTCCAATACAAAAATAAAAAAATTTTCTATCTTTTGTTCTAAATGTCAAAAACTTGTTCTCTAAATGAAACAAGTGAAACAACTGTTGTTTCACCTTCCGTGGAAGTCTGCAACATCTGTGCGAATTCTGCAAAATTGCACCCTATTTAAAAGTATTAAAAATAAAATGCAACCAATTTGCACAGATTTTGCAGACTTCCACAGAAGGTGAAACATTAGTTGTTTCACTTTGTTTCATTTACAGAACAAGTTTTTGACATTTAGAACAAAAGATAGAAAATTTTTTTATTTTTATATTGGAATTTTTGTAAGAAATTTCACAATGCTTTTATAAACTTTGTCAAAAAAGAAAAAAACTCATCGGGTCTTTGAGTGTTAATCTAAAACAAAGGGAGGAATAAATTCTGAAATTTTTTCATGGTCACCGAGACTAAACAATTAAGGTTTTATTTTAGATTAAAAAAAAAATAAAACTAATAAAATCTAATTATCTACTGTTAGTATATTAAATTTAATTTTTGACATTTTTTTACCTTTTTGATCGAGCAACATTAGACTTTGATTTTTTAACATCTACTTTCAAGCTACCGACCCGTTTGCACGCTTGTTCTCTAGTATACCCGTTGGCTACACTAGACGAACTTGTGTTCAAACAAGCCGTATTACCGAAAGGTTTATTAGGCAAAATTTGACTCTGATTCGGGTGATTAGAATCTTTTTTAAGACTTAATCGAAAAAAAATGATTATTTGAAATAGGCAAGATGGCGCAATAACAAAAAGCAAGCATCCATATGTTATAACCCCTTTTAGAAAGCATGTACATATCTTACCTGTTTAAATGCTCTGGACTGGTGTTTTGTGGTGAGTCCCGATGCTCGTTGTTGTTCGGAGACGACGAGCCAGAGTGCAAAGTGGTCACTTTGGGCGCCGTTGGTGATGTCAGTATAACGGGAGTCGGTTTTTGAGCATTCAACATTTCGAACTTTTTAATGGCTTCATTGACCGGCAGATTTCCTTTTAGAAAGAATGTTAAAAAAATATTCTAAATTTTTATTAAAATTTTGAGAAAAAAAGTAAAAAACTTTGTATGTAATCACTAGGGTAATTAGTTGGAATAGTTGACGATGAGTCTCCGGCGTTTAGTTGACCATCACCAACTGAACTCGGATAAAACAAGCTCTGTGATTCTTCATCTTTTTCTATTTATAAAATTCATTTAAATTAATTTAAAAAATAGAGCTAAAAATTGTTTATTTTTTTACTCTTAGGTCCAAAAATCATTTTTTGAATGTTGTCAAATTTTTCCTTGTAATCGGTTTTTATGGTTTTCTGCGATCCTTGGCATTCGCTTAACAAACCAGTATTAAGACAATGCCGATGAATTTTGATATCACATTTTGATTCTTTTTATTTTAGAAATTAATTTTTTTATAAGAAAAAAAAATATTTTATTTGAAAAGACCCACTAAAACACTGACCCCCCCACCACTTTTTTAAAAATAAAAAATATTTCTTAAAGATATGCAAATAAAATACATTGAAGTAATTAAGGATTTTGAAGTATTTTTGAGTTTTTTGAAGACTGTCTGATAAATGTCTTATAATTTTTTTAGAAGTTTATTCTAATTCGTGGAACATTGTATCCAAAATTTGTATCTGCTCTTAAGACAATAGCTGAAATTCTATTATGATATCATTTTTTAAAAATAAATAAAACAAAAAATCAGATTAAAATTAAATTTTTTAAATTATTAAAATATCCAAGCACATTTTTAGTGAAATTTTTTACAAGAAAAATGAGTGTCAGGTATCGAATAATGCAAAAAATTCAATTTTTGTGAAAAATAAAAATCCAAGAAAAAAATTTTGTTAATTTTCAAATAGTACAGCAAATTTTAAAATAAATTATATGTTTTAATTTAAAAAATATTAAAAAAAAAAAAGAAAAATTGGGGGTAAGTGTTTTGGTAGGACCCTATTATTTATATTAGAATGAGAAATTTAGTTCGGTTACCACAAATTTTTAATAAAATACCCCAATTTTATTAAATTCCACTGAAAATAAAAAAAAAGTGTCAAAGACTTTGTATTAAATTATATTTCATTTTTTAATAAAAAGTGTCATTTTTAATGGATAAGTGTCAAAAATTTAAAAATAGTGGATTTCTATTTAATTAAGTGTTGATTAATTTTTTTATGTAAAATCTTAATAATTGGGTATTTTATTAAATAATTGGGGTTAAAAAAATAAAAAATTTGTGGCATCGATTTTAATGGCCCTATTAGAATAAATAAAAAAAATTGACAAAAAAAATTTTTTTTCATTACTTTGACAAGCTAAGCCTTGGTATCCGATACCCCAAAATGGTTGACTACACCGGTAGCAAACAGACCTTTTGAGAAAAAACACTGAATCGATTAGGCTGTGGCTGCGCACCGAATACGTCGAGTTTTTCTTAGCTTTTAGCTTTTTATTAAAAAAAATCGGTATCTTGTCAATGTCATATTTTCCTATTTGTTTGACCGGTAGATTAAATCGTTTGATAAATGTGGCCAGCGAGCTTGTCAGCGCGGATATGTGAGCAGTGTCTCGTGGACCATTCCATTCGTTGTTTATTTTGACCAAATTTTTGCCCAACTCTTCCACATAATTGGCCAAATTGGCAACTATGTACGACTTGGCACTGTCAAAATCATTCTTATCAATGGATACAGACATCTTGGACAAGTCGTTTCCATGGAACAAACTGGCAAGACCTGTCAAATAAAATTTGAATTAAAAAAAATAAAAAGTTTCTCTTTTTGCTAACATTTAACATTTAAACAAAAAATATTGAGCTTAATAATTAAACATTTAAGGACATAAGGCTCTACTCCTATCATTACGTCACGACTATGACTTACTTATGCTTCGCTTTACAAATTGACTCCTAATTATTTTAATCTGCTTTAGCCTAAATGTTTTAGCCTGATCTTTAAATCACGGGTCCAAGTAAAAAATGCACCTAAGTCAAGCTCATAGCTTACCTATTTGGTCGACTTCTTTGAACCGAGTCAGTTGGCTATTCACATTTTGAATGGCGTCTTTTCTCGACTCTTCCAGCAAAAGCTTCAATTGAATAAAATTCTCTGACGGGTTTTGTTCAAATATTTCCTCGAATTTTCTCACTGTAATTTCTTTTACTTTTATTTTTAGGGGCTTTTTTTATTAATAAAAATTAATTATTTGCTTTTGATTACTCTAAATTTTGGGGGACTTACTGCCAAATAGTCTATAAACACTGTGTACAATTCGTATGACCATCGAATGATTGTGTCCTTTTTTTCAGTTGACATCAACAAATCATCCACAAATAAACAAAAAAACTATTTTTTTTTAAAAAATAATAAAATTGAATTTTTTTCCATTTTATTTTGTTGGCAAATTTACCAAGTCGTTCGGACACTCATTTTGACTGCCAAGGGTATAGCACAGAAAAATTGATAAATTAATCGGTTTATTAATCAAATGTTTGTAGTCATTGCAGCCACTCATGTCAAATGCGAGCTTTAAACAAAATTATTAAATATAAAGGATTTCAATTAGACTGAGAGAGACTTGAAATCATTTAACCAAAAGAAATTGAATTATTTTAAAGAACTGAGTCAACTTGTGATTTTTTTGTTTATGACAAATTTTTTTCTTTAGAAAAGTGGCCAAAATTAGAATTTTTAATAAAAAATTTTTTTTTTCATTTTTAAAATGAGACAAATTAATGTTTTTAAGGTGAAAAAAAGAATATTGGTCTTAAGTTTTTCTATTTTTAGTCATCGAAAATAAGTGGCCAAATTGTATCAAAAAAATAATTGAAATAAATTTAAAACTAAAATTAGAGAATTTTTAAATAAGAGACCATTTTAATGAGTGCCAAAAGCACTTGTGCCCAAAATTTTAAGCTTAAACTTGAGCATTTTAAGATTTTAAATGAGTTGGTAATAATTCCCAGATTAGTCTAATGTTAATTATTACTACCAAGATGGTCATGACGGCTATTAATTTTTTCATCTGAAACTAAAAAAATTAGAAAAGTCACAATTAATTTTAAAAGTTAGAATATTCAAATTTTAAACAAATCTTTTTAAAAAACGACTCGACAAAAGGCCATTCTTTATTATTTATAAATAGGCAATCAATGTCTCAAATATAAATTTAAATTTTTTCATAAACAATTTTATTTTAATAATAAAATGTTAAACAAATTTTTAAGAATATTTTTAACTCAATTAAATACTTTTATTTGTTTTATTTTAATCTTTTTAGTGTATTGCTATTCAGTATAAATAAATTGCTTTGTGATCAATAGATCATTGTTGAAGCTTTCAACATTTCAGCTTTCAATTTTCAGTAACATTAAATTAATTTTTATAGATTCTGTTGCCAATTATCAATTATTTAACTTAAATATCTTGTAGTTTAATTTTTCAAAAAACTGTGTACTCAAAAACTTTATTACATTTTTAATTATTTTATACTATAAAATAATTAAATGAACTTAAACGAATGTGGGGCTGTGAAGTTCGTTTAAATTCGATCTTTTCAATTCAGAAAAATTTGAATAACTTTTTTACTAAAATAGATAATTTGGATCTGCAAAATGCTTAATGTTTAAGCAATTTTGCTTAATCCGAAAATATATGTCTGCAAAAACTCTGCAATGTAATTGCAGAGTTGATTAGAATACTTTTTAATGGCATGCAAAATGCAGAAAATTGCAGAGTACTTTGCAGACTTATTTTACTGCATTTTTTTAAGCAAATTTGCTCATAATTAAGTACAATTTATTTTTCTGCATTGAAAAGATCGAATTGAAACGAACTTCACAACCCCAACGAATGTAAATGAATGAATTTTTTATCGGTCCCTTCCCTAAAGACCGATTAACACTTGAGACTTGGAAAAAAATTTAAAAATTTTTTTAATTCAATTAAATAACTTTATTTTTAACTTTTTAATTTTTTTTATTTGAATTTAACTTTTTAATATATCAAAATCAAATTACTAATACCGTATATTCTCGCGTAATATTCCACTTGGAACTTAAATGCGACATGATCTAATGTCCTTAGGAAATTATATGAAACTGAGCAATTTTTGCAATAATAATAACCCCTGTACATTAATTGAAACATTGAGAGACTTTAAGTACTTGACTAAGCTAGAAGATAGACGAAATAGAGGAGATATGATACAATTATATAAATGTAAGTCCAATGCAAACAGAGTCAATTGGTATCATCCTGTTAAAAGCTCTAATCAGATTAATGAAACAGGTCCAGCAAGCTCAACAAGAGGTTCGAAAGAAAAACTATACAGGCAATGGTTAAAAACTGTACTCCAAGGCACAATTTCTTTTCAAATAGAACAGTCCCGCTCTGGAACAACTTGCCAGAAGAAGTCACAAATGCACAAACTGCAAACAGCTTTAAAAACAAATATGACAAATACAATATACAATTTACTACTAACGGCTAAGCTCCGCGAGTTAACTCGTCGCAGATTACTCATAATAATAATAATAATAATAATAATAATAATAATAATAATAATAGTAATAATAATAATAATAATAATAATAATAATAATAATAATAATAATAATAATAATAATAATAAGTAAAACAAGGTAATTTTACTCTGAAATTTTGAATAGCATTGAACTTTATGTTCAAGCGTGGTTGAAACTCAGTCATTTTAATTCAGTTAATCTTTTTAAATTAATCTCTTAAAAAATAATTGTATATGTTTAGTCCCATATTGGCACCTGATTTTTAACAGTCATTGAACTTGGAAAGCATTAATATATAACTTAAATTAAGAGCTTTTTTAAAAAATGATCGAGAAGACATGATAGATGATTGTGATCATGCAGATGAGGCTGATGGTTTTTAAAATAATGATAATATTAATTTAATTGACTTTTCGGACTTCGGACTCAGAAAGAGATTCTGATTATTAATAAAATCGCTTTAATTGTGTTGTTTTATCTTGTCTTTAAATATTTTCAAAATTTGAAAAAAACTTTTTTTAATTTTATTTGATAATCAATCTAAGGTCAACGTTCAAAAGATAGAATATTTTTTAAAAGAAGTGTCAAATGATAGAAAAAAAAATATAGAAAATTTTGATTTTATTAAATATAGAATCAATTTATTATAGAAAAAAAAAAGATGGAAAAAATATAGAATTTTAATTTATATAGAATATTAAAAATACATAAATAAATTAATTGATTAAAATATTTTTTTTTCAATTGAATAATTATTCTTTTATTTTTTCTTCAAATTAATGATACCATTAAAAAAAATTCAAATTTAATGCATTGCTTTATAATTCTTGTTTGATCTTAATTTAGTTATTATAGGCGAAAAATTGTCCGTATTTAAAATAATATTAATAGCTTAAGTTAACTCTAAAATATAAATTTTGACACTTGGTTATAATTTTTAAATAAAACACTCAAAAAAAATTTTATATTTTTTTTTTCTATCAATTAATAGTTCTATCTTTTTGTCTTTTGTATTTATTTTCTATCTTTTGACAGTTCACCCAATCTAAAGCATTTTGTAAATAAAAAATTTTCGACTTTCTTTAAATATAAATATATTCTGTTCTGTTGAGAAAAATTAATAAGCAAATAATTTAATTTTTACCTTGTCATTAGCATCATGTAAATTATCTTCACTAGTATAAGAAACATCATCTTTACAATCAATAATCTGAAAAAAAATTAATTAACAAAAAAAAAATTCTCTTTTTAGTAAAACAAAAAAACTACTTACATCATCGTTTTGATCGTTGATTTTTTGTTTGTCCAGCTCGCCAACAGATACGGAATGATTTAAAGAATTAATAGAAATGTTAGACAAAGATTGGCTCTGGTAGCCTTTTCCATTAGTAGAACTCTTCAAAATAAATAATTAAAAAAAAAAATATTAAAAAGTTTTATTCAACCAACTCTTGTTTTTTTGATGGGCCGTTTGTCGCTAGTGGAACTGGACGTGTTGGTGCCACTGCTATTAGAAATATTAAAATTTTTGAGTGATTCATCTGACATTGAGTGTTGCTTGCGATGTGAGGCGACACCACTGCGGCCACCATCGGTCGAGTCGTTGACAAACTGAGTCAAATTGGACTCGGCCGACTGCGCCAAAGTTCCGACCACAGGCATTTCGGCCGAGTCCTCGTGGTCTGTCTCTTGGTCGCTCCTGCTCTGTTCGTCCAGCTCAGTCTTGGCCTCATCGGATGTGCGGCTGTCAGTCGACTGTTTCGACTCGTTCAGGCTCACCTCGCTCTTGCTCTCGTCCAAACGCGAGCGTATGCTGTACGAGGACGATGTTGCCGGGGTGCAAGGACTCGGCGTGGCGTTAGTGAACGGCAAGCGCCGCTGCAAGTGCAGTGACACAAAAGAGTTAGCTAAAAAAAAAAAAAATTAAAATTTTTTTTGTTAATTTATAAAAAAGGACAATCGCAATGCCACCAAATCAAAGGGTATAGAGATTTTTGTAATCAGATTCTTACAAGTCAATGATTCTACTGAACTGCGCTTACGATTGGAAAAAGTGGGCGATGATGCATAAGAGGACTGGATGTTTCTTGGATGACTTGACTTGTCCGCACCGGACGAAGTTTGCTTGTTTTTGGACCAGATTTTGTCCAATTTGTCGGATTTGGCGCGCCTGTACACAGTAGGCGAGTTAGAGTGCCTGCTAGAGGGTGCTGGCGAGCAGGAGGACGAGGACATGGTGCCGTACGGCACCGAGGTGGCGCCGTTGGGGGTGTAGGATGTGTAGTAGGAGGTGGCCGCATCAGGCACCTCCAAATAGTGGTTGGAGCCCTCGGGTCTGGATGGATTGAGCAGGTCGTTGAGCGACGACCGGCTCACTGTGAAGTTGACCCGGTTGGAACTGAGGGTCCGTGGCAAGGGCGGCTTCGATCTCGGCTCCTGGTCCGAATTCATCATATCATCTCCAGTCAGAGTCTAGTCAAGTTCAGCACAAGGTGTTTTCTTAATCTTGTTGAAATATCAATATATTGCTGAATGTTTAAATTAATTTAATGTTATTGTTTTTCGTTCGTTTCCAATGCTGCTGTTACTTAATCTTTCAATGTTTTGTTATTGAGAGATAATTTGCAAGCTTATTTTCAAGATTTAGATAAGGTTGATATTTAGGAAAAAGCAAAGAGTTCGAGAGAGAGAGAAAGAGAGAGAGAATGATTCGAATAATGTAATTAGTACTAGAGAATTTGTTTATAGGTTATAGGAATAGTTTGGAATTTTCAGAAAGTAGAAAAAAAATTGAAAAAAAAGAGAAAAAAATTGTTTACAAGATTATGTAAAAAATGTGATAAGATTGGGTGGTGTGAGGCCCGGCATCTCCTTTTTTGTATACATTCGACTAATTAATTAAAGAATTCGAAATTAGAAATATTTGGCATTGCTTTTTTGTTCGCCTAAAACCGCTAAATAATCACATGCTAAATGTTTGATCATTTTTTTGCTGGCAATTATGACGTTCGTGGCATTTGCGAGGAATTTTGAGCTAAAATATGGAAAATATGCGCCCAAAAGGTGATCAGTACTTACCGCATTCGTCTATCATATTTTGAATGTCTTTGCTCTCTTTTGACTTCACACATGTGCCGTTTATCTTCAATAAAAGATTAGCTTTTTTTTTGTTTCAATTTTTTTCTTGCTTTATTTTACTTTAAGGATTATATCGCCCACTTGGATGCCTGAATGGTAGGCCGGTGTATCTAAAATTGGAAAATTTTTTTAAAGGCTTTTTTGATACACAAATGTTAAAAAAGTTGGTAATTTTTAATTGTATCAAAAATTTTAGATTAATTTATTAAGAATAGATTAAGCAGAGCCTTGGTCGGTTCGAATGGAGTTTAAAAAATTTTTTTTGAATTTTTTCAAAGTAATTAATGAGACTGGAAATATTTTCGAGAAAAAAAATAAATTTTTACAATTTTAACAAATAATTTACAGTGGTGTTACGATAAATGTTTTAAAGGTAATTTTACGTAAATTCACGTAAATTTACCAATGTAATTTTTTGTAAAATTACATATATTTACGTAAAATTACGTAAGTTTACAATTAATTTTTACTTTTGACGATTTTAATTTTTACTTAAATATATGTAATTTTACAAAAATTTACAATGGTAAATTTACTAGAATTTAAGTAAAATAACGTAAGTTTACGTAAAAATTAAAATCGCCAATAATAAAATTACAATTTTTTTTGTAGATTTGAGAGAATTCTTCATTTTTTTTTTCAAATTTCTCTTTGAATTAATTGATATTTGGTAATATTTTTATTATTTTCAGTAATTTATTAATTTATTTAAGGAGCAATTTAAAAAAAAAACAAAAAAATGCTCAACAATTAATTTTTATGTAAATTTTCGTAATTTTACAAAAATTTACAATGGTAAATTTACTAGAATTTACGTAAAATTTGGTAAATTTAACGTTAAAAAAAGTTATCGTAACACCACTGTATATTTTTAAAATTTAACAAAATTAAATTGGAAAAATAAACTTTATTTTTTAATTCAAAATAGATTAGAAATAGTCCTGGTCGGTTGGAATGAATTTTTGGAAAAAATAATGAAAAATTGTCAAAGTGATTAACGAGTCCTGAACTTATTTGAGTTAAAAATCATTTAATTTTTTTAAACTTTTATTATTAATTTTTTTCCTAACCATTCGATTATTTGATTAACAAATTCTCCACAACTGACTTAAACCTAATTCAAGCATTTGAAATTAATTTAGATCCTATGTTGAAGAGTTTTGTATTTTTTCTAAATAAATCTTTTAATTTTTTAGCAAAAAAATATATTAAAAATTAAAATTATTATTTGAATGAATTCTATAAAATCGATAAATGCAGTACAAAAATTTAAAAATTAGCATTTTACTGGTACAATTTTTTTGAAGGATTTTTAAATGGATTTTTTAAAATCAATATTTACATTTATATTTTTAGTGCTAAATGACTCACAATATCACAAAATTTAATAAATTTAATTTTTACCTGTAAAAAAATAATTAAATAATCAAATTGTGACAAAAAAATGTGCACCTTTACTTTTTCAAAATCTAGATTTTAAAAAAATTGCTATCTGATTAATATAAGTATTTAAAAAGACTTAAAAAATTTAACTCTCCCTGATAGCATTATGGTGTCCTCTTCTCTTTTTTGATCTTTCTTAATGCAATTAAATGGCTAGTATTCTTTTATATAGCTATCTTAATTATTAAAATATTATTCATTGTCATTAGATCGGTTACAAGAGTTTTTAAATTTAAATCAATATTTTCAATATTTACTTTCAGCAAAAAAATTATAATGATTTATTTTTTTCTAAATTCCTAATTTAAGTAAAAATAATTTTTTTTAACATTTAAAGCAAATAAATATTTTTGTTGTTGTTATAAAGAAAAATTAATATAAAATTTAAAAAAATTTAAAAAAAATGTTTTACTTGGAAAAACTTTCTTGATCAAAATTCCATTTTTAAGCTCGAAACCAAAACCTCGTTCAGACTTTCGAATCGTGACCGTGATTTCTTCGTATTCGGGCACCGGCAGGTCGCTGTTGGCAAAGTTGATTATTTGACTGGAGCTTAGTTCTCGCTGTATGGACGACGACGAAACAGTGGTGGCTTCTTTCTTGGTCAATTGCAGTTTTCTGAGCCTTCAAAAAATTAATACAAATCTTGTCTCACAAGTTAAATTTAGTACTTTTCGGTGGCACCGCTCAAGCGGTTTAGAGTCTCTGTTGCGCTCGGATTCGATAGTGATACCGTTGAAGGAAACGATGACATATTTTTTTCAATTATAAAATGCTGCCATTTAAAAAATAATCTAATTTTTTTTTATTTAATATAAATTATCTAAATAATGTTAAATTTTGAAAAAATGGTCCAGTATCCACGGTAACCATCATAAATGACAAACCAAGATAAACAAACTTTGGAAAGAACGAAATTAGTTGATAAGAAAATCACGGGAATTTGGAAAAATTGACATTGGCCAATTTGAGCAGAGGCAATGAGAAAATTGTTGCCAAGGATTTGGAGTGAGGGTGAGAGATCTAAGCAAAAAAAACGAAGAACGCCAACTGAAATAAAATACCTTAATGTTTAGCATTTTTAGCACAATAGGTATCTATTCGTAATTATGTTGGAAAATTTATTATTGAAATTTCAAAAGTTTTAAATTTCAAATCTTGAATTAAAGTTTATTTTAATTTACAAAAGTGTGCAAACGCTTGGATAGCTGCTTAGATCAGAGTGCATAACAAGGATTATGTAAATTTTTTTTGTTAGGTCTATCGCCGGAAACACAAATATTTATTTTGAGATTCAACAATTTAGCTATAATTATGCAACTCCATTAACTATTTCAGGTAACGATCTAGTTACTTGATGGGATTTTGTGTATTTGCTTCTTGAACAACAAAAACAACAAAAAAAACAAATTAAGATAGGTTCTTCGAGTGTCATCTAAGGCTTCGCTTGTTCAAGGTTCTCTCTGCAAAACAAGGCTCCAACCGTTCAGCACTCAAATGATCACATGCCTAAGCTAAACTATTTAAAATTTTATAAACTTCCCCAAAACAAAAACAAATATTTTTCTATCAAAAAAAAATTAGAAAAATTTTCTCTACAAAAAAATCAAAATAATTTCACTTAACATGTTTTACATTGATTTTTTTTGTGAAAAATAAATAAATATTGACGATGCAATGCTTAATAGTAAATATTGGGACAAATAAGAATTTATGGCTGTCCAAGGTGCAAAGGATTTTTTCAATTAAAATTGAGATTTTATTAAAAAAATTAAATTTTGCGAGCATTTAAAAAAAATAAGCAAAATGATTCTGGAAGAAAAAAGTGCCAGCTTTCGAATGGTACCATTTGTGGTCAAATAAATTAAAAATTGAATTCTCTAACTATTTTAAAAGACATTAATTTATTTTAAAATTTTATTAATCTTAAAAAGTTTTTAAAAATTAATAATTGTGCGGGCATTTCCTTTTTTAAAAAATAAGTAAAAAGATTCTTGTAGAAAAAAGTGCAAGCTTTTGAATGGTACCATTTTTGGTCAAATAGATTAAACAATGAATTCTCTAGCTATTTTTTAAAAGATTAATTTATTTTAAAATTTTATTAATCTTACAAAGTTTTAAAAATTAATAAGAATTCTCTTTTTTTTTAAAGACACCAATGCTATTTAGAATTTTACAAATCTTACACAGCTTTTCATAGATTAATATTTTGCGAGGATTTTACTTTAAAAAAAAATTAAACTCAGAAAATAAGTGAACCTTTTGTAGTCAAATAGATTAAAAATTGAGTTGTCTTTTTTTGATCCAGCAAATATCTAAAGTTACCTGTTGACGGTGGTCGGGAGCTTGTCGCCCAACAACAACAACAACAAAAAGCTTCACTTACTTGAACTTTTGGCGATTTCCGTTAAAATTTATGCGAACAAATCGAAAAGTGCAATGGCCATGAGTTTTTTCGTTGTGTTCGTTAATTATTTATTCCTGTTTAGAAGACAAAAAAATGCGCACCACTCAATTTTATTTTAAAAGGTCAATCGATCAAATTTTTGTTGTTCAAATATTGACCTTAAAAATAAAATAAAATTGAAACAAAAAAAAAGAGAAATTAATTGCTTTCACGCTCAAAATGAACCATAATTTGAAGATAATCTAATTCTATTGTCTTTGTAGTACCTTAGAATATCTCGTATTTAGGTTAGGCATCGAATTCTAATTCTCTTTTTCGTCAAGTCAACATTAAGCAGATTAGACTAGTCAGTCAAATTTAATCTTGTCTATCATCTAGAATAAACGACTGTGTCTTGGATTAAAATCTACATTTGCCACAACACCGCTTTGCTTATCATCCCTCAAGTTACACAACATCCTCAAAAAGCCAAAAATTTTCTTAATAAATAATTTGAACTTTATGAGTGAAAAAAAAAAAAATTTTCTATTACTTTTTTCTTTATTCATCTAAAAAAACCTCTGAAACGAAAATGTGTTCAAAATGGGCCAAGATTAATTATGAAGCATTGAGAGTCTATTAATGGCTGAAGCACTTACCATGTGCGCATTCGCGCCAATTAATCTATGAACGAAAAGTAGGGGCTGCAGTGAAGTCGATTAAGCTTCAAGTTGAGATCGAAGCTGATGCGGCAACAGGCCTATCTAGTCATACACACAAATCCCATGATTGCATTGCCAAATTTGAGCTTAGCTTAGAACAATTATCTAGAATAGTTATGCAATTTGTTTGCTTCTAGATTACAGTATTTGTCTACGGGGATCGAACACCTAAAGTCCTAGAGAGAATGAATGGATCTCTCGGAACAGTTTGATAGCTTTATCTTTTTATAGGGCTTTGGAGTCAAATTAGTAGATGCATAAAATTTTATTGAATCAATGCAATTAATGTAAATGGGGCCGTGTCTTTGCCGGCCCTAGAGCATTTAGCACTCAGCTATCGATTTGATTGTCTGCTCGATATGCTTCTCAATGACACTTGAAATTTTCAAATTTTTCAATTCGTGTATCTAATTTTGTTTGAACACGTCTTAGCAAAATTTCAAGCTAATTAGAAAAAAAAATTATTTCTCTCTCTCTTAAACAGAAACAAAAATTTTTTATTTCAAAAAAATGTCAGATTTAATTAAAATTGTGCGATAAGAGAAAGAAAGAAACACAACAACTGAAGATAGCTTGATTTTTAAAGTTTCGAATGAAATTTCTACTATTCTTTTTTCTATTTAAGTCTAACGTGATTTTAATGTTTTCTAGAGCAATTACCTTTAGGAAAAAAGCAAACCATCTAAATTATAATACACCTAGTTTTTGGTATTTACGACAATACAACATATATGTGCTAATAGTCGTTTAAATCATGATGTTCCTTAGAAAATTAACTTTTTTTTCATACCTAGAGCCAAATCCTGTATGCATACATTGGCGCAATTCAGCAATTGACATTTTTAGAATATTAACATTAATCCTCGAGTGTTTGGCAAATTTCATTTCACAAAAAAATGCGCCCTTTGTCATTTAATTTAATAAAATTGTTTAGAAAAATTTTTTTCTAATTTATTCAAAGAGAAAAAAATGATCGCACCAAGGATCGAACTTGGGACCTCCTGTGTGTTAGACAGATGTGATAACCACTACACCATGCGATCTCTATTTTTAAATAAAGATACATAAAATTTTGAATTAATTTGAATTGAATAAAAATTTGTTGATTTTTAACTCATTGAATTTTTTCCATAAGATAAGAATTTCAAAGAATCATTTTGATAGAAATTTTTAGATGGAAAGAATTTATATAAAAAAAATTCATAGAAAATTTATCATAGAATTTTTTCAGGATATTTTAAATCATGAAGTAAATTATCATAGACAAAAAATTGACAAAATATTTATAATTTTCCAAAAAAATTCACCACGAATGAAAACTGTAATTGAGATAAATTTATTTTTGTTTTATTATTTTTGAAAATCAATTTAATATTAAAAAACAACTCACTACACCATGCGATCTTGTACTCAATCAATTTGGCAATTACTTTTTTCTTTTTTGATTTAAAAATTTTTGGCAAATTGAAGTTTCAGTGTCAAATTTTCAAGAATAAAAACGATCATTTAAACTTTTAAAACTTAATAAATCTAATGATTTTGATAATTTTTTAAAAAACAGTCCTAAGCATACTTAGACATTTTATGTCTAATAATGGTTCAATATCAAATTAACAAAATAATGATTGATGTCTAATTTATCTAACAAAAACAATCAATAATTTAAAAAATTTAGATTAAGTTAATTCATAAATTCAAATTCATAACTTTTGTTTTCATTTATTCAAACTAAAATAATTTTATTTTTCCACTCAAACAAATTATAAATTTAAAAACATTATTTTTTTGCCTTTTAAAGTTTTTATTAAAATCAATTATAAAAGGATATTTAAAATTTTTATGAAAATAAACTTAAAATAAATAAATAATTTCTTAGGAAAAAAAATAATTTTTTCTCTATTATTAAAAAAATGTTACATTATATATTTTGATCTTTTAAAATTAATCTCAAACTTCAATTTTCCAAATTAATTTGGATGAAAAATCGCATCGAGCTGCTTCTAACAATTCAATGTTACAATATAAACAAACTGCTTGCTAAAGATAAAATTTTTTTTATCAAAATAATTAACTAGGAAATTGCGCACAATTCGAAAATTCAAGTTGATTTATCTTAAATTTTGAAATTTATTTTTTAAAACAATGAAAAATTTAATTTTAAGAAAAAATAATAAAAAATGATTTTTTTTAATTGAGTATAAATTGACAAAATATTGAGATTTTTTTCTAAAATCAAATATTAAAACAATTTAAAAAAAATGCTAAATTAACCTTTTATGATGTCCAAATGACCAAAAATAAAACATCAATCAGATTTTTTTTATCTTTAATTTTTCAAAAAACCAAATATCTTAATTCATTTGGTACTAAATTTCACAAGACCATAAAATTCGATATCTTTTTGTAATTTATATCAATAACTAAGAAAGTGATCTCTAAATAAAAAATCTCGCCAAATAAATAATTAAAAGAATACAAAATATAATCATTAACTCAAATTTCCATTTCATCCCATATCTAGGTCTCTAGAAAAAAATAGCCTAAATCAATAAAATTTTTCATTAACAGATAAAAAATATTCAAATAGATATTTACTAGAATGAAAATTGACTTTTCATTGACTAATCTTTAACTTGTTGAAAAATTAATAAATATTAAAATAAAAATCTAGAATTGCGCACATATTAAGCTAAACATAGTATTTGACTAATTGTAATAAAATAAATTATAAAACAAACCCGGAACTTACTTGGATATTCGTAATTAGAGATCAACAATGTCAATTTGATTTGATAAAAAATGGTCGACAAACCATTTGGTAAATAAAAAAAATAAAAAAATATATTTTTTTACTAATGTAATTAAATTATTACAGATAACTCCTGAATATTGGCTAATGGCGTAAATCATTTACGTAATTTAAATCTTTATAAAAAATGTCATATTAGCTATTCGAATCCGAGCCGGATTTTTATCTAATTAAAATATGTTACACAAGAATGAATGATTTATTGATCAGAGTATAAAATAAACGCAATAGCAGAATAATTTTCTTTATCTAAAGGTTTACTTTGGATTTTAGTGTTCCTCTAGAGTTATTTTTTTGGAAGCTGCTTATTTCATTTTTACTTATGTTGTAAATCAATTATATAAAAAAAAGAAAATATTAATCAACGACTTAATGAAATTCTAAATTTATGTTATCTTTTAATGAATTTTTTATTTCTTTTTTTTATTTTCTCAATTTTAGAAATTTTCCTTGAGTGCAGCTTAGTGAATAACTTTGCAGTTTAGCAAGCAATTTTAGGACTTGAGAAAATTTCATTACCAGTAATGTATTTTTCAGACATTATTAAGCAAATTGCTTTGTTTTATTCCAAAAAGATGATTTGATTACAAGCTCTCTTAGTTTTCGGTTCAAATTTAAATCGAATTAAAACTCGCTTATTGAAAAAGTAAACAAATTATCTCTCAAAAGTCTACTCTCATTACAAAAATAAAATGTATTTTAGACTAATTAGAATTTAGATTCAAGAGAAATTAAGCAGACTTGAGCGATGATTGATATTAGACAAAAACATATTTCTAAAAAAAAATAAAGATGTATAAAATTTTATTAGAAAATTGTTAGACAACAAATTTGATTTTGTAAAAAATGATCGCACCAAGGATCGAACTTGGGACCTCCTGTGTGTTAGACAGATGTGATAACCACTACACCATGCGATCTCTATTTTAAAATAAAGATATATAAAATTTTGAATTAATTTGAATTGAATAAAAATTTGTTAATTTTTAACTCATTGAATTTTTTCCATAAGATAAGAATTTCAAAGAATCATTTTGATAGAAAATTTTAAATGGAAAGAATTTATAGAAAAATAATTCATAGAAAATTTATCATAGAATTTTTTTCATGATATTTTAAATCATGAAGTAAATTATCATAGACAAAAAATTGACAAAATATTTATAATTTTCCAAAAAAATTCACCACGAATGAAAACTTTATTATTTTTGAAAATCAATTTAAAATTAAAAAAAAACTCTAAATTAATTCAATTTTGTTTGATTTTTTAAAATATTTTATCTTTAAATTGTTGCATAATTTCTATAAGAAAAAACTTCTATGAGCGTCTTTTAATTTTTCTACAAAATTATATTCATATGAGTTTTGAGTTATTTTGTTAATTTTCTATTAATTATTTTGTCAATGAATTGATAAATCATCTTTTTCTTTTAGTAGTAGTAGTAGTAGTAGTAGTAATTAGAACTGCAGTATAGAATGATTCTATACTAACGCCGACAGTATTTTTTATTTATATAAAAACCAAATTTATTTAACAATATTCTAAATTTTTGTATTCAATTAAAAATACTAAGTTAATAATAAAAGTCATATTTTTCAAAGCGAATCTGTTGAAAACAATATGTCAATGTGACTAATGAGACGAGATAAGAACCTTTAAAAAAAACATTATTTTTTGTTTTTAGTAATAATAAAGCAAAATTTACTTTTAACCATCAAAATATTGATAAAATGGAATACAATATCCTTATGGCAAATGAACAAAAATTGAAAATAGAAACAGTTAATTTGCGAAAGACCCAACAAAACACTTGCAATTGCTCGTTTTTGATGTAAATTTTTCTTTGAAAACTAAATAAAAATTTTAACATTCCAAAAATTAAAACTTTTTTTTCTATTACCCATTCATTGTTGAACAATAGATTAAATATGAATGATTCGATGTACACAACAACAATATTTATAAAAGCCCAAAAAATGAATTCAGATGAGAATCCATGGTAATATGCACTGAAAATAAAAGATGCTGTCAGTGATATGATATATTCTATTTTGGACCGCTTTTTTCCACCCAAAGGAGCATAAACATAGCTTTAGAAAATTTAATTTTTAATTCTTAAATTATATTTAAACTAAATCAGTATTACTTTTTGATAAAAAGATGAACACCTGAGTTCCAATTACTAAAAAATAAATGTTATGTTAAATTTTTTTATTTAAAGTAATTTTTTACCGCCACATTTCACTAAAGCTAGAAATAAATAATGCACATCTAGGAAGTTCAGTTGTTTCTACTCCATTTAACATGTGAAAAATATTTGCCATTCCAAAGGTGTTGTAGCTGATTAGGCCTGATAGGGTGCATCTTATCGGAATAGCGACTAACTTGTTATAAAATTTTGATCAAATTTTAATTTTTAAAAGTTGCTTTACCATTGTGAAAGTCGAAAAAGTTTCAAATGAATCATCAATTGAATCAAACATAGAAAAAATTGAGGTAAAGCGAGCAAAAAATTCAATTATAATGCCATTTAAAACAACTTTAATTGATAAGAATAAAATTTTTTTTTTATCTTTGAACTTATTTGGTTGATCGATTTGGATAAAATTTTTAAATGGTACAAAAAGTCCTGGGAATAAAAATGTCGGATGGTTTAGGTAGTACAAATAGTTTGTTAAGTTCATCTGCTGTTTATTTGCATCTATTTTGTCCGAGCAAAAACTGATTATTTTAAGAAAAGAATCAGTCATGTAAACAATATACATAAAATCAAATTGGCCTGAGTTTAATTCCACAAATTTTGACTTGAATAAAAAAATTAAAATTAAACAAAAAAATAAGAAATAAAAAAGCTTACAAAATTTTTTTTTTCAAATAGGGTGGTCAATAAAAAGTAAAGTGTCCATATGACAAATTTGCTTCTAATAAATTTTGACACAGCAAAAAATAAAATTTGATATGAATAGAGAACAGCAATCAATTTAAATGATACAAAATTGGACAAGATAAATACAGACCAAAGACAAATAGCTATTTTTCTAAACTAAAAAAATACAAAATTTATTAAAAATAAAATTTAACTTCCTACTTGATTATCCCGATGATTTTTCAGATTATGTTCAAGAAGTGTCGTTAACAAAAGCCATATAATTCCTTTATTTGATAGAATCAAATTTTTGTAGTTTTTCCAGTAATACTCTTCTTCATTTTGAAGATAAAAATCTTTAAAACCTTAAAAATCATTAACTTAAAAAGAGATGAAGCTAAAAAAAAATTACCTGTTCCCTCGAAAATAAATTTGATGAGCCAAATAAAGAGAAAAATGCTGGAAAATATTAAATAGGTAATTTTGAAAACATTGTTCAGTGGAATAAAAGATAATTCATTCATTGTATTTCTAGACGTTTTTAAACTTTTAAAATTTTATTTTTATCATTTTATAGTTATTTTTTCAAAAAAAGGCTTTGAGTAAAAAACATTTTAGAAAGATATAGATCAAAATTAGGGACAAATATAAAACAATTAATATCCTCAAAAAACTAATTTTTCAAGCTTTTATGGTTTATTAAAATTGTCTCTAAATTTACACTCCAATAACTTGTTACCCACACTTTAAGCACTCAGTAACTTGATGATCTACTCGTGTTTAAATCATATATATAGGATACGTGACTATGTTAATAATTAGCACGCCTCGCAAAACTTCTAGAATCAGAATGGAATTCTATTCCAAAAGATCCATCATCTCTAACGAGATACAGATGTCAATGCTGTATAAAAGAAACGAACACAATCCTTCAAACGACATTATATTTATATTATATTATTGCAATAAACTATTTAACTTTCCTTGTTATTCTTACAGTAACAAACTTTTTGGAACTATAAATGGTTTAGATGATGGCTGATTTATATTTAGGATTAAATAAAAAAAAGAATTAGGACAAATATTGAAGAAAAACTTTAATAATATGACTAAAAGATATTTTCTATAACAATCGTTTTTATCAATAAATAGATTGTGAAAATAACATATGGATTTTTTTTCACTTTTTAAAATTGTCACTCAATTTACACTCCAATAACTTTTTGGTACTATAAATGTAAAATTCTTTTTTTAAATTTTTATTAAAATAAGTTTAGAAAAACAAAGTATTCAGTAAAAGAAAAATAACAAAATCAACAAAATGAAGCAACAAACTGTTCTAGTAGTATTATTGATTGCTTTGGTTTGCATCTGTCAATTTGAAGCAAAAAGTAGTAATTGTAGCTGTGGATGGGCTAATGGAGGAAGAAATTGTGGAAGCAATGATGGAAGTAAATGTTGGAAAGAATGTTGTGGAAAGAAGAAGCGAAGTAGTGTAGACAATGAGGAAAAATCAGACAAAGTTTTAGTAGATGAAGAAGATTTAAAAAATGAATAAAATCACATTCAAATACAATTTAAATATTTTCAGACTAATAACATTTTTACATGATTTAAAAACTATTTTAAAATAATAAATAAATGCTAAATTTAAATAAATTTTACACGCATTTATAATTAAATTTTTTTCCCTTTATAAATTTGATTTTACTGATAATGTTTTTTTCAAAAGTTAACTTTGTAATGCAAATATAAATATTTAATAAATTTTCAAAAATTTTAACAATAATAAATTTTGAATTTAAAAATGGCAAATTGGTTAAAAGAATGTTTTAAATTTAAGATAAGGCAGTTTATGCCCGACTTTGTCAATACACAAGTATACAGAATCAAATTAGACCAATTCGATAATTATTCCACCAAAATAAAAAAAGAAGTATATTCTTAAAAAATTAGTTTTGATCAAATTAAATAAGCTCTGCAAATTGTTTAGTTAAAAAAAACTTGCTTAGCATATTACAAGTCTATAAAAAGGTTGCACTTAATTTTATTATCATTTTTGAGCTTTTTTTTATATATCCGTAAGGCTTATATTTTTAATTTTTCATTTAATAATAAAATTTAAATCAAGATGCGTTGGTGTGAGTATAGCTTTTTAAAAATTATCTAAATTATAAATATATTGATTAATTTCAAGGCCATTTAATAAAAAATAACAATCAAAGATTAATTTTTAACTTTATTAATTTTAATTTTTTCAATTTGAACAAAACTGTGATTTCTTGGATTATTTACATCGTTTAGATAAGGTAAAATCCACTTGTTTTCTCCTATTCTATTACACTTTAGCTTGTATTTTGGTGGCAAAAAGATTCTCCTCAACCCCGAGTCTGTTATTACTTTATAGTTGAATAACCATTCTCTAAACACAGTGCCGTATTCATTTAAAAAATGAGTTTGGTTCGAAAAATAGTCATTAGATATGAGCATTGTGTTCCGGTTTGATTTGACTGCTGAGTACAAAAAAAACTTGTCATCCTCGAATATTGAATCAATGCAGTAAAAAAAAATTCGATTATTTTCCTCTCTCAGATGATTTGTGTCACTAATTTTTTTTATTAAGCCTCTATTTTTACTAAAGACATGATCGCGTAGGAAAATTAAAAAATTTTTACCATAAAATCGGCTGTTTAATATCTCAACCAGACTGATTATATTGCCAAAACTGTTCGGATTATGCTTCAAAAATATTATATTCATTCCGTCAACAACAAAATCAAACTTGTTTTCCATTAGCAATTGATCAATTTTGGCCAATTCATCTAACTTTTCTTTTTTTAAGTATTCCGGAAATAAAATATTTTCTTTTATTAATTGGGATATTTTTCTCAAATCATTGGGATTAAATTTGGAATTTTCCAAACGAAAATTGGACTCAGCTATTTTTCCATTTACTCCAATTTTAACTTTTTTCACTTCATATCTCGAGTCTTTGGACTGTGAGTTGACATAATCTAGAAAAAAATTTAAATTATTCAGACCATTGTGGTTCGGCACATAGCCAATATTTGACCAAACATTCAGCAGGCTTTCAAAATTTCTATTTTTGTCCTCAACCATTATAGTGTTAAAAAAATCTCGGAACAATAGATTCAGGGTTAAATAATTTTTTCCGACCAGGTTTAGGTTGATCGATAGTTGGTTCAGACCAGAGACCAACTTTTCAAAATAATCAAATTTCTCGAATCTTATCGAGCCTTTGATAGCAAAAACAAAAAGATTGTAGTGTGAATGGTTCAAGTTGTTTGGGTCTGCATGTAGCAACCAATTGACTGAATTGAGCCATTTTGATTCAAAAAAACTGAAAAATTTGAAACAATCACTTTTTTTGAAATCTTGAATTGAGTCAAAATTTTTGTAATTTTTCATCAAATTTTGGAGATGGTCCTCCAGCTTTGCCAAATAGACCAGCATTTGGCTATTTTTTTTGTCCGCATTTTTTTCCAAGTACTTGATGGACGATTTGTTCATGAACAAAAATTTTTCTATATAAATTAAGCCAGTTTTTATAAGAAAAAAGCAAAAATTTTCATCCTGTTTTTTGGTAATTCGTTCTGAATTGGTCAGGTAGTTGAATAGGGACAAACTTAAATCGGTGTGAAATTTCAGGTGATCTAAATCGCTTTTGGACAGTGAAAACTCTCTGATATCTTCGTTATTAAAGGACTCTTTTTCTTGTAAGCGGTAAATCTGTTCGAGTAGATAAAAGTCAAGAATGTCGTTTAGAT
Organism: Brachionus paranguensis; assembly: GCA_016802215.1. Classification (NCBI taxonomy): domain Eukaryota; kingdom Metazoa; phylum Rotifera; class Eurotatoria; order Ploima; family Brachionidae; genus Brachionus; species Brachionus paranguensis. The sequence goes on along the minus strand of JAESIX010000015.1, from coordinate 1,287,889 downwards.
AAACATTGACTTTGCTCTTTACAAAATCTGTTTGGTCAGTTAAAATAGATATTTTGGATATGTTTTCATAAAAAGCAGACCAATTTGTTGAATTTGAGCAAAATTTTTGACAAATTTTGCTGTTCGAATCGGAAAAGGTAGAGTCGATAAAATTTTTTACAGGTTTGCTTTTAAAATTACCATCTGCGAATTTCCAATAATCGACCAGAATATGAACTTGGTCAATAATGGTCTTAAATTCTTTGAAATTTATTCTGTCTTCTTGTTTGGTCAAAAAAGGTTCTGTGTTTGACCAGAGATTGTCATAATCATGATCTCTAAGAGATATTTTGGTAGAATAATTAACGAACTGGTCTACTTTGGTGCTGTAAGCTTGTGTATGACAAAGCCGGACATAAACTGCCCTTATCTTAAATTTAAAACAATTTTTTAACAAATTTGCCATTTTTAAATTCAAAATTTTTTTTTGCTAAAATTTTTCAAAATTAATAAAATATATATTTTTGCATTACAAAATTAACTTTTGGATTAAAGGCAATAAAGTATCAATTTATACGAAAATAAAATTTTTATAAAGTTTTAAATAATCAAAAAATTTAAACAATATTTTATAATATCCCAATAACCAATATCCCAATTTATGTGATTACAAATTACGGGCATTTAAAGAAACGTAATTTTTCTATTCATTTTTTAAATCTTCTTCATCAATCGTTTTTAAATCGTTTTTAAATCTTTTTTTTATTAAAATTTAAATACTAATCTATGGTATAAAGGAAAGTTGATTCAAATTTAAAAATAAAAATTTAATTAAATTTAGTATTTATTTATTATTTTAAAATAGTTTTTAAATCATGTAAAAATGTTATTAGTCTGAAAATATTTAAATTGTATTTGAATGTGATTTTATTCATTTTTTAAATCTTCTTCATCTACTAAAACTTTGTCTGATTTTTCCTCATTGTCTACACTACTTCGCTTCTTCTTTCCACAACATTCTTTCCAACATTTACTTCCATCATTGCTTCCACAAGTTCTTCCTCCATTAGCCCATCCACAGCTACAATCACTACTTTTTGCTTCAAATTGACTGATGCAAACCAAAGCAATCAATAATACTACTAGAACAGTTTGTTGCTTCATTTTGTTGATTTTGTTATTTTTCTATTACTGAATACTTTGTTTTTCTAAACTTATTTTAATAAAAATTTAAAAAAAGAGTTTTATATTTATAGTACCAAAAAGTTATTGGAGTGTAAATTGAGTGACAATTTTAAAAAGTGAAAAAAATCCATATGTTTTTTTTACAATCAGTTTATTAATAAAGTCGATTGTTATAGAAAATATCTTTTAGTCATATTATTAAAGTTTTTCTTCAATATTTGTCCTAATTCTTTTTTTTATTTAACCCTAAATATAAATCAGCCATCATCTAAACCATCTTAAAAAAAATTAAACAAATTTTAATGTGTTTCAAATTTTTTTAAAGTTTATTAGACAATGTTTTGAATTTATCCCCAACCAATATATTTAAAATTATTTTTATCAGTAAATTTTTTATTTTGAAGTAAATGTTTTGATCAGAATAATTTTTTTATTTACCCGTTTTCAATTAATTGATTTTTCATTAGAAAAATTTTGAAGATCGCATGGTGTAGTGGTTATCACATCTGTCTAACACACAGGAGGTCCCAAGTTCGATCCTTGGTGCGATCATTTTTGATGAAATAATTTTTTTTATCAAGCGGTTTTTTAAATTATTAATGAATCTTTTTTAAAAAAATTAAAATAAACTTTTGATCAAAAAATTTTTAATCAAAATTGTATTTAAACTCAAAATTTTATTCAAATATTTCAATTTTTTTAAAAATTTAATGTAAAATTTTTAATATAATATACCGTGTGTTTATATAATTTTTTAATCCAAATTATAAACCAAAAAAATTGGGTAAGGATTAAAAATAAAAAAAGAGAGGTAAAAGTACAGAAACAATATGATTCACCCATATAAACATAAAAGAAAACTCTCTATTTAAAATGGTTAAAAAACTATAAAAAGAATTTATTGAAATGTGAAAATCACATAAATTAATTTTTTAAATCAAAATTAAGCCATAAAATTAATATATAAATAATTAAAGTCTATAATCTTAATAAAATATTCTTCTTTTTTCATTTAAAATTAATTACTTGCTATACAACAATGTAACTATCTTTTAAAGTTTCTATTTATTTATTTGTTTATCTGTACCGAGCTAATGCTCCTTCAGAATAAAAATATATATAAAAAAATTAAGATTAAAATAAAGTTAAATAAGATAAAAAAAACAACTAAAAATATTAAAAAAAGACAAATAAGTCAAAGTAATAAAAAGAAAATTAAAAACAGTTTGTTGAAATTAAAAGACAAAAAGTTTCTATGCAAGAGAGAGTTTAATTTGAATCATTATTATATTAGTTACGATGATTATTATTCAATTTATTATTTTTATATTTATATTTTATATTTAATTTTTTAATTAAAAAAGAGTCAGAATCACAAAAATTAAATGAAAATCAGCTAAAAAAATTAATAAAACATTTATTAAAGGAAAAAATAATTTTTATGTGATAATTAACATTTAAAAAAATATTTATTTATTAAGACATTTATAAAAATACTTTAATTACTTTATGACAGATTTAGTTTTATGAACTTTTTTTTTAGTTTCACTTTTTTATTTGTATTTAATCCTCGGCCACAAAAATTAAATTTTTAATTTTCCTCAAATAAAATAAAAACCTAACAAAAATTCTGTACTAACTCTTTATTGCATAATTTATTTAAATATTTATAGAAAAACAAATTTTATATAAATACAAGGCTACTTATCAAGAAGAGTCATACCAAAATGTCTGGAAAAAGCTTCGGTTTTTCAGGCTTCAAGTTAAAGTCAGCTGCGTCCTCGGACAGCTCCAAATTGCCAGCGCAATCCAACTTGAGCAGGCCAGCTTATGGCGGAACTACATTTTCCATGAAGCACTCGACTGAAGAGGACTATTTTGATTCTGACGAGGGCGAGGACAAGTCAGGCTCGAAGCCGTACCAGCCCGCGTCAGACAGCGAACAGAGCGAGCAAAGTGATGACGACCCTTTGGACTCGTTCATGGCCAGCGTGGAGAAAAAAGCCAAACAAGACTTGGAAAAAATGGGAAAAAAAGCCGAGAGCAAAAAGACAACCAAAGGAACGCGAGATGACATAGAAAACGAGGATGACCAAGAAAGCTATTTCAGATGGCTTGAAGAAAATCCAAATGCCGGTGTTCCACAAGCAGATGAAGACGACCAGGACATCGAATACGACCAGGATGGAAACATAATTGTACCGGAGAAAAAAAAGTTCATCGACCCCTTGCCACCCATCGATCACTCTCAAATTGACTATGAAAAATTTGACAAAAACTTTTACCACGAACATGAGGAAATAAAAGCTTTGGATCAAAATCAAGTGGACGAGCTGAGAAAAAAGCTGGGCATCCGAGTCACAGGCGCCTCCATAGCCAAACCAGTGTGCAGCTTTGCTCATTTTAACTTTGACGAACTGCTCATGAAACAAATCAGAAAGTCAGAATTCACCACCCCCACTCCAATACAGGCGCAGGCCGTACCAATTGCGCTGTCCGGTCGCGACATCATCGGCATAGCCAAGACCGGCAGCGGAAAGACAGATGCCTATTTGTGGCCAGCTTTGACTCATATAATGAACCAGAAAGAACTTCAGCCAGAAGATGGACCCATAGTGCTTATACTGGCGCCTACCAGAGAACTGGTACAACAAATTTACACAGAGGCCAAAAAATTTTCCAAAGTCTACAACATCGCCTGTGCGTGTGCATACGGCGGTGGCAGTTTGTACGAGCAAACGCTGGCTTGCCAACAGGGTGTCGAGCTCTTGGTCACTACGCCTGGCAGACTAATTGATCTAATCAGGAAAAAAGGCACCAATTTAAAAAGAGTCACATTTTTGGTGCTGGACGAAGCTGACCGCATGTTCGACATGGGCTTCGAGCCACAGGTCACCTCAATAGCTAACCATGTGAGGCCAGATCGGCAGGTTTTGCTTTTTAGCGCCACTTTCAAGAAGAAAATAGAGAAGTTAGCCCGCCATGTGTTGGTGGACCCGGTGCGCATAATCCAAGGCGAGCTGGGCGAAGCCAACGAGGACATTACACAGATAATCAAGGTGTTCAATGAAGGGGCTCAAAAATGGACATGGTTAAACTCAAAACTGGTCGAGTTTACATCCAGAGGCAAAGTGCTCATTTTTGTCACCCAAAAGGCCAACTCGGCCGAGCTGGCCAAAAATTTGGAACAACAAATGTTCAAAGTTGGCCTATTACATGGCGACATGCATCAGGATGATCGAAACAAGGTGATCAGTGACTTCAAAAAAACACCCGATATTCACATACTTGTTGCCACTGATGTAGCTGCCAGAGGTCTGGACATACCAGCAATCAAAACAGTGATCAATTATGATGTGGCCAGAGACATTGACACTCACATTCATCGTATAGGCCGAACTGGCCGAGCTGGTGAAAAAGGAGCTGCGTACACTTTAATTACTGGCAAAGACAAAGAGTTCTGTCCTCTTTTGGTTCGTAATTTGGAAGAGACAGACCAAGAAGTGCCAAGACAATTGCTCGACATAGCCGAACAAGTGCCTTGGTTCAAGAGCCAGAGAAATAAGAATTTCAAATCAACGTCATCAGCCAAGATGAACTTCAAGCAAAGGGAAAGACCTGGTCTTGGTTTGAGCACAAGTTCGACCAAGAACAAGTCTTCTGGATCCATTAAGCCGAGTAGTGTGTCCGCTGGACCTGGGACTAATCGAGCTGCTGCTCTGAAACAAGCTTTTGCCAATCAGTTTAAGTCGAGCTTTGTCAATGCTAGTCAAAATTTGATCATGTCGTGTGCAGTGCCCAGCAGTGTTAAATACCAAAAGAGAGAATCGGCTGAACAGAATGATGACAAAAAGAAAAAAAGTAGATGGGCTGATTAGTGAATAAATGACACGTCAATTTTGCTTTGTTTTATTTTTATTTTGTTTTTAAAATTATTAAAATAAATGTGTAAATTTTGGATTTTTTTTTCCGGGGTTAAAATGGTAAATTTTTGCAGAGAAGATAAAAAAAGATAGTTCTTCTTTAATTTTTTTTCATAATATTAAATAAAAAGATTAATAAAAGAAGACAAGAGTTTTAAATAGAAGACATTTTTTTTAATTAAGATAATTAAAAAATTATTTCTTTTTAATAGTTAAATTATCAAGCATTTTATTGTTTTTTATTTATTTCAGATTTGAAAAAAATCAAAAATAAAAAAAAGTAAAAATTAAATTAAAAATATACAAGTTAGAAAAAATGTAAGAGAGAACTGATAAATTAAATAAGGTCCAGCATGTTTAAGTGTTCAACGCTTTAGAAGATTAAAGGAAAAAAATTTACATCGATTATGCAAAGGTTAATTGTTTACTCAATTAAGAATAAAAAAAAATAAAAATTATTCAAATTAATAATTATTATTATTCAAATAAAAACTAGAAATTTTTTTAAAAAAAAGTTGAAAATTAAAAAAATTAAAATATTAGCACTTTTAAGATTAATGTCTACTTAATTAAACAAACATCTATCTTTGAATAAAAATAATATTAATAATATTGTTGGCGTGTGGTTAATGGCTTGTTGGTGCTCATAATAAAAGAGTGGAAAGTGCTGTTTGAACAATTTATTAATCTGTCTTTCTGATAAATTTTAGTTCAAGAACACACCCCCACATTTATCTAAAAGTCTTGGTCTATTTATACGAAGAGTATTTCTTATCAGTTATTAATTAGGCTTGGCAACAATTTGTATTTTATTCTTTTTTATTTTATTAATGCAATAACAACTACTAGCAACAATTAAGTTACTACTACTTAAACTAAGGACTTTTAATTATTCTTTTCTCCAGAGATACTGTGTAGCATTCCAGCTTCTCACTACTGTGATAAGCCGCTAACACACTCCCTCTTGTTTTAAACAGCAATGTCCTCATTGCTTCACCAATTGCCAATCTCGCAATTTTTCAATTTTTTTTTTTTTTTTATTTTTTTTTATTTTTTTTTATTTTTTTTTTTATATACGAATTGCAGTTATGTCTCCTACGGTGGCATGCCAGGCTCGCGGACTGGGTGTTACTCACCGTCTTCGGTCTTTTGTGGTACGCCTGATCCGACCCTTTGGGGGAAGGTAGCTGTTCGTAGTCCACTACCGAAGGCATACTGCATTCGTTTACCATAGTTGACGCATCAACTAGGTCTGCCGGATCCAGCACCCTAAAAACTTTGGTACTGCATTAAACCAAGGAATTCCGCCCTAAACCTAATTCTCTATAACCGAAATACTCCTCAATTTATTAAAAAAAATTCAAGACAGTGTGTCCTCTTTGCCATCTCTTTCTATTCGATATGTCACTGGCCCTAGTTTCTCAACTATCCGGTAAGGCCCTTGCCAATTTGGTAGCAGTTTTTGTGTGTACCATTTATTCTTTATTCATTGCTACTTTGTTCATCTTTTCCATGAACTTTTTCTGCTCTTTAAAATTTTTCTTTCGGAGCAGTGTTTTTTTTTTTGCTTGATCAAATCAGCGCTCATGGTAAAACACAAAGGTTGGACAGTGTGTTCGAGTCTTTTGCTCTGGACTCTAGTTTAGCTTGCAAGTATTTCATTAGTGAGTCTTGTTGAGTGGTGTTGCCAATTTCTTCTTTCTTTTCATTTGAGTGCTGAAAATGCGACACACAAGTCAGTGAGTTTGAGTCACTTTTGGGCTTCCGGTTGTCGCTGTTTGGTTTTTTTTTTTTTTTTTTTTTTTTTTTTTTATCCACTTTTAAGCCATTACATTTGTTGTCTTGGCTCTTGTTTGGCAAATTAAAGCAATCTTTGCTTAATTTCGATCTATCACTCAAATCCTTATCTAATCCAATGTAATAAGGAATTTTCTTGCCTATTTCTTTGCTATTAGCTTTTTGAATTTTTGTTTTTTTTTTATGTCAGCTATCAGCTTGTTGTTTGTTGCCGCTATGCCCAGAAGATTTGTTCAAGTATTTGCTATTAGTTTTTAATTTGGTGTTGTTATCACAAAAAGTAAATTGGCCAGACGATAAATATGATAATTTGGGCAACATTTTGTATCTATTTTGTACAAATTTATCCAACATAGCATTAATTCGGTCATTTAGACTTGAATTTGACAAGAGTTGAAGTTGGCTAATTTTCTACCAAGTTTAGACAAATATTGTCACGAAATTGAAGCTAGTTAATCATTTTCCCAAAGCCTAGTCTAACATCTGAGACCGCTCTTGAAAATTCTAGATGCTGAACTAAAATTGTCAAATAATTAAATTAAAAAAATTAATTAAATATTTAAATATTTAAAATCGATTTTTTTAAATCATCAAAGGTAAATTAGCATTATTATTTCTGATATGAGCAAAAACCCTTTTTATATCAGTGAAACATTAGTAAACATGATTCATGACGTCATCGTTGACTGTAGTTATCTGATGATGAAGATGAGTTAGAAATTACATCCGGATTTTCTGGATATCAATACAGACAGGGTCTAAAAAATGTATTTGTAATATTTTGAATTGTTGGAAAAAAATTTAAAATAAGAAAATTTAGTAGCTAGTTTATAAATCTTTCTAATTTTTCTGTGGATAAAAATAGACTAGAATAATAGATAATCTTAACCCTTGCAATAATTTGTCAAGATTTTTTTTTTTTTTAAGAATAATATGCAAAATTGTCTACCATTAAACACTCATAGCGAATTTTTACAGAAACATTTTTTTTTTTTTTTTTTTTTTTCTTTTAAAAAAGTAAATCTTTAAACAATCTGAGATAAACATCGTCTGTATTTACTCTTAAGAAAATTTTTGAAATCGGGAGAGATAATCATTGATTGATTTAACTTAGGATATTATCCACTCCCAGTCTCCCATTTTCCACCATTTCAGTTACCCCATCTATTACCTTTACCCCCAGTCTCCCATTTTCCACCATTTCAATTAACCCATCTATTGCTTTTTCTTCTTCTTTCTTCGGGATCTTTGGTGGTCTACCCGGTCCACTCTTACCAGTGTTGGGGCGCTTACCACTTTTTTTAGTTAATGATACGATGTATGCGTTCTGATTGGTACCATTCTCCCGCCGCTTTTGATTCGCAGCGCCACTTGTTGGCGTGTGGTTAATGGCTTGTTGGTGCTCATAATAAAAGAGTGGAAAGTGCTGTTTGAACAATTTATTAATCTGTCTTTCTGATAAATTTTAGTTCAAGAACACACCCCCACATTTATCTAAAAGTCTTGGTCTATTTATACGAAGAGTATTTCTTATCAGTTATTAATTAGGCTTGGCAACAATTTGTATTTTATTCTTTTTTATTTTATTAATGCAATAACAACTACTAGCAACAATTAAGTTACTACTACTTAAACTAAGGACTTTTAATTATTCTTTTCTCCAGAGATACTGTGTAGCATTCCAGCTTCTCACTACTGTGATAAGCCGCTAACAATATTAAAATATTATTTTTATCTCAATAAAAATAACTTATCTACTAGCGAAAAACTATAAAAATTAAAAATGTGTTTAAGTAAAAATTATTAAGGAGGTTTTTATTTGGGAATTTTGGGTCCAAAAAATTTGAACCTCATGATCGGAAAAACAAAACAAAAGATGTGCTCAATCAACCGATTTAAAAAAATGAAGTCATTCAACCTTTGATGGTTATTTTAAAGTATTGCTAAGTTTATATTAAATTGTCATGAAATATGAATAATTAAATTCTTTTTGAATTTCAGAACCAATTCTTGAGGTTTATTTGATGTTTTTGACTGATAACATAGATATTGAGTTTAAAGATTTAGGACAATAATCAAACTCAATAAACCAATTAATTTTCAAGCTTTTATGGTTTATTAAAATTGTCACTCAATTTACACTCCAATAACTTTTTGGTACTATAAATGTAAAATTCTTTTTTTAAATTTTTATTAAAATAAGTTTAGAAAAACAAAGTATTCAGTAATAGAAAAATAACAAAATCAACAAAATGAAGCAACAAACTGTTCTAGTAGTATTATTGATTGCTTTGGTTTGCATCAGTCAATTTGAAGCAAAAAGTAGTGATTGTAACTGTGGATGGGCTAATGGAGGAAGAACTTGTGGAAGAAATGATGGAACTAAATGTTGGAAAGAATGTTGTGGAAAGAAGAAGCGAAGTAGTGTAGACAATGAGGAAAAATCAGACAAAGTTTTAGAAGATGAAGAAGATTTAAAAAATGAATAAAATGACATACAAATACAATTTGAATATTTTCAGACTAATAACATTTTTACATGATTTAAAAACTATTTTAAAATAATAAATAAATACTAAATTTATATAAATTTTTATTTTTAAATTTGAATCAACTTTCCTTAATACAATAGATTAGTATTTAAATTTTAATAAAAAAAATATTTAAAAACGATTTAAAAACGATTGATGAAGAAGATTTAAAAAATGAATAAAATGACATATAAATACAATTTAAATATTTTCAGACTAATAACATTTTTTGATTTAAAAACTATTTTAAAATAATAAATAAATACTAAATTTAATTAAATTTTTATTTTTAAATTTGAATCAACTTTCCTTAATACAATAGATTAGTAATTAAATGCTTATTAATAAAAATCATCGGAAGCAGTCAGAAACCTGAGAACACTATGGTGATGATTGCGAACGTGAGGAAGGAGTTCAATTAACGGAAAGAATCCATAAAAACGTGGTTATCTCTGGCGCCAGGTATTCCGAAAGTGAAGATACCGACAAAGAAAGTCAATGAGATACTTGATGTCCTGAATTTAGATAGGGACAAAGTGAAGTACCAGTGTATAATAAAGAACGGCAGCACCCTGGACAAGATAGTGATCACCTTTAAGGAAACAAGGTTTAAAGAGCAGCATGGTTTTTTCCTTAACAAATCGACAATGAAGAACCTCCTGGAAACAGCAGACAGAAGCAGCCAGGGTATTGGCAATGGCTGAAATGTGCTGGTGGTCTTCATGGATTTCGTCAAAGCGTTTGACAAAGTGTGTCATGAGTCACTGTGCACTAAAGTGGCTGTTTACGGTTTTGGAACTGGATCAGAGACTTCCTATCAGATCAGAAGCAGCGAGTTGCAATAGAACAGCATGTTGCGGACTGGAGAGAAGTCAATAGTGGAGTTTCCCAGGGCAGTGTTCTAGACCCGCTCATGTTTGTTATATACATCAACGACATGCCTGGTATAGTAAACCACGTCATCAAGCTCTTTGCAACCATCCGTAATGTCAACGAATTAGAATTGCTGCAACGGGACCTTGAGGAACTAACTGAGTCGTCCATAACTTGGCAGATGCTGTTCAATACCGAAAAATGCGAAGTAATGGAGTTCAGCAGATCAGGCCAGAACAAGTACTCGGGCATAGGCCTCTGCATGGGTGTGAAGAGGTCACTGCTCAACCAAACTTGTACTGAAAAAGATCTGGGAGACATCTTTGCGAGCAATCTCAAGTTCTCCAGCCTTATCAAAGCTCAAACTAATAAGGCCATCTTCATCCTTGGAAAGCTGAGGAGAACGTCCAGATCCTGGACCAACGTCACCTTCAAAACCTTAAACTGCGCATATGTCAGGCCCCACTTGGAGTATGCAGCAGTGGTCTGGTCTCCCTACACTGTCAAGGACAGCAACATTCTTGAGAAAGTACAAAGACGAGCAACCAAACTCGTTCCGAGAATCCGTAACTTCAGTTAAAGCGATCGCCTTTCCATTTTGGATTTGCCCACTCTGAGTGAACGCAGAACCAGAGGAGACATGATCCAAATGTTCAAGATCAGAAACGGCTTAAATAGTATAGAATTTCAGCTCGCTTTCGCAACCCGGACCAGCCCAGGGTATTAGAGGGCACAATAGGCGTCTCTCCGCCAAGCACCTACCAACTGTGTCCAGCGTGAAAACTTTTTCATAAATCATGTCATCAGAGAGTGGAACAGTCTACCTGAGACAGTAGTCGATACCTCGACTGTAAACCAGTTCAAGAACAGATTCGACCAATGGAAATATTCGAATGGACCTCAGGGTCCCCGAGTCTCGGTGTAATTTGGCCATTTCTTCCTCAACGATCATCGGGACAGCAGCGCCATCTCCACTCCAAGTGTCCAAGACCAACCTTTTTTCTTTGGCCACTGTAAAGCAGCTACCTTAGACGGCTTCTTTAGTAAACCGTCTCCTCAAGCCTGCTTGCTGTAGCTTATTATTATTATTATTATTAAGTCAAATAAGTTTTTTTATTAGTAGATATTTTCAGAAACTTCAAATTTTTTTTAGATTAATCAAAAGATATATTTCTTTAAAAGTAAGCTACCACTTTGGGAATAAGACTAGGTGAGTTTTTGTAAGGTGAGATACAGAGTTGTTCATTAGTCAAAGTCGAGTCTGAACTCTGACTTTATATTTTATTATTTTTTATTACTGTTTGAAAATTATCTTTAGATTTTTTTTTGTTTTGAGAAATTTATTAATTTTGATTAAAATTAAGATAAAAAATAAGTTTTCTTCTCAAAATTCTTGTATTTAATGAAAACTTACCCTTTAGAAAAAATTATCCCTTTTTTGACCAAAATAAGAAAATATAATAATAAATATTCCAATCTTATTCAATTATCATTTTTATTTTATTTTTTTTATTCTTACTTTATTTTCATCGCCAATATTGGCGTTTATTTTTGAAATAAATAATAAATAATAATAATAATAAATATACTGATATAGATATCCTGATGATATGCATTGAAATTGAAATATTTTTAAAATCTATTTGGCATTGTAAAATTTCACACAAAACTTCCAATACAAAAATAAAACTTTTTTATAACTTTTGTTCTAAATGTCAAAAACTTGTTCTGTAAATGAAACAACTTTGTTTCACCTGCTGCGAAATTCTTCAAAATTGCACCCCATTTAAAAGAATTAAAAATAAAATACAGTTAATTCGCACAGATTTTGCAGACTTCAGCAGTAGGTGAAAAAGTTGTTTCACTATGTTTCATTTACAGAACAAGTTTTTGACATTTAGAACAAAAGTTATAAAAATTTTTTATTATATATTTTCACAGTAGTGGTAAAATAGTCAATTTAAGAATTTTTAAAAATTGTATCCTTCCATTTTTTAGTGCTTTTTCATTAAAAAAATTCAAAATTATTATATTCTTATAAAAGTTTTATTTAAAAAAAATTCAAAATTTAAAATATTAAAAATTTTAAAAAAATATTCAAACTATGACTACATGCTAGACGAAGACATGTTCAAACATTTAAAAACTTTGCGCTTATTAACGCTAAAGATTTTGTTCTTTTTTTTGGTTAATTCTCGTACTTCTTTAATTCGTGGTATTGAAGGAACTTCGCGTTTGAACGGTGTTGCTACTTTGGCATGATTCGAAGAGCTATTCTCTCGGGCTGGCATTGTTTCGTCGAATAGCAGACATTTTTTGATGTTTTGAGTTTCCATTTCGATAAATGACGAGCTCATCTTGGACGAAGAACTTGATTCCAGGTCACTACAAGTCGAGTTGAAAACCAGCCCGCTTAAGTCTTGGTTATAAGGAAACTTTTTTGAATAGCAAGCTAAGCTTTCACATGATGCTTTTAAGGAATTGTAACCGGATGAAATTGGGGTTAGACTTTGGAGCAGTATTTTATGCTTAGGAGTTGAATTGAGCGATAGATTTTTGTGAAGCTGCATCAGCTGACTTGCCAGGAGACTTGCTGTTTTGGCCATCTCTAATATCAGACTTGAACTATCCGATTCCATTTTTTTAGTGGAATTTTTTTTGTTTGCTTTTTTTCATTTCCATCAACTGATTTTATATCAGTTTAGTATGAATACGTTGAAATCAAATTCAAATTAATTGCTGCAATTTTTTAGTTTTTAATGAATTTTAGCGCATAATAATAAAATATTGATAACGTACAAGAAAAATTTGTCATTCTGGCATTTTTTTTTATCAATATAAAATTTTATTTGCTTATTTGAAAATTTTTTTGTAAATTAGTCTTTAAAAAACCTCAAAATAAAGATGAATTTGTATCCCTTATTAAATCCTTTGCAAACAATAATTATTCATTAAGACATTTATCTCTTATCACTTTTGTTTTGGTAAAAAAAGCGCCAAAATTTAGCTCTCAAAAAATCTAAAAATTCATTTAAAATCCTAACAACGTTTTTGGAATTTTTCGGTTTACCTTTTATAATTAAATTAAATAAAGCAAAATTTAAATTAATATTTTATTGATGCTAAATTTAAATCAAAATTTTCAGTATTTGGATTTTTTGTACTTATCATCATGCTTTTTGTCATTATTCTTGTAATTGTCATACTTTTTTCCATAATTATCATCATATTTTTTTCCATTGCCATTATCGTACTTATTGTCATACTTATTATCGTAGTTATCATATTTCTTTTCATATTTGTCATCATATTTTTTATAGTTGTTTTGCTGGTAATGTGCGGGCTTTCCATATTGATGGTTATTATATTTGTCCTCATATTTTTTTTCATATTTTCCATAATTTTGAGGATACTTGCTCGAATAGCTTGGTTTGTAGTCATTTTTGTAGCCTGACTTGTACCCGTTGTTATACTGTGGAGAATAGCTGTTTAGTTTGTAGTCATTATTGTATGGCTTGTATGAAGGGTACTGTTTGTGTACGTAATTCTGACCATATTTATTGTAGCTATTGTATTTATTTGGATATCTGCTTTGGTAATTGTGTGAAGGATACTTTGGCTTTCCATAGTACTTTGTAGACATAGAATATTGCTGGTAATTGTCGGCCTTGTACGGCTCATAATAAGGTCTTTTGTGTTCGTATTGAGGCACATCGTAGATGTGCGATGTGGAAATAGAGCCTATGAACAAGGCTCCTAGCACAATCAACAAGCTGGTCATTTTTTTTTCAATTCAAATTATTTTAATAAAAATTCAATTTTTTGGATTTTTTATAGTATTTTTTGCAAGTAATTACTAAACTCTAATAGTTTAATTGAAATAAAATTTGTCAATTTGTTTATTAAATAAAGTCAAGCTGAAATTTCAAAAATATATTTTTGTAAATACGGATTGACAAAAAGATTTAAAAAGTTAAATAAGCTATTAAAAGTGATAGAATATTCTATTTTTTCTTGTGAATCTACTTTGCATTTAAAGTGCTCACTTGTCTCTGGCAAATCAAGAGCCAAATTGCTTGTCAAATAGATTCCAAATTCAGGACTTGTTCTTAAACTAATTAAATCACTAAAATAAATCATTATAATTTTATTAAAAAATTTAAAATTGTAAATTACTTGTCATGGATTGAAAATTGAAAATGTGCACATAATGATTCTTTAAAGACTAAGATAAACTCTAGATTATTTTCACTTGTTAGTTCAACACTAATCAATCGAAATAGATCATTTTCATTTTTCGATTCTAATTAAAAAAAATAAATGTTAGTTTTAAAATATTTTTTATGTCTACCAATATCTAATGCTTGATTGTACAAGTCAAAAATTCTATTTTGTTTGTTAGATTCCTCTAAAATTTTAATAAATAATTTTTTTCATCTTTTTTTTTTCAAATACCATCCAATTTTTTGAAAAGCTCCTTGATTCGATTTTTTGAATTTTCAAAATTTAATTTTTCGTTCAAATTAGCTTCATTTAATTCACATTTAGACAAAAGATCAAATTCTTCTTGAAAATAATCACCCATTCTTTTCAAAATTTAAAATAATAAAATTATTCTTTTATTAAGAAAAAAATGCTCAATTATTCGCATTTGAAATAAAAATTAAAGAAAAAAAATTTTGATACTTTTTTTATTTTTGTTTGAAAATTCAAATTAAAATAGGCATAGAGAAAAAAAATTTTTTTCTAAGCAAACCAACCACCAATATCAAGTCTGTCCAAAGCTTTATTTTTTTCTTTATTTTTTAAACTTAGAACTGCTTTTAACTCATTTTTTTCTTCAATGGTCGGATTTTTTTCCTCGAAAATTTCCGGAAACGTGAATTCGCCGTCTTTTAATTGAACAAAGGCAAATTTACGGTCTTCCATGGGCGGCGACAAAAGCATAGGTCTCTTAGGATGCTCCATATATTCTCCTTTTCGAATCTCAACACGAACATCTAATACAGGTATTTTGTACAATTTTTCCAAATATTGTTTGACATCATTCCTAGTCATTTGCCAGTGGCATTCAAATTTTACCATGTCTTTGGGAATATTGTACTCCGGCTTGACTAACTTGAGCCAGTATAGAGGCATGAAAATTTTGTGCCTGGGATTACCCGGATTCCATAGCGGGTTCCTTGGCAGCGGCTTTTCGTGAAGATATCTCAGCAAGTGTGGATAGCGCATCTTCAAATTAAATTTATCAATAGTTCAATTTAAAAAATTATTTTCAAGACTTGTTAGAGCCTTTTTTAATAATGGAAAATTTTAAATTATCTGAAAAATATTTATTTAAAAAAATCTGGATGCATGAGCTCTCCAAGGGCGAAACAAGCTTTGTATTGAGAATCTAAGTGAAAGTTGTCCGCTTCGAATACTTCATAATTGTGGTTCAAATTTGATTGACAATGAAGCTTAAATTTAGTGCTCAGGTAGCCATATTTTGTCTTGAAAATGTAGAAAACTTTTGATATCCTTGAATGTACTAGAGCCATTGAGCACATACTGCATGGTTCATGGGTCAAATAGGCATAGTAATTAGTGCAAAGATAGTCTTTATCATCTAATTTTTTTGAAAATTTTTTGTACAATTCGGAGTTTTCTTCCGCAAAATCTTTCTCAATCGGATCTTTGTAATTGGAATTTTCATTTTTAAGCTCTTTTGTCTGCCTCTTTGACACATTGTCAATTGCTTGCATTACGCTGTGTCTAAGTGGATGAGAATTTCTTTGGTCATATCCACTTGCTACCAAAATGTCATTCCTAGGATCGACTATCAGCGCAGCCGAGTGGGATTTTTTTGTCTCGCTAAGATCCAGAACAAGTCTGGAATAAAAATCATGATTTAGAATTTCACACTCATTTTTCATAAAACTCAAATCTAACAAACTTTCTACATATTTATTTAGGTGAAAATTAATGGACCAATATTTGCTTGAAACAATTTCGAATTGTTTTTTGGTCAAAATTTTGTCAACAGGCAACTCTATCTCAATGAAATTATCTAAAATATTTTTTATATCATCCGGCAAATCGTCAAATTTGTCTTTTTCACTTAAAATAATTTGTAATTTTGAATTTGATTTTCGAATGCGTTTAAACTTGGGAGCATAGCCCGAAACCGGGTACAAATCTGTCAGTTTGCTGACCAAATACGACACTTTTTTGTTATCTTTTATCTCAGCTATTAGAAATTTTTTTAATTTAAAATTTGTTGATAAATACTCATCGGCCAGAATCGGCTTCCACTTGATTGTTTGACTAAGCTTTATTTTTTTACAAGCAGAGCTCATTTTCTATCTAAATCACCTGATAACTCTATATTTCCAAAATCAGCAAAAAAAAACTATGGCTATTAAACCATACAGATAAACAAACTAAATTAATTATTAAAATAAAATTTTATTTTCAAAAAATATTTTATTTTTAAAAATTAATCAACGTGAGTGTCATTTTATTTGCATAAAAGAGAATGTGAAAAAATAAATTGGCCTTATAGTTTAAAAATTATTTTTTTGAGTAGACAAATAGCTTTGGTCAGTTTGAGTCCAAGCGTCGCATTTTAGCACGTTTTTTCGCTTTTTGACAAGCATAAAACCGCTTTCTTTATTATTTATATTAACCAAAGCCAGAGGAGACCTTGGCACCTGTGGCTCTTGTAGGCATGATTTTATTTTGTTCATCGCAGCACTTTGCCCTCCGGCTAGCTTATTAGTAGAAGGTTTAGGACTATCCATTATCAAATGGTGACCATTGACTTTAAAAAATTTTATAGAATATTCGAAACTGAGATTTAATATGAAAAAAAATGTCAAAAAAATCATTTAAAAAGGGTTAATTAGCTTTTCTTTTTCTTAGATTTGGCTTACATTGTTTATTTTCATTATTTGGTTCATCAAAACTTGGCTGTTTGTGGAGCCGGGAATTTTTGGCAACTCTAGGTGTATTCACTGGTGTCTCGCAATCCGCCATTTTCACTTTAGGAGATTTTGGAGCATCATCGGTTGTGGACTTTTCTTGGTATAAATTCGTGTCAATTGCAGTCGATTGAAGAAATCCACGAGCTTTTTTACTTGCTAATAAAAAATTTAATTGTTTAAGTTTTTTAAATTTAATTTTTACCTTTGGGGTTTGACTTAAATTCATCATCCGACATCGGATTAATAGTAGACATGTCTTTGATAAAAAGTTCATTTTTAGACTCGATATCTTCATTTATTAGTGTCTTTTTTGCCCTCGGTGTCTTAGGTTTGCGATCAGTTCTTTTTGTTTTTATTTCTCCATCACTTTCTTCCGTATCTGATTTTACCAGTGATTTGGCTCCATTTTTTTTTACAGATTTTTCAACCTCATCATTCGATTCAGGGTCTATTTTCTTCTAAGAAAAATAAAATATATAATAATAGAACAAAAATGGATTTAAATTTTTTTTCATTTAAAATAAAAATTATAGTTTATTGATTTAATTTTTCTCTTAGAAAAATAAAATTTTTAACAGTGCAAAATCTGCTTTTTATCAAATATATTAAAAAAATCCAGTAAGCTTGAATATCATTTTCAAATAAATAATTGATAAAAGTAAATACTTTAATTTATTTTAGTTTTAAAATAATTTAAGAAGAAAAAAATTTACTGAAAATATTTTTCTCTTTAAATTATTTACAATTTTTTTTTCTATTTGTCACCATTATAACTCTTTGGAAAAGTATTAGGATATTTTGTTTAACTCAGATACTTCATTAATAAAATAATTGAAAATAATTTTCGAAAATCAAATTTATTTTTTTTCCTTATTATTTTATTTATTTGTATATCTACATTAGTGCTATGCCATGAGGATTTTACGTAAATATACCTAAATTATCATTTAATTACTAAAATTTACGTAAAAAAGTAAATTTAAAATAATTTATGTAAAGATAGTTTTATAAAATTACGTTTATTAATGCAAAATTACGAAAATTCTGGTAATTTTACGTTAATTTTACCCATTTTACAGTAAAGCTATTTCACCTTTTTTGACTAAATTTTACATAAATTTACGAAAAATTACGTAATTTTTTGGATAAAAAAAGCTGAAAAATTGAAGAAAAGTATTTTTTAGCAAAATTGAAAAAATGCGAAAAATAAGAGAATTTTTGGTTCTTTTAGAATTTACTGTAAAATGGGTAAATTTTTGTAAAATTACCACATTTTTTGTAATTTTGCGTTAATAAACGTAATTTTACAAAACTATCTTTACATAAATTATCTTTAATATACTTTTTTAACGCAAATAAACGATAATTTACTTATATTTAAGTAAAATCTTCATGGCGTAGCAGTATTGTTTATCAAAAATTTTTTATTTAAATAAATATAATCAACGACTATGCAAACAAAATGAGAAATCTGAATAATGTTTCCAGAATAATAGGATCTTGTCCAAAATGTGATCATTTCAATAATACTGCTTTGGTGAACAAGACTGATCATCAAATTGTTGATAAGACAATATTTTATCAAAAATATAAAAAATAAACTAAAGAAAAAAAATTTTGATCAATTTTTATTTTTATGATCAACATTTCTAGTTAAGTAATCCAATTTTTTAATTTTCTTCTCATTACTTAGTTTACATCATCAAAAACTAAATTAAGATACTGTGAAAATTACTGTAAAAGATTGATTTAAATGTTCTACAATAAAGTACAGCGCAAAGAATGGCATTTTTAGCTTTGGTAGATCTTTTCCATTTTTTATATCTCAATCAACACATTAAAATATTATATTTAATAAAAATGTATAAGTATATTTAAAGTGTTAAGCTTTGAAAGTGAATGCTATTAGTTTCTTTCACTATCTGAATAAATTTGAGTGATCAGCAGAGTTGTTTTTAAGTCACAAGTCTTAAGTCAAGTCAAGTCAATGACTTAAATTTTTTTTTTTTTTAAGTCATAACTTAGACTCATATTTTTGTGACTTAGACTTAAAACTGTGATTTATAAAAAAGTCTGATTTGAACAAGAGATATTTGGGATTTGGGGGCCTTAAACCTTTTTTTTGCTGAAAAATTGGCTTTAAAAAAATTAATATTTTAAGTCAAGTCATAACTTTGACTTAAATTTTTGTGACTTAGACTTAAAACTGTGACTTAAAAACATGTCTGGTGATCAGTCTTGTCCATCAAACAGCATCATTAAAATGATCAAATTTTTTGTGATCAGTCGATCGCATTTAGAACAAGACCCAAAAAACTAATAAAAAATTATTTTAAAATTTTTCACTTTTCGTTTTAAATATGCTTTTGGGTAATTTTGACAACCCGATAAAGGAAATAACAAAGCGTCGGATATGATCATTGTCATTACCTCATAGAACAAAAAATAATAAATTATTAATTTATTAATACTTTTGACTTAGATTTATTGGAAGAGAATAGGCCAAAATTGTCGGCTCCTGTATGCTTCAGTGACTTGAGAGTATCATTTATTTTTGATTGAATTTTTGCATAAGGTGGTTCTGATTCGAATTCCAGTTTATTTACTTCATTTAAATAAAATTCTACAAATTTTTTCACGCTTTCTAAAGAAAAAAAATATCTAAAAAAAAACTTTCTCATTTTTGAAGATTGTTTATTCTACCTGATACATTTTTTACATTCAAAGTATTTGACACAAATTCTTTTACATTATCCATACTTCTGAGTTAAAAAAAAAATTAAATTTCAAAAATGAATATTTGTTTTATTCCATTACTTTGTTTTAGACTGCTGGACTTGAGTGGGATTTTTGAGTTGATCCATCCATGGTAGAGTGCCACTTAACCAGTGAAGAATACAGTAACCCAAAATTTCTAAATCTGACCTTCTTGAAATTTCTATAAAATGTTTTATTAAAAAAATTAAAAAAAATTTTTTTAAAATTACGAGCTCCATTATGAGCATCCAAACTAGTGTATTCAATAGTTCCATTGTGCCTGCGTTCAGGCTTAACCTGATACTTCTGATGAACATTGTCTCTTTCGAAACGACATGCTAAACCATAGTCGACTAAAAAGGACTCTTGGTCATTTTTTAGCATGATATTTGCTCCTTTTATGTCACCATGAGAATAGCCTTTTTGGTGAATGTACTCCAAGGCATATAAAACTTGCCTCATTAGATACATGACTCCAGCTTCGTTTATCTGATGTGATGAGCTGTCATCCAAAAATGACTGCAAGTCTTTTGAATAGCGGTCCATGACCAAAAAACGATAGTCCTTTTCATTATATGTACAAAGACCTGAGGATATAAATTTTGGTATGGCCAAGTGATTTATGCTTTTGTCGCGCTTAAAAATTTTTACTGGGAAAAATAAAATTTTGTTCCAAAAATTTTTATTATTTATTAATTTACATTGATCCTCTTTGGCGCAGTTGACATAAAAATGACTTTCACAGAACAAAGGTCCATTGTCCTTAGGCTCAATCTTGACCACATACTCGGCTTCAGCTAAATTTTTGCTATTCTCGCCCCTGTTTGCTTCAATATGATTATTTAAAATTTTTTTTTTTTGCTTAAATTAATTATTTTTGATCATACCTAAATAGATAAGACCGAAGCCGCCTTGACCAATCGGCTTCCCTAAAGTCCAGTTATTCTTGAAAATATCTTTGAGTAAAAATCCGCTTGAAAATTTCTCTGGCATCTGATAGCCATTCTTTTTTTTAGCTGGGCCTAACAAACTCTCATTATTTTAATAAAAAATTTAGTTATTTAAATAAACCTCTTGCTTTTGGTGGCATTGTTCGAATATTTTACAAATTATCTAATTTCTATTTTATTTAATTGAGTAGAAAAAATATTTCTATTGCAACAACTCCTAGCACTACATATGAAAATTTTGCATTCAATTTTAAAAATTTTAGATTAAGCTTTTGTCTAACTAGAGCCAATTTTATTGTCTCATTTAAATTAAATTAAATTTTAATTTAAAATATAGTTAATATTAAAACGTAAATTAGTTGTATTTATTCGTAAATTAAAAGTATTAGTTGTCATTTAAAAGCATTAGTTATCACTGTAAATGACTGAACAAAGTCAGGTTAAAAACTATCATCAATTAATAAATAAAATTTTTCAGTTAAAAAAAAATTAAGAAATCAATTATACAAATAATTTTCACATTAATTAATTAATTAATTTAATTTATTTTTACTATAATAATAACTGTTTATAACTCAAATTTAATATAACATTAAATTCGGGTTATAACAATTTCCTAAATGGATGTGGCATGATTCAGCTGGAATTTAATAATTCATGACTAAATGCCTATTCACCCTTTGAGCCGAAAGCAATTCCTAGTATGTTTCAAGGACATTATCAAAAAGAAATCGATGAAAATTTTTTGACATATAATATTTTCAAGATACAATTAATTTAAATAAATCCGTGTGTATTATTCTTATTGACAATTAATAGTTATAAGGTCTATTTAATTAAAAAAATATTCTTTAATACTTTTAAGTTCCATGGAATATTAATAGACTTTTATACCTGATTATATGATTTTTTTTTTGAGATAATTAAGTTTTTTTTTAAATTCCTATTTTGATTTGTATTTAAATCGTATTTTTTACTCTATTTTGTAAAAACTTTTTTTATATTCTCTAAATTTTACTATTTTGCCTATGAGGCTTGAATTAATAATAATAATAAAAAAATAATAATAATAATTAATACTTTTCATTTAATCTTATAAATATTTTAAGAAAATAAAGATAATTAAAAATATTTTTATTTTCATAGCTAGAATTTTAAATTTTATGTGCATCACTTAAATTTAATTTTTTTGGATATTTTTACACTAGACAAATAAAATGCTTTGTGATCAAGATGTGGCATGATTTCTTTTTAACATTTTTTAATAAAACTTTTAGTAAAAAAAGCCCCGAAAAGACTGGTTTTATTAATAAAAAATCAAACAGGATAAAATTAAAAATGTCTCTTTTAATCAAATTAAATCATTTGATAGTTTTTACGGTTATCTGTTTTGAAAATTGAAATATCTTTAATGTACTTTTCTACTTTTTTGTCAAAATTTTGGGAACAAATTTTAGATATCAAACATATTTTCTTGAATTTTTAAACAAAAGAAGTTAAAAATATTTTAATTATTTTGTTTGATTTATATTAAAGATTTTCCTGATTAAAAATTTAAAGCATAAAATGCTAATTAATGAAATCATTTTAATTATTGCTTTTGAAATTAATGATTTAATCGAGTTGAATTTCTTAAAAATAAAAAAACAAAAACAAGTTTTTAAGGCAAAGTTTTAAGTTTTTTGTATTTTTAAAATTTCTGTTTGATTATGTCATTTTCATAACTTATTTTAAATGATAAAATTTTAAAATTTTATTTAAAATATTTAAATGTTTTACTTTATAAATGATTTTAATATATTTTAATTTATTTTTTTAAATGATTATAAATGAATTTTTTTTAAATCAAAAAAATGAAGTGTTAATCGGTCTTTCGCAACATGCGCACTAGCCTGTTTAATTAATCTTGATATAAATTCTATTTTTTAAATAATAAAAACAGTTTTTTAAAAACAGTTGATTATCAGGTATTTTATCTAAAAAAATTATTTTATATTCAGAAAATAATTATACGATTGAACCATAAGAAAAGAAAGAATAATTTCGGTGTAGATTCATTTATTGCAAATAAATAATTTAAACTTCTTCATTTAAAATTGAAAATTGTAGTAAAAAAAACAAATAATAGGGAAATAATTAAAAAATACAAAAAAATAATTCAGATATCTTATAAACATTTAAAAATATAAAATGAGCAGAGAAATATTATTCTATTAGGGTCTTTAGGGATCAGTAGGGGATTTTTAAAATAGTAAAAAAATGTAATTTTTGTAAAAATTACATTATAAAAAATAAAAAAAAATATTCGTTTTGAAAATGATTTGGGGTCAGTAAATAAAAAAAAACAAGTCAGTGTTTTAGTAGGACCCCTCTAAAAATAGTTTACCAAATAAAATAAAAATTATTCTTTGAGACCATTAAACCAAATGATATATTATTTTAAAAATAGAAAAGTAATGCGAATTCTGAAAGGATTTAAATATATAAAATTTATTATAGTTAAATAAATTTTTTATTTAGGCCAAGATTTTGAAATTCTTAAATTTTTAGTTATAAAAAAATTAAAATGTTTAAAAAAATTTATTTTATAAAAAAATCTCAAAAATTCTACCACCCAAAATCGTCATCATCATCTTCATTAGCCTTACTTTCAACATGCTTGTGTTCGCTTGACGAGCTTTTCTCGTGGTCAGACTTGATTGAATCTGAGCTTGAATCAGAATACTCAATTTTAATCCTGGTCTTTTTAACTTCCAAATCACTTAAATCTTCACTTATCTTTTCTTCTTTTTTATCAAACATCTGCACGTAGTCATTAAGAGCAAAATTTTTCACAGGAGAACTTCTGCGCGTACTAGCTTCGCTTTTGGACGCAGATTTGGCATCCTCCTCAACCGGACTAGTCCTGTTACTAAGCCTAGCCACTCTAGGCGATTCGTCATCTGACAACAAACTATTCCTATCCACCAAAAGCTCAGACTTGGACCTGAGCTGAAAGTTTCTAAGCTCATCTTGTTCTTTTTCTAAATTTTTTCTCACCACATCCAAATCCGGAACTCCATTATCTTTAATCAAATGTTCTATTTTAGAAAAATCCAGCTGCCGAGTTTCTTTTTTTTTCTTTTCCGAATCAACTCTCTCAATCTCTTGGTTTAACTCGAGTCTCAACTCTTTGGCCTTTAGGTCTGCTTTTATGGTGGACTGAAGAAATTTTTCCAAATCTCCAAAATCAAACTCACGCTTCTCTTTGCCCACAATTCGAATCTCTCTGGTCTCATCATCATTTATCGGATAATACTTTGACTTTATTTTAAATTGATAATCGCGGTAGTCTTTCTCTATTTTTTCATTTTCATTTTCCAAATATCTCAGTCTGTCTTTGGTGCATTCCAAAAAATTAAAATCCAAATTTTCCATTTTTGCCGGAAGTGTTTCTTCGCAGCTTTTGACCCCATGCTGTAAAAATTCCACATCCTTTTTGACATCAGTTATAACTTCATAGAGCTTGCGTTGCTCGTAAAGCTGCATTTCGTACAAGTCGCGCAGCTCCTCATTGAGCAAAGCATGGTCCTCTAGTTTGTCCTTGATGTCAAGTCTGTCCATGGCATCATCTAGAATTTTTTCGCCCTCATCATGGCACGACTGACGGCTCTTATCATCGAACACATCGTCAGCAGCCACTTCAGTGTCCATTACGGACAGGTCCTCATTTTTGAGGTTTAACTTTGGCACACTGGTTCCCTGGTCCTCGAAAGTAACTGAGCGTTTGCGCTGTGGCACTTCCCTGGAAGACAATATTGACTTTGCTCTACGAGATGAGAGGTGCTTTTCTCCAATTAATTCTTTGGATATTTCCAATTTTTGCTTTAGCATTCGGTTCTCTTGCACTATGAAGTCATAGTCCATGCAATGGGAAAGTTTTTCTTTGAGAAGTTCATTTTCTTGCCTTAGGCAGGCTGATTCACCAAAGGTTTTCTGCAGTTCCAGGTCCATTTCGTTTATTCTGATCTGTTGAATTTGGTACTGGTGTCTGATTCGGTCCAGGTGCGATTTTTCCATTTCGTTCTGGCTGGCATCTTGCTTGTTTTTGGCCTCAATGGATTCCAGAATGAATTGGCGCTGAGCATAGGACCGTTCTAAGTCCAGTTTGATTTTTTCGCGCTCATCTCGAATGCGCGCTTCAAGCTCAGCTTGATTAAGGCGCAGTTTTTCCTCGCGTTTCTTTAGGTCCTCCTCTATTTTTTCATACTTTGAGGAGTCTATTTGCATGAATTTAGTCTGAGCTTCGACAGTGCGCTTAAACTGGGCCTCTTGCTCCCTCAACTGTTTCATTTCGTCCAGCAAGTGCTGACGCTGAATGTAAATTTCTCGTTCTTCCAACTCTTTTTTTTGCTTAAATTGTTCTTCCAAGGCCTGTTCCCGCTGATTTAACAAAGCGTTTCGTTTGCCATAAGTGTTCTCTAGATCTTGGCGCAATGACTGAACTTCTTGTCTCATTTTTTGGCGCTCTTCGGCGCGCATTCTTGCCATTTCAATCTCTTGAAATTCGGCAATCTATGAAAAAATTTTTTTTTAAAATATATTCTTTCCAGTTAAAATTTTTTAAAAATAAACATTTTACTTAAACATTTAAAAAAAAGGACATTTTAAACAAAGCTTTTAAACAAAAGCTACAGCTTTCTGAGAAAGGAATTGTAGTGATACAAAATTAATCACAAATTTTGAATTTCGTTCAGTTCAAAAAGATACTGGTTTATAAAAAAAGCTAAAAGTAACTATATAATTTGTCAAACCACATCTCAGTCTGTCATTACTAGAGCCAACAGTACAAAATAATAAAGAATTAAAATAAATGGATTTTTGAGTTTTTTTTTTTATTAAATTTAAAAATAAATGTTATTATGTTATATTTTAAAAACTAGCTTTATTTCCAATAATTTTTGATAGAATTGTATTCATGTTTTTTTTCAGATTAAAAACTTTATTTTTATTTTTCAAATTTGTTCAAAGCATTTAAAATTTGTTGAGCTAAATGGATTGTCAGATGGCCAGAATGCTGTCATGTGAATTAATTAAATTGATCAATTAAATGTTATTAATGAGATAGGATGAAAATTAAAAAAATAATCAAAAAAGAAAATTAATTTTTATTCGTTTGAAACAGTTTTCTAAAATTTTAAACTAATTTATTTCAAAAAAAAAATATTTATTTTTTAACTTTAATCTTTAATTTAATTTAGCCTTTATCAAAAAGGCTTAGTTTTTACTAGAAATTATATTATATGATTTTATTTAAAATTTTTTATTTTAATTATTTTGCCCAATTTTGACATTTTTTCTTTACAATTTTTTGAGAATGATTTTCTTAGAAAAGGAAATTTTAAAAAATTTTAATATTAGTTGGTTCCTCAAAGGCTTAAGATAGTTTTTTTTGTTACTAATTTAACAAAAAAAATGCTTAATTATCGATATAATTTTTCTTTTTTTTTTACTGAAATTATTGAAAAATTTATAATTTTTTAAAGTTTTATCTGTTATTTATGTGTTTGAGTATCTGCTATTAAAAATAGAGCACAGAAAGTAAATTTTTGAGTTCAAAATGTAATTTTTATATTAAAAAAACAATATGAAATTTTTTCTAATTATGCATAAATAATTTAAAATTGCTTAATTTCTGAAATATTTTATTGCGTTTTTTAATTTTTTTAAACATTTTCCCGTTTTAAATTTAAAAAGCTAAATGCGTAATTATCCTAAGAATAGAACAAAAAAAACATATCCATTATTATAATATGTAATTTTTATTTTCAATTCTTTTAAATTTATTTATTTGCTATTAAAAGTTAATTTAAAAGACCTCTCTTGTTTTTAAATTAAAAAATTACAAAAAAAAATTTTCTTTTTGTCTGCCAGAACCATCAGCAAACTAATTTATATGATTATTTGAAAAATCTAAAATAATTTCAATTTAAAGAAATCTAAAACTTGATTAGTGAATTTTATTCGAAAGCTATTTTTGATAAACAATGCTTACAAAATAAAAAAAGATAACAATAATTTTAAAATTCAATTTTGTTTAAAATTGACGAGTCTTTAAAAAAGATGCTCACATTGGCAATAATATCTGAAAATTTATATTCTAAACAATTTTGGTATAGTTGTTGTATGAGAAAAAAATCCACCATGTTTTCTTAAATAATCTCTGAAATAGAATTAGATAAATCAAAGATGAAATTGAAAAACAATCAAAATTAATTATTTATTTTCAGTAGTTTGCAAAAATTTAAATAAACTATTCAATTTTTTATAAACTCAGGTGAATAAACATCGAATTTAAAAATTTTCAAAAGAATCTGAGGCCTTAAGAAAATTTTCCAAAAACTGGACAAAGATTATAGAAAGTAAAAAATTCTCTTTTTTTATTTTTTTTTTAGATACATGTAAATAAGTCAAAAATATTAAATACCTTTTGATTTAATTCCATTTTGGACTTTTCTTCCAATTTTTTCTGATAAGCAACAACTTTGTCCTCAAACGAAAGCTTGTTATTAAAAAAATCGCTTTTGTCCGAGTATATTTGATCGACATGGTGAAGCTTCATGCCCAAATTCGATGCTATATTATGCACTCCATCATAATCAGTCTGAGTCGATGCATCATTGGAAACATAACGACTACAAAAATAGTTTACCAAATACCACAAAAGTCCCTTAGTCTTAATAGCTTGATTATTTATCAATTCTAAATAAAGTTTAGATTTATCGGATATTTTCAAGATGTGCAATATGTCCTCTAGTGAATAAACATCATTTAGGTTGATGCCACATTCTGGCATAAATACAGACAAAGTATAGTCATACTCTTGAGCTTTGAGGTGGTTAATAAGCAAGCAATTGATGGTACTTAGGGCCAAATTTGAGCGCGATTTGTGTATTTGTGACTCTTGGGTGGCACGGGATTTAATTTGGTCAATATTGGGGTTCAGCTCAAGCACCAATTTATTTCTCAATTGAGACTTGATAATTAAATTTTAATTAAATTACTATAATTTTTTTTAAATTGTTTTTACTTTCATAGAATCAAAAATTCCTTTATTTTTGACAGTCTGTAATAGCTTAATTTTAAGCTCTTCAGCTGTGAGGCCATCTCTTTTGGGGCCTTTGATGGGCGACTTTTTAGGACTGCTCAAAAGGGAATGATTTGTTTGCGAATAGTCGAAACTAGTGTCTCTGGAATCGACTGACATTTTTAAATTAAAAAAAAAATGGTCATTTATTTTCACTGTGAGGGGTAGCCTTCATTTATAAAGTGATTGCCATGACAATTTTATTTTTTTCCCAAATCAATTTGCAGAATAAACTTGAATATTTTACATGATGAAAAAAATTTTTGCTCAGTTTATTTTTATCAAAAAAAAACAAAATTTAACTCCTCTAAATCCCATTTTTTTCATATTAAAGTTCATTTAAATGATTTTTATAAAACAAAAATAGCGTCTTCCAAAATTCGTAAAAATAATTTATGTTCATGACATAAATTTAATTTGAATGTGTTTCACCTTTTTTTTCTCGTTATAAATAACGCAAAAATTTTAGCAAAAAAATTTTTTTTTTAAATTTTATTAAACTCAAGTTTAGATTGTCATCTACAAAATGAAGGCTATTAAGGGTCAAGTAACTTGTTCGGATAGTGGCGAGATTCCATCAGGATCTGTGGTTTTGGTTTATGTTTGCAAAGGTGCAGAGACCATTGGAAGACAAACATTTCAAAATTTGACTCAATTTCCTATTCAATTTAATGTACAACTGTCGAATTTAAGTGATCAAGACCATGATCTTATAGTTAATGTTGAAAATGGTGAAAATTTACTCTTTACAAATGGCAAGACAAAGATTGATCAAAGTCAATCGCTTGAAAACTTAAATATTGAAGTCAAAAGAATTTGTTAGAAATCAATTTTATTAAGCTGTTATTTCAATTTTTTTAATCAATTAACTCTTTCTCCAAATAAAAAAATTTTAGAGTGTTTCTTTTGAATTTTGTTATTATTATTATTTATTTATTTGATTATTTTAAAAATTACGCCATATTCGGCGATAAAAAAAAAATAATTAATTTTTAATATATGAAATACAATCATTTTTATGTACGCTTCGGTAACTTTAAATTTTATTAAATTATTCATATAAAATGCTCTAGGCACATTGCTGAACACAAGTTAAGTGGTAGAAATGCGTATCATAAGCAAAATTTGTTTGCGCCTGTCTAAGTATAATTTGAGCTAGGTGGGTCCAAATCTGGTTTCCTAACGCAATTAAAATTTAACCAAAGCAACAAGTTTTATAAAGCTTGAGGAAAGATTAAAAATAAATTGAAAATTTTACTTCTTATTAATAAAAATTTATTAAAATAAATCTAATTTTTTTTCAAAAAATGCTTAAATTTGTGTAGCTTTCTTTCTAAATTGGTATTACAAATACATCTATTGAATCTTTGATTGATTGAGTAGAGTGGTCTTTTAGATGAAACATTGTGTCAGTGATAAAAGTCAATTTTCCATCTTTTTTTATCTGCACTGAGAGATTATACTCACCAATGTATCTCTCGTCAATTACACCATCATTGAATTCGAATTCAAAGCTGAATGGAAAGCTAGTTACATTGTTTATTTGTTTTGTTCCGCAGTTAATGCTCGGACCGCATGCTAATGAGCAATCATTTACCGACACTGTTATCACTGAATCTGGCTGGATGGTACGGCTTGGGTCGCTGCAACTAACTGTGCCTGATATTTTTTTCATTTTGATATCACCCTTTTTTAAGTTGAATTAAAACTAAATTTTGGCCTTTTTAGAGCTTAAAAATATTTTATTATGAAAATTTATGATATCGCAAAAGAATTTATAAAAGTATCATTAATCATTGTGTAAAAAAATTATAAAGTTAATTAGCAAATAAAAAAGACGTCTTAATGTGTATAAAATTTTAATTTATTTTAAGAAAATAATTTTTTTCGGAATTAAAATGAAGTAATAAAAAAACAAAAAAAATGATTTAATTGAGTTGGTCAACCAGCCGCTTTCGTCGGCTAAGCATAGACAACGCAGATATAATGTCGTTTAACAAGCTTCTTTGGTCGACTGTGAGCTTTAAATTGGAAGTTTCATCGGCAATTGAGGAATCCGTGATTTCCGACTCAGTTTCTATCAAAAAAATTAATTTAGGAATGATTAATTAAAAAATGAATAAATAATTACTAGCTAAGGTGAAAATGGTAAATAATGCTACAATGGTGAACAAAATTTTGAAAATTTTTCTTTTTCCAAACATGGCTTTAATTTGATTTAGTTGTCATGTTTTGATTCATTTTATATCCGATCTTAGTTAAAAATAACTTGAGGACACTGATGTGAATTATTTGATCAAATCTTAAAATAATCTATGAACTAGTTTCCTTGAAAATTACATTCAGAACAATTGCTTGATCAAAGATTTTAAAATAAAATTTATATTTTTTTAATTATTTTTTTCTAAATAAACAAAGTTTAAAGTGATTTTTATTTTTAATCAAACTAAAAATTAAAACAAAACATTTGTGTCGAAAAAAATGCAAAATTAATAGAAAATTTAAAAGAATCTTTGTATTAAAAATTAAGCGCGATTTCTTTATGCATTTCATCACAGATTTGGTTAAAAGGTTCAGTTTGATGAGCTTACAAAATTGATTTCAGTATTTATTTAATAAATTTTGAAAAAAAAAAGAGTTTTAGATAAATATTTAAAAAAGATCCCTAAATTTAGATAGTGAAAAATAAGTAAATCTAATTTTTAAAAAATGACAGAAAGAGAAAGTAAAATTATAAAGATACAAAAAATAAGAATTTTTCTTTACATTCTTTTGTCAAGCATTTGATGACGCGACCGAAGAGCGACTTATCAATGAAGAATACAAAATATGGAAAAAAAATACACCATTTTTATATGATTTGGTCATGACCCATGCTTTGGAATGGCCAAGTTTAACAGCTCAATGGTTGCCTGAAGTAACAAAACCAGAAGGCAAAGACTACACCATTCATCGTCTCATTCTTGGCACACATACATCAGATGAGCAAAATCACTTGGTAATTGCCAGTGTTCAGCTTCCAAATGACGAAGCTCAATTTGATTCTTCGTACTATGATACAGAGAAGGCTGAATTTGGTGGATTTGGTTCAGTATCTGGTAAAATAGACATTGAAATAAGAATAAATCATGAAGGAGAAGTGAACAGGGCTAGATACATGCCTCAAAATCAATGCATTATAGCAACCAAAACCCCGACAAGTGATGTTTTAATTTTTGATTACACAAAGCATCCCTCTAAGCCCGATCCGAATGGAGAATGCAATCCAGATCTCCGATTGAAAGGTCATTCAAAAGAAGGCTATGGTCTGTCATGGAATCAAAATGTAAATGGACATTTATTGAGCGCCAGTGATGACCACACAATATGTTTATGGAATGTAAATGGCAATGCCACCAACCGGTGCCTTGATGCATTGACTATATTCACTGGACATTCGGCAGTTGTCGAAGATGTGGCCTGGCATTTGCTTCATGATTCAATATTTGGATCAGTTGGTGATGACAAAAAATTATTGCTTTGGGACACACGTTCAGCCAATGCCACTAAACCAACCCAGATTATAGATGCTCACTCGGCTGAAGTCAATTGTCTTTCATTTAATCCTTATTCGGAATACATTTTGGCCACTGGTTCAGCAGACAAAACAGTGGCTCTTTGGGATCTGAGAAACACCAAAATGAAACTTCACTCATTTGAATCACATAAAGATGAAATCTTCCAAGTTCAATGGTCACCTCATAACGAGACCATTCTGGCATCCAGTGGCACTGACCGAAGACTGAACATTTGGGATTTGAGCAAAATTGGTGAAGAGCAATCTCCCGAAGATGTTGAAGATGGACCTCCTGAATTGTTGTTCATTCATGGTGGACATACTGCCAAAATATCTGATTTTTCATGGAATCCAAATGAGCCATGGGTCATTTGTTCAGTGAGTGAGGACAATATAATGCAAGTTTGGCAGATGGCAGAGAATATTTATAATGAGGAAGAAGAGGAAGAAAATGGAAATGAAATGGAAGGTAACTAGTATCGTCAGTGGAATATTAAATGTACTGTAAATTGTAAATTTTTTGATTTTTCTTTAATTAAAAGAACAATTTTTCAATTCTAATTAAATACAATGTCTTATTAAAATCTAATTGTTTTTAAATTTATTTGAATAATAATAAAATTAAAGGCACCGCTGATGCAAAGAATACTGACTAAATTTGTAATCTTTATAATTAAAAATTTGTGATTCTCTAAAAATTTTAAATTTCTTTTAAATAAAATCTTATTCTTAAATTGAAACAATTGATTTTTTTTAGAATAAACATTACTGCTGAATTTGCATTTTATTTTAGCGTATTAATTTGATTTGAAAAAATTTCGAAGTTTCAGAAAATAAATTTTGATAAATTTGAAAAACAAACTTTTCCGATTTTTAATTAATTTTTCTCAACACCTAAATAAAATTATTCTTTTAAATTTCAAAAAAAAACATTCTGAACAAAATTTTGCTTTAAAAATTTTGGTTAATTTTATGAAAAAAAAAAATTATTTTGATTTAATAATTATTTTAGAAAGTTAAATAAATATAATTTTCTCTCAAATTGAGGATTTTTTAAAAATTATTTAGTTGATACAATATACAAATAAAGATAGCTTCAATTTATTTTTCAATTAAAAAAATTATGGCGTGAGTTTATTTATACTAACAAATAGAACTAAATTTCAATTTAACCCACATTTTTACCATATTTGGAAATTTAACACAAATTCTTGTCGAAGTGATACCATTAATTTGGAAATTTGTTGTCATTTACAAAAAAAAATATTTTTAACTCTTTAGTTTTTGTTCAATTGTCTTTGAAAATTTCATTTTTTTGTGAAAAATATTTTTCGTTAACTGTAGATCAAAATATCAATTATTCTGCCTGATACTTCAGTTTAGAATGAAGTTCGAAACAATGAATTTTTAAAATAAAATTGAGTTTTAAGTCAGAAAACCAAAGTTTGAGATTTAAACTTATATTTTATTTCATTTCAAATTTTATTGTCATTAAATTAATTTATTAAAATAATAATATACCCAGGTTGTGGTGAGATTGGAGTATTGTACGGATGACAAATTAGAAAAAGAGGCTCCTACTAGCCTGGCTCGGATATTAAAATCCGGATCAGAATTTTCTTTGAAAATTTTTCTTTTCCGGTATAACATACACCCTTCTGTATACTTTTCGACTCTATAAAAACTAGCATTACCAACCTTTATATCAACAGAAAAGGTAAAATACTTTTCATCATCTAAGATAAGTGGTGTGCGGTGTGATTTTCAACTTTTTAGCTTTCTTTGGTATATTTGGGTGTCCTTTCATGTCTGCAATATTTTACATTTTTGGCATCTGTCGTCCACTTTATGTTTGATAATTTTTGATTGTGAAATCACTTTTCGGAGTCTCTTTCAAAAACCTCTCTTTCAGCCACAGAAAATCTAATTTTTAATTTTACAAATAATAAAGATATTAAATTTTTGTAATAAGTTTATTTTATCATTTAGTATTTTCTGCTTTGATAGGAAAAAGGAGTCTAAAATTTAAGAATTTAACTTTGATGGTTCTGAACTTTGATCAAGTGATCAAAAATATGTAAAAAAATCACAACTGGGTGCAAAAAATATCATGGAAAAAATTTTGATTTAAGTAACAAAAAAACGATGATTAATCGATGAAAAAATTTTTTTATTACATCGTAATTTATTTAATTTTTAAAATAATTTAAGCAAAAATTTAAAAAACAAGGGTTTTTTACAAATTTTTTATCAATCAATTAAATTTTTTACTATTACACTTAAAATTTATCTACAATTTTGATTTAAGACGAACATCATATTTTTCTCAATTAAAAGACTCTAATTTTTGATTCTCTAAGTTATTTCATAATAGCTAAATAGTCTTAGAACTAGACTAAATGAAGCTTGAATGAATTTTGTATTTAATGCAAATTGAAATTATAAGTGATTAAGATTTTATTTTTCAAATATAATCAATTGAGAGAAACATAAAATTAAATTGCCTTAGTTTTGGTATCGGGAACAAATTAATTATAAGTTTGAAGATCTGTTTAAATTTAAAAAAAATAAATATAAATAAATATTTTTATTTTTATAAAAATTTCTAAATTAATTTGACTAAGTTATGATTTTGCTTTTGTTGATATTAAATTATCAAAGCTCGTTTATTCGTAGAATACGGTTCGATTCAGGTTTAAAATAATTATCTTCAATTCGAAAAACTTTTTCCTTATTTTTCTCTAGGAATGGACTCGATGGTATCCGATTTTCAGAAATTAAATTTCCACCATTGAGAAACCAATCTGAGCATTGAAATTCATTCATCATGCTATATGTATAGATAACTTTGCAGCATTCTAGATCATAAGTATTGACTAGCTGAATTCGATGATTAAGTGATCTTGGAAAATTGACATAAGTAAAATGGACATTAGCTTGTTTACCACTTGCTAGTGTTAATGATTTTACAGCTAAAACTGCTTGCGGAGAAATTGTTCGCTTTTTATTTTAATAATTTTTTTTTTTATAAAAAATTTATTTAATATAAAAGATATTTACAAGTTTTTTAAATTCCTCATTTAAAAACATATTCAAAAAGATTTCAGTTGGAGCATAGTTGCTTTCAGTGAACATGTAAATATCTGGTAATGACGAAGGTAAATTACAATTTTTTACATTATTTTACAGTAGAAACGAGTCTTATAACGAAAAATAGCTGATTTTAAAAATTTTTGTTTTTATTTTGTTATTATTAAGTAAATATAATGAAAACTAGTCAAATTATTTATTTTTTCGATGAAAATGTTTTCAGACAAAACTACTCATGCAATATTAACATGTAAATTAATTCAAATTTTTAAAATCAGATATTTTTCTAAAAATAACTATTTTTTTTACAATTTTTAAGATTATTTTACAGTAAAAACAAGTTTTTTTACATTGTTTGTTTTTAAAATTAAATTTCCAAATAACAAATAATTCACGAAATTTTAGTAAAAATCGATTTTTTCTGGCACTTGTCGATTCAAGTATTTTTACAAATTATAGCGTAAATTTGCGAAATTATACGTAAAATTCCTAATTGCTACCAGAATTGCGCCAAAAATTGAAACGCTTCTAAAAGTTACGCACTTTTGTGTAAAAAAAGGCGCATTTTTACATATAATTACCAATAGTCAGATCATAGCACCACTTTATATTATTATGTGCATAATTTATGTGCAAAGAGATCACAACAGCAACACTGTTGATTAAGCTGTTAAACACACGAAATCCAAGTTTTAGAAGTCAGTTTTAATAAGTATGATTACATTAATTATAAAAATTTTAATTATCTTCTAACAGCTTTTGGTTTGAAAATTACTTTTTTTAAAAGATCCTGAACAATCTAAAACAAGCTTTTATATACAATACTTATATTTACGTGAATTCACACTTTTTTACAGAATAAAATGGTAAAAAAATGAGGCAAAAAAGTAAAATTTTAGGAAAATATTGCGTCACCACACACACGAGTATGACCAACACACATTCAAATCCTGATGAGCACACAACTTGTAAAACACATTTTTGATTTGACACACTTTCAGTATTTTGTCTCGAGAAAAAAATTTTTTAATTTTTATCTAAATTTTTTTTTAAAACTTAATAACACACAATCAAATGTTTGTTTTTCAGGCTGTGTGCTCGTGAAGATTTGAATGTGTGTTGGTGGTTAGGTACACCCCATTTTTAGTAACTCAGTAAAATTTTTTTAGTTTTTTAAATTGTCTAAGGTAAATGCAGTTGTTTGCTTAAAATCATTATCTTGGTAAGCTTAAAAACACTTTTGTTTTTTAAGCATTTTTAACTATTTTATCCTGTAAAAAAAAGTGAATTTACGTAAATTAACGTATTTTTTTTTTAGAAAAATGCTTAAAAATAATAAAATCTACAAAATTCAAAGAAAAGCGCTAAAAAGAGATATTTTTTGTTGAATTTCTTACCGATGGAAAAAAGTGATCTTTGAATTGTTAAGTGTAAATTGCTTAATGTAACTAGTACAAAGATCAGTGTTAAGATCTGTTTAATTCAGAGGCGACTTAATCCAATACTACATAATACACCACAAAATCAACATAGTCAACTGGATTAAGCCAAGGTTCCCATTCCCATCAACCACTACTACCGCAATGTCCGCGGACAGCAACATCGTCAAATTAGAGAACCACACCACGCATATGTTCAACGTGACAATTTCCTCTGCAACCGAGTTAACAACACACTAGACAAATACACCAAATCCAATCATACTTTCCTCACCTAAGCAGCAACCCCCAACCAACGCACACTTAGACTCTACCATAGCGAGGCCTCAATAGGGGCCTTGCTTCGTTACACCCAAGGGGGTTTAACTGTAGAAACTATTATTATTATTATAATATTCAAAATTTATTCAATTTTAAGTTTAAAATTTTCTCAAAACATAGAGTCCGATTTCTTAACAATTTTTATATAAATTAAAGTTCTTCTGAATACAGTCAATCCTCTATATAACGAGCAAGTTGGGTGGAAATTTCGTTGCTCGTTATATCGAAATTGCATTGAAAAAGATGGGCAAAAAAATTTTTTTTTTCAAAATGTTTATTGGTAAAAAAATAAATAAAAAAGGAAAAAAAATACAAAATTATTGTTTTTTTACAAAATCTTTAATAGATGTTTGTTTGGTATTACATTTTTCAATCACAACATTTTCAATATTAAACAAAAAATCAACTATTTTTGAGAAATCTTGGTTTTTATTCAAAAAAAAATCTTTTAAATCATTAATTTTATCGATAGCTTCTTTTGAGCTTATAACAGGTTTTTTAGGTTTTTCGATTTCTTCGACATCAGAATCACTGTCACCATTTTGTGCTGTATTGTTAACTGAACTGATGATCTCAACATCTGATAATAAGCCGCGTGCAGGAAAATTTGAGTCGATTGAAACATAAGCATATTTGTCAAAGTTTTTTTTGATTTTTTTTGATTAAGATTGGACATTTTTTATAAACAATTAGATAGGAAATGTTTTCTGGTGATTTATAGTTATTCATGAAGATAAGTTAATTGTTTTATTTTTATTTTTTTTTTATATAAAAAGTGTGAAAAAATTTCTTTTGTTCAAGCTCGTTATAGGAAGTTTTTATTCTTAAGAAAATGATTAAGCGGTATTTCATTATAAGCTCGTTATATCAAGTTTTCGTTATATCGAAACTCGTTATATCGAATTAATTTTTATATCTTTTTCTATAGCTCATAATCAGTTCTAGCCAAGTTGCTCGTTATAAAGGGTTTCTCGTTATATAGGGTCTCGTTATACGGAGGATTGACTGTAATTGAATTTTTGCAGTTAATTAAAAATTTAATTTAAAAAAGCAAAATAAGCATTAAAAGAATTAACTCCAAACGCTTTAAATAATTTTTTTTACAAAAAAAAACATAAAAAATATTTTAAAAGAAAATAATTTTCTTTCCATAGTTTTTATATTTTTATATTT
Source organism: Brachionus paranguensis (assembly GCA_016802215.1). NCBI lineage: Eukaryota > Metazoa > Rotifera > Eurotatoria > Ploima > Brachionidae > Brachionus > Brachionus paranguensis. The sequence continues at coordinate 1,250,224 of JAESIX010000015.1, read as the reverse complement.
AAAGTTTTTTTTACTTATTGTCATATCCATGAAATATCTACTTTAATTTTAAACTAATATTTTAAAAACAAAGTAAACTTATACTTTTTTAATTTTTGAAAGTTAATTGTGAAAATCTAATTTAAATAAATCAACTTTTTTGAACATAAATGAATGAATCAGCCGACAAATGAAAAGTATATTTTCACTGTTAAGTAAAACAAAAAAATATTTCTTTTATTTATCCTTGTGTCACCCAGTTATTGCCGTGACATTATTATGTTTATTATTATTATTTGTACTCATGCTGTCTGGTCTATTTTCGACTGCTAGTTTCTCTAAAATTAAAGAGTATATTACAAGAAAGAAGAAGCTACTAAATTAATAAATAAATTTAATATGAATTTTTTTACATATAATTTTGACACGATTGAAATTAATATATAGCTATAATTAATATACAAATGAAAAAAATGTAGAAAAATAAGTGTGCTTTCTAAATTTTTTAAAATTCTACTTTCAATCGAACCTTTTTTTCAAAGTAAATTGTCATTAGATTTCTGCTTATAAATACCATTTGAAATTTATCCTTTCTTGATTCAGATTTTAAATAAGTTTATCTTATTGAGAAAAAAATGACTGAAAGAGAAGGTAAAATTTTATCAAGATACAAAAAAGAATCTTTTTTTTACATTTTTTTGTCAAGCATTTGATGACGCGACCGAAGAGCGACTTATCAATGAAGAATACAAAATATGGAAAAAAAATACACCATTTTTATATGATTTGGTCATGACCCATGCTTTGGAATGGCCAAGTTTAACAGCTCAATGGTTGCCTGAAGTAACAAAACCAGAAGGCAAAGACTACACCATTCATCGTCTCATTCTTGGCACACATACATCAGATGAGCAAAATCATTTGGTAATTGCCAGTGTTCAGCTTCCAAATGACGAAGCTCAATTTGATTCTTCGTACTATGACACAGAGAAGGCTGAATTTGGTGGATTTGGTTCAGTATCTGGTAAAATAGACATTGAAATAAGAATAAATCATGAAGGAGAAGTGAACAGAGCTAGATACATGCCTCAAAATCAATGCATTATAGCAACCAAAACCCCGACAAGTGATGTTTTAATTTTTGATTACACAAAGCATCCCTCTAAGCCTGATGCAAGCGGTGAGTGTAATCCAGATCTCCGATTGAAAGGTCATTCAAAAGAAGGCTATGGCCTGTCATGGAATCAAAATGTAAATGGACATTTATTGAGCGCCAGTGATGACCACACAATATGTTTATGGAATGTAAATGGCAATGCCACCAACCGGTGCCTTGATGCATTGACTATATTCACTGGACATTCGGCAGTTGTCGAAGATGTGGCCTGGCATTTGCTTAATGATTCAATATTTGGATCAGTTGGTGATGACAAAAAATTATTGCTTTGGGACACACGTTCAGCCAATGCCACTAAACCAACCCAGATTATAGATGCTCACTCGGCTGAAGTCAATTGTCTTTCATTTAATCCCTATTCAGAATACATTTTGGCCACTGGTTCAGCAGACAAAACAGTGGCTCTTTGGGATCTGAGAAACACCAAAATGAAACTTCACTCATTTGAATCGCATAAAGATGAAATCTTCCAAGTTCAATGGTCACCTCATAACGAGACCATTCTGGCATCCAGTGGCACTGACCGAAGACTGAACATTTGGGATTTGAGCAAAATTGGTGAAGAACAATCTCCGGAAGATGTTGAAGATGGACCTCCTGAATTGTTGTTCATTCATGGTGGACATACTGCCAAAATATCTGATTTTTCATGGAATCCAAATGAGCCATGGGTCATTTGTTCAGTGAGTGAGGACAATATAATGCAAGTTTGGCAGATGGCAGAGAATATTTATAATGAGGAAGAAGAGGAAGAAAATGGAAATGAAATGGAAGGTAACTAGTATCGTCAATGGAATATTAAATGTACTGTAAATTGTAAATTTTTTGATTTTTCTTTAAACTAGATCATAGTAGTGGAATATAATTTCAAAACTCAAGTTCATTTTATTAAACTATCTGTTGTTTTTTTTTCTATATTTTTATTAGAAATAAATCTTTAATTTGGTATTTAATTTTTAATTCAAACAAACGGTAGTTAATTACCGTATTTATTTTTTTTTAAATATATTTTAACTAAATAAAACTTATTAAAATAAAAAGGCTAAAATGGGTCGTTTTGACGTAACTATGATAAAATATTTAACACCGGAAGATTTTCGTGTTCTTACAGCTGTATGTCAAATGAAAGAGAAAATTTAAATTCTTTATTTTATATGAACAATTTTTTTTAAATAGATTGAAATGGGTATGAAAAATCACGAAGTGGTTCCTTTGCAACTGGTTGCCTCAATTGCATCCCTAAGAAATGGAGGATGCCACAAAATAATCAAAGAACTTATCAGACACAAACTTGTCTGCTTTGAGCATTCTAAAGGTACTGTAAAAAAAATAAATTCTATTTGACTTTTAAAATGTGTTTCTAGTGCAGGGATATCGTTTAACTTGTCTTGGCTACGACTTTTTAGCCCTTAAAGCCCTAACCTCTAGACATATTGTTAAATCGGTTGGCAATCAAATTGGTGTCGGCAAAGAATCCGACATTTATATTGCTGCTAATGACAATGATGAACAAGTGGTTTTAAAATTTCATCGTCTTGGTCGAACTTCATTTCGTCAAATTAAAAGCAAAAGAGATTATTTGAAAAATAGAAAAACAGGCAGTTGGCTCTATTTATCGCGTCTATCAGCCATGAAAGAGTTTGCTTTTATGAAAGTAATTTTCTATAAATAACAACCTTTTTTACTCATTAGTTATCATTTTTCAGGAGAATAATATTTTTTAATAATGTATGAAATTCTTTATTTAGCTTTAAGGTTAAAATTTAAAAATATTATTTAAATGCATAGCTTCAAAAGCATTTAGAAAATATCACAAGTTTTTTATTAAAAATCAATCGAATTTATAAGAAAAATTGTTCTTAAATGCTTGCGGCCAAAAAAATGAGGGTTTTGGTAAGAAAAATGTAAAATTGGCTTCTTTTCCAGAATATTTAATTAATTGTATTATGAAAAATTGAAAAAAAATTCAACATTCCTTACGTTATTTTTCGTAAAATTACATATCCTTACCAACTAATATTCACGTAAGATTACGCAAGCGTACTAAAAATAATGTTAAATTACGTAATTACGTAATTTAGCCCATTCTGGACCTTTTATAAAAGCACTGTAGCTTTTTTAAAGAAAAGGACAAATCAATTTTTAAAAAAGTAAAAGCATCAAAATTATATGGGATTTAAAAAATTTAGCATGATATTTTTTATTTAAGTCTTTAATAAAAAGCCATAAAAGTATAAGTGTCTCTAAACAAAAATTATCAAGTTTCTCTCTAAATTGTTCTTTTGATTTTGCTAAAATTCTTTTAAGGAAATCATTTTTCTTTGAGACTGGAATAATTTTGCCAAGCTTTGAAATAAAATTTTCTATTTTTTTTTCCCAATTAGTAATTTAGCTTTCTATATATCAAATTTTTCAGACTAGACTATTAGAATCATTAATATATTTGGACACTTATGGTTATTTAAAAATCAAAATTAACCAACAATGTGTTTTCTAAATTTTTCACAATAAACTTTTGCAAATTTTTTATAAAAATTTATGATACGATTTTATTGACTTTTAGGGACAAAATGCTTTCAGTATTAAATTAAACAAGTGGTCTACTAGATGGTTGAATAAAATAGAAAATTTCATTCAAATGCATGGCAAAATCATCCCGAAACTCTAAAAAAAAAGATTTTAATAAAAAAAAATCCACTTTTTTCGGGAGGTAATCAGTCTCAATTATCAACCACTCTTTACGAAATAATATTCTTTCAGTGAGTTGTTAATCTGTACATTTTGAGCATTTTTCAGAACTAATTTATCTTTTTTCAAGCAATAAAAAAAAACAAGAAATTAATAGAAAATTTCGACTTGTCCAATAATTAAAATAAAATTTTTTGAAAAAATTTTTCTTATCAAATCTCACAGGTTACTTGATAAATTCATTGGAAATGCGGCTCATCAATTAATTTTACCTGAAAAAAATTAGTTAATAAAAAAACTAACAAATTGTAAATTTAAATATTTAAAATTATCTGATTTTCTCGCGGATTTCCGGAAATTTTAGATTTACATTTTTACAAAATAAATAAAAAAAAATTTTATTAAGGCATTGTATGACAATGGATTTCCGGTTCCCAAACCGCATGATTTCAACAGACACACAGTGGCTATGCAACTGGTCCAAGGTTATCCATTGTGCCAAATTCACGAAATTGAGGATGTCCAACAAGTCTATGATGACATAATGAATTTAATTGTTCATTTGGCCAACTATGGTCTCATACACAGCGATTTCAATGAGTTTAATTTGATGCTTAATGATAAAGATGCAGTAACATTGATAGACTTTCCGCAAATGGTCAGCACGTCTCATGCAAATGCCGAATTCTATTTCGACAGAGATGTCCAATGTATCCGTGACTTTTTTAAGCGACGATTCAATTTCGAGAGTGAATCGCTTCCAAAATTTAGTGATGTCAAAAAAGTCTACTCGCTGGACATAGAAGTGAATGCCAGTGGTTTTAGCAAGGAAATTCAGGAATTTGATAAAGTTTTAGATGAAATGAATGACCAAAAAGAAGAGGAACAAGAAGAGGAAGATGAATCTGGAGCGGAAGCCTTGGAAGCAGACAATCAATATGATAAAGATAATGAAAACTTTGAGTATAAAAAAGAGCTAGAAAAATTTGAAGCTGAGGATAAGAAAAAAGAAATCAGAGAGTTTGAAAATGAAAAATGTAAAGAAGTTTTAAACGAAGAAGAAATTTCAGAACTAAATGATAAATTTGATGAGAATTTTAGTTTGGAAAATAAAATGTACAGACCGTATAGAGATAACGAGACGAAAGAAGATGACGATTCTGATGAATCGGACAATTATTCATGCACTACAACCACAAGCACTATAATAGATCCCAAAATGGTAAGAAGCAGGGTCAGAAAGAGTCTGCTACAAAAAATAAAGACAGAAAAAAGACGAATTCGTAACAAGGGCGAAGCGTCCATTGTTACTCAACGAAATCGTGAAGTCAATGATACTATAAAATCAAGCATGATTTTTTTGTAAAATTAATTAATAAAATATTTTAAAAAATTTTTTTTTTTTTTCTTTTGAAAATTATTTTATCAAAGATACTTTTAATTTAAAAAATGGTAAAATATTGCCATGTTCACCAGCATTTCTCAAAAATCCACAATTCCAATCAAACATCATGATATTTTTTTAATTTATTTTTATAATAACAAAAATAAATTTACCTATAAAAATTCTATGTAAATACAAAAGTGTTTATAAAAGTTTATTTAATCGAAAAAATCTACTAAATAAGTTATGTCTTTTATTAACTCCCCAAAAAAAGGATTCGCTTGGAAAGAATATAAAGAGAAAAATAATTTTAATTTGTTTGAAAAATTTTATAAAATTGTGATAATTTTATTTTTAATTTTTATCGGCTGTCAGTAAATAAAATAAAAATTCAAATAAAATTATCACAATTTTATAAAATTTTTCAAACAAATTAAAATTATTTTTCTCTTTATATTCTTTCCAAACGAATCCTAAATAATTAAACTACAGTGGTTCTTGCAAAAGTGAAACGTTCCGTTCCCAAAAGAGGAACGGAATGGAGACGCATTCTTAAAAAAAGCATTCCTATTCCATTCCTTCCATCCATAACGATCCATTCCAACCATTCTATTCCCTTCATTAAGTCAATTCAAAACAAACGTTCCGTTTATGCGAACCATTCAATTCCGTACCATCTTTTCCATCCGTTTCATTTAATCCATTCCCTTCCATTCCAATATATCCATTCTGTCAATTTAATCAATACTTGGTTTGAACGGAACGAGTGGAATGGAATGATTGGAAAGGAACTGTTGGCATGGTAATGGAATGGAATGGGAATGCTTTTTAAAGAATGCGTCTCTATTCCGTTCCTCTTTTGGGAACGGAACGCTTCACTTTTGCAAGAACTACTGTAATGAAAAGATAACAATTTTAATAACTTTATTTTTTTTGTCAAATAAATTCCAACTATACATCAGATAAGTTTATTTTTCATTTAGGAAATAACTTGAAATTTTTTGCAAAAATCATGTGTAAAAATAAGATTAATAATATTAAAAAAATACAAGTAATTCAAATCGAATAGACTGTTTTCTTAGAGCAGGACTGAGAAATTTTGTTCTATTGTTGCAAGACTGGTGAAAGAATACTGAATAAGATTTTGACTATGGATTTATTGAAAATCCGACTCTGTAATTATTACTTAATTAATTCTTCCTGAACATTTAGTACTTGTCACTCATTATTTCATTCTATTCATTTTTACCTTCTGTTTAATTTTATTTTAAGTCTTTTTATTATTAAAACTTTCATTTCTCATTTCATTAATGAAGAAAAGAGAGATTTTTGTTTTCCAAATGGTTGAATCTTACTAAAACACTGGCCCTCGAATTTGGAATTATTTGTTCATTTTGAAAATTAAATTAGTTTTTTTCCAAAATTTAAAATTTTTTTTTAAATAAATTTTTTTGAATTTTTAAAAATCTTACCCCCTAATGATCCTCAACTTTATACGACTGAATCCCAACTAAACACCATTATTCTTGTAGATTATTTCAAGAGCCTTCCAAAAATGTATCTAGTTTTTACTAAAATTAATATCGAAATTAAGAAAACTAACACCATATTCAAAAAGCTGAAAAATTCTGAATCGAATGGTTTGTCGTAAATTCAAATATTCAATTATTTTAAAGAACTTTGTTTTAATAATTTAATTAAAATTTTTATGGTAAATAGCAAGTTTTATTTTGTTAAACTTAAAAACAACTAATTAAAGTAATGAAAATTCACTGTAAATTTTTATTTGTGATAAATGGTGATTTTACAGAAATATAGAATAAAAAAATAATAAATCACCATCAAAATAATCTATCTGAATGCAATATATTAACTTTTTAGATGAATCGATAAATAGTTTTCACACTTTTGTCACTAAGTTTTGTTCTTAGACAAACTAAGGGACATTTTTAAAAGTGTGCTTTATTTTGAAGAAAATCAGAAGATTTTTTTTTTCTGAAAGATAATTATTTAAATTATCAAATGTTTTAGCTATTTAATTTTCTAAATAACGCAATCATTTTAATAAAACATGAAATGATGTAATTTTTTTTAAATCCTTTTTTAATATTGTTAAATAAGGAAACATTTTAAATCAATAACTCTGAACTGATTCTACAAAAAGAGCTAAATTGATAAAATTATTAAATTTTATGTAATTGTTGAATAATCTTACATAACCTTAAATTTGGTCGGTGAGGATTTTTAGGATTACGTAAATTAAAGTTATACAAAGCTTTAAGCTAAAAAAGTTTGTATTTTGGTGAACTAAGAAAGAAAATTATATTAATATTTAAAAAATAATTTTTAAGACAAACTTCAATAATAAAAGAATGAGAAATTATTACATAATAAAAATAAGTCTTCATCTAAATCACAATCTTTAGAAATTTAATTCTTTATTTTTTTTTATTAAAAAATTAGTGTAAGAAATATTAAATTAAATTTTTTTTGTCATTTAGTCAATCAATAAAAGATCGAAAATCAACTGATTAATTTTTTAAAAGAAACAAAAAATCTTATAGTACTAAACTGCCCTATTTAATTAAAGAAAATGTTAAAATGTAAATATTTTTCCAAAAACTGTTTCTCAAAAAGGTTCCATTTAAGAAAACATTTAAGACTTTTAAAATATTGTAAAATTCTTTTGATTTTAAAATCATGAACGATGAATTTTGGACCATTTTAAAAAAAATTTTTATTGATACTTATTATAAATTCAAGATTATGAAGATTTTACAATTTAAAATTTCACTATAATTCCTTACTATTAAAAATTATATTATTAAAAATTTTTAATTTTGTTTAAAAGCAGTTTAACTCTATTTTTAAATTAAAATTTGTTTTTTTTGTCTAAATGATTTTAAATTTCAAAAATATAAAAATTGTCAATTTATAAAAATGTTTTCTAATAAATTTTTATTTTGTTTTATTCAACTGTAAGAAATAACCAGAAAAAAAAATAAAAAAATATTTGATTTTCTTATTATATACAAGAATAAGAATACATTTTGTCTCACCATAAAGCTTTTTAATATAAAAAAAAACAACTTAAAAAAATAAATAGTTTCATAGAAAAAAAAACACTTTTCTTTAAAATAAAATTTTCTTTTTCCAAAGACTTAAAAATTAATTTTTTCTCAAATTTTTGCTTAAAACTATACGATTCAATCTAAAGCTATTACTGTTCAAAAAACTTGAATTACTCAGATAAGGGTTGGTAATGTGAGCAGAGCTGTACGTATTTCCATTGTTGTTCAACTCCCTGATGGTCGTGCGGACAAAACTGCTGCTGCGAGCATTTTTCTTGATCATATTTGGATCAATGATGTCATACGTGGAAGCATTTTGCACCTTTGGACCAGCTCTGAGCGGACAATTACTATTGTTGTTGACATTTTGAGCATTTTGACCAGTTTTGGCTGACCCACTTGACTTGCTGTATTTACCAAGTCGCTCAATCCAATCGAATTGCCAGTCATTTGGCGTCCATCCGTTCGATTTCATCAAATTTTCGAACAACCTAATCAGCTTTTTGTAGTCAGGACTTTCTGTGAACTCCAAAGCCCTCACGCATCTCATGTAGTCGGCAAATTCTTTGGGAAAACCATCGCACAATTGCTCCACAGTTGTTTGCTGCTTGGTTTCGCCAATTTTTTTGTATCGTTCTTTGAGTGTATCGGCCTTGAGGCCCTGCCATGGCAAGCTGCCGCGCAAAAAATACATAATCATGTGTCCGATGGCCTCCAGGTCGTCTCTCCTGCTCTGTTCGCGACCCAAATGGGTGTTTATGCTCATGTACCTGGCCGTGCCAGTCAGACTCTTGTGCTCCGAATAAGCTATGTGCTTACCGGTCTCCGCATTTATGTACTCCTTGGCAAGACCAAAGTCTATGATGTGTATTGTCTGATGTTTGTTGAGGGACTGTCTTCCGATTAAAAAATTTTCCGGCTTTATATCCCGGTAAATTATGCTCTTGGAATGCACATACTCGATTCTCTGAATCAGCTGAATTGCTATCATGCAAACTGTTCTAAGACTAAATTGTCTCTTGCACAAATTGAACAAGTCCTCGAGACTGGCACCCAGAAGTTCCATGACCAAAGTGTTGTACTTGCCACTTTGACCATAAAAATACACATTGGGCAGGCCGTCATTGGGACACAGCCGTTTGTAGAATTTGTTCTCATTATTCAGCAACGGAGTTCTGGTATTGGATTTTTCGAATTTAATGGCCACATTTTCGTTGGTGAGCAAATTTTTGCCAAGTCTAAGCTCACCAAAATTGCCACTGCCAATCTTGCGTCCAACTTTGAAGTTTTGTCCCACAATTAAATGACTGGTGGCGCTGGATTGCGAGTTCTGTTCACTCGGTGACACCGGGGTCAATTTTGAGTTGAGCTTTTGGGGAAAACGAGCCCGTATCGAGGCCACTGCGGTCTTGAATAGTGGGGTGGTGGAAGTGGCCGTGTTGGAAGCAAACAAGTGTTGTGCGGATGAAAAAAATTTACTCTTAGTCAGCGAATGATCGTGTGCCATTTTTTCATTAGCCACAATGTTTGGCTTCCCAATCATTTTTTTATTATCTTGAAAAATTTAATTTTAAATTTTAATTTAATTTAACAAAAAAAAAATTTAAGAAATTAAGAAGCTAAAAAGTGTTGTCAACAATAAATTTATACATAAATTTTTTTTTTTTCTAAATTCAAGCTCCAAGTGATAACTCTATTATTAAACTAGAATTTTATTTAAATCAAAAGTAAACTTTAAAAAAATTTCAATTTTAAATTATCAGATTCCTTTTTTTCTATTTAAAAAAAAATTACCTTAAATATTCACCGAATATCAATAAACGAATGGTAAAATTAGCATTTTAGAAAATTTCACCTAAATCCTTGTCGGTTTTCTACTAAAATAACAAAACCAAATTTTTTTATTAAGTTTTTTTCTCTCTCTCTTATTTTGAAGACCGAATCAATTGTGAATGTTAATTCCGATAATTTTTTTTCCGAATCAATTTCAGCATTGGCAAATAGACTTGTTTGCAAAAACTTAATTAAAGTGGTGATGACTGGCAAGTGCGCTTGATTTCCAAGAGGCTCTCCACTCTTCAAGAAGTTTTAAGAAAACATATTTTTAACAAAAGCATAATTGAAATATTTAACCAATTTTAATGTGTCCCCAAACTAGCTCTCGTGAAAAAATTAATTTCATTAAATTCAACAAAGGGGCCTATTTCGCACCAAATTAAAGTCCAAATCTTTGGCCCTAGTCTTGAGAGCCGAAAAATTTTGTGACTTTTGAGATTGAGCCCATGTTTTCACCATAGTTACCCAAGAAAATCTAAACCATCAAAATTTACTTTTAATATTGGCCACTACTAAAAAACAACAATACAAAAAAATAAAAAACAAAATTTGAGCCTACTAATACAAGCTATTTATTCAAATTTTAATTGGATTTTTTAGCTCTAACACCATCTAAACACAACTCTTATCCAAGTTTTAATTTCTAAAATGACCTTTAATTCATCATGATATTTTAAGAGTTTTTTTTTTTTTTTGGAAAATTAAACCTTTATTTTAAAATTTTAATTAACCTATGGACAGTTTGTCTTAAATGGCGACCAAATGCCATTTGAATCTAGTTTAAGCCTGGCTTAAAAGTGACATGAAATAAACATGTCAAAAAATTTGAATTAATTTTTTTGATAGAAAAAATAAATTTTTGAATTATTTTTATTGCTTAAATTTAAATAAAATTTTTTAGTCGAAATTACTTTTACTTTTAGCTCACTCACTTCAGAATTGTCAAAATTTTTGAAATTTTCAAGGAAATATTTGAGTTTGGCTCAAATCTGGATTATATTAAAATAGGACTTTTTGAAGCACTTAATTCACAAATTTGTAAAGAGATAGCCACGATATATTTGCTTAGCTAAAAGCCAAAGCAATTAAAAATAGAGATACTAGGGTCATGCTCGTGCTTCATTGATCAAATCAAGAAGATTTTTTTAATTAGAAAAATATTTTTTTTCTAATTTTATTTGTTAAAATACCAACTCTTAAACTGATTTTTGCATGTTTTTAGATTTTGACTAATTAATGAACCAAGTGATTTGACTTAGGAAAAATTTTTGAAATTTTTTTGAATTATGAGTTTATTTAGAGGTAGATGGGTTTAATGGTTGGACTTTTCCCCTCAGATTAATTTAACCCAGCTTTTAGCAAAATTATTTCAATTGATTTTTTTTGTATAATAAAATTAAAAATATTCAAGAGAGCATTTTTTAATAAAAAATTGAAAGGATTTTTTTGAACTTAGCAGCTTTATTAGCCTACAAATAACAAAACAATTTTCTTATACAAACCTAAAGCTTTTGTTTCCTATTTTTTTTAGAGCTTGTTTATGTTTTTTGAATAAAACTTTTAAGAGTTTGGATTATTAGACAATTTAGAAATACTTCATATATAAACCCTTTATGAGGCTAATTAGATTTAAATAATCCTATTGAAAATTTTTAAATTTTATTTATTTCCAAATAAGTACGTCAATCAAATGGGTTTAAATTTTAATTGATTTTTTCTAGAGAAATTTTAATGAATAATTTAATAGAGTGAAAAAAATTAAGTCGACTTGTGATCAAGTGTGCAATGGTAAATCTAGTAACCTAGTGAGTTAGAAATTCTAATTTAGAGAGTAAAATTTTATTGTAGAAATAAAAATTATAGTAAACTAGGTAAAACCAGGAATTATCTGGTTAAAATTTTTTTAAAAGCAAATTTATTTGCTAGATTAGAGTTTTTAAGTTTTTTAGTTCTAAAGCTAATTAAATAATAAAAGTTCAGAATAAAAATCAACTGAACTTTTTAAAAGCTTTTTTCTTTTTTTTTTTATAAATTGACAATTATACAAATTCAAATTATTAACTTTTTTCCAAAAACAGTGACTAAAACCCGATTAAATAATTTTAAAAATTCATTTATTTTTTCAATACATTTTTTTGACAAGAAATTAAAAAATGTTTATTACAGATATAATATTATAATGATAATACGATCACAGTTCCTTGACAGTGGCATTTAGTCATATAGAGAAATTTGCTTTAAAAAATAAATCCTTTAAAAGACAATACCATTTTTGGGCCATGTTTTCATGTAAAGAGGACTCGTTTGGAAAAAATGCGTAATGAAAGCGCATTTACTAGCAGTAAAATGTTCCGCCGCTTATTACACTTATTTTCTGGTGTAATTTGAAGATAAGAATTACAAGAACAAAGGTAATTTTGACTTAACTTAAGTGAGAATCAAAATGAAACAAAAAATTTTTGAAATTGTTTATTTAAAAGTAAAATTTAGTATGGCTTGAAATTAAATAAAAATAAATGTCAAAATTGTAAAACTAAAAATTTTTAATCTAAAAGACAAAATTAACATGGCATGAATTTTGACAATTAATGTTAACTGATCATTTTTTCGAAATATGAAAGCCCTGGTAAATTTTTTCAGTATGATTTGATCATTTGAATTACTTCTATAAGCTAATGGCTGATAAGTGGCAGTATGTCTTTTTTCGTAATAATCTGAAAGTAGGGCTAGTAGACCGGTTCAATGAAACCGGTCTAAAAAACCGGTTCTAAATTGGTACCGGTTTTAAACTAGTTTGAATAGGTTTTGAAGATAAATTCTTATAATTAATAAAACTTTATATTTTAATATTGATAGTGAGACATTAATAATAATAATAATAATAATAATAAACTGCTCTGTATAACATTGAGGTTATACACACGCCTAGGGCGTCCAGCCAACTAGTGGCTTCAGCAGTTATTTGCCATTGTCCCTTTAAACAGTTTAAATTAGATTTAATAATTTATGTTCATCCAAAATTCTTTTAAAATTGTTGATTAGGCAAAAAATAAAATTTTTTTAAATTAATTTTTATTATTTTAGGTTAACAAAATGAAACATGAAAATTAAAAACACATCAGATTTTTTACATTCTAAGAATTTAAGTCCAAATCCGGACTTTTTTTTCTTTTTACAGTCCAAGTTAAAAACTTTAATTTTTTTTTAAATTCAAGACTTGGACTTTAATTTTAGTGATTTAAACTTAAACAAAGCCGACACAATAGCTACCTGGAACGGCAAAAAATTCATGTGGCCCGACTCTAAAAAAAATGAGTGTCTCAATTAACAAATAATTATTTTTTTTAAATTAAAAAAATCCACTTATTTTTTTTATAATTATTTTTATTTTAATTCTATATTTTAAGTTTTGAAAATCAGCTCTAAAACTCTGCAATTAAATTGCAGTAGAATTAAATACTTTTTAATGACATGCATTTTACTGCAAAATGAAGAGTTTTTGCAGAGCCTCATCTAATATTTAGCATTTTGCAGATATATTTAATCAAATAATATTCAAAAGTTATAAATAAAATACTATTTTATCTGATTTTTTTGATCCTAAACTTCAAGATGCTTAAAATAATTTATGGTTTAAGAATATCATATTTAAGCATGATCAAATTAAAAAAAAAACTATATCCTACAATCAAACCTATGTAAGTCTTAAATCGGCTCTAAAATTGATTACTCATTTCCGTGTCTGAATTTATTATGAGATATACATGACAGGGAGAATTTAAATTTTGGAACAAAAAAGAATTAAAATTGCATGTATTAGCTGATAATTTCAGTGTATTACCTGATTTAAGTCTCTAAAAAAATTATTAGAAAATGAAGACATATTTTGTATGCAATAACTTAACAAAGAAAATTTAACTAATAATTTATTACTATTAAAATTTACATGACATATTTTAAACTCTTAAAATAAAATGTACTTAATTTTTCAACTTTTTTCTCGTTTTTTGCTCCAAGATTGACAAAGTGTTTACAAATCTGCTTTATTTTATTTATTAAACATTTTAGTAATAAAAAAAACCTGTTTTAGTCATGCTATAATAAAAAAAATTTTAACGAATTTTTTAAATGTTCTTCTTTTACAATAAATACAAGTAAAATAATTATAATTTATTTAAAAAAAAAAATTAATTGGAAAAAAATATTTGTTAAAATTATTATTTAAATAAATAAAATTAACTCAAAATATAATAAAATAAATATCATTAAAAATATTTATCCTCACATTCTCTCATCATTAAATGTTCATTTTTTATTTTCCACTCAATAGCAACAAGTATACTTTTTTAGTGCAAATTGCTCTTCATCTCCTTCTAAAGTAACAGGACAACTGTTTTTATCATCAGTGTTCTTTTTGATAAGATTAATTTGCTTTTTAAAAATATCTAGATAAAAAAAAATTAATTAAGAAATCAAAAAAGAAAAGCTATTAAATATTCACTTGTCATTATTTTTTGAAAAGCAATCTCAACATTAGTCGAGTCCAGTGCCGAAGTTTCGATAAAAGGCAAATTATTTTTTTCTTAAAACTTTATAATTAAAATTTTAAAAAAATTCTTTATTTTGTTAATACCTGCAAAAACTTTGGCTTCATCAGTTGGAACGGCTCTAAGATGTCTCAAGTCGCTTTTATTACCGACAAGCAAAATGGCAACTTGGTCATCAGTATATTGGCTAAGCTCTTTTAGCCATAATTTTAAATTTTCAAAACTACGTCTATTGGTTATATCATAGACCAGAAATGCACCAGCTGATGTTTTATAATAGGCCGTGGGAATGCATCTGAATCGTTCCTGACCAGCAGTATCCCATATCTGAGCTTTGATAGTTCTTCCTTCAATTTGAATTTTTCTTTATTTATTAATAATTAACAACAAGATTGCCAAGATAAAAAACAAAACAATGATCACTTGGTAGCAAATTCGACTCCAATGGTTGTCTTGCTTTCTTTGTTGAATTCATTTAAGCTAATTCGAGACAAAAGATTACTCTTGCCAACACCAGAGTCTCCTGCGAAAACAACTATTTAAACATTTAAAAAAATTGATTTAAAATTATTTTTGATTTAAAAACAACTTTTAAACAAATAATCATATTCATCAGGGTGCATTTTTTTAATTCATTAATTTATTTTATTTCATTAAATTTTAAATTTTAAAATTAAATTTTTGTGTTTTTAAAGAAAATTTACAATGGAAAGTCGGGTATCCATAGAAATTGGATTTTAATTTTAAATTCTACCAGAATTTGAATGTTTAATAATAAAAATATGTTACTTTTTTTTGTGAGTAATCAAACTTACTTTGATATGTTCCTCTAGTTTTGATTTTAAAAACTTGGTTCACAAATTAAAAGCTCACTATTTAATTGATAAGTTTTTTAAATTAAAAATTTTATTTTGTCTGAATCAAAGCAGCAACAATTAATTAAAAATTCAAGTAAAACTCAATCAAGAGTAACTAAAATTATGTACAAAAATTTAAATAAATGAACATGGCAAACTAGATATTAACACTGGTTAAAATTTTCATATCCAAATTTAACTTGCTTAAAATTTTAATTTTATACAAATATTAAAATGAGCTACAGAGCTGATTCTTTCGATTATCTATTCAGAGGTTTTTTTAATTTTTTCTTTTCTGATATTTTTAAATATTTTTTTAGTTATTGTCATTGGGGATTCCGGAGTTGGCAAAACAAATCTTTTGCTCAGATTTATAAAAAATGAATTCCAATTTGAAACCCACCCGACAATCGGGATAGATTTTACCACCAAAACTGTTGAGTTAGATTCAAAATGCATCAAGGTTCAAATTTGGGATACTGCTGGACAGGACAGATTCAAGTCAATTTCAACTGCGTATGAAAAAATAATTTAAGTTTTGCTATTTTTTGAAAAATAATTTTAAGATTTTACCGCGGTTCTGTAGCAGCTCTTTTGGTCTATGACATTACTAATCCCAGCACATTTAAAAATTTAGATAAATGGCTTGGGGATGTTAAAAAGTATGCTGATCCGAACATAGTGATGATTCTTGTGGGAAATAAATCAGATTTGGAAACGGCAAAAAAGGTCAATAGCCTAACAGCTCAAGAATTTGCCGGTAATTTTAGTTAGTAAAAATAAAAATAAGTTTTTGCTTTTAATTTTTTTCAAGAAATGAATAACATGTCTTTTATTGAAACATCTGCTTTGAACTCTACCAACGTGGAAGAAGCTTTTATGAATGTTATAAAAGGTTAATTTTATCACTATTTTATTAAAAATTAAATATTTTTTGTTCATAGATGTTTATTTAAAATATTCTAAAAATGATTTTGGCTCGACTATTCCTATTCAAATAAGTGAAAAAAATGGGATTAGAATCGAAAATTTACATAATGATAAAAGTTCTTGTTGTTTTTGATTAAGTTTTTTTATACATTTAAATGAAATAAAGAAAATTATTAGTAAAAAAAAAATTGTAAAACTCATTCTCTTCACTAAGTTATTTTAAATTAAAAATTGTAAGAATTTGTTTTTAGCCTAAATTGGTAAGAATTTATTCGCTAGTTCGTTTAAAGCTTAAAATTACATCTGAATTAAAAAAATAAAATCAGAAAATTATTTCACCAAAAGGCTTAAATTCTAAAGATTTTTTTTATGCACTTATTTTTATAATTGTTATTTTAATTATTGATTAAATCGAGTTGAAAATTTCAAAAAATAAAATTTTTCAAATTTAAATTGCTCTTAAAAACCATTTTTTTTAAAAATAAATTTGCTTCTAAAAACAAAATTTTTGCCTTCAAGGTTTAATTATTTATTACTATTTTTAAACGTAGGGTGGTTTTTGATAATTTCTGCTTGATTATTGCAAATTTAAAACCTATTTTAAATGATGGATTTTTAGCCTAAAGTTACATTAATTAATTATAAATAAAGAAAAAAGATTTTTTTCTTTTTAATGACAAATTATTATTTTTAATTTAATTTGAGAAAATAGAACATGAAGAATTTTTTACCTAATTTAAGAATTTCATGTAATTCTGAAACGAAGTTTTCTAGATTTAAAGCTCTACACCGAATTACTTGTGTTAAATTTTTATGAATAAATATTTTTATGTGAAATTAAGAAGAATTGGTGCTGAGAATTTAAAAAAAAGGAAAAATCTCTAATAAACAAAATTAATGATAATATATTTGATTAGTACTTTATTTTCTTATTTCAACATAAAAAAATAAATCGAAAAAAATCATTTAAATACATTAAACTATTAAAAAAAAATTAGGAAAAAACTGCTGAATAAAATTTTAAAAAATTTGTTCCTAAAATGTCTCATAAGTCAAAACACAACATTGGCATAGGAAGAAAAGGATTTTTAGCCAAAACTCCCTTCGCCAAAGTAGTATTTCCAATGTTAGAGTAGGGTTAAAGTCATCTTCAAATCTAAATGCAGCATTTTACTTGAGTTAAAAATAATATTTTTGTTATTATGAATTGGAGCAATACCACAAATTGAGTAGAAATGAAAAATTAAAAAATGATATTTTATTTTTTTGAATAACAAAATAATAAATTTTTATCTCGACATTGTTCATGTATAGAATTAGATCCTGATAAAGATAATTTGTCTAAATTTATCATTCACTTGAAAAAAAAGTTTTGATGTTTCAGATATTGAATTTAGTTTAAGAAATAATTTAGCAGTTTGAATTACGGCATCTTCTTTTTAGCACTAATGCAGACAATTTTTAATTATTAAGTTTTAATCTGAAAAAAAAAAATTATTAGAATACGATATTTGTATTCACAGTGGAGATTCGATCATTGAAATTTACAATTTTTTACGTAATTTTACGTAAAATATAAAAGTAAATTTTTTGGATTTCCAAAATGCAAAGCTTATCTGCAAAAAGCCAATTTAACATCAGAAGGAAAAGTGTAAGGTACATCAGTAAAAACAGAATGAAAATAGAAGGGGATAAGCAACTTGAGGAACTCCAAAATTGATGGACTTGTCTTCTGAAGTATGACCATTGAAGCTGACTGATTTTTTTACCAAGAAAAAAATTTCATCAGAAAATATATTTATTTATTTTCTGATATATTTATTTTTTTATTAATTAATCTCTGCCGAGTACATCGACAAGCAAGGAGTACAAGGAAATAGTAAGGATTTGCCAATTCCAGTGAATCCAGATTCAGTTTTATTAGATTCAAAGCCAGAAAATTTTGAATCAATTACTCGGAATGAAATTAAAAGTTTCACTATTCAATTTTACCTAGCTATAATTTAAGATTAAATTCAATTTTTCAAATAAAGGAGATAAATTCTTTACTATAAATCCTTTCCAACAGGATTTTATTCAACTTTTTAATTAAGAAATAAGTTTTTGAAATTATACTGGATCTTTTAGTGTTGAAATTGATTCTTATGGAGTTCGGCCTGAATTAGTCTGCTTAGATATTTGTTTAAGAAGAATTTATTTTTATTAAAAGTTATGAAATTATTTTATTTTTGTATTGGAAGTTATGTATGAAATTTCACAATTCCTTATGGGAAAATTATTTCAAATCAATCAAACTCTGATTACGAAAAAAAAAACTTATAACACAATCACTCTCTAAACAATTTTGAATATTTTTTCAGTTTTTTAATCATACTCTTTTGTGAAACTTTAAAATTCTTTGAAATTTTTTTGACTTGGTTTGACTTTGCTTCATTTTTTGAAGATTTTTTTAAAAAAAACAAATGTTTTTAATAATAAAATTAACTCAAAATATAATAAAATAAATATCATTAAAAATATTTATCCTCACATTCTCTCATCATTGAATGTTCATTTTTTATTTTCCACTCAATAGCAACAAGTATACTTTTTTAGTGCAAATTGCTCTTCATCTCCTTCTAAAGTAACAGGACGACTGTTTTTATCATCAGTGTTCTTTTTGATAAGATTAATTTGCTTTTTAAAAATATCTAGATAAAAAAAAATTAATTAAGAAATCAAAAAAGAAAAGATATTAAATATTTACTTGTCATTATTTTTTGAAAAGCAATCTCAACATTAGTCGAGTCCAGTGCCGAAGTTTCGATAAAAGGCAAATTATTTTTTTCTTAAAACTTTATAATTAAAATTTAAAAAAAATTCTTGATTTTGTTAATACCTGCAAAAACTTTGGCTTCATCAGTTGGAACAGCTCTAAGATGTCTCAAGTCGCTTTTATTACCGACAAGCAAAATGGCAACTTGGTCATCAGTATATTGGCTAAGCTCTTTTAGCCATAATTTTAAATTTTCAAAACTACGTCTATTGGTAATATCATAGACCAGAATTGCACCAGCTGATTTTTTATAATAGACCCTGGGAATGCATCTGAATCGTTCCTGACCAGCAGTATCCCATATCTGAGCTTTGATAGTTCTTCCTTCAATTTGAATTTTTCTTTATTTATTAATAATTAACAACAAGATTGCCAAGATAAAAAACAAAACAATGATCACTTGGTAGCAAATTCGACTCCAATGGTTGTCTTGCTTTCTTTGTTGAATTCATTTAAGCTAATTCGAGACAAAAGATTACTCTTGCCAACACCAGAGTCTCCTGCGAAAACAACTATTTAAACATTTAAAAAAATTGATTTAAAATTATTTTTGATTTAAAAACAACTTTTAAACAAATAATCATATTCATCAGGGTGCATTTTTTAATTCATCAATTTTTTTTATTTCATTAAATTTTAAATTTAAAAATTAAATTTTTGTGTTTTTAAAGTTCTCTACTGGATGAAATTATCAACGCCCTCCACAGCTCAATGCTACAAATCAAATCGAAAATATCGGAAAAGCAGCTGTATTCTAAAAAGAAATCGAAAGAATGGTGGGACGAGAACTTCGAAAAGATTCACTCAGAGATGAAACACCAATTGTGGATCTATAAAGCAAGCAATTACAAAGACACAAATAGCAAAATCAGGTACAAGAGACTAAAAAAAGACTTTCGTAAGATGCAAAGGAAAAAGATAAGCGAGACTGAGAAGAAATTTATTAAACTATTGAACAACTGTAATGAAGGTGATAAATTCTGGAAACTAATCAATAGTAAAAGGAAAAAAAAGACAAAATGTGATATAAAGATAGATGAATTGAAAACACTGTTTCACGAGAACTTTAATAAAAAAATAACAAATCAATCAGAAAATCAAGATGAACTGAAAGATCAAATATTGGACTACGAGAAAAAAATAGTACATACAAATAAAGAACAAATAGAAATTAACAGAGAGAACGTAATCAAAATAATCAAAAATTTACCGAATAACAAATCGATTGGCTTTGGTGAAATCAACAATGAGCTCTACAAATATGGACTCTCAAACTGGTTAATTGAACTGGTAGCAACCTTAATTGAAAAAATAATTAATAGCGGGATAATCCCAAATTTCTTCAATGTTGGAAAAATATCACCTGTAATCAAAGATGAAACAAAGGCTAAAAGCGATGCTAATAACATCCGACCAATCACCATCTCAGACACACTTGCAAACATCTACGAAAAGCTAATAATGGTTGAGCTCGAAAAATCACACAGCGGTATCCCAAACCAATTTGGATTCACTTCTAAATCATCCTGTAACCACGCAGTGTTCGTCTTAAATGAAACAATATTACATACGATAAAAAAAGATAAAACCGTTTATGCATGTGCAATCGATGCCAGTAAAGCATTCGATAAAGTAAACAGAACAATTCTGTTCAACAAGTTAAAAGGAAAAATGCATCCAAAAGTGTGGAATAGCCTGAAAAACTATTATAACTCTTCACTAGCATATGTTGTAAATGAAGGAGAAATATCAGAAATTTTTAAAATTACGGTTGGAGTCAAACAAGGAGGACCACTTTCTCCCAAGCTATTTGCTATTTACTTAGAAGAGTTAGTAGAATTAATAGAAAGAGAAAACACTGGAATACATATAGGAAGCCAACAAATCGCGATAATCCTATACGCTGATGATATCCTTCTCCTGAGCACAGAAAAAAGCAAAATCCAAAGAGCGATCGAAATTTGTGAAACATATGGAAAAAAGAACGAAATAAAATTCAACCCAGAAAAGACTCAACTCATTACATTTGGTAGCAAAAAAAATAGAGAAAAAAAGATAGAGATTAAAATGGGCTCAAAAACATTAGAAAGTACCCAAAAAATAAAATACCTTGGAGTGATGATCAATTCGAAAAACGATAACAGTGATCATGTAGAGCAAAGGATAAAAAATACAATAAAAAGCGTATACAGCATCGGAAACATTGGCGTAATGAATACATCGCTAAAAACAAATATCAAAACTCGCCTCTACACGACATTCTGCCGACCAATACTCACCTATGGATGCGAGGCAATCAAGCTTAACCGAATTCACTTAAAAAAAATTAAAACAACAGATGGCAACTTGGTGAAGAAAATGTTTGGACTCTGCAAGAGATCAAGAACAACAAAATTGATGGCGGCCATTAATATGGAACCAATGGAGAGAATATTGGTAAAGAGAAAACTGTCTTTCATAATGAGATTAGCAAACAACAAATTTACAAAATCACTAGTGAACAATATCATAAATGAAACAAGAAATAAAGAAAATAGAACTAGCAAAAAATCCGTGATAGATGAAATGAAAACCATCCTAGAAGAAAAAGACAATATAGAAAATATGGCAGCCAAAGCAAGTGATAGGATAAAGCTTGAAAACAAGCTTAACAAAGAAGAAAGTAAAGATGGAACGATGGAGTCAATTAGGTATCTTTTTAGAGAATCGAGTGAGAAAAACAGAAAAATCCTAGAACTTCTCTTCAAATCATATTAAAATAGATTTTAACACCGCCCATGAGGTGTTTTCTGAATAATAATAATAATTACCTGTTGTGGAAATCCATTGATGAACTGGTGATCTCCCCATTCTTTGATTTGAATTGAATTGTTGACTCCTAGTTCGAAATTGAGAAAAGAAAACTTGAATAATAATTAACTAAAGCAGAAAGAAAAAAACATAACATTATTTACACAATTTATTTATTTATTTAGAACTGTTTCAAAAACTTGTCTTTTTTTTTTTTTTTATTTTTTTTTTTTACATCGCCTTAAAGGCGTTCATTGAAATAAATAATAATAATAATAATAAATATCATTAAAAATATTTATCCTCACATTCTCTCATCATTGAATGTTCATTTTTTATTTTCCACTCAATAGCAACAAGTATACTTTTTTAGTGCAAATTGCTCTTCATCTCCTTCTAAAGTAACAGGACGACTGTTTTTATCATCAGTGTTCTTTTTGATAAGATTAATTTGCTTTTTAAAAATATCTAGATAAAAAAAAATTAATTAAGAAATCAAAAAAGAAAAGATATTAAATATTTACTTGTCATTATTTTTTGAAAAGCAATCTCAACATTAGTCGAGTCCAGTGCCGAAGTTTCGATAAAAGGCAAATTATTTTTTTCTTAAAACTTTATAATTAAAATTTAAAAAAAATTCTTGATTTTGTTAATACCTGCAAAAACTTTGGCTTCATCAGTTGGAACAGCTCTAAGATGTCTCAAGT
The DNA here is from genome assembly GCA_016802215.1 of Brachionus paranguensis. Lineage (NCBI taxonomy): Eukaryota > Metazoa > Rotifera > Eurotatoria > Ploima > Brachionidae > Brachionus > Brachionus paranguensis. The sequence continues at coordinate 1,227,443 of JAESIX010000015.1, read as the reverse complement.
CGCTTTTATTACCGACAAGCAAAATGGCAACTTGGTCATCAGTATATTGGCTAAGCTCTTTTAGCCATAATTTTAAATTTTCAAAACTACGTCTATTGGTAATATCATAGACCAGAATTGCACCAGCTGATTTTTTATAATAGACCCTGGGAATGCATCTGAATCGTTCCTGACCAGCAGTATCCCATATCTGAGCTTTGATAGTTCTTCCTTCAATTTGAATTTTTCTTTATTTATTAATAATTAACAACAAGATTGCCAAGATAAAAAACAAAACAATGATCACTTGGTAGCAAATTCGACTCCAATGGTTGTCTTGCTTTCTTTGTTGAATTCATTTAAGCTAATTCGAGACAAAAGATTACTCTTGCCAACACCAGAGTCTCCTGCGAAAACAACTATTTAAACATTTAAAAAAATTGATTTAAAATTATTTTTGTTTTAAAAATAACTTTTAAACAAATAATCATATTCATCAGGGTGCATTTTTTAATTCATCAATTTTTTTTATTTCATTAAATTTTAAATTTTAAAATTAAATTTTTGTGTTTTTAAAGTAAATTTACAATGGAAAGTCGGGTATCCATAGAAATTGGATTTTATTTTGAAATTCTACCAGAATTTGAATGTTTAATAAAAATATGCTACTTTATATTGTGAGTAATCAAACTTACTTTGATTAGTTCCTCTTGTTTTTATTTTAAAAACTTGGTTCACAAATTAAAAGCTCACTATTTAAATGATTAATTTTTTTGCAATAAAATGATTTAATTAATTATGAATAATTAAAATCAAGGTGAATCAGAAGGTAATTTAAAAAAAAAAAACACTTTTTCTATTAAAGAAAATTAATCATAAATATTCATAATCTCCCCTAAGTTTTAATGAAATAAAAAAAATTAATTCAATTCAATTTTTTCCGGCAATAATGTTTTACTTAATTTTGACAAAGAAACCCAGAAATTTTCTTTAACAAGCAAATTTGTAAGCCCTTTCATTAAATCTCCATTTCTTAATTTTTAATTACTAATAGAAAGAACTATGAGGTAACGAAAAGAATATATTTTTTTCATTATTAATTATTTAAATTCAAATTCAATTTAAATAATTGTAATGCTGTAAATAACTTCTTAGAAAAGTACATTTTTTTTCGAAATATAATATAAATCTTTCGGAATCTGTAACCGCTTTATATCTTTGTCCGATACCTCCTAATGTGTCAATTTTGACTTTCTATTTTAGAAAATTTTCACCTCTCGGTAACCTGGTAATTTTCGGTAAAATCAGCATGTCTTAGGAAAATAACGGTTGAATAATAAAAACTTAAAAAAATTGTTTATAGCAAAATCGATTACAAACTGAATGCTCAATGCTGAATATTGGTCAATTCAATTTTAATAAGTGGTGTATTTTTTCGTCATTTGATAAAATTTTTAATAGAATTTTGACAAGGTATGAAAAAAATGCGATTTTTCAAATTTATTTAAAAAAAAAATAAATTAGAGTTACTTATGCAATTTTATTACATTGAAATTAAATAGATTACATCAAACATAGAATATTTAGTTTTTATTGTATTAAAACAAAAATCTTTAAAAATCGTTCATTTTTGAACAGTGTTTTTTTTACTTTTTACCTTACAGGCCCTTAACTTTACATTGGATATTGATAATTTAAATTAAATCTATCTATTTTTAGAAATAAAAATTAACATTACAAATTTACATTATTTATTATGTAGATATTTATTTTAAAATTCATTCTATTAATCTTAAACTTTAAAAACCAATTTAAAAATTTTGTTTAGTTTTGATCTGATTAGTGATCAATATTATTATCATCCTTAATTTTATGAATAACAATCGGAATCGTTTCTTTGAGCAGCAAATAATATGATAACCACGTTGTTCTGGATTCTTTCCGTTTCACTGAGCTCATTCCTTACGTTCACAATCATCACCATGGTGCTCTGAGGTTCCTTACTGTTGCCGATGACGCTTGTCTGACGATGACGATAGATCTTTACTGGATTTGCTTTCAAATTTGCTTTCAAATTTGCTATCTCCTTTGCCATCTTCTTAATTTGATCGTCTCCGCCAGCCTGCTTTCGGAGACGACTTACTAAGGAAGCTGTCTATGGTTGTTGCTTTAAAGGGTAAGGGTTAGTGAAACCCTTAGGAAGAATGACTTTATTACACCAGGGCTCTGGGACCCCAGATCCACCAGGATACCTCCATGCGTTGAGCCTGTTCCTGAACTTGCTTACGTTCCTGAACTGTTCTTGGCAATGTAGGGGCAACAGACCAAAGCTGCATATTCCTAGTGCGACCTGACATATGCAAATAAGTCCAGTAAATATTTGAAGAGTTATTTTGACTGGTGAAAATCCGGCATACTTTTTTTTATCCAAGTTCAATTGAAATTCAATATTTTCATCAATTTTTTCCGATTAATTCTAAAATATGCTGATATTGAATACGATTCTACTCTGTTCCAAACTATTTTTAATTTACTAATTGCATTCAAAACATCAATTTGTTTTAAAGTCGAACTGTATTCGATTGATTCGATATTTTCTTGTATTAATAGGCTTCTGTATTTCATTTTGAATGATACAATAACACCTTGATCCATTGGCTGCAATACTGATGTCATGTTTGCTGAAAAGAATTATATTTTAACATTAGAAAGCTCTTGTTTTTTGTGACCACTAAAATTGTCGACGAAAAGAAGTATTTTACGATTTTCTGACTTGAATTGATTGTTGATTTTGATTAACCATTCATCGAATATCTTTGTATTCATTCATGCTTTTGAATTGAACCCATAATAAACTGGAAGGTTTTTTCTGTTAATATTTTTGGAACGCCACGAATTTTTTAAGTTTCTTTTCTATTGTCATTATTTTTACTTTTCCACATAAAAATTTAATTGATATATAAAAAATCATTTTTTGTTCATCAATTAAATGTTTAGCACATTCTTTATACTATAACTAAAAAATTGTAACATTTTAATGAATTAAAATGGGCTTCGTTTTTCCATTAGTTGTTTTTGTTCTTATTTCACATTCGTTAAATATTAACTAATTTTTTTAAATAATGTAGATTAAATTTTTATGTGTTTTTATGTGACAAAAATGTAAATTCTATATTTAGACAAATTTTATTTTAATTTAGTCTTAAACTTTCAAACACTTCCAAATCTGATGGAAAGAAGAAAAAGAGGTGATCTAATTCAATTATACAAGTTCATGCATGGAATAGAATTGGTTGAAAAAAGCAACAATTTTAATGTCACTAAAAACCAAGGAAGAGGTCACTGCTTTAAATATCACAAAGAAATTTCAAGGCTCCAACATAGAGATAACTTTTTTTCCAACAGAACCGCTAGCATATGGAACTCGCTGCCTAATCAATTAGTTGAAGCCCCCAATGTTAACAGTTTTAAAGCAGGCATTGATTGCTGGATGAGCAGCAATTAATCACATCAGCTGTCTTAGTGTGCCTTGTCAGCACACTCGCTGGCTAGCCAGCTACAGTCGAAACTACTACTACTACTACTTCTAATTTTTATTATCTTAATTTTTTTTATATATTAATATATATATTAAATAACAGACATTAGCAAGGGGTCTGAAATGAAGGCTTTTGCCGTTCGGGTAAGTCCCGGGAAATTCGCAAATTTATTTTTAAAATAAAAAAATAAAAACATTTGTTATATGATATTTTGTAAGTCATATGAATCAAAAAAGTCAGTTCCAAAAAGTATATTTACTAACATACTAACTTCATTTAGAAATTAATTGCTTATTCTTCTTCTTCTATGAGCTAGAACATTAAATTTCTGAAATATTTTTTTATAAAAGAATTTTTTACTTAAAAAAAAATAAAATAAATATTAAATTTAATTTATGATATTTAATTTACTCGTCTGTGAAATTTTCTGTCAATAGCAAAATCAATCTTTAAAAGAAAAGAAGATTTATATTATTTGGATTTTTTTAAAAGGTATTTTTTTGTTAATCTTTTAATTTAGGCTAGAAAAACAAAACAAATTTTGAATTAAATTATTATTTTTATTTGTTCAATAGGCAAATAAAAGCTAGAACAAATGAGGCAAGTTACAAAATAAACTAAAATTTCTTTTGCCTGCAATTGAGTTCCAACCAGACGACTTGTTGATGTCTCTCATGGACTAAATGATTTATTTATTTTATGCAAAAAAATAAAGATATAAAAATAAAAAAAAATGAAGTTGATTTTTTTGTTGAAAGTCGAAAGTATAGAAAATGTTTTATTTTAAATAATCAAAGTAGTTCTTATCATAAATTAAGTAATAACGAAAAGAAAAGATAGTTAGTGCGTCTAAAAGTTGCAGCACTGAGTTTTTTTCATATTTGTGTTTTGATCATCTTTATTTTCCAAATCAATTTTTTTACTTTCCTGCTTTTTGACCGCATCTGGCGCCACTTCATTGTGCTGAGACACTATTTTGTAAATATCTACAATTAAAAAATAAATTTTTATTCAAAAAAATGAATCTATTTCGATTCTTTGTTGTTGTTTTATTCATAAACATAAAAAAAAATCCTATCAATATCGGCTTATTTACAACAGCCAGTGTTGCCATTCTTTTCGTCCACTATCGGCTCGATAATGATGCCTCGGTTGTTTTCAGTCGGCGTAACAATCGGGTTACGACTCGACACAATTTTATAAATGTCTAAAAAATTAAGACTTAAAAGTTGGATGAAACAAAAAAGCTTCTCTTAAGGCTAACAGCGACAACAAATAACCAGACCAAAAAATATTGAATGTGCAAAGCAAAACCAATTTTTGAACAACAAAGAAAAAATAAAAAGCATCATTCTAAATTTACCAGTGAGGATATTTTGGAAAGCGGTCTCCACATTGGTCGAGTCCAATGCCGATGTTTCAATAAAAGACAAATTATTTTTTTCTTTTGAAAATTAAAATTTAATAAATAAAAATTGAGAATTAATTTTTTTATTTTTTATTTTTACCTGCAAAAGCCTTGGCTTCATCAGTTGGAACGGCTCTAAGGTGTCTCAAATCACTCTTGTTTCCCACAAGCATTATTACGATGTTGCTATCAGCATGGTCTCTCAACTCTCGGAGCCATTTTTCAGTATTTTCATAGGTGACATGCTTGGCAATGTCGTAAACGAGAAGGGCGCCCACAGCTCCTCGGTAATAGGCGCTTGTGATGGCTCTGTAGCGCTCTTGGCCTGCTGTGTCCCAAATCTGTGCTTTAATGGTCTTATTGTCCACTTGAATGCTTCTAGTGGCGAATTCGACACCTATGGTCGATTTGCTCTCTAGGTTGAACTCGTTTCTGGTAAATCTGGACAACAGGTTGCTCTTACCCACACCAGAGTCTCCAATTAAGACCACTTGACAAAATTTAAGTTTTTTTTTTTCAACTAAAAATTATCCAGATTATACCTTTAAATAAATAGTCATATTCGTCATCACGGTTCATTTTTGATTAAAATTTTATTCAATAAAATATCTAAATAAAATTTTGGCTTTTATTTAAAAAAAAAAGATAGTAAAAAAAATGAACAAGTTTTTTGTTTTTCGAGTAAAGATAGGTAGCACAAATGCATAAAATATATGTATTGAATTATCATAAAATTGATCGATTCGGTCGCCCTAGGCTTAGGCCAATTCGGAATTAGTCCGAGTTTATAAATTATGTTTTTTTGTTAGCAAAAAAAAACAAAAAAAATTAAAATCTTTTTTGGTGATTCAAATTTTTCTAGTCTTAGTGTGATTGTTGTTCTCTAATATCAACAACATAAGAACGAAATTTCTTTTTTATTTTTAAATTATAATTTTAACACAAAAAAATAAATTTGCATTCATAGATCCCGAGCATAATTTAGAACTCAATCCGCTAAGTCACAGCTAGATTGTTCATATTTAGCCGTGTATGAGTGTGCTCAAGCTAAATGGCAATGACTAAATGGAATATGGTGAAGGGACCAGCTAAACACATGCACTATTTGATAACAAGCATAATGTTAAAAATGAATGCAAAATGCAAATTCATGTCTTTTATTAAAAAGAAATATGTGCACTATCTGTCATAAATTTTCTGGATATTTATACGTGGTGTGATGACTAGTTGTTCCACGTTGGAACATATTAATCAGATTTCATAATTTAAAAGCTTGATTGAAATTATTCAAAATTTTTAATTAAATTTTACTAGACTCCCATAATCTCTTATAATATATCAACAAATTTTTTGCTATAAATTGTTGGAACTTAATTTCTAGATTAAAAAATCAAAGAGATTTTCAAATTATATTTGAGAAATTCGATTTTTTATGAATTTTATCAAAAATGTTAAAAATTGTGGATCTTTTTTTATTTTATTTTAGTTTATGATGTCAAAAATCCAGATAAATAATTATTTAAAAAAAATTATTTATTTATAGATTTGTTAAGATTAATAAAATTATGACTCAATTAACTTGTTATTATATATATTTTTTATTGAAAAAAAAATATTAATGATTTTTTTAATAAATAAATTGAAAACTCCAAAATTTTGCTTATCTACAATGATTTTATTGAATGATCAAACTTTGGTTGAAATTGAAGTTTGATTTGCAATTTAAAAATAACTAAAAAATTTATTTCTTTGGTAAGAATTTGATTTTATGATTTTTTTTAGATTTGAATAAATGTTAAATTGTAACAACGGTCTAATTTTAAAATTTATTTTATCGTCAAATTGATTGTATTTTAGATATTTAGTGTCAGAATTAATTCAAAATATATTATTTTGAAGAAAAAATGATTTAAACAAAAATAAAAGTTAAAAAAAGTTCAGAATTTATTTTATTTTTTACTCAAGATTTGATTACAAAGCTATTAAATAAAAAAACTTAAAAAAAAACGCTCTTAATTAAATGGAATAATTAAATGATAATTTTTAAATTTAAATATTTTAAAATATTTTAAAATCTTAATGTTCGTTCAATTCAAAAATCGTTGATAAATTAAATCTGCGAGGATCTTAGTCTGGAATAAATAAAATAATTAAAAATTTTGAATAATTTTATTTAAGCCCTTAAATTATGAAATCTGATTAATGAGTTCGAATGTGGAACGACTAATCATCATCACAGAAAACTAATGAGAGTAAACTATCATTTTATTGTAAACAATTTAAAATTTTTAAAACGCTAGCAGGGTGATTAATTTAGACTTTGACTTAAAATTTTGAGGTAAAGCGATTTTAAAAACAGATAAGATAATATTTGTGACACAAGTTATCAGTTCTTTTATATTTTAAATACTTTTTTCAGCTGTATATGATTAATAAAAAAAATAAGTTACAAATTTTTTAAATAATTCTTAAAACACTTTTGAAATGCATGTCCAGAGAAAATCTCAAGCAAAAATCAAGCGATTCTTGAGTTTATCTTTTAACTAGAATATCTGCAAATGGTGAAACTGTGATAAGTTTTGCTTTTTTTAGTTTGTTAAAAATCACGTTACTTTTCTAATAAAAATTAATTAAATGTTTTTTGATTTTCTTACAACAAAAAGATAAAAAATAGGCTTTATTATCTCTTAAAATTAGATACAAAATAGCACGATCATTTTTTCTAAAATAAAGCTTCATATTTTTGAATTTAAGTTTTAATTTCAAGCTTTCAGCTAAGCCTTAATTTTTTTAAAGATAGAATGACGCAACATGAAGATTTTGATCTTTTATTCAAAATTGTCCTAATCGGGGACTCGGGCGTAGGCAAAAGCAATTTATTAACAAGATTCACCAAAAATGAGTTTAATTTTAAATCAACCTCAACAATAGGAGTCGAGTTTTCAACGCGGTAATTTGGGAAAAAAGTCTTAAATTTTATTCTTAAAACTTATATCTAGAACTGTTCAAATTCAAAATAAAAAAATCAAAGCCCAGGTGTGGGACACTGCTGGTCAAGAACGCTTCAGATCAATAACTTCTGCGTAATTTTTTATGTCTTATCTTTTCATAAAAAAATGGTTTTTAATATTCAAAGATTTTACCGAGGTGCAGTAGCAGCTTTGCTGGTCTATGACATTACTAAGCGAGAGTCATTCGAAAACGTGGATAAATGGTACAAAGAATTGCGTCAAAACGGAGAAAAGGACATGGTTGTTATTTTGGTAGGCAACAAATGTGACTTGAAGCATTTAAGAGCTGTCTCTCAGGAGGAAGCAACAAGTTTTGCAGGTTATTCAAAAAGGACGAGGGGTTTGGACGCATAAAAAAATATAATAAAGCATAAAAAATTAAACCATCATAAATGAATAAAAAGTTAAGATTTTTTTTTAATAAAGCATAAAAAATCTTTGGAAAGCATAAGAATACTTAATTTCAAGCATAAGTAATACAAAAATTCAATTAGCAATCGAAATTATTTGTAAAATGTTGATAATTTTCATTCTTGCCAAGATGCAGAGTTTAAGTGGATTAGAATCCCTGATGCAAATGTTAAAAGAAAAGCTGGTGAACTTGACTCTCAGTCGTTTACTAAAATGGAAAATAACACAATTGTTAATTCTGGTCAAAATTCAACTCATATTACAGTCCCGTTCTGTTCACTTGTTTTTACCAAAATTTACGTAATTTTACGTAAATTTGCGTAAATTTACAAAAAAATCAAAAATCAAAAAGGGACAAAAAATTATGATTTTTTGAAAAATGGTAATAATTCTGCTTTTTCATCGACTTTCTACTTTTTACCATGTAAAGAAAAATTTACGTAAATTTACGTAAAATTTAATAAATTTTTTTATTTAATTATGTAAAATTGTGTAAATTTGCGTAAATTTACTTAATTTTTCGTAAAATTACCATTTTTAACATTTACGCAAATTTGCGTAAATTTACGTAAAAACAAGTGAAAAAAAAAGGACAGTATATGAATTGCAAGTAAAACTTGTACCTGTCGATGGTTTTGGCCTATGCTATGTGTTCATACCTTTTTAAAGCTAGTAAATTATTATATGGTTCAAAATTCAGATGCTGTTAAATCGACAAAAAGACGAGGCAAATTTTATATGATTTAATGACTAAATCTTTATACGCTACTTAATTATTTTTGGTTAATGCGCTATTAAATTTTTTTTTATGCGTAAAATACATTTTTACATTCAAAAAAGATCTAAAATAATTCTCAATTAATCATTACAAAATTTAGAGTCGAAAAAAATTTCCTTCATTGAAGCATCAGCGCTTGAGGCTGTTAATGTTGACACAGCTTTCCAAAATGTTCTAACAGGTTAATTAAGATATTTTGTAGTTTTTTATTTTTTAATAAAATTTTTAGATGTTAACACCTTGAAAAATAGTGCAGAAAATGATGATAAAGGAAAACCGTCTAACGACGCGTCTACAATAAATAACAAAGCTCCGGAGTCTATTAAACTAAACAGTAATCATCTAAACGAACCTAAGCCGAAAAAAAAATGCTGTTAATTTGAAGTCATTTATTTATTTCCGTATTTTTTAAAGGAACAATTTCAATTTTTTTAAATGATAAATGAATGTCTAAAGGCATTTTGAATTAATAAATTGTAAATAAAAGCAATTTATTTATTCTCACTTTGGATAAAAATTTTAATATTAAAAAAAATAGAAGTTTAAATTAAATTTGTTATTTTTGTTTCAAAAAATTTATGTCAAATTACTTGATTATTCGGTTTAAATAGAGAAACGATTTTGAATTATGAATTCCACGTCAGATTACTGGTTATGTTTTTTAATAAACATATTTGAATTGTTTTATATCAAATAAAATTTTTAAAATCTTATTAAACCATCAAATTCCAAAATATATTACTAGTAAATTGAATTAAATAATCTTAAATTCTACTTTGAATATTGAATGATTTTTTTTTTATCTGAAAATAATCAAAAATTCAATTGGACATTAAGGTATCTTTTTTTTATTGGTATTCTAAGAATGACGTAAAAAATTGAAAAAGCTGGTCTAAAGTAAAATTGTTTAAGACTTTTCCTGATGGCAAAAATATTCAGTTTTTTCTTTAATATTCTTTTATAAGCCAAGTTCTTGTAAACTTTTTTTACTGAATCATCTTTTTTAAAGACCTTAGAATGATTTTGCAAAGTTTGTGAATGGATTGTGAATTTTGTGATTTTTTGTGAAAGATTAGCTTCAATTTCTTTTAAAATGAACTTTCCGTTTTTTTTTTTAAAAAATATAAAAAATGCAACAAAATATACATTTTTTATTTTCTTTATTTATTTTAGATAAATTTATATTTCCTTTCAAAATATGCAAAATATAGGTTATCTAGCTAACTTAATGGAAAAAGCACTCTTGTTTTTAACTTTATTCTATACAAACTCGGTCACAAATAAAATTTTAATTTTGAATTAAATTAAATTCTTTATTTTTGGTAAAATAAAAGAACGTGCGAAATTTGGAGTGTTTTTTTTTAATTCCTATTGCTTTTAACCAATTTATGAATTTTTCAAACCGTCAAACAAAAGATACCTGAAAATTTTGAGTGCAATTTTTTGACAAAAAAATTTGAATTTTTTAGTTAAAGGCTTAATTTGACATTGACTTAATTTCAAAAAATTTTGAATATATACCCAATTAAGTCCCTTGAGCAGTAAAATCAATTAATAATTTATTAATTGAGATTTTTAATCTTTTACAGTTCAAATTTTCCCTTCAAAAGAGTCAGTCAACAGAAAAAACAAACAAAATAAGCCAAAAATTTTATTGAAATTCTAAGTATATTGAAATTTAAATATATTGACTAGATAGAGAATATAAAATAATTTTTTATGACAAAAACATTTTAAATATTATTTAATCCATGTAGCTATAGTCCATTGGAACTGATTCAGTAATGTAGCATTTGACAAAATCTTTGCTAAATAAATGGTTCGAGAGCAAGCTTAATACAATCAATTCATTGAAGTCTCTTTTTTCTGGCTTTGACATCAAGCACTCGTTTGCACATTGAATACTGGGTGTATGTTCCGGGTCCTAAATTTTTTAAAATTAATTGAAAAAAAAATTGAAAAAAAAATACAGTTTCTTCAGGGATCAAAAGATCCTCGGCACATCTTCCACAGGCAAGGATGCATCGATTGACCTCGTCAAATATGGGATCAAAGTGTCTCTTGTGGTTGAGCAAGAGCTTGAAATTTGATTTAGAGTTTTTTTTGTGAAATTTGGCAGACGGAGCTGAATGAACACTGGTCATTATTGCACCGATTATTATCAAAAAGACAACAATGCGCGGTGAAAAGCTTATTTTTTCCGAAAACATCTTGGAAAAATTTTCTATATTTTAAAATTCTGAAAGTGATTAAAATTTGCTTAAATAAGTGTCGAATGTAAAAGTCAATTTAGGCTCAATTAAGTCAAATAATTGTTTTTTTAAGTTTCGGCACAATTAAACAAATTGAAAAAGAAAACTTAGTTAAATTGTGTGTTATTTATTTAAGATTTTTAGCTTTTTCAACTAAAATTAATTTTTTTTGTTGAAACATCAAATCACGTATTTATATTCTAGTTTGGCTCTACTTAAATATTCAATCAAGTAAGAAAATCTGCTTAAAATCAATAACAAAATCCCTTTTCTAAATAATTATATGAGATCTATTTTCGACTTTAATAATTTAATAATTTTAATCACACAAATAAACACTTGGATGCATAATTTTCTGTAACAATTTCAAGATAAGTAATAGATGGCTTAGTATTTTAGATAAGAAATTTAATAGTCATTTGAAAATTGAAAATTATGGTCTATTTTATTTATTTTATTTTTCAACTAAAAAATTAGACATACCAAAAATATAAAACGAAGATATTTATTTAAAAAAAATATAAAAGATGATTCATTTAATTTCCTTTTCGGTATGAACCCAAGAGCTATTTGTATGACTTCTAAAAACAACAATACATCTTAAAATTTATTAAAAATGACAAATCCTTTAAAAAATATTTAAATCATGTGTTTTGATACAACGAAAATTTCATCAATCAAAAAACTCTATCTATCAAACAATCTCATAGCTTTCTCACTAAAACCTCTGAGAATTTTATTTTGTTTTCATAACGTTTGGAAATTATAATAAGCTATTTAAATTGATAGAAAACATCGGCTTTGAGATTATTAAGTGGCACTAAATGCTACCTAATCCAAAATAAACTCTAGTGCTTTGTCTGACACATGTATGCTAATTTAATTTTAATTTAAAATTTTGTAAAAATTACTAAATAAATCAATATACTTGTATAAAAAATAAAAAATGTTTTATCAAAATTTAATATAGAAATAAAATTTAAAATTGGTCGTTTAATTTAAATCAAATTATCGTAAATATAATAAAATTCAGAATTAAAGATTTGTGTCCAACAGAGGAGGAAATTGGTTCTAAACATGATTTTAAAAAGCGTTCCTCATATTCGACCATTAATGGTTAAAATGACATAAAACAACATGATAGCATTGAAATCTATTAAAATTCAAATTAAATTGGTCATTTTAAAAAAAGAATTTCCAACTGTAGCTAATTTCCTTCAAATCTGCTTTTTCCAATTTTATTTTCAAAGAAAAACGTCAATTACTTATTAGACATTTTAGAGTAATTATTTAAGTATTATTTTAGAGCAAAAACAAAACATGTTTTTATCAATTGTTTAAAACCGAAAGGGCCGCAAATTCCTGGAGGAGTTGTTTTAGGGAAAAAAAAAATACAAATGAACTAATTGGTTTAAATTATATTTCAAATTTAGCAAGTAATGATTATGGAAATCTTTTTTTTTTTTCTTTGACAAATTTTTTTACAAAAAAAAATTTAATTTATTTTATCTTAAAATCAATTTCAATCAAGAAATATTTTAAAATTAAAATAAGAAAAAATCTTGCAAAATCTTACTTAACTAAACAGTTTTTTTTAAATAACTATTTACTCAAAAAATTGATTACCTGTATAAAGACTTCAATAAAATATATTGGAAATACAATTGATTATTTTTTATTCAAATTTTTGCTGAAAGTTAATTACATAAAGCACTGGAAATTTTTATTAATTAAAAATCTATTAAATTCACAGAAATTTCATTTTTTGTTTGAAAAATCTTTTTAATTTCTAATATGATTAATTAAATTTTAAAACAATCTAAATCGATTCATTGATAAGGCCCATGAATAATTCTTTTAAATTTGCGCAAATTATTTTTTTTTTTTTTAAATATAAACTCAGTTCTTCAAAAAACTACTTTTAATCAAATTATTTTTTATTAAAATTTGAAGCAGCTTCTATCTTTTGACAAGAGTAATTTTCATTCTCTTTCTTATGCAATTTTACCTATTTTTTTAATAATACTCTTCAATAGATAAACCTAAAAATTTTATTCAATTCAGTTTCACCTTGTTTTGTTCTAATTTCAATTGTTTATGAGATATATTAAAGCTTATTCAAAAATAAAAAAAAAGTTGAAAATTTTTTAAATTTGTTCTGTTTTTTTGTTAACATAAGATTTGTGAAAGATTTTTGAAAAGCCAATTATTAAAAAATAAATGATTAACAGAAATGATCTAAAATGGAACAGAATTATTAAATTTTGAAAATAAACTAATTTAAATACTAGAAAAACTTAAAATCATTTTAATAAGCTTACTTGTCTTTTAGATGGCATTGTTAATTTAAAATGTTCTAACAGGTTAATTAAGATATTTTGTAGTTTTTTATTTTTTAATAAAATTTTTAGATGTTAACACCTTGAAAAATAGTGCAGAAAATGATGATAAAGGAAAACCGTCTAACGACGCGTCTACAATAAATAACAAAGCTCCGGAGTCTATTAAACTAAACAGTAATCATCTAAACGAACCTAAGCCGAAAAAAAAATGCTGTTAATTTGAAGTCATTTATTTATTTCCGTATTTTTTAAAGGAACAATTTCAATTTTTTTTAAATGATAAATGAATGTCTAAAGGCATTTTGAATTAATAAATTGTAAATAAAAGCAATTTATTTATTTTACTAGATCAACTTTGGATAAAAATTTTAATATTAAGAAAAATAGAAGCTGAAGTTCAAATTAAATTTATAATTTTTTTATTCAAAAATCTATCAATCCAAGTTAAGTTTAAATTAAAATAAAATATAAATTTATCCAAGGATACAAGAAGTAAAGTGTTAGATAGGAACTTAAATAATTCATTTTATGGCTAGTAATCTCCCTCTTGTTAATAAGCGATGTCCTCATCCCAAAATTTTCCGGTTTATACGGGCACAGGTCAGCCTCAAAAGTTGAAGTATTTCAATTGTGTTATAAACCATTCTTATATCTTTTAAATGGCCCTAAAATATCTAAACCTAAAATCTTAATGGGCTTAGTGGGCTAAACCTAAACCTATTCATTATTTTTGGGATATGTTGGTTTAATCCGGCTACATTTTATACTCTCCTCACAGTCACTTCACAGTCAAAACACCAGCTTCACATATGGATACATGGGCGATATAATTACAGCTCAAAAAGAAAAAGAAAAGCTCCAGTTCTTGATCATAGAACTGCTTGTTAAAAATGCTTTGAAAATGAAGGTTTCACATTTCTCCTTTAAAAAAAGGATCATAATCTTTTAAAAGAAAATTTTTTTAACTAGTTTGAATTTTTTTTTTATAAAATACTTTTTAAAATATTGAATAAAAAAGAGATCCCTGGCCTGTTAAAGTTATTTTACAGCTATGTATCTTTTTTTAAGGTAAATATATTCTAATGATAAAAAAGTAATTTTTGATAGAAAAACAATTTCTAGCCCAACAAGTCAGACAAAGCTGGAGCCTAAATCAATACACAAATTCGCTTATATATATATATTAAGTCGTTACACTCACTGATCTTTTTCTCACTTTTTAAACAATTTCAACTATTATTTTACTATTTAAATTTTTGTTTTGACACTAATCTGGATAAAGCATCAGCATTTAAATTTTATGAATCTTTCTTCTTAAATCTTATTTCAAAATTAAATTCACTAAGTCTTAAATCATAATTTACCGGTAGTGAAGGAATCTCTGTTAAATCTTGTGTTAGGTGGCGGTCCTAGAAAGACCAGTCCGAGACGGACGGTCAAGATCGTCTTAAAGACCGCTCTGTTGGACCGTCCTTTTGCAAAGGGTTAAGTATGAAATTAATTGTATTATAATTTAAAGAAATAAGTAAAATTTTTGTTAAAATTTTATTAAATACAATTTTTTTTTTTAATTTTTAACTAAATAATGATTCGTTTTCATAAATAAACATTATTTTTTCTACTTTTTCTGGTGAAATTTTATTTCTTCTATTCTAAACTTGATAACCTGTTGATGAAAAAAGTTTTTTTGATGGTGAACTAGTATTACATAAAGACTTTTAAACTGTTCTACTTCAATAAACACATATGAAATTAATAATTATATGTACAAGTCAATTTAATATTTTATGTAATTTGCTCTTGATCCAAATAAAAATAAGACTGTTTATAAGACCAGTCCATTATGGACGGCCAGTACCGTTTTAAAAGACCGTCCATCTAGACTGTCCAGACCGTCTGACTAGACCAAAACAGACCGGTCTTACAGGCGAACGACCGGACGCCAACACTAATTAAATCATAATCATTATCTATAGCATGTTTCTGTCCTCTTCTAATCGGTCTAAATTGTTCATATTCCCAAAAAGTCCAATTTCTTTGAGATGACTGCAAACTTCTGGTCAAATACTCAATAACTCTCTCAAGCCTAACCTTGGTAGAACGATTCTGTAAAACCGGGTTGAAGATGGTTTCGTAATTGATTTTTGTCCCTCATTTATTGAAATTTTAATCATTTGAATTTTAAAGAAATACAAAAAAAAGTTTATCCCAATTTTTTTCCAAGTAATTAAAAGTTTGATTTATTAAAAAAATAATTTAAATTTCAAATTCAATCGTAAATTTAATAAAACGAAAAATTTCACAAAATCTGTTTTATTAAATAAAAAAGAAGTTATTATGAATTTAATTTAAAAGTTGAAATCACCATTTAGTTTTAAACACTCACAGCCAGTTATTTATGGTCCATTGGGTTTCCTCACCGATACGTTAATAAACTTTTTGCTAATTTGATAAAAAGATCCTAATCTTCTGCTTACCAGGACTCTTTTGAATATTTTTATATTTTTTTTTGAAATTTGTATAAATTTTTTACAATAATGCTTAAAACTGAAAAAAAATATTTTTCCAAATTATTTTTTAATAAAAATTTAAAAAAATTTCTCTGAAAAATTGCCAAAATAATTAAAAAATATCAAAATGTAAAAATGATGAAATTATTTACATTTTGCCATTAAATAGGCATTATAAAACCGGTTTAGAACCAGTTCCAAATTTAATACCGGTTTTAAAACCGGTTATAAACCTACTCAAATCCATCAACTATTTGACAAATAAGAGAGCCTAATCCTACATCACTGGCATCATTTTGGATACTAAAAGGTTAATACAAATTTCGATCATTCAAGACTGGTAGCTGCGTAAATAAATCTTTCAGTTGTGCAAAACTGGCTTGATGTCGATCTGTCCAAGCACTTTTTTCATCTGCAAAATACTCTTCAAAATTTTAAGAGACCACAAAATATCGGTTCAAAATTTTGTAAAAATATTTAAATTTCGGACAACTCAAAAAGTGCAGCTCTATTAAAAAAAAAGAAATGATTCAGAGATAAGTAATGAAATCCTCTGATGACTTGATTTTTTAATTCAAAGACTTCAATCTGTGTTGACCATTTTTTTAAGAAAAGAATTGTAATGATAAAACTGGAATCGATATACCTGAGCTAATAATTCATTTTTTAAAATAAATTTTAGGCATGAGGACTTCATTATAATTCATTAAAATTAAAATTAATTTTTTAAAAGAAATAATAAGTTCTGAAGGATGTTCAATTTGTAGCATTTTTGCTTCACCCTAAAAACAGATTTCTGCAAAAAAGCTGCAATTATCAGTATTTTGCACGCTTTTAAAAACAATGCACATTGAAAAAAAATTTAATAATAATAAAAATTAAATTTAGATAATGAGAAAAAATAAAATATAAACATAAAGGCTGCTTTTATTTAAAAATGTTATTAAGACGAATATTATCTAATATTCAACTTTCGATTGAATATTACTTTAGCATTTATCTCGAGCAAAATAGCACCTTTACAAAATAAATTAGTCCTTTCTTGTTAAAATTGATACTAGAGAAAGGGGTTCTAGTTGGTACAAGCCGAAATAATCTAAAATTAGAATTTTATTAAAAGATTGAAGCCATTAAGACAATTTAAATTATAATTAAATTTAATAAAAATCGGTCTAAAAATTATAATTTTGGCATCACTCTGTCAATTTTACTAAATCAAATTCAATTATAAAATGATTTTAAAATTTCAATAAAACAAAGATTAAAAATAAAAATTTTTTTACCTAAAGTCAAATTACAATATTTTAAAATTTTATTAGAAAGAAAAAATATCTAAATTGATGTTAAATTTTTTACCAATATACCAAAATTATTTTAAAGTTTTCTTTATTTAAATTTAAATTAGTAGTAGTCATGGCTGAGAGCGTGATCAATCAGACACTTTGCATACGGCTTAGTGAGCTTTCTTCTGGACAAATCATAGATAAGATCTCTGAGATCAGGTGATACCAAACACGTATTAGCACAGGTGACTGTGATCGGCGTATCACTTACCTTTAAAAAAAGTTTAAAATTTAATAAAATGTTTTATGAATATTTATTACACTTTCATCTTTGAAGTAAATGTCACCATTGGCGCATTTTACACATCCCATGATACAATAATTTATTTCGTTAACTTGCTTTTCACTAAAAGGTCTCTGAATTGGCTCCTCTAGATTGTTCTCCTGCACTGGCTGCTTGTGGCTATGATCAAGTTTGTATCCAAACGAGCCCGGCGCTACACTAATTAGGACAAGAACTGACAAGCTCAAACCAAACGCTATTTTGATGAGTTGACACATTTTTATTTCAATTCAATATTTCTTAAAAATGGAGGAATATTTATCTTGGATCTTTCTATTAATATATATTTTAATTCGAACGCCTTTTCCTTAAGCCTTATTAAAGCTAATTAATTTGGGTTTTTGTGGATTTTCCACTGAATGCAAATACACAATAGAAATAAAATTTCCACTAAGGTTCTTTGCTGTTCTTATAAAAAAATTCAAATAAAATTAGCTTTGAATTATTTGGCTAAAAAGAATAAGCTTGATTAAAAAAGAATTAATCCTTGATTAGTTTTTTAATTTAAAATGAGAAAAGCACGTAATTGGACTGATGAGAAAATGTTGACGAAAAGTGCTGCTTTTATACACCTAAACCACTCTTTGAAAAAAAATTAAGAGCTCTTAAAGGCTTTTGAAAATTTATTGAATTATTTTAATTAAAGATAAGTGAATTTATCTTCAAAATTATCATCTCTTTTTATGGAGTTAAAATTATCAAATGATCACCTCCGGGTGTCAAATTAAAAAACAGGAATTAATCTCTTAAAATAGAAAATTTATTAAACGCCCTGGTCGACACCCAACGCTAATTGAAAATTTTCAACTTTGGATGACTCTTTTTTCCAGAATGAAATTCCACAAAATGAAAGCGAAATCTTAAATAGTTGATTCCAAAATACCAAAAAGCGGATTTATCAATTTTTCATGTTTATTAGAACAAATTTCTTAGAATCTACGCCATCAAGCTAACAAAAGATTCATTTAATTGTGGAAATCCATTTCCTAGTAAATACTTCTTTTTGAGCATGTAAATAATTTTTAATAGTTTTATTATTTTTTTTGAAAAAAAAAATTTCAATCTATTTAACCCAAGGCCAAATCGATCTATTAGATAATAGGATAGTAAAACATCTAAAAGAAATTACCTGCCAATTTATTTAATTGCTTAACATAAAAATTGAAAATGTTTTATACCTATAGGACATTGACTTAAAAAATGTGTAATTGAGCTTTTTATATGCCAATTTTGCATTAACTCTGCGGTAATTGCATGATTTGTCCACATTCTTTTTTTACGGAAATTAAATTAAATCTTGATTCAAGCTGTTCAAAAACGCCTATCACTATTTTTTTTCTAATAAAATATTTTAAAAAACTAAAATTCATTTTTAAACAAAAATTTTTATTGATTTTTATCCCAGTTTGGAACTCACCTTATTACCTTAAAAAAAATCTAAAAAATATTATCTTCCTTAAAAGCTGAATTATATTTCAAGGCCTGTTAAAACTTGAAAAAAATTGACTCAAAGCTCTTTATAAGACTTAAAATGAAGCTTTAATTTGAAATTAAAATGTGCGCTTTAAATAAAAGTCTCACCTTAAGCCATTTTTAGACTATTTAAAACCATTATATTATATTACATTTCATAAGCTGAATAAGATCTGATTTTAAATTTTATTGCTTGATTTTATAAAATGTCTAAGCGGAAGGACAAAGAAAATTTGCCAAATGAAATCAGCTCCAAAAAGTCCAAAATTGAGCGTCCAACTCGAATTAAACCACAGAATTCAACAGTTCAAGAGGTTTTTCTCAAAAAAATTTCTACAAAAATTGATTCTGAACCGCTGACTTCTTCTCATCTGACCGAAATGTAACTTGTTAAAATATTTTTTATTTTTACTAAATGTTAATTTTAGTGTAAATACCATTACACGGAGCAGTCCTCTAGGTAAAGAGAGTAATTTATTAGCAGTATTCAAAAAAATTGTTAATAAAAATGAGTAATTAAAAATTTTTTTAATAAACTTTATTTAAATTTAATATTTTTAAAAAAAGATTCAATTCAGATATGTTTTTGGGTCTACTTGATCAATTAAAAATGGATTTTTTATCGAAATATAAAAACATTTGCGCTTTTTTTCTATCGAATCTGTTGATGATTCACTCTGAACCGTCCACATTTGACCAAAAAGCATGCTCATCAACAGCTGAAGAGTTCAAAATTTTTCAATTTAGACCAGTGCATTTCACGGCATTGATAAAACACTCTTTTAGTTTGGTTCGGATGTTTAAATTTTCCAACGAAAGCCGAATCTACTTTAAATTTTTCAAAATTTTTATTAGTGTCAACTACTCGAATCAAAAATATATGTAATTATTTTTTAAAAGGAAAAAATTGAAATTTTTAATCTATTTTTTTCTAGGAAAGATAAATCATTGTTTACCACTGCTGAGAAATTTTTGATCCAAGAGCTCAGCAAACGATTGGAACTGGACAAAACTGGTCTGATCAGCGATGAGGTGTTGAAGGCGTTCAAAGAACTTATTGAAAAATATCCAATTGAGTGCGTGGATAATAATTTTTTGATAAAACTCTATTTTTCAATCACTAATTTAATGAATAATGACAAAGCTGAAAAAGTAAATGAAATTTTTTTCTGAAAGAAATTATAAATTAATTAAAAGATGAGTGTTGAATTGTTGAAATTTTTGTCAAATATTTTTGAGATCGAACTTGAGTCAAAAAAATCCAAAATGGTCCAAAAATGTCTTATTAAATCTTTGGACATGAAAAATTTGCTCTTCTTGTTTAACATTAATGTATTGACAACATTTGTTCCTCAGGAAGTGCTGAATATTAAGCTCATGGCGTTTTGTTATAAAATATTGGATCAATACGGTACACCTATTAACAAGAACTTTGAGGAACCGAAAAGTGTTAATGAAAGCTTTTGCCTATTTGTGTCAAAAATATTTAAGGAAGTTTTCATGGTGAGTCAATTTAAATCTTTTATTTATGATATTGCAAATATTAAGGGAAAATAATTGAAAAAATTAAAATTTTAGTTTTTTAATTTTCAAATTAGAACAAATTTAATTAATATATGTAATCAAGAGTATTTTGTTTGATTTTGTGATGCTGTTTTGAGGGATTTCCTTCGAGGAAATAAGTCAATTTAAAATCCTACAATTTTAAATTGAAAAACATACGGATAAATAAGGAAATCTAAAAGGAAAATACACGTTACCTTTATGATTTCATGAGATTTTCAATTAATTCAAATCAAAAAATGGATATCCGTTTGATTTAATTAATTATTTTTCCGATAAAAGCTCTTGTTATTTAGGAAAATATTCATAAAAGTATTTTTTGAAAGAACAAGGACAAAATTTAGGAGATAAAATTTTCTTCATAATTGAAATATTGGATCACTATTTAATTAGTCCAATGAATCTAAAATACAAGATTAAAAAGGATCAAGGCTTAATTAAAATAATTTATTAAATAATAAGTCTTTGTTTTTTTAGATTTAAGAAGGATTAATTTGAAAAAATTTCTTTAATTTTACTCAAATAATTGGCAGATTCTTTATTATTTTTTTTAATAATACCATACTCATAAATCTAAATTTTCTCAAAAAAAAGCAAAAGATTTTGAGCTTTCTTTAATTTTAAATAATAATTATTTTGATTGAAAAAAATTCAACGAAGACTCAATTTAAAAAAGAATCCATTATTTTTTTGTTTTTTAAATTCCTAAATATTTAAAATTAAAATACAAGTATTGAAAAAAAAATTGTTAAATAACCAAAAATTTAATATTTTGCTTTAATTTAAAACCATTTGAAACCAAAAAAATAAAAATTGTATCTTTAAAAAATCTTTAATAAAACTAATTTTTAAATTTTTTCTTTAATTTTAATATAATGCTTCCATTTTTGATTTAAAAAAATAAACATATTTAAATTTTTTTTTTTGAAGAACACAAAAATGTTCAGAGAAAAACTGATCGAAAATCTTTTGACCAAAACCAAGTCCAATTTTGACGTTCACATATCTCAGCTAGAAATTTTACTAAACTCAAGCAATTCAATTTTTCTCAAAATAAATGACCAAGAAAGATCAGACATATTCAAAAAATTGCTGTACATTCTGTGTGGTTCGTCAAGGAATTCCGCTCTGCTTCACAATGTCGAGCCAAGTCAAGCCATAAAAATAATCAAAGTGTTCAGAAAATTTTTTTATTTACAAGCCAAAAAAGACTCTGGAAAAATAGCAATGAACAGTTTGGTCACATTTTTGAGCTCGGACTCGAGAAACAGCAACAGTTCACTCAGAGAAAAGAGTCTCCTCTGTCTAGCAACTCTTCTAGCCGAGCTCAATCGCAATCAATTCAATTCATCAGGCGATGTCTCTCATCAAAGCTGTATAGAAGCTAACTTACCAATTTCCTTGAAGATCATAGAACACCTGCAAAAGCATCTCATCACATTTGAAAAAAGTCCCAAAATTAAGTCCAAAATTTACCAAATTATGGCCGGAATCCTCAAAATTTTTGACGATAAATCTAACCATATAAATTTGCATCACAATCAACTGTTGACCTCGCTGGGCTATTTTTTCTACTATCTCCTCGAAAAGTACATGACAAAAAATTCAGACCGGGCCTATTTCAACTTAAAAAAATGCTTTAACATGACCAATTTTAAGCTGACCGAACCAATTGATGTTTTGCTACACTGTGCTGATTTGTATTCCTCCAAAGCACTTAAACTAATAAGTTCGGGAATAATGGGCCACCGGATTCTGGGCGAAATACAAAATCAAATAAAACTGCTTAAAAAGTTCTACTTGGACAGTGAGCCAAAGGTTTTGTTCAATATTTACAAATACCAATTGTTGGACAAAGTAAAGCTTCAGAGATCCCCAGCCAAGTACATGAAGACCATTCACCAGTTAATATTTGGCTTTATTGATGTCATGCTAGAGAATTCAATTAATACCGAAAACTACAGTGACTTGACCACAATATTAAAGAGATACGAGTCCACATCAAATTTGATAAGTAGTGAAATCGAAAATTTGCTATCTAATGTGAAAAAAAATCAAGTTGAGGAAGAAGAAGAAAGTGAAAAAAAGCGCAAGATTGAGTCAAGTACCACCAGGGATCAGAAACGATCAAAAAAAGCCTCAGGATCCAGTTCATCTGAGTCTATTGACAAGGAAAATGAGAGTGCGGCAAAAACAAGTAGTAGGAATAGGCGAGAAATTTTGCAGGATGTGTCAAATAGACCGGGTGCAACCTCAACCCTAAACAAACCTGTCAAGTCAAATGTTTTCAGCCTTACTTTTGCCAATCTACAATTTGAGCATGTGCATCGCATTTCATTTGCCTGCTGCAAAAAAATGGTTCAAATGTATCTTGGGTGTCATGATGAAAGTTTATTTAAAAATAAAGACACAATTAGCTTGGGAATTTTGACCGAGTTGCTGACCAACGACACTTTTGTCGAGTTTTTGATCAAAGTTATGGAAACTAAATTGAAAAGTTTGAAAAGTGAAGAGGATTTGTATGATCCAAGTGATTTGAGCGAGGAGGAGTTGTTTGATTTTTTGAGCTTGTTATGGGTGCCGCTGTGTCAAAGAGTAAATGGAAATTTGACCAGAACAAAAAGTGTTTATAAAAATATTGGACAGATGTATGGAATCGGTTTTTTGAATAAATATCTGCGCTTTATTGAATGTTTACAGTTAATTTGGAAGATATGCTCAAAGAGGTTTAGATCGCTTAGAATTGAATTAATTAAAAAAGAAAGTAGGATTTTTTATTTTGTTGAGTTATTTTTTTTTTAATTTAATTATTTAATATTAAGGAAAATGTTACACGAGCAGTTCGTATTTTGAATGTGAAAATCGGTCAAAAAATTCCGAGTTCTATTGGAATTTTATAGAAAATTGTTTGGTAAATTTTATTTTTTGAATTTTTGAAAAGTTTAAATGTTTTTTATATAATTAATTTAATTTTTTTTATTATTTATGGAGTGGGAGCAATTTTTCAGTTATAAATAATTTATTCTAAAATTGCTTTAAATAAAGATAGAGAATTTTTAAACCAAAAAGAATCTATAAATCTTAAACAGCACATTTTTCAAAAATTTAATTTAATTTTGTAAAAGATTTAATTCATTATTTATTCAATGAGCATTTTTTAAAAAATTTCTTCAATTGTTCAAATATAAATTCTTCCTGTATATATATTGAAATAAATTTTTTAACTGTTTTATCTCTTCAATATTCAATGTTTTAAGTAAAAAATTTAAGGTTAAATAAAAAAGTTTAAAAAATTCCATTTATCATATATAAAATTTAAAATAAAAAGTTACCAGAAATTAAAAGGCAAAGTAAAAATTTTGATCAAATTTCATTTTTCAAATTTGTTATCATTTAAATTCAATTGAATATTTAAAATGCTTTGTTCAAATTTGAAAATTAAATTTGATCAAAAATTTTACTTTGTTTTTTAATTTCTGTTTATCATCATCAATAATTGAGATTATTTATTAAAAGATAAATCAACAGGCCCCTTAACTGATAAGCAAAAAAAAAGACCGATTAATGCTCCATTTATTTTTATTTAAAATAATTGTTTTAAATTAATAAAAAAATAAAGTTTGATTTTAAATTATTTGAAAGAATTAAACAATTTCAAGTAAAATTCTTTTTTAAAAAAAATCCAAAATTCAACACGATCCAACATGTCATTTTGAAAATTTTGAAAATAAAAAATTTTTGCCTGGACTAAAAATACAAAATTAAAATATCAATAAAATTTATTTCATTGATTTAAGAAAAAATTAAAGGCTTAATTTTAGTTATTTAAGCTGCAACACAGTATGCTTCACTATATTTTGAGAATTTTTTAATCTTTATTTTAAATTTTTCTAAAAAAGGAAAATTTTTTTTTCAATTTGAATTTGTATTATTAAGTTTTCAGGTGATTTGTGATCAAGAAAAATGTTTTATAAGATAATTATAGCATAATATCTTAAAATATATGTTAAAAAGCAAATGAACTTAAATTAGACTTGTGGCAATGGATACTTGATTTATATATCACTTTCCTAGGCCTCGTTCTCATTAACATCTCAAAAGAAATCCATTACAGGTATCATATCGAACTCACGAAGAAAAATCTGATAGTTTTAAGAGAATTCAATTGAGAAAAAATTCTAAGAATTTCAAGAGCTTCTTATAAATCTTTGCATTATCTTTAATTTGATATTTTAAATTTTATTTTTTTAGAGAACCCTCAAGTGCCTCTTGAATCCCACTATTACGACCCAATTATTATCCAACAAGTGTTCATTGGCATTGTTAAATCTAACATCAGACATTGTTTCAGACGTAGATTTAAAACAAAAATGCTACTATAATTTGTCGCAATTTTTATACAATTTGGCCGACAACCGAGTTTCAGCAGATATAGATTTTGGCTATAGTTTGGTTAATTTTTTGGCTAAAATTTCAGCCAGCTCAAATACACCAGTAGTTTTGTTAAAAAATTTGGCGATGGATTACTCAAGCGTTCGATATTTGGACTTTACTGACGAGTCCGAATCTAATAAAGAACCCATTGATGAAAAAACAGCACAGTTTAATTTCTTTAATTGTTCACATAGTTTCATTAAATACCAACATTTTATCAATGAAAAAATTATTAATTTGTTCAATCACTTTAAATGGTGCATGTCCAAAGTAAGCTCTCTAGATGCCAGTGCATTGCTTCTTTCATTAAATAGTCAAATAGACTCTATTGTC
Source organism: Brachionus paranguensis (assembly GCA_016802215.1). NCBI lineage: Eukaryota > Metazoa > Rotifera > Eurotatoria > Ploima > Brachionidae > Brachionus > Brachionus paranguensis. Next base: position 1,201,784 of record JAESIX010000015.1, on the reverse strand, counting down.
TTGACCATCAGCTATTTGCTCAAGGCCGTTTTTGATGCAGCAACAGCCAAAGTTAATTTTGAGTTGATGATCCATTTTTACCAATTTATGACTTACTATTTAAAATCTGTATTTATATATTTATTCAGTTTGTTTATGTTTCTAATTTATTTTTTTAAGGATTTGATTCACAGTCTTAATTTTGATGGACTACTAGTTACCAAAGATTTAATTGACAGAATTTCCGTGTTTTTGCAGTCAAATCTTACCGAACAGCTCAATAGAATAAACGTAAGGCTCATAATTATTGAGTAAATCTTATATTTTAAAATTGACTCTTTTAGGAAGTGGTTATTGATGAATATCAAGAAGATTTTGATCAAAAATATCAAATTATAGATGTAAATAAAAAAAATTTTTTGAAAAAAAAATAATTTCCCTTTTTTGTATCAAGATTATCAGGCATAAAGAAAATATGGAAACTTTGGTGAATTCAATTGATGAGTTCGAAAAAGAATTGGTCAATTTAAATTCGGCCAAAAATCATGAGATAAAAATTCTTGATAATTATAAAACTTTTGTGTCTAGTTTAAAAATTACAATTAAAAGCAAAGCTGCTAGATTTGTGTCAGCATTGGAAATTGATCAAATTTTAAATGATTTTAATGCTGATTGATTATTTGTAAATTGAATTTAAATCCGAAAATGTTTTGTTTTTTTTGATAAAATTAAAATTCGATTGATAATTAAAGCTTTTTTAGATTATTTTATATTTCATCCGTTAATTATCTTGTTAAAATTTTTTCTAAATGATTTGATTAAAATCGCCAAAATTTTGTTGCTTTTTCAAATAAAATAAATAAATTTTGTTAACATTATTCTATTTTTTAATCAAGACTAATTTATTTTTCAAAATATGGGAAAATGTGAAAGATAAGTTTTATTTTTATCGTAGCCAAGTATTGGGCTAAAATAATCCAATTTAACAAGCACAGCGTTCTTAAAAGAGCATAATTTTAAAATATTTTTATACTCACGCGGTGATGAAATAATTTAAAATTTTTTATTTGAATTTGCCAAAACTGCAAATTTAAATTTGTCTAAAAAATTTGAGTTTTAAAAATTTTAATTGTTGAAAGCATGGCTTTTTAGAATAATTTTTTTTGCAGATAAAATTTAAATTTAACCAAAATGAGTGCAAAATCGACATATGCCGATAAAAATATGGAAGCCTATGTGGAGCGTATTAAGACCAATGCTGAACACTTGGCAAAAGACATTTTTCCAAAAAAAGCTCTTGAACTAGACGAACTGGTCAATGTAAACTAAAATTTAAATTTTTACTTAATTTTTTTCTAATTTATCTTAACATCCTGTCAGGGCTCTACTCTTGACACAGCAAATTTGACTAAAGTATTTGACTCGGCAGATTTTCCCAAGCCGGAAGATTTCATTTTAGCCTCAGCTGGACTTGAAAAATCTGATTTAAATCAAAAAGAAAATGTAGACGAATCTGTAAAACAAAAATGAATTTTTAATAGAATTTTTTTATTATTTTAAATTAAGATGCAGCCGAAAAAAAGAAAATATGATCAATTGAGTAAAAGCGAAACGGAAATATCTGGTACTAAAGTAATACTTTTCCCAGGCGGAGCAATCAAGTCAAACCAAACTATTATCGATTTACTAAAACATATAAAACCTTATGTTATTCATTTTTTGGACTCGTCTGCAATGGTTTCCTGGATGATTTTTCTTAAATAAAAAAATTAATTTTGATTTTTTAGTTAAAGTTATGGATTCAA